>OX421973.1:7486927-8686927 GCA_949128135.1 Parasteatoda lunata | reverse complement strand
ATGTTTGAAGTGTGCTTTAATATGATTTTATTTCGGACTTTTGACAGGCATAGGAAGTACAATCCTTGGAGATACAAACGCATTCCGATGAAAGACAGAAACGAGGAATTACTTATAATGGGATTTTCTTTTTGCAAGTATATTGGGTACTATATAATTAAGGAGGGGGGGGGGCAGTAAAAAAATCTCTTAATCCTTGCTGAATCCTGAGGCAACCTTTTATCTCAACGGTCAGGATAAAGAAAACCTGGAGCAATGGCACTTAGCCGTAAAAAATATCAGTGTTGGTTTACCCGGGACAAACGTATACCTGGCATTGAACCTCGAAAAAATCATGAATGTAAGGTAAACCCTACAATGATACTTAAACCACTTGTCTAAGGAGATCATTAAAAATGATAAACAGCGATTATTTTTGTTATTGTTGGTTTTTACTTTTACGAGAAAATTTTAATCACAGCCCGTGACCATTTTTAACGGAAGAATCTACACATTGTATTAAGTTAAATCTCAAAAAGATTAAAATACACTTTGATTTTTTTATTGAAAATATAAGCTGTAGAAGTGATTAAAATGAAGCATGATTTAAAATAATGCCCTTGGAAATGTCTTTCAATTATTTTTCAAAGAGAAATCAATTTAATATTTGTGACATTTCATGAATAAGAACCTACGTGAAGAAGCTGAAATGATGTAAAATTCTCTCGATATATACTGAAGAGATTTAAAAAATTAAAAAAAAAAAATATTTCCGATAGTCCCTCGCTTCGGGGTTTTACCAGAAGGCGTTCGTAACTTCTAAGCATTGCGGTAAAAGATAGGTAAATGTTCTTCATGAAGTCATATTAAATGATGCTTCTTTCCAAGCCATTTTGACAAATCCTACGTTTCCCAGCAAAGCCTAAGATTTACCAGATTTCAGGTTTTTAGAGTAAGATATATTTACTAAGTAAATATAATTCAGTGACGTGATAGCCTATGGGGGGCCTGAGCCCACTCTGCTCATCCTAAGAAAGACTTTGTTTGTAATTTGTTTTTTAATTACTGTTCTTGAAGTGTTTTTTTGTTAAAAATTGTATTTCATAGAAGGAAGCACTGTGTTTTAAAATAAAATATTTTTAGCAATCATATAATACGATAACAGTTAAAATCTTAATCTTTTTCTTATTTTCTTCTTGTTAACTGCTGAATTAGTCAATCTATTTTTAACATATTTTTTACCTTTTATAGGTGAATTGGTTTTCTTTATTTCTTGTTTCGTTTTAAACTCATTTATTCATTCGTGTATTGATAAGCAATCGATGTATTATAAAGAGTAATTTTGTCGCAAGATAAATATTCTATAATTGAAAATGCATCTTAAAGAAAACCTTCGACCGTAATTCCACAAAATTTTTATTGTATATTTCAATTCTATTGTCTGTCGAATTATATATATATATATATATATATATATATATATATATATATATATATATATATATAAATTGATAGATTCACGGGTTTTCGGAAAGATTTGCTTATTTAAAAAATATATAGGAATAGTCAAATATTTCTTTGAATAAACAACATATAACTTCGGATTGTTACGTCGAAAAAGCTCTGTTTGCTCCGATTTCCATAAAAATGATGCTTTTAGAGTAAGTTACTTCTGTAAAGATATTTCTTTTTGGTTATGGGACACAAACATTATGAAAGTCAATCTTTATTTATGGGTGTTGTTCTCTTTATGAATACGATACATCATTGGAAGTCTGTATCGGCCTTAAAGAGGAATCGTGTCTATATCTCAAGTGTAATATGCTGCAAGGTAATCTGATATGTGACGATCATAAAACATGATGCTGAAATCTCTCCAACTGTTTAAAATAGAACAGAGAATTTACTAGTAAGACGACTCAACGTCAAATTCTAAACTTAGACTGTTTTATTTTTTTTTCTCCATTTCCCATTGTTGTATTGTTTTTCAAGAGATAAATTTCGCAGCGATTGAAATATATTTGTATAGGTATTTTGTTCCATTTGAAAAACTTGAATTTCAAATCTTCTTGATTTTATTTGAAAAAGTGCTCCATACAATAATTTTCAACCTAATGATCAGAGATTAGTTATCTGATAACTTTAAGTTGATGATCAAACATTAAATTTTATCTGATAGCTTTAAGTTGATGACATTTGAAATTACATCTCTGTTCTAAAAATAATCATTCAAATTCCTTTTTGATGTATTCACCCATATTTTATGATCATATTTATTGATTATTAAGCTGCGTTTTTTTTTACAAAAATGTTCTTAATTGTCATGTTTTAATAAATACACATATTATCCGTATTTTTCTGAAATTGCTCTCTTAGAAGTGAGTAATAGCACCATTTATTAGAAATGACGCATATTTTTTCTTGAGGTGTATAACCACCAGTACAAAAATAAATAAATTAATAAATAAATAAAGAATGATTAAGTAAAGTAATTGAAGCAATTGAGTAAAGTATTTAAGAAATATAAAACAAATTATTTTTGAACTTCAGGACTTAATTGTATCTCGGTTAAGTATTAACGTTTCGAAATTAAAGAAGTCTTATAAATAGGTAACAAATACTAATACAACCATGTCATCGTTATATAAGACTAAACGGTTTAATACATGATTGGTAATAGTTTATTTTCTGTCAGTGTGTATAAAAACCATAAATAATTATTACACAATGACAAAGCAATTATGTCTAAATTGTAAGCATTAAGTGTCTCTTTTCATTATTTAATGTTTCAAAACAGTGACTACTCTTTTTTCAAATTCAATTTAAAATAATACTCGAAGTTTAAGATTTAAGTATTAGCTGTTATACTGTTTGTTTTATTATTTAATTTTTCCAAACAGCAAGCATTCCATTATATCATTTAACTTGACCATTATCAGAAGAAATTATCGAATGAACAAAAACAAATACTGTTTCAAAATGATTATTAGGTGTGAGGCGTGTAAAAAATAAAAGACATTAATGATTCTGAAAAAAATTTTTGTTGTCACAACAAATACTACTTTTTTAGAAAACAAAAGTGTTTTTTCCAGAAAAAGGAGGCTACATTGAGTGCTTAAATATACTGTACAAACTAAATTACACCAAATCCAATATTTTTGTATTGTTTACTGCAATTGTGTTCCTATTTTCAATAATTTAAGCATGTTTTGTTCGTTATGAAGTCTTTATTTGCACGTTTCACAACTTATGGCTTTTTTGAATGATTTGTTACTTCACAGTTTCCAAGCAACTTAGAGATTTGAATTGTTGTTTTTCTATTTTTAATAGCTGTATTTTATTTTTCAGTTTAAGTTATTTCAATGATTCAATTAGGAACACATAAAAAAGGATTTTTTGAATGAAAAATCCTTTTCCGTTACTCCTTTAAAACATGATTTTTGAATGAAAATGGATTTTTTAAACGAAAAATCCATTTTTTTTGCCTTTTATGAATGATTATTTTCATGGAAAATAGATATTTTGAATGAAAAATTCTTGTTGTTCTTCGCTTATAAACGATCTTGAAAGAAAATAGGTTTTTTGAGTTAAAAATCATTTTGTTCTCCTTTTATGAAAGTCCCGCAGTGGACTGATCGTTAAGACACGGTTCCCAGCAGATCACCGAAGTCAAGCATCACTGGCTGCGGTCAGTGTGCGGGTGGGTGACCACTTGGATCAGTCTTCGTAGGGACCGAGGGTGTGCGATATTGGTCCTCGTTAAACTGTTCTATCGTAAAGTGCTCGACTTCGCGTGCAGGTCGTTGGGCTACCGAAGCAGGGATGCCATCCCCTCTGCAGAGGATCAAAATTGTGATGGCATGTCTTCGGATCATCCTCAGGGATGTTTCCCAGACCGTCGCCAATAGCCCATTGTGCAGCTCTAGTGCGACGTAAATTAACTACACACCTTTTATGAAAAATTTTGGAATGAAAGATTTTTTGAATGAAAAATCTGTTTTGTTCTTCTTTCATGAATGAATTCCTTAAAAAAAATAGAATTTTTAAATTAAAAATCCTTCTTTAATTTCTTTTATGGCTCATAAATTAAATATAATAACGAATTTTGAATTTTGTACTTAGGAGAAATCATAAAATTTAATAGCAGAAGATAAACTTAAGAACTAAAAATTAGTAAGCACTTTTTAATTATTTAAAAATAAATAGAATATCGTAAAAAAGCAATATCAATATTTTTTTCAAAAAATCTTATATTGGCGTTTAATCTCTTTTATCTATATATATATTTTGCTCATTAAATCGATCATCAATTGAAGTTATATTATCATACGTTGCTATCTATTCATGCAAAAATACTGCTATGACTTTTTACCCATTATACAAATTTTTAAAAATCCTCATTATCGGATGTATATTTATTTTTTTAAGTATAATGAAATATAAAAGAAAAAATTTAAAAAAAATCTAAGATATGATTGCTTCTTTGAAAATTGCACAAAATGCAAAAAAAAAAAAACTCTAATAAGATATTATAATCTAAAATTAATAAAATAAATGTATGAGTTAAAAAAGAGAATGAAATTGGAACGGAGAGAAATTAATTGCACATTTTAGAAACTGAAACAAATTTCTAATTTTAATGTTATATTTATTACTGTTATTTTTTTTGGAACAAATAACTAAAGAGGATGAAAAGCTTCCTACAATCTAAGCCACCCTGGGAATAACATCTAAGAAAATTTATAAACTAACTTTATGATATTTATTTCTAGTTATTAATTTACATATTTTTTATTTTATGAACTAACTTTTAATTTAACTAACTAAATAATTTTTAATTTAATTTAACTAATTTATAACTAATTTTTAAATTATAAACTAATTTTGAGATATTTA
The DNA here is from genome assembly GCA_949128135.1 of Parasteatoda lunata. Taxonomy (NCBI): domain Eukaryota; kingdom Metazoa; phylum Arthropoda; class Arachnida; order Araneae; family Theridiidae; genus Parasteatoda; species Parasteatoda lunata. Next base: position 8,682,052 of record OX421973.1, on the reverse strand, counting down.
TTTCTAGTTATTAATTTAAAATTTTTTATAAACATAAAAAAAAAAACACTGCTGCAACCAAACTGAGTATGTAAAAATGCATATGTTGATTAATGCAGTTTGAAAAAACGATAAAGATGACCAATGAAAGATAAGCATTGAGTATTATTATACAATTTTTGCTTATCGTCAAGTAACTCAGAATTGTTCTAAATTTGTTTTATAGATAATAATAATTCATAAATTAATAATCGATGAACTAAAAAGAAATTCCGCTAATGAATCTAAACTGTTTATTAAGCTTTAAATAACAACTTCTTCATCGCAATTACTTTACAAAAATTTTATAAACCTAGCTTTTAAAATTTTATAATTCAATTATTGATTATTTTTGCTTTTAACTAATAACATCCATTGCATACTCTTTAATGATAAATATTTACGGATGAATAAATTTACATTTTCTTCTATAACTTAGTTTTGTTTTATAGTAAACTAGAATGTATAACCACTGTAGTATGTTGTAAAAGAAATGTAACCGGAATTTAAGATTCTCGTCACAGTAAAAAAGTGGAAAAATATTTCCATTTCCCTAAGTGCCTCCTGAGGCTGTTTCTTTCTTGGTGGAATCACGTATAAGTCCACGATTGCCCATTAAAGGAAGTTGGGATAAAAGGGCAGTTTTCCATTTGTCACTTTGTCCCTCTTCCTTAATTTGTCAACTCAGAGAACGTGTGCTTCCTTAGGCCTAAAGGAGTAAAACAATGCTTGACTCTGTCGTTCCTTTTCTAAATTTTTCCCATTTGAAAGTCAAGTTAAATGGATCATTCACGAAATTCTTTAGATAAGACATCGTATTGGGTAAGGCATTTAAAATAGAGACTTCTAATAATGCCGCAACGTGAATGATCCTTTCAAAGTTAGTTAATGAAATCATTAGAAATACAGAAGAACCAAATAGCTCAAGTAGTTGAAATTAGAGATCTCTATCTACTCTGAGCTTAATTAAATGGCTTTAAGTTTGTTAATGTAAGAGTATCTACTCAGCATTTATTCAAATGACAATTATATTGTTAATGCAATGGTAATTACTCTGTGTTTATTATAATAACTTACTTATTGTTAATGTAATAGTATCTACTCCGTGCTTATTTAAATGACATTAACATTGTTCATGCAATTAAACACACTCGTAGCTTGTTTAAATTACATTAATATTGTTAATGAACTTGTATATAGTGTTTATTTATAAGGGAGGGAGTGAAATGACCCAGGCTCAAATAGCCCATACGCCATAATTTAGATGCCCAAATCATGACAGCAACCCCAAACAGCATGTAAGACAAAGCAATCTCGGACTCGATTGGCACAAGTTCCCGAGTCAAAGATGATCAAGAGCCTCACATAAACATCAGCTGGTTGAAAAGACCTGACGAACACCAAGCTTCAAGTCAAAATCTAAGGGTGGCTGTACCGAACCCAAGAGCAGTCGGGACAAAAAATGGGTCAACGGCCGCGAGAAGCCGGTTACGCCCCGATCCTTCAAGCCGTCCCTTGTGTACTTATTTATAATACATTTTTGTGATTACTACAAAATTTTCTAAGCTTCGCGGTTTTCAAATTAATTCGATAACGTTAAGGCTATACTCTACTTAGATCATATTTAAAATATCCTTTTTGCAATTTTGAAAATTTTTTATTTTACAAGTATTTTTATTTTATAAGTATACAGTTTATAAGTATGGTGTAAAATTAATTATTGTATAGATATTTTAAATAATTATTTATTTTAAATTGTTTTAATTTTTAAATTTTTAATTTTTTTATTTTTAATTTTTTTATTATTTTTAATTGATTTACTTTTGTAATTAGATGTACTTTTTATTAAATTACTTAATAAAAAGTACTTATAGTTACTTATAGTTACTTATACAGTCAGTTACGTAGTTACTTATAAAATCAATTAAATTACTTTTATAATTTAATTGATTTACTTTTGTAATTTATGTTCTGTCTGAAGAAAAAAATTCTTGATCAAATTAGGGTACAGAGTAATCTTAAAATCTATTTTACTAAAAACAATTTTTACTGTAAAAAAAACTTATACCTTAGTTTTAACAGTGTTATTTATTTAATTAGAATAATTCAATGATTTTACGGTATTTCTAATTATTATAAAAATTTGAGTATTTTAGATTTTACGGTGCCATACTAATTTATTTCAATACGTTATACTTCAGTATATAACAAATTTTATAACCTGATCAGGAAATATTATTTTTTAGTGAAGCCGATATAGGACTTAGTCTAATATTAAACACTCAGTGCAGTGGCTCAATATAGTTTCATTTTCTGATTATTTTAGTTTTAAAATACTCTATATATTTATCCAAAAAACATATAAAAATTTTTATTTTAGACCAGATTCAATATTTTAAAAGTTGACAGTTAAAGTTTTAATTTTTGAGTTGCAATGGCCCGAAATGGATTTTATTTAGTTCAAAGCTTCTAAAACGAGGTTTCAAAAGTACCTCTTTATTAAAGTAGTAATTAATTATGCAAAAATGTTCAAAACTACTAGTTTACGTAAGAATAGAATAGAAATTAAAAAAAAAAAATTTCTATGTCTTACAATCACGATTTATTTAAATAAAATACTATTATCAAAAAATGTTTCTTACCCACTTATTTAACTATTTATTTATTTATTTTCTTTTTGGAACATTACAATATTGTTGTTGTATAAATTAGAAGCAAACACACACACTTGACGTTTTAAGAAATTTTTATCAGAAATTATCTCTGTAACTCCTTTTTGAAAGTTTCATTTTTTTCAAGTCAAAGCCAAATTTTTCGAAATATAAAATACTTTATTTATATTGAAATATTTTTTTCTAAACCCTACACATATTTACTTCCCTTTCCTCTCCTTTATATTTATTATGATGCGTCATAAAAACTAGAACCACATTTTTTTTAATAAATGTTCTTCAACTTTCATGAAATTCCATTAACATGGTAGCAGATATTTAAATCAAGTTTCGACCATGCTTTTGGCATCAAACTAAATTTCTCTTGCTCAAAAAGTAATTATCGTTTAGCGACGATAATCGTATGTCAGTTCTAAAATAGGAGAGCACATGCCTTTGGCGGTAATTGTCTGACCTTATCATTATTATGACAAAGACTCTAGGGATTCTATTTTAGAAAACCATTTAATTTTTTTTAAATCTTTTTTTTCAAATGTAGACATTCTGAACTCCTTTCTCATATTTGACATTTCAATTTTTAATGCATTTGGACTTGTTTTTAAAATGTATTATTCAATTTTTTATGCAGGAAGAAATTTATTTTAGCATTTAATTGATAGTTTCATTTTCCTCAGTTCCTTAAAAGATATTTTTTAGCTTGTATGATAGGAAGGTATATACAGTGCATTTCTATTTAGTTAGTTGTTTGATTTATTAAGTATTTCAGTAATAAGATGTTTATGACAGGAAAAACAATTTATTTCTTTTAATGCACGGATAGCTTTAAATTAGATTAAAAATAAAACAAACAATTTTCATAGTTTTTGTGACAGAACGCATAAAAATATTTAAACTTTTAGGAACATGTAATAAACTCTTTTTTAATTAATGAGAGCTATAAGCATACAAACATCTCTGACGCTATCTTTAAAAGTCCTCTTCTGTTTTTATATCAACTGCTCCAGCTTTAAACCAATGAGCAAACAGCAGTTTTTAAATGTTTTCTCCAGAACAATCTAATTGAAATTTTGAACGATTGTTAGGCTCGAAGGCTTAAATTGCTCCTTTCATCCACTATACAGGACGCTACCACAGACGGTGAAAAGGAAGACACACAAACACATGCACCCAAACTTTTCATTATTACATATTCTTATATCCGTTTTAAAAATTTGGATACATTTAATAAAACTTTAAAGAAATTGAAAATATTTGAAGTCATGATAAAATTTTGTAAATTTTATGTATTGGTTGAACAGCAGGAAGGATAAAAGCTCAAACAGAGCTTTAAAATTTAAAAAACAAAACAAAAACAAAAAACATTTAATATGCAATTTGGATGGAGAGCATATTACAAGGATTAGGGCATTAAAAGAAATAAATTATTAATTTATCAAAAACACAAAAAGTTTTGTTCATTGGAAGTTAAAAAGTATAGGAAAGATATAGAATATTTGATATAAAAGAAAAGATAATTATGAAACGTCTGATTAAATATTTGATGAGTTTGATATTATATTTATATATATATGTTACCGGCAAAGTATGATACCCGGCATTGTATAGAATGCCTAGGCATTGTATAGAATGCCTAAAATTAGCCGGCAAAGTATGAAATGGGTTTATATTTCACACATTGCCTAGGTATTCTATAGAATGCCAAATGTTATTTACCGATTCTGGTCATTCACAGTAACCACCGATTTCGGTCATTCACAGTAACATGCACATCATTTACATAACCTCATCAGGACGTTTATTTCATACTTTGCCTAAATAGCATTTGGCATTCTATTGAATGCCTTGGCATTCTAAACAATGCCTAGGCAAAGTATGTAATAATTCTCACATTTTATACTTTGCCTAAAAATGTCAGGCATTCTATACAATGCCGGCGTTTCATACTTTGCCGGTAACATATATATATACACACAAAGAAAATTAAGAAAAATAATTTACTGCGCATAATCTGTATGTACATAGAACTTTTAAAATGAGTTAAAAATATAGAAAAAATATATAATCTCGTCATTAACTCACATGATTATATCCGAAAAAATAATGCTTTCTAATATAGCCAAAGCAAAATATTTCAATACAGTAGTGTGAGGAGCACCAAAAAAATTGAAACGAAAATATTAAGCAAAGAATGTAAAATAAAAAAGGCAAAATTAAGCAATCAGGCAAAATCAGAAAATAAAATTCAAGAAAATGAAGAATAAAACTCAAAATATAATAAAGTGAGTAGTGAATTTAATTGTACTTAAACTTTACAGGCATTTTTCAGAAATGATTTAAAATGTTTTCGTAAAATATTATGAATAAGGTAAAAATAGTTCAAATGTTGTCGAAAATCCGAAGGGTTTTCCGTCTTTCCAGTGATGCAGATTTCTTCGTGGGTAAATCGGCCATGTCGTTTGCTACAATCGGATTTCAGATTAGGATCTATTGCATTGTCAACATAAAAATTAAACTAGAAGTCCAACAAGAAACATAAAAAAAGCCCACGAAGTACCATTATTATCCGATATACGTTGCATTATCAAGTATATGTCCAAAGAAATTCATTAAACTATCACTATTTACTATTGAGACATTTACATTATTGGCAATTTAGTTCTACAAATTAAAAAATTAATTCATTTAACGATGCTATTTGGAGTAAAGCATCGGATGCTTAATCCTTCAATGTGTGTTCAGTTGTAGTCTGAAAAAGTAGAAAACAAAAACTTGTAGTGTCAGATACCATTGTAGCGGATATAGTAAGTCCACTCTGCGACTGTGTTTATGTCATGAGATGGATTGGTAGTTTGATGGAAGAACTAACGGAAATGATGTATTGATGAATCATATATATTTCAACTGACAGCAGAGCACTAATTGATTGGTAAAGCAATTTAAGAATAAATGGCCGAATAAGAGTCATACTCAGGGGATGTTAATCATTTGAAAATGACAAGGAGTATGGTAATTTCTCACATTTTGGGCCAGTTAGAAGTATACATAATAGGAAAATGTTCGGTAAGGAGCATTTTTGTTTTTAAAACTTGAATTTGGGAATACTGCTAAACTCTAGGAATACATTAGTGAAAGATGTAGAAGGAAATTTTTGAATACTTTTTAATCATTTATAATTTTTTAATATATCTTAGCGTGTCATTTCAGTAACTTTTAAATATGTTCTTGAGCTGTTTTTTTATGGTAAATATATAATCAAGATTGCAATCTCTTAAAAAGGCATTTCATTTTACTTTTTTATCTTTCTAATAAATCTACGACTTTTCTTTTTAAAATAGTAATAGTTTTTATCCAACACTTTCTTCAAATATCTCAGATACTTAATTTTCACTGACGATCAAAGACTTTAATAGTGTACTAGTTTTGGTAAGGATTTCCGTGATAGCGGTTAGAGAAACTAATAAATCAAGTAAGAAAACTTGAAGAATTAGAGCGTAGTTTGTTATTGTTTACGTAAGTCTGAGTTCAAATATTTAACTGAAAAAAGAATTTAACTAGCAATCATATTTACCTTAAAAATAGTGGAATAATAAAGTTATTTTAATATTTGAGTATTAAAGACAATAATATCGATATTAGAGTTTATTCGTAATTCATTGGAAGAGTAATATTGTTAAGTACTTCGTGTGGTTAAGAAATTAAAAAAATAATTAATATGAGATTCTTTTTCAAATACCATGGTGTTTCTTTTTTAATGTTTTCTTTTTTTCTTAGCTTTTAAAGTAGTTTTTCAGTTTTTTTTTTTGTTTCATTGTCAATGATATCAAAATAAATGAAAAAATAAATACAAATAAACACACCGTCAAAAATTTTCGGTCCTACCATTTTTGTATAGTTATTTTGCTCCTAAACTTTATTTTGCATTACCTTTATTTAGCTACTGAATTTAGTTTGCACAATTTTTATTCTGTTACTACTTTAATTTTCGCATAATTCTAATTTATTTTGTGTTATTTTTTAAAAAAAAATTTCTTTTCAAGTTTATTATCAGTTTTGCTTACCAAATCTAAGATCTTTTAATAATACTTTAATTTTTTGTAATATTATTTCCTCATTTTAATGAAACTTTGTTACTGATATAAAATTAAAATTACTCCCACAACGCTAATTGTTCAACATGAGGGTCATTGAGGTTAAGGTTTGGTAATTTTGTGCCCAACAGCTTGAGGGGGATAATGAGATCAGCATTATGCAAGCTGGTACCCATCTATCTGAAGTTGAATGCGTTTTAAAGCAACCACCCGGTATAGAACTCTGCGCCCGTCACAAAGGCATTATGACATTGCGTCTAAAATTATTCCTAGATAAATAATATAATTTTAAGTGCTATATTATTTTCAGCCCCGTGGAGCTGCTAGTGATATGATGCATCAGTTCTCTTATTTAGTGCTCAAAAATATTATACAGTTAAAAATGTACGTAAATGTATGTAAATTGACGTACACTGAAAATCATTCCGGATCAAATTCCGGTACGGAATTACGTTCACTTTAGGTGTATCATCTGAAAAATCCATTTTTCCGTAAAAAATTTTACTGTGAAATCCATTTTTATGAAAAAATAATATACAATTTTATAGTTATTTATTTAACTAGAGTGATTCAGTGGTTTTAGTGTAATTATTTTGCTAAAACATTCTAGCATATCAGGGTTTTTTCGTAATACGCTCCGGTAAAAATTAATTTACTGTAAATCCTGAATCCTGAATAATTAATTTACTGTAAATATCGGCATCCTGAGTGTCGGTGCTTTTTACCAAAATTTGATCCAGAATTTTTTACAGATTATAAATTTTAATATTTTACACCCCATTTAAATAAATAAAAAAATAGGTATTTAATAAACTTGCTGCGAAAAAATAGTTTTTTTAAGTGCTTTTAAGCACATCCTTTTTTTATTTTTATATTCCATGCCTTATTTCCCTCTTTTTTCTTTTTTTCAGTCTCGTACCTGTGTACCTCGTTTGTTGTATACGCTGTTAGAATTTTCATTCTAAAATTACGGTAGAAAAACCGGCAACAATCTGTAATCCAACTAACCGTAAATATTGCGGCAAAAATTTTTTTTTACCTTTACGGGTTTGAAACCGATTACAACTAGTATGGTTAAAAAAAAACACAAATTATACGGTTTTGTAACCTTTTACAACTAGCACGGTATTAAAACCGTAAAAAAGAAATTTAATTGGACATCGGAGCTAAGCTTTTCGTTTAGTAACCTATCCACTTTCGTCAAACCTATTTGGAAAATCAACAAACTTACAAGAATTGAAAGTACTAACTTGCTGGTGCAAAGTTTAAAACAATTGTCACTTCATTGGTGTAATATTGGTGCTTATGTTGATTCGAAAATTTCTTAAGAATAATAACGTTGGAAAAAAAAATTCTTTTTACAGATAGCTATAGACATTGTATGATTTTAGTTAAATTTTTCATACACTGTTAGAATTTTCCTTCTAAAATTATGTTAAAATAACCGGCAGCAGTCTGTACCTCTAAAAAACTGTAAACTTTGCAGTAAAGAACATTTTTTGATTTTAAAGTTTTGAAACCGTTTACAACCAGTATGGTTTCAAAATAGTAAAAAAGAAATATAACTGGAAATTGGAGCTGGCTTTTCATTAAATAATGGACATTGGAGTTAGGTTATGGATATGTAGTGTTTCATCAAATTAACCATGGAAAGCGGTTTAATTAATTTATCTGGTTGTTTCACATGCCATAGGAGACGGGAAATACTAGACTTTTCGTGTTAAGCAGCTTTATTTTTCTGACATCTACATGCGAGTCAGAGTATGGTCCAGAGTAGTCCAGGGTCAACAAATTGGGAAGTGTAGGGCCTTGGAATTTATTTATGCGTTGAAGAGAATAGAGGAAACATTGTTGTGTCAACGCTGGGACTTGAACTCCCGTTCTGTCGGTCAGGGGATTACCAGATTAGTCTTCTAGGCTATAATATATACTCATTTGCAAGAAACTAAGAGGCTTCAGTAGGTGGGCTTAGTTGGTGCGATAGAATTCTGGTTGTTTAACCGTATCAGGTGAAAGCAGTTAATAAACAATTTCCCTCACTGTTAACACTTAGAATACTATCATATTTATAGTTACTGAGTGTTTTTTTTTTTAATATGGTAATATAAAAATTAAGTAAATCGTTAATTAACCCTTTTTTCCGAGAAATTTCTAACAGTGTAAGAAAGATTTTAATTATAAAAGAAAAAATTGGCGTATTTTAACTTTTTAAAGCTGAAGTAAATCTTGCAACACATACTGTTAACACATTTGGTTGAAAAGCTAACTCGGCTGAAAAAAGAGAATAAATTCCTTTTTTGATCAAAACAAAATAACTCAATTATTACTCGTCGGCTCCAGAAAGACAAGAACAGCTAGAGAACATAAATAAATCTCTGGACGGGATATTGCTATTAAGTTTTCGCGCCAGCTGCTTGAGACAAGAGACTAACAAATTTTTCCCATCCTTAACTGCTCGTCCGGAAGTAATGGAATGACTTTTGCTTGTCCGATGGAACGTGAGACGAAGTATTTTAGCTTTAGTTTGTGTCTCAACCTCAACCTTTTGATAAATGATCCAATAATGATTTGGAAATAGTTGTAGAGTATGTATTAATTAAAGTTCTCTGTAAAAGAATGCATGACATAATAACAACTAATAGTTCTTATTTATTTGTTTAATTAATGACAGTTTCATGAAGTCATAATATTTGTTTTTATATTTTTACCAGTTTTTCAAGTATAAATATAGTTTTGTTTGGCATGTGTTTTGCGTATTTTGTTTTCGGGCCTGCTCCTTTATAGTTGATGTAAAAATACACTAAATAAATAGTTAAAATAATAAAATTTGAAATAAAATTTTTAGTATAACATAGAAGTTTAAAATTTTTAATATAGTTAAGTTTTAACTAATAACATTAATTAATATCATTTTTAATGTAACATAATTAATATAACATTTCTTGTTCTTAGTACAAATATATTTAATGAGTATAAGTCAAGCAGTTTCTTCTGAGAAATATCTACCAAATTTGGCTTCATATAGTCCTGGAAAATTTTCAAATGCAAGATATCTCACTACGCTAAACAAAGTATTTTGAATTTGCATAAGAGACTTAAATCCATCGACCAACTTAATTGAATTAGCTTCCTTTAATATGAAAATATATATTGCAATGTGATTTTATACAAAATGTAAATCATCCATCAATGATATTTTTGTGAAGAAGTGGTGTACTCTTTAGTTTTTTCTCTCTTGTTTACTTTTGATTGTAATTTTATAAACCTCACGATAGTATTATTAAAATGAAAAAAGCAAACAAAAAAAACCTTAAGTGTCCGTTACTGAGCAAAGAGTAAAATGAGCCAGAAAAAATTTTAAAACTATTCAGTAAATAGACGTAACATTTACAAGATGTTTTTTTTTCTTCTGACAATTTTCAAAAATTTATTTTTTTAAAATGTGTTCTTTTTTAAAATTTTATAATTTTTACATCTATTGCAAAAAGAGAAAATTATGTTGAAGAATTCTAAAAAAATTACAAGTAATATTTCATTCAATACACAACTTTTGAGTGGTAATTTGGTTTGATAAGACAATTTTTGAAATGTTAAAAAAATGTACAAAAATTTACTGTTTTTTGAAGAATTTCAATATTTTAAGACTTTTGCCGGAAAAAAATATAGTGCATGAAAACTCACGTGTTATATACTAGTCCATGTTCAACTTTCGGGAGGTAGTGCTTTTTAACTATCGAACCTTTTAATTATCGCTCCACCCTATTGTGTATGTGCGCCCTTTCTTCGTCTAAAATTTAGAGTAAAAAGTTAAAGCAAATTTTTTCAAAGTAACGTTACAATTAAATATATCTTGGGCACAAAAAGTATTGAATAAAACTGTATCTTTTTATTTTTAACTAAAATGTTTCCGACTCGTACTAAATACTTAATCAGATATAAATTTTGAAGTTTCATAAATATAAATCTTTCTAAAAAAGATAGTCAAAAATTAATGTTTAATTTCTAAAAAAAAGGCACTAAAAGTAATGGTATAATAAACTCATTATTATAATTGAAAAGCTTAATTTTTTTCATATAAATATTTTCTACTAATACCAGTCTTTAATCTGATACAATGCTTTTTTCAACAATTTAAATCTCTCAAAAAATGGGAGTCAGAAATGAGTGTTTATTTTTGCAGAAAAGTTGTTTTAAATAATATGATATTATGAGACTCACAATAAAATATGATGGATAATTAAAATGTTAATTTAAAAATTTTGAATCAGAAAATTTAATTTTATGTCATTGATATTTTTCTCTATCTCTATATTTTTCTCGACCATTTTTAATTTTGTACCACAAGCTTTGCTTTCAAAATGTAATTCCTCATTTAAATGAAAGTCAAAAATTTGTGATTATTTAATGAGAAAAAAACATACTTGTAGCACAAAATATATATTTAAAAACTTTTCATGAACATATTCTTATCATGTTTATCTTTAATTCGGTATCATATTCATTGCTTCTGCACTGCGTATCATGCACCTTGTATCTTCCGCACTGTATTATAAGGGAAAGAAGTAGGGTTCATTTTGGGGAAAATGTCACTTACTTATAACGATATAATGAACACTTTATTTAAATAACTTCACGGTGCTCAAAACTGCAGTGAAATTATAATATTTTATGGTAATGCCATTTCTGAAAAAAAATTCATGTGGTAACAGTTAACCTGAACCTCTGGCTTTTCAAAATTTGAGTAATTATAGTTCTTAATACCACACGTTTAGTAGAAAATACAAAACTGTAAAGTACTGTTAACCAAACAAATTGTTTTGATACCATGATCCAAAGTACCATAATAAAGTTATCACAATTACCAAATTTAAACACATATTATGAAAAAAATGTTTTATTGTTTCCAAAAATCATTTCCATAGCGTTTTTGGTAGAAATTACTGAGCTTTTTGGCGTTCCCATAGAGCCATAAACACGGTAAATTTCACTATATTCCACTATAGACTTTTTTTTTCTCAGTGTAGGAGTCCTGCTCACTTCATTCGTAAATTCTCCTGTAACTTCTCATTTATTGTTGTTTTGTTTCTTAGGAATCAAAGCTTTAAAAAAAATTCTTTTGTTTAGAAAATTTTAAAATATTACAATTTTATGGAAGAACATATTTCATGAATTTTTTTTTATTTAATACTTTTATCGTTAATATTTTAATCGTACTGATTATTCTGATCTGAAGAGTCTTCAACTGTACTTGAAATAAAAAATATTTAAATATAGGAATACAGAATTTGGGACACAATAATAAGTAATAATTGAAATTAATTTTACATATTAACAATTTATTACGATAAACTTGAACTGTATAACAGTATTACCTAAAAACATTGATTATCTGGATTCATTTATATTTTAAAAATAATTTTCGATGTTAATGCTATTTTTTATGTTTTAACAGCTTATCGCTTTCTCTTATTTCTTTGATTTAACTTATCAATTTTTGTTACTTTTCACTTCAAGTCAAGCGCCAGCTAATAAAATGATGATATCGAGGGAGATACATTTTGTTGCAACAATAGATAAATAATCATTATTTAACGCAAAATAGCACTTACAACTGCAATAACTTTCCAACAAAATGGAAAAATTTATATTAAGTTTATAAACAAAGCCGACCTTAGCTACATGTTAAATTTCAATTCTGCTGTGGCCTATAGAACAATTCGAATGGCATGTTTTCCAACAAATTGAACAGATAATAATTTTTTATTCCATTGTACTTTATGTGCATTTTCTACAATCTTTTGTAATTTGAAGTTTCTAAGTCTTATAGTTTTTGCATAGTAAAAACTATAAATTATAAATTGAAGATCCAAAACAACGGTGGCCCTTAGGATTTTTTAATATAGAGATATTTTCATAGTGGAACAATAAATTTCTTGTTGAAAATATTTCTAATCATGCTAGTCATTAATTTTGCATTAATTTTAAATCTGGTGCCGGAGTCTTTTCTTCTCAAAATGATAATATTTTTAAAAATTATAGTCAACAATTATTGTTCTATGTTTTATGACGCACATATAGAATATGATGGAAACATAAAAGATTTGTTTAAAAGCAATACATCGAAAATTTGGTAAATGTGATAAAATTTGTCTATTTAATCATGATGCCACAGGAAGAGACATTTAAACTATTTATGTGGCTAAATTTACAGTACATTTTAGTATTTTGTTTACTAAATATGCGGTAACAAAAACCAGAATTTCTGGTTAACCATATCAACGGATAAAGGAAAGAATGAATGGTTTAAATACCGGATATTTTGGTTTTAATAATCAGAATTATGGTTTTTTAAAATTATATATATATATATATATAATTTTAAATTTGCTTATGATAGTTCTCTTCAAGAGCATTTTGGTTATGCAAAAATTACAAAACAAATCACACAGGATTTTGTTCCACATCAAAATAAAGCTCTTAAACTAACTGTGCTTTTGAACAATTTATTTAAATTAAGTTTAAGAACTATAGGTAAATGCAAGAATGCACATTAAATTTCAATATTTAATGAAACCATTTGAGATAATTAGGTATAGTTGAATTTTAGACGCTGATTTCGAATCCTCTAAATCCTGCCTGTAAGAGATTTAAATTTGAAATCAATGTTTCTGTAAAAGGAAAGCAATGTGATCCAAAAGCAGGAGAATTCGTCCAAAGTCTTATTTCAATACCAATAGGTAAAACTTGATTAAGTTAATTGTCAAATTATTTCAGGTTATGAAAGAGACAGCGTGAGCTTTATTTGCTTTCTTTTTTTAAAGTGACATTTTTTATATGAGGGTGAAACTGCGAGTTAAATTAAATTTTGCTACGCAGAAAAGACATTTGCAATTCACTTCCGTCTTCATGTATGAAAAATCTTAGTCTTCCTTGTTCATGTAAAATGCGTGAATTTAAAAAAGTTAAATTTAAAGTTTTCCTCCTTAACAAATAAATTCGATTCATAGTTGTAATAATAGTAGTGACTTAGGTCGGGTGATTTTTATCCTCTTAAAAATACTTTGTTTTAAAAGAGTTATTTAAAAATTATTTTAAAATTTAAATGGAAACTCTAGTTCGTATTTTCTAAACAGTCAAAATTCAACCATACACTGTAAAAATTCCGGATAAAATTCTGGCAGAAACTATCGGCACTGAAGGTGCTGAGACTATTTAGCATAAAATCTATTTTGACCGGAATTTGTTATAGAACAAAAAAATCTGATATATCGAAATGTTTATAGTAATAATTATTGTAAAATCACTGATCACTCTAATCAAACAAGTATTGCTGTGAAAATTATGGTATTATGTGAAAATTATGGTATATGGAAAATTATGGTATAAAATTATAATATTTAACCGTAAAAATGAATTTTACGTAAATATGGATTTTTATGGATGATGCAGGTAATTTATACCGTAATTTGATTCATAGTTATTTTATAGTTTTTGATGTATATTATTTTTGATAGTATTTATTAAAATATGAGGATTCAAACATTTGTTCGAATCAGACTTAGCGCAGTTCAGATAGAAATAATAATTATAATAATAATAAATTACTTTTAAACTTACCTAATACTTATAAGATGACATATATCAGTAAAAATTATAAGCCCTATTTTATTAAAAAAAAATTGTTCTGAAAATAAATGATTTTTTTATCATTGGGCGAAATTTATTAAATTAGTTTGAACTGGTTTGAGAAATAATCATCCAAAAAATAATATGAATGATTTTTAACGATCATTTATCGACGATTATTGTTTTTCACTTGAAGAGCACTTTTCAGAGCAGGAAACTATTTTTTGATATTTTTTAAAAATAAGATTTTGTCGTAAAATGTATTTTTTTATTTTAATATAGATCTCAAAAAGTGTCTACTGAATTAGAACAAAAATATTGAAACGAATTTTATTTTCAACTCACTGTATTCGAAAGAACATATCATCCTTATAAAATGGAGACTCATTATTTATTAATTTTTGATTTAAAAAATGATGAGATTTGTGAGAAGCTTTTAAATGAAAGCAATTATGCTTGTATTCAGTTTATTTCATTTAAATATATATCAAGTTTAAATTTGGAAACCTAAAAATTATTCATTTTATCTTTGTACGATACAGAAAGCAAACGAATAAGGAAGTCAGTTTTAATTCTCATAAGATCATATTCTTTAGACAGCACCCGATTTTTCGATTTCCCAGTTGAATCTTAGGTTCATTTAATTAATTATCTTGTTAAATTCTTTCTTTTTTCTATTTTATGACTTCTAGCATAGATTAACCACAGCAGAGTTCCTTTACAAATTATACAGTTGTCGAATGTATACTGGGTAGGATTGGTTTAGAATTATTTGAATGTCCTATTAAATATATTGGTACACGAAGAAAAAAAATCTGTTTAATTATCCTACTGTAGTGTAATAACATTTCTGGTAAACAAGACCATAATTCGGATTAATAAAAGCAAAATATATGAGATTTAAAGTATTCATTTTGTATCTTGTCTGGTCATATGGTAAAGGTTTAAAATAAATTGTGGTTTTCACAATTATAGCTCCTTAGTCCACACATTTAGTAAAAAATACAAAAGAGAAAAGTCAATTTTACCAAATAAATAGTTTTAATGTCATACCCCAAGTCAGCATGATAAAGTTACCAAATTTTATCATATCTTAACAATTATATCATAGATTATAAAAACACATTTTATTATTATCAAAATCATTATCCAAGAGCTGCAGTAAAAATTTCGGAAATTTTTAGTAGACACAGAAACACAGTAAATTTTACAATATTTCGGCAGTTTTAATCATACTCTTTTTCTCAGTGTGTCATCTTAAGTTGGATCATAATATCGAAAAGAATTACTGCAACCAGAATTAAAGAAATCTCACATATATTAGTTGTAAGTAATATGGCGTTAAAACAAGCTGTTTCATTATGTAACTAGCTAGTTTTATATTGAGAGAGTACTCTAGTGGTCGTGATTTATGTAAATTTCATTTCCACCCTTGAGTTTGTCAAACACAGTAGTCTGGTTTTCGTTAATGTTCCCAAAATTTGATCATTAAAATTGAAATTGCTATTTTTTAAATCTAAAATATATGGTAGGTGAAGACAAGGAGAAATATGGTCAAAACAACCAGAATATAGTAAAATTTACTGTGTTTCTGACTCAAATCGGAA
Source organism: Parasteatoda lunata (assembly GCA_949128135.1). Taxonomy (NCBI): domain Eukaryota; kingdom Metazoa; phylum Arthropoda; class Arachnida; order Araneae; family Theridiidae; genus Parasteatoda; species Parasteatoda lunata. The sequence goes on along the minus strand of OX421973.1, from coordinate 8,666,041 downwards.
TATTAAAAATCTGGGAAATTTTTACCAAAACACTTTATTAATAAATTTTGATAAAATTAACAATAATATATAATTTTATAACGTATGATAAAATTTTGCAAATGTTGTAAAATTTGTTGGTTTTATCATGATACCTCAAAGAATGGAATTAAAATTCATTTATTAGGTTAAATTTATCGAAATTTGCTAAACATTACCAAATACCATATCGACAGAAAATTTACCGAATGAATGTTATATATATATATATATATATATATATATATATGCAGATCTCTAAAATCTTTTAAAAAAGTAATAAGCACACTATTTTTACACCTCCAGAATTGTTTGAAAATGTATAAAATATCAGAAAATAATCGTGAACATCGAAAATTTTGATGTCCTTATTATGTTAAATTCAATTAATTAATCCTGAGGTTACGGTTTGACAGGGTTACGGTCTGGATAACCTAGAGGATAGATCGAATTCGATTAATGATTCCTGAGATTCGCCCATATAGGATGAGCACAAATAATATTACTCTTGGAGGAAAAAAAATTCATGAACTTGCAAGAGCTTGGGATAAGGAGAGGGTAACAAGAAAAGTGACTACATACATTTTTGTCTGAGTAATATCATTAAAAGTCAGCAGATTTTTACATTGTTTTTAGCTTTTTTTCATCAAAAAAGTACACATCTAATTGCTAAAACTAGTGGGCTGCTCCCCCTGCTCTCTAACGCTCGCCAACCCCCTAAAATTGCTACACAATCTTATATGATTTGCTTCGCAAACCAAGCTCGCTTCACTCGCTACTAACTTAGGTACATTGCAAATGCACAAAATTCTAAGAATTCAAAACAATCATTCAAATCCATATAACAACTTTTAAAAAAAAATTACATAATTTTAGTAAATACTAAGTCATTAAAATAAATTTGAATTCAAATAAATGTCATGTAATTCGTTAAACCTATTAGAAATGTGCTATAGTATAAAATCTTAAGATAAAATTTCTAAAACTGATATCTCTTTAAAAAGGTTAAAATTTTGGCTATAATTAAGTCTATAAAAAATTGAATAATCACATTTGGTGAGAATGCTCTCTCTGGTTATTTTAGTTTCAGTTTTTAAAAGCTCTATATGTTGAGCTACCTTAACTAGATTTGGCATGCGACATTTTTAGCGGCTATCATTGGTCGATTTTCTAGCGTTGCCATTCGGGGAGTTGTAATGAGGCTTTTTTTTTGCCGTGTAAGAGAAATATATATATCGTGAAAAAAAGCGCTTTCGACAAAATACTAAAATAGAGACCGATCGACAAAGACTACTCACTTCTGCCTAGCTTAATAGTATGAGATTACCGCAGCAACCTGATAGGGGGATTTTGGAAGAGATCACATTTGGTGAGAATGCTCTCTCTGGTTATTTCAGTTTCCGTTTTCAAAAGCGCTATATGTTGAGCCACTTCAGCTAGATTTGGCATGTGACATTTTTAGCGGCAATCATTGGTCGATTTTCTAGCGTTGCCATTCGGGGAGTTGTAATGAGGCTTTTTTTTGTCGCCGTGTAAGAGAAATATATATATAGATTGTTATGATTACAAATGTCATTGAAACACATAAATTTTACAAAAAAAATTTTAAACATGCTTCGAAGCATAAAGCTCTGTTTCTGAACTGTTAATATATGTTTATATAATTTATCTCGATATGTGTGTTACAAGGGGCATTATGAAATGTGACACTTTCTTTCAAAAGGCAGAAAGTGGATAAAAATATTGGGAAAATATGACATCATTTTTGAAGGGTTCCTGTTGTTTCTTCAAACGTGTAGAACTTCTAATTAGCTTCTAAAAATTATAGAATACTAAAATTTTGATAAATTTCGTGAGTTATTTATTCATGCTCGGGTGAATATAATGAAAAGCTAATTTTCAAATTGTTAAGAAAAGTGTTTTGAAAGCATTTCTTGGGGAAAAGCATCAGGGTTTCTTTCATTTTAGTTCCTATGTAATGCACTTCATCAAGTAAAACATTCTGGGGAAATACCACAAGATAATATGTACTAACCTGAAAACAGTACTGAGAAACAGGTAAATGTTAATATTTCCCTTTGTAAAAATATTGCAAAGGCCTTCAATTTTTATTACCTCATAAAAAATACGTATTTCTAACACAAACATCCGCTATCTATTGAGCATACCTTCTATCTTCCAAAAGCGGTTCGGTATGATAACAAAAATAGTGTTATCGTAATTATAAATTGGAACCAATGCGGACGAGCATGATTTTTAGGATACACACCATCATAATAAATCTCAGACAAAGAAATTATAAACATGAAACCTAATGAAAGTATATTAACTAAAAAGCAATTATTTTTTAAGTAGTCTTAAAATAGTTTTACCCCTGTTCAAGGTTTAATTTATATTGCACGAGTTTTAACCTTGTTTTATCTGTAACACATCAAACATTATTAGTTTAGTCGCTGATTCTCATTATCGCTTCACTTTGAATTTTTATCGCATAAAATGATTTGGCTCACCGATGAATCGTTAAACATGGATTATAGTCAAACAGTTTGCTTTGACTGCAGGGCTATGTTATCATATTTTCGAGTAATAAAGGTAAATTTTGAATGGCACTTTATTACTTGGACGTCAAAATAGAGAAGGAAAAAAAACGCCATAAAGATTAACGTGCAAGAATAAATTTAATTTATTGTTCATTTGGGAAAAGCTTCCGTCGCTGCATTTAATAGCAAAATGTCATTTACAGGTGGATGGAAAGGGATATGCTCGTGGCAGAATTTTATGGTTCAGAAATTATTTAGCGCTTGTCAGAAATCGTTTTTGTTTTCTAGAAACTAAAACTTCTCTACCGTTTTTCGTTCCTGCAGCATGTGGATCTTATTGTCAGTGCTGCTGTTTTCAGTAAAATTACATGAGAGCAATAAAAGTTAACTGTAATTCTAGAGCTTAAGAAATAAAAAAGAGTATTGATGATTCCTTTATTCGTTCAAAATGTATAAAACTCAAATTGTTCGGAAGATTTGAGTAGAAAAATTATATGTGTAATGGGTTGTATTTTAACGTATGGGCTAACTATTTTCATATTTCACCTGATCTTCTAAATGTATTTGCTCTTATACAAGGAATTTGCTTTTCATATTGGCAAATTAGTCATATAGTCGTTAATAAATTTATTACTAGTATTGAAAATAAAGCACAGCTAAAGCAAATAGCATTTATATGATTTAAATAAAGGTTTTAATTTGAATTTTATAATAAATATAATTTTCCTTCTATCTAAAAATTAAAAATTCAATTTTTTTATTCCTTACTCATTATCTAGTCAATTATATTTAAGAGATAAAAACTGATTTAAGGGTCCCTGAACAACGTAAGAGGGTCCGCGTGAGGTTTAATATAAAATAATAAAATTGTGATTGGTTTTTATTTATATGGAAATTAATATAAATTAAATAGCGATTTTTACCTCCTAAGTAAACTATAAATAAAGGTGGGTGTTTATAATTATTAACAGTGGTTTGTAACAAATTAAACTGTTGGTTTACAAATTTTCTTATATCTTTCGTTCCCTTTTTAAGAGAAAAGGTATGAATGAGTCGAAGAAAAAACGCCGAAAATACAGTGTTGAATATTTGAAGTATGTCTTTATTTCTTCACCAGGAAATTGTACTTTACCTATGTGTCTTCTATGTGATAAAACTGAAACAAGTGATTCAATGAAACATTCCAAGCTTAACGAACAATTGATAAAAGTCTATAGTGACAAAAAAGATAAAGATTTAACTATTTTTCAAACAGTCAAAGAGAAATATCTGAAAACACTATCACTGCAACCACTTATAGGGACAACATCTAAGCGAGGTGAGGAATTATTGCACGTTTCTCATAGTTTCGCATGTTTCTGTATATTACATGATTGCAAAGTCTGGAAAGCCTCACACTATTGAAGAACTTATTTTACTAGCTGTAAGTGAGATAATACTCACCGGGTTACACAAACCAGCTTTTAACATTGTAAAAAGAATTCCACGGAGTAATAATAATGTACAAAGAAGGATTGACAAAATATCTCAGTGCGTAGAAAATTCTTCAGGTGAGTACTTAAAAACATCTGAATTTTCTGTACAGCTTGACGAGTCCACCTATCCAGGAAACGAAGCTTTTACTTTTAGCTTATGTAAGATTTGTAGAAGACTAAAAATTTTACCAAGAATTGTTATTTGCTAAATGTTTGGAAAGCAATGCGAAAGGTGAAAAGCTATTGACTGAATTAAAAGCTATACCCGTGACTAATATCATTTCTGTAGCTACTGACGGTGCTCCGGCAATGGTAGGAAGATACCAAGGTTTTCTGGCTAACTTAAAGCAAGCTGCAGCGAATGTATTTTCAGTACACTTGCCAAACTTAACGAAACTAATTCTATAAAATCTCATCACGTTCATCCAAGTGATAATTTTTTTATATTTTATTTTAAACAAAAGATATAATTTAAATAAATAGTTCTTCAACAAAATGTTTTTTTTTTAATTTTAATTTTTATACCGTACGTACATGTAGTTTTTCACTTGGGGGCCCGTGGGAAAGTTTTGACTATAAAAAGGGGTCCATGGGTCAAAAAAGTTTGGGAACCACTGCTCTAAAATGTCAATAATATCAGTGCATTGTATTTAGGTACCGTGTCCTCCACTACAGTACTTTTTATCAAGAGTTCTTTAAAACACCGAACAACTAAAAAAATGCGATTTCGATGAAAATATGAATTTGTTATAAAAACTTTTGTCGGAAAATAATAAATTTGCAATCATCATATGTCACCACACATCATTTTTCTAAAAACACGCATTCTTAGCCCAGTGACTTTTTTTTTAACCAACTCATAAGAACAACTTAAATACAGAAAATAGACCTTTTCATTGACAGTGAGACCATCGCCAACTGACGACTATTTTGCCGTTCATGGAGACATTTTTGGCAAGACTTATCTACCTTCCCGGTGCTTACTCTAGGTGCTATGGAAAACAAATTATTCAGGAATTCTCAAGAAACTTTGCTTTATAAAAACGGTAGACGATAAACCAAAATACTTTTTATATAAAGAATCAAGCACCTTTTGTTTACACTGAATCGTGCAGTTTCATTGAAATGACAAACAAAGAAATAAAAACAGACGGCGAAGGAAAATTCTAAGTACATATTTAACCATTTTTATATTCAATTTTTTTTAAAAAAATTGATAATGGCTATTTACTTACCTTAGCAGTGTCTTTTAAAACATGTGAAATATAAGATAGAACCCAATCTAAATTTTTGAAATTTAGTTAATTTAGTTATGAAAACTACTTTTATATTTTTGTTGTTTACGTTAAGAAAATATTTCAGTGTTATCAAAAATAGATTTTCACATAGTTTAACAATAATGAAATTAAATTTTTAGAAATCTAAGACCAGACATGTTTGCAATATTGTAATACTTATTTAAAATCAACTATCGGTGAAATTTTATTGCTTTGTATAGTTGAGAAAACACAAAAATTATCGAATGCAATTTTTCCGAATCTAACAAACCAAGGCCTTTATTTTCGAACATTATTGAATGGTTTGGCGCTTTCGAATGTTATTCTCTCACATCAAAAGTTTGCTTAAAATTGATTTAAAGGCATTAAATTAAAAACACAGTTTTAAAATGTAAAGAAATATTTGAAAAATGATGGCATATCATTTTTATTGGAATACTCTTTATGTAAAGATGTGACAGAAGGAATTCTTGTGATGTTCATTTACAAATGACCATTGCTCTTAAATCTCAAATATTTGCCTTATTTTAGAATCCTACTCATAACGTGTACTCCCAGTAAGCTTTTTAAAATATTAACAGTACATGTTCTTCTTCGTATTAGTACTTTCACTGAAATATTGATTATTCGCAAAGCTTCCTGTTTCTAATACATTCTAAGTAAATATTGCATGATAGGATGTACTAAAAAATATTTTAAAAATGTCTCAATATTTGTAAAATGGGACTGATAAAGTTCATTCAGACTTTAAAATAAATCTACATTCATTTTACAGATAAATTTTTCTATAGCACTAAAATATGGCCTCCTTTGTTTTCACTTTTAGAGTAAACTACAACACTAGATCACTAGAACTCAGCCTAAATGATTTTAAAAAACTTTTAGTTTTTTTTTTAAACTTTCTTTAAATCGTTCACCAAAAATTTATTTATTTTTTAATTTAAAAATATAGTAATATTAAATCAGAAACCTTATTTTTCTGCTTACATTTTCTATCTTGGAATTGAATGAAAGCAAAAATTAGTTTCCCTCAAATACAACTACAATAAACTTCTTGTGAATTTAGCCGCACTAAACAGCGATATTATTAAATTTTATTTACTTCATTGATCAAAGGATTAAACAGTTTCAACGCCGCAAACAAAATAAACTAATTACCCTTAAAAAAGTCGCATTGGGTATTTTCCCGCTTGTATTGATGCCAACTATTCACCCGAGAATTATCTTTACATTTTACCCTCAGTAAACTGAAATATTTTATCGGAAAAGTATTTTGCTAGTTATAGCAGAGAGTAAAATGGTGCCTCGTGTCAGAGTCACCGATCAATTCTTGCTGAGGAAACTAAAGCAAGCCGTTACCTTTTACCACTAAGTGGAAGAAGGAGTGAAAGTGGGGTATTGGTAGAAGGAGGGAAGAACAATTCGATTTCTTCCTTTTCCTTAATCAAATTTTCTTCAGTGAGAGAGCCATAAAGATGCAAAGCTGATTTATCTGCGGCATCGGTCTCAGTAGAAAAAAAGAGAGTTTTTTCTTTGCAATAACGTAATAAGATTCTTTAAAAAGACGTAAAAGGTTTCTCTGAAAGACGCTAATTGCATTTCGAAAGTGATGCCTTTCAATAATGAATTAAGCAACAAACCTGAAAGACAATCGCTGCATTTACAGTCTTCGGCATTTCTGGGACTTACCAAAATCGGGAATTCAGTGTAGAGCTGTTGTGTCTTAATACATAAAAAGGGCAAATTTCACGTTAACGTTTCCTGCTAGAAATATAACTGGCGAGGGTAAGGTATCACTTAGAGCCAGAAACACGGTAAAATTTACTATATTCTGGTAGTTTTGATCATATTTTTTTCTCAGTCTACCAAACTAGGGAGGCTGAACAAAACCGTTTTTAAACTTTTAATTATAAATGCATAGTATAGTATACTAAAAAGCACGCACTGATGTAGATAGATAAATTTATGATTTATTATTACTAGTTTAATTTAGGTGATTTAAGCACTAAAATTATAGACACTGAATACAGCAATGTGGAAGCAATGATGATTGATTTACTGTAGATTATAGTATTCTGTAAAAAAAATAAGTCTCATAAGATGTGAAAAATTATGTATTTTATTTGTTTCTTGTTAAATGTTTAATTTTGCTTGTTGTCATGTCATAAGTTTGTAATAAGATTACTATTCCTCTTTATACTGTTAGTGTCATGCAATGATTTCGAAAGGGATATCATTATCCCGAGCGCATATAAACTATTATTATTAAACTTTAAAGCGTAATGAAAAAGTAAAATAAATAAAATTTAATTTCATTGCTTATATTGTTTACTTAGAAAATCGGATTCATCATAAAAGCTTTTACTCCTATGACACCAATTCAAATTTAATAAAAAATAACATAATTCATTGAACGAATTTCTGAACAATGTCGATGCTGTCAGTGCTGTTAATGTTTTGAATTTTGGTATCACTTTTTCAAAAGAAAGGTTTTTTTCCGATTAATTCTTTATCTTTGACCTAAGGCAGAGAAAAAAAAAATATATCTAGACTCGCGTAAAATACTCATCAGATTTGAGTTTTATTCCTAAAAAAATTACCGGGTGTAAAAATACTCTTTGTGAAATTTTTGTTAAAATTTTTTATTTTTTTAATACTGTTGAATAAAACTAATTCTACACAAAATCAATCATGAAGTGTAGAGAGATTGAAAATGATTCCGTTCCTTATACTCTGAATGAATTTAAGAAATTAATGTAGCTTGCTCTGAAGCTGTTATTATGTGCAGTCTGACTTCGCAGAAATAGAAACGGACTAAAATTTAAAAATGAAATAATGAAAAATAAAATAATGAAAATAAAATAAAATAATAGAAAAACAAAATAATAAAAAAACAAAATAATAAAAATATAATAATAAAAATAAAATAATAAAAATAGGAATAAAATTTCCAAAACAGAAGAAAATTTAAAAAGCCACCTTCTACACCTATTGGATGGCCTATCAAAATAATTTTGTTAATGGCTCCATTTTTAAGTACCAAATTAAAATGTGAATTGTGACATGATTTTCAAACACGTTGTAAAATTGTGGGAAAAATGCACATGATTTAATTTCTGTATATTTTATTAATATTTTTTTAAAAATCTATATAATGAAAAGTGGAATTATTAATGAAATTTTTAGATAAAATATTCAAGCAATAATTCAAGTGTGTTACTTTATGTAATTTATCTTTTGTTAATTTATTTGTGTTATAAAAAAGCAGTAATTTACAAATGTAATCTCTGTTATAAATTAACCTCCTATCTTGAATTTCACTTTTCAAAAAATAATGAGGAAGTAAAATTACTATCTAAAAATTTTTTATTGGATTACACTGCTTAGGGATGAACGCAATATTTAATATGTAAATCTAAAACGCTGAAAGGATATTATAAAAAAAATTCTTTTTTTTCCCTTAAAATTAATCTTTAAGAAGTCTTTATGAACTTTAAATTTGCGTATTATCAAATAAATTATTTTAATTTAGTTTTAAAAAAAATATATATAACGGTTGTGACGTCCTACATCGGATTTATTTTGTGTATTCCACTGCATATATTACCGATTTACTTTGAGTTTCTTTGAATTGTGTATTAAACTAAGAAAAATAGACATTAACCAGAATTTAAATTTAAAATTAGCAAATATGATATACAAAACAAAAAAAATGAAAAAAAAAAAAAAAAAAAAAAAGACAATCAAATTATCTGTTTTTTACTGAAATTCGCGAAATCATTTTCTTATTCTAAAATATCATTCATTATTTTATGAACTGAAGCGAACAAATTCTTCAAAAATGATATATTTGTTTCGAACCATTCAATGATTTTATTGTAGTGATTAATAGAACACGTAAAAGAACTTCGCGTGGAGGAAATAACTCAATTTGACAAATTACAAACTCCTGTTGATTTGAAGAGCAATTCCTTTCCTTGCGATAAAAACAGAATAATTCCAACTACAATTGCGCAGACGGGTGTTAAATTGCTGAGGTTTGGCATCTTAAGGGGAAAAAAAAAGAATGGAACAAATCCATAGGGTGCTAAATAAAGATTAACGATTGTGTTGTGCATAAGGCGGCATAATTTATTTCCAGAAATTGATAACCACAGCTAAGATGACCGGAAATGTATGGTAGACAGAAAAGAGGAAATCGTTGATGAATGATCATTGCTCTATCGAAAGGTTCGATCGATGTCAACTACTAAGCCAATCATTCTCCTTTCGCTTGGCTTTTGCAGCTAAAGGGAGAATGTTATCTGAATCATTATGGGTAACTCCCGCCTTTCGTTCCCTAACTGCAACCTCGACCTTTGCTGCATGTGAGGTTCGCTTACAACTTCATTTTGCCGACTTTGCCAAATCACTAACAATGCTACTTAGTAACTTATTGACCATGCGCAATGAAATCTTTTATGTCTTCTTGAGATAATGTCAATGTTTTGAGAGTAAAATATGTTGTTTAGTTTTGAGAATCATTTGAAGAGATATTTGTGAACCAATGACGAACCACATATTTTTATTCGACTTGGAAATTTATTTTGCAAGAATCAGAAGATTCATTTTTAATATAATATTAATCCGATAATCCAATAACTCTGTGCAGAGTTGTTTGAAATATATTTATGTAAACCATACTCTCTGTCTTATTACTTACTCTTATTATCTTATTACTTACCCTCTCATTACCTCTTATTTTTATTACTTTAAAAAGATAAATTTATGTATTATTCTTTTTATAAAAATTTTGAAAATTTTCTGTATTATTCTGCGCCGGCCAGGTGACCGAGCGGTTAGCGTTCCTGACAGGGAAGACAATGGCTGTGGGTTCGAATTCCGCTCAGGGCATGGATGTTTATTTGTGTGTGTGTTGTGTGAAAGGGTACAACTGGTATCTGTGGTGTGGGTTAATGTTGCTTACCTCCGTGACTTTGGTCTTAAGGTACTCATCAGGCAACGCAAAAAGAGCAACACTTCCGGTACATTCCGTGGCAAAGAACGATAAATCCAGTGTCTGCCGTTAAAAAAAAGAAAAGAAAAAAAGATTATTCTGCTATACCTATCTCCTGAAACATCATTAAAATATTAATATCTAAAAGAATAAGGGCATATACTGGATGTAAGGCATGTTTCTAATAAATCATTGAAATATAAAATCTCTCATTTTTCAATGGCTTTCCATTGTTTCAAAATAAACCCTCTTTCTATGGAAGTGCTTCAAAATTTACTGAAAAAAACATCGATTGAATGATGTGATATAAAATATCTTTTTTAACAGTGTTAAAGAATATCCAACCTTTTTACGAATTTAAAGTAAAATTATCATATAGATTTCAACTTGTTGGAAATATTTTTTATGAAATATATTTAAACTTCAATGAATAAATTTTCCAACACTGACACACAATGTCACAACAAATTTAATGTACTAAAGAAACAGCTAAAATTCATTGAATCTTTTATTAATTTGTTTATGACAATGTTTCAAAAGTCAGCCTTTCCAATATTTATATTTGCAGGCAAAAAAGGAGCCAAAGGTCTAGGCTAAATGTTTAATTCACTTGGTCTATCATCGATAATATAAAATTTTTTGTCTTTTAGCCCATGAAGGACTGTTGTCGAACTTGGAAATTAGCAGCTTTTTTTTTTGCCTGAGTATGCAAAATTTTAAATTCACCGTCTTTTTGAGACACAGACTATTGAAAAACTAGACAAATATTCATTGATCTGGATTTTAGATTTAGTTGCTAATACTAATTTTAGACATTTAGCAAAAATCCAAAATATCAATTAAGCAGAAATCTAAAACAATGATTCAGAAATAGTGCTATCACTCATACGATGAATTTTAAAGTTGGAACATTTAACCACAAAAAAATCATCACTTTATGCTTGATTCATATCATCATTTCGTGTTAAAGGGACATCTGAACTTTATTTTATCACCATAACGATGGAAATTTCGATAACAACATCACTTACCCTCATTTTTTTCGTCGCCATAAGAGGACCAGAAAACATCAAAGCTTGATAAGAAAAGTAAAGAAAAGTTGTAGATAAGAACAACTTGGTCCTGCTGTTCTGGAATTTTTTTTTATCCACAAAGAAATGGCTTCTGAGACAAATTGAAGCGACACTCTCCAAGGGAAATTCAGGAAGGCTTGAAAGACGATAGCTATTGAGCTAAAGACTTTATTTTGAGGCTGAGTTATCTTCGCTCTTTATTGCGCTAGACTAACTAGACAAAGGACGTCTAAGGCCATTTATGTAATAGTGTTGCTGTTTTATTTTGTCTGCGAAATAGTTTCGATTTCTTACATTTAAACGTATAGACAAAAAGCGTATTTTAAAAAATATCCGAGACGTAGTTTGAATTTTGAAATGTGCACTTTTTTAATGTATTTGAAAAATAAAATTTTATTACACATACAGTTTTTTTTAAAATTTAACTAGTGAATCATTTACAATTTCCTTGTAATGTAACAATTACTCAGTTATTTAAATCTTTTCTTCTAATTATTTTAAATGTTTATTTAACTTTAACTTAATAACTGTTATAGTTTTTTATATGCAAAATTTTCAGGCGATTCTTCTGAAATTAAGTGATTTTTTTTAAAAGTTAAAAGTAAATATAATAAATATTTTTTTGTGTTGGAAAATTTGACAATTTACTCTTTTGGAAAAGAATTTAAAATTTTTTTTTATATGGGGTCATTGCACGTACTATCTGATTTTAAATTTCCTGTGGGCGAGATTGCAATTTGCCAACATTCAAATGACTCAGGTGAATTTATAATTTAATGAACTAAGACATTTCTTTTCCTTTGTAATTTGGAAAAAGAACCTGTATTTTTATTTTATTTGTTTCTTTTTTCTTTTCTTTTTTTTTGACATGTTTTTCGATGAGTTAAGAGAAATGTTCTGTCAACACCTTTTAGAAGAAAGAAGGCCTTCGCCGATCCATTAGTAGTCCGAACCTCGTGACATCTTTTGTATTTCCATTACCACACAGTTTATGCTCGTTGCTACAAACTACTAAAGAAATTCATGCAAAAGACTTCATTCTTCTGGAAGGTGCTGATTCTGTGCGATTTAGAAAAAAACTAATAAAACCAACATTTTGACTCATTAATACTTAAATGTTTATATCACAATAATGAAAAATGCTGTAATAAAAAAGACAGTTAATTAATATATAATTTAAGTGTATATTTTCTCATGTTTAATATCGCTTAAATTTAAAAACATGAAAACTCTATGATTATAAACTGAAATCGAACGCTTCATTTTACCACGATTACTACAAGAAATTAATCAATGCACAAGTTTGAATGTTTTTCATTTTTTTACAGAATAAGAAGATTGAGTTAATTTCGAAAAATTAAAACATATCCAAATACTTAAAGTTCTTTTAATATTACGACCGAAGTTTATTTTGAATTTAGTATAATGTCTTTTTTAATATTTTTATTAATTGACCGTCATGCGTTTTTACTTTGGCACTTTTTATTTCAAACCTTCATATGAAAACTTAAATTCTGTAACTTTTGAGGTAAAATTGTAAGAAGTGAAGAAAATTATCCTTAATAAATATTCAACAAAGGTAAACAAGTTTTAAAATCCAAGGCATGGTTTCATAATTTCTAATTTAAAAAGTACACTATCGGAAATAAAACTTTAACATTCGACGAATCAGCAGTTCTTGAATTGTATTTTGTTCCTTTTGGGCATTATTTCATCACGAAATCATATGATCTGAGACGAAACGTGAACTCTCAAATGTATGACGAAATATTTTCAACTAAGAACTTTATTGCAGAGCATGGTGGAAGATTATTAACTAGAATGACGAAATGAAAATGGAGATTAAACGTTCAATCTAGAATGGTGAAATATGTCAATCATCCTGTATTGTAATCATGTAGAATTCGCCTTATATCTGGAAGATCCCGGGTAAAAAAAAAAAAAAATGAGGAAACATTTTCTTTACTTTGACAAAATTTATTTCCTTGAAGACGTTATAGTTGTTTTGTAACTTTGACGAAACACTCACTCGGAAGACATAACAGGAAACGGTTACGTCAAAAATAAAGAAAGTTTCATGAATTTTGAACATCTATTTTGTACAGTGTATTATACCAGACAAAATTTGATTTTCTCTATATATAAAACATAAATAAAGTATATTTTCATTTAGACTACTCGTTAAATATATTTTGATAGGTTTTAATACATTTTACTTGTTTGTTTTTAATATTTCTAACTGTACTGTTAATTTTGCATTTTTTCGAAACTAACGATGAGTACCTTTGATATAGTACCAATTAATTTCAAACTGAAAAGTGGACTGTTAAATTTGTTTATCTAAAACGATGAAATATACTTTAATAATAATTATTTTAATAAAAAGAATGATTTTAAAATAAGTTAGCGGAAATCAGAAAGTAGGGCGTCGCAATTTTTGATATTTATCAAATGCTATACATGACGTATGGCATTTGTATTTTACATGATTTGTATTTGTATAACGATATTTCTTGCAAAAATTAATTGAGAATTTATATTGTTTGATTTAATTTGTAACTATAATCTAAATAAACCAGATGAGAAAATAATTATTACTATCAAAATAACGACGAACGCAATATTTACTCAATATGAATGCAGTCATTCTTAACAACAGCCAACAAGATATAAACCTTTTTATCTACTGTTTATTAACTTCTATCTCCTAACTTTAAAGTCAATAAATTTGAAGTTTTAAAGAAAAATCGACGAAGTATATAATCTTTATGCATACATAGCATGTGCAATTTTTTTCTTTTTTCCTTCAATTTGTATTATATTTAAATCCATTCAATATAATATAAAGTAAGTCAACGAGCAAACATCAAAGAACTTGTTTTCGTTAGTTGAGTATACTTCAAACATAATATAATAATCAGAGAAAATATTTGAGAAAAAGTAAACATACTCTTACTAAAATTTTCAATAGAATTCAATAATGCGTGTTTTTGATTACCAAGTAATGGCGAATAAAAAAGGTTTTTAATAACTGCCGAATCGCATGACCTTTAATGAATTAACAAAAAGTTCACTATAAAGGAAATGTTTTCTATCAAACTAAGTTAAGGATTTCACAGAGGAATCTTTTGAAATTACGTTAAAGGTTTGAAAATGTTTAGTTTAGAATGTAAGAAATAAATTCCATACTTTGCAATAGAAATCATTATAAAAATGTTTTATTTGCAATTAATTACAAATAAGTAGGAAATAATTTCATAATATAATCTTTGCAAAAAGAAATCATATTACGTTTTAACTAATATTTTATATTTTAATAACCCTTATTTTTTACGAAGTAGGTCACTTCATTTTCAGGGTATATAAAATTTCATGGATTATAATTTGATTTATATTTGAATATTTTAACAAAATGCGTACGGGTAATTAATTATGTGAAAGTAAAATATGAAATATGAAAAAGCACAAACGCACTAAAAGCTAAATGATTACCGCATTCACAGAGAAAAACTTCTGGTCAGCTTGTATGGTAATAGCATTTCTGGTATAAAAACGCAACATAATTCTGGTAATAAAATCAAAATATACTATAATTAAACTTATTATTTGGTAATTTTTCCGTTCTAATTGTAAAAGTTTATCGGAAATTCTATCTTCAAAATCTAAATTCGTATTACCACACCTTTAGTACAAACACAAAACTGAAAAGTAAATTCACCGAATAAGTGGTTTTTGTGGCATGCACTGAAGCATCATGATAAAATTACCAAATTTAATGTCATTACCAAATAACCAAACCAAATGCTACAAATTTTTCCATATTTTTGAAGTTTTTACCATATTTTTTTCGAATTGTTTATAATATATTTCGACTGAATATACTTTTGACATTTTAATTAAACCTAAGATATATATTTCTTATTTACAAAAAGGTTTTAAAATATTATCATATTTATTTGCTTTTCAAAATTTAAAATTAAAGATTTAACATAGTTTGAAAGTTACTTAATGTTTTTATAACTTTCGATATTTCTTTTTCTTTCTGTTGAAGTTTATTTAAAAATATCAAAGGTTTTTCTCATATGTATTGAAGATAGATTAACTTTATATAGTGAGTTTATTGAGTGAGTAATAATCATTTGGATTTTTTATCCTGCTACATAACTTTTGTTTCTCGTCCTTTAATTTCACGAATTTGAATCTTCACCTGTAACTTTGTTCCTTCTGTTCGATGGGACAAAATGAAAATTGTGACTTATTTGTCTTCAGAACTTGCGAAAATCAGAAGTTTTAATTATTTAAAAAAGAGAACGCAAGTTTTTTTTTTAAATATATGCCTTGCTAATTCGATTTTAAAGAAAACGGTGATATTGATTTTATTAAAAGAATGTTTTAGCATGTTTTGATGTTGTAATGATTTCTTTCTAGTAAATTTGATTTTTGTTCAAAAAAAAATTTTGATTTTTATTCCAAAAGGATTTTATTAGTGGTTGTTTATGTATTTTTTTCCTATCCTGTGCAGTTTTGGAGATATGAGCGATGACTTCCTAGTTTTATATCAAGCGTTTCTATAAAATGTCTTATCTAATAGTACATAGCCATTTCACTGTACTTAGGCAACAAATTTATAGCTATTTTTATATCCACTTGACAATTAAAAGAGTAGATATGGATTTTTGATACGAATACTCTTCTATTATAATGTATACTCTGCATCAGATTATCTGTACTCTGTATCTATTATAATAAAGATAAAAACTACATCACGGAAAAATAGAGTAGGAATAAAACATATTTTTGTATAAGGTTCGTAATGTGATGAAGAAAAGCCATGGTTATGCATCAATCACAATATAATTGAGAAATAATATCGCATTTTATTTCTGTTCAAATTTATAAGAATATAACAAATTGGCCTTAAGCTTCAGGTTTTTTGAACGGAAGGAAAAGTAGTTAAATGGATACGAAAATGTAACAAAAAAAATAAAAGAAATCACAGCAAAAAATAACAGAAAGCATAACAGAGAATAATGAATTCAAAATTTGAAGAAATATGTTGGGATTTTCTTGATACGAAATTAGAAAACTAACATATACTAATGCTGTCGAATGGTGATGCGTTATCTATCCGCTCTTTGAATTGGTTAGACATTATGAATTTTAAATAGAAATATTAACAAAAAATAGAAAGCTTAAAATGTAACGGGTAAGAAACTATCGTTTGAGGTAATCGATTAAATAAGTTAAAATAATAAAATATAAAAGGAAATGGGAAAGATCTTATTCAAATTTATAATGTAGAGGCTCGTTAAAAATATAAATCTTTTAGGTGAAAGTGAATTGAATGAATAAATATGTCGTAATAACATTTCAATAGGACGCGTAAATAGTTGAATTTTAGGAAGAAAAAAAACTATATGATGCAATTAAACACATTTTATTTATTATATTCATTTTTAGTATTTAACGGTATATTTTCTTCGATTAAAAATATTTATATTGCTAAGCTGAAGGAAATTAATTTATCTACTTTTAATTTAATTAAGTGGCCGTAACTTATTGCGAAATTAAATCTCGCTTCTATTTTAATGAATACGTTCTTCCAGAAAAGAGTATGGTGTCAAGTCCCAACCCTAAAAACAAACCACACACAAAACTACTAGCTCCGTCAATTGAAACAATCACAGTTTACAATCCATATATTTTATTAGGGTTTGTACCATAAAATATGATGACTTCCAAGCATGTATTGGAATTTTCTCTTTTCCTGAAATCTACATTTACGTATATTTTATTATCGAATGACTGCATCTTTCTAGGCCAAGTAGTGCTGAAAATCAATTATTTAAATTTAGTCATATGATAATCCAATTTTGGCGCAATTTTCAGCTCAGTAATCTCTTGAGAAGTTGGCGTATGAATTCATAATTAATCATCCCAAAAGATATGATATATTTCTCTTGAAATTTCAACACGTCAACTTGAAATTAATCACAAGGAGTGCTTAAAGAAAGTAATTACGGATCTCTTTATCTCTTGTCTGTAAAAAAATAGTTAAATATGGAAAGTGCCTATTGAGCTTCGAAAAGCTTTAGAATGTACAACAGAAAACAGTTTAAAGCTATAACTAATTGCACTTTTCATGTTTTCATCCAGAAGTAAGAAACATTAGAAAAGTACCACTCGGTTCGTCTCCTTATTAATAAACTTTTATTAAAAGTTTAGTTCTGCTGAGGTGAAGTAAAGTGCATTTTTCTAGATTAATTAACGAAATACGTCTATGGTTAGCTTAATACGATGATTGCTTTTAAGTAACATTAAACTTTCAAACTATGGAAACATTCTTTATTGACTAGAATGTTTAGAATGCGGAAGAAAATTGATACAAGAAATAAAAGAAAAACTATGAGTTGAGAGTAGGGTATAACATGAAAAACTTGTTTTCGAAGTACGAAATTTCAAGTCAATGATAAGTAGTTAATTTAGTGGCCCATATTTAGCAAAATTAAGTTTTGTCAAATTGAAAAATATTTTATCCTTTTTTTTTTTGGCCAACAATGCAAATTTTTAGTTTTTTTAAAAGCCTAAATATAAAACAAGTTCAGTTTTCTTGTTCAAGAAGGCAAAAGTATTACAAATTTCAAAGAAATAGAACATTTAGATTTCTCGGAATTCATAAAATAACCTTAGTGAATCATTTGCAAATATGCATGTTTTTATTTTGAACCTGATTAGGTAATTAACGTAGATACCAGGAAAAATTACGGTTTTCATATAAATAAACTCCTGGAAATTCCTAAATGCTATTTTGTATATATAATTCTTTTAAGTGCTATTTTCTATTCTAAACTTTGATTTTTTTTTTTTTTTGAGCTTGAAATTAAAAAAAAAAGAAAAATATTATGTTCTTGACACTTATAATGAGGTTAAATTTTGTGAGCCTGAACCTAAACCTAATTTTTTTTTAATTTGATCATAATTATTTTATTAAATATGTGACCACGGATATAGTCATTCGTCGGTTTGAAATTCTTAACTTTGAAAAAATTTCAAAAACCCTTGTAGAGTATAAAGTTAGAGAGTTCTTTGAAGAAAAAAAATGCAAAACTTTATTAACTTAAAGTTAAATTAAGCTTAATTAATTTTTTTCATAGGTGCAAACGGAAATGAAAAAATAAATTTCGTACTAAAGAGCTAAATTAATAGATAAAAGTCAATTCTTCACCTTGAAACACCATAAAAAATGTCCACTTATTGTTGAAGCCAACAATGATAAGTTGATTTTAGTAATGCATCCTTATTATTAGAATGTTAATTGGAGTTTTTTTTTTAATAAGTACTAAATACTCTAATATTTAATCCAAGATACCTCTGTGGAAATGCTTTTACTAAGCAGGAGAAAACAGTTGATTTGAGTAATTTTGACTATCAAGAGATGACCTCAAGTATTTTGCAAAATGATGCTGAATATAATTGATCTTTATTTTGAAGGAATGAACTTCATAAAACATGTTTTGCATATTACATAAAGCCACCGGAAAGGGTAACAGGTAGTAAAAAAAATGGAATTGCTTTAGCTTAATTAATTACATCGGTATTTGTTTTTAGTTATGCGCATGACTTCGTAGCGATCAATAATACTGATTTATGGATCATTTACTTTATTTTTTTATCCCGTGCAAAGAACGGATATTCAGCTGGTATTTACTAAATTAAAGTTTACTTATTTTAAGGAAAATGAATTCTCTTCCAAATAAGGGAAGTAGAAACCTCTCTTTCAGTTTCATTTGAGAAGCTGAGAAGCTGATCTGCCTACTTGTAAAGGCAGCTATTAAAGAATCGAAGAATATACGTATTAATTATAAGATATCAAGATCGAGTCTTTAAGTCTAATATTAGGTATTCTGGGCAGTGGCACTTTACTATAAAAACAACACTGATGTATTGTAAACGCGGCAATAACACCCGCATCCCTTGATGTAAACCGATTATTAAAAATAAAAAAGAGCGATTATTAATTATAACCGTTTTCCTTACACTAATATTTTTCTTAAAAAGTGATAGTTTGTGATGTCTTTTTTTTTTTTTTTTTAAATGGCGGGCACTTGGAACTATAGTCTATTAGCCACAGAAAGTGCCAGAACTGCTAACTCTCTTTTCGTTACCCAGTGGGCACCTGTGGCGAAGCCACGGCGGTGGAGCAGCGTCGCCCACGTCAGACTACCCCAACCCGTTTATAGGGCGGGTCACATTCACACACGAAGGAGAAAGGACATAGAACACAGGTAGAGAGAAAGAAACATCCATGCCTTGCCCGGGATTCGAATCTAGAACCTTTCTGATGCAAGGACAGTTCCCTACCTCTACACAGGCCGGTCAGCTAGTTTGGGATGTACACTGATATTTTTTTCAAAAAGAGGAACAAGAATAAAAAAAATATTCTAACTACTAAAAAATAAATGTATATTTGAAAATAAAATTAAGTGAAATTAACAGCAAAACATTTAAGTAAACAGCAAATTTCTGCTATCAATTTTCATTAAACAGATTATAGAATTTTCGAATTAAGGAAGGAAAAGGCTCAGAAGTGTTAATTATATAATATGTATCAGATAGTATGCCTTATATTAATTTATCTGCAATTGGAATTATCTATTGATAATTGTTCGGTTGATCTATTGATGATTGGAATGATCTATTGATAAGTCATGAGGAGCTAAAATTTGTAAACCAGGAATATTTCTGTATTGTTACTGTGGGTGAAGACTAACATGAATTAAACTAACATGAACTAAATCGAATAACTAAATTGCCAAAACAAACTATCTATTAAAAACTTTAAAATAAAATAGTCCTAGAACATACTTGAACTTCCAAAATTGCTGTGAAAAGGAACTATGAGCCCTGAAGCTCGCATAAAAGCTAAAGTAATAAAAATAAAATGAAACCCTGAAGAATTAGACAATTAAATTCTAAAGTAAACCCGCTATACAAAATTGCTAATCCAACTGAGAAGCAGACAAAATATTCGAGTTCAAAAGAGTTTCAGAGCGCATGCGTTACAAAGCAACAAATAATAAATAAGAAAAGATTTCTTCTAACAAGTTATTGTTAAGTTTTTCTTCTACGGCTGAACAGTTACCATTCTATGTAACCTATGACAGACGAACGAAATTTATGCTAACAAAACGATTTTTAAAGAAAATACCTTAGCAACGAAATAACTTTGGTCCTCATTGGACCAATATTGATTGCTCTGGATTCAATAAGGGTAAAAAGAGCCGATATTAGCCCTATTTAAAATTTTTAGATTAACCTAATATTTTATATCCATTATTCAGTCACTATTTATCCTATATAGAATTGTCCATTTCACCCTATATTTAATGTCTACTTTTCAACGAATATCGATCCTATGGAGAATTGATTGCCCAATATTAAAAGACATTTTAAATCCAATGTTAAAAAAAAAACTAAACATCCCAATATTGGTCCTTTCGTGTAGGTTCTTATAGATCCCACATTAAGCTCAATGTTTAAAATATAATGCTTTGGAAAAGAATTTTTAATACGAGTTATTATTTAAAACCGATTTCAATTTCATGAAAAAATAAAATTTCTTTTTGATTAATTATGCATTGATTACACAGCATATATTTTCAATATAGTTGATTTTTATATCCACTTCCAAATCTACAAAATGTAATCAAAACGTCATAAGAAATTTCAAGTAGGGAATTTCATAATATCACAAACAGATCTAGAAAAAATTTCTACTTACACTTAAGAAAGATTTAATTTAATTTAAAATTGAATTCCGGTAAAAAAGAAATTTTAATCAATCGGGTGCATTATGAGTTGCCATAAACATATAAAACTCTTGGATATAAAGAATTATATACCTACAAGCGACGTCTTGAACGTGGATCAGCCAATCAGGTCCGGCACACACGCACGACGTCACTTGCAGGCACCCAATTAAATCTGATCTAAAAATTGATGCAGCATGATAATAAACCCAAGTCCTTAGCAGCAAAATAACTTGAGCCCGCATTGGACCAATATTCATGAATCTTGGCTCTATAAAGTTCAAAGGGCTGATATTTTTCCTATATGGGATCGATTCACCCAATATTTTACTGCCTCATTACAGCCATTATTGGCCCTATATAGAATCGTCAGATTTTCCCGATATTTTATAATCATTATTCAATTAATATTAGCCCTATATTGGTCCTATATTGACACTGCATAGGACCAATATTAAAAAATATTGATATCCCGATATTGGTTCCTCGGAGCATGTTCATATAAAACCCATAGTGAGCCAATTCCGAGTCCAACTGGGGCCAAAATATAATTGTTGATATAGGTCTTAAAGCTGCAACGTTAACATGTGGAGCGCAACTGCGTGATTAGACATAACCGTGCGATTAGATGCAAGTACTCAACTGGGAAGAAATAAAATATAATTAGCACTCAGCATACACTTAATCGTAAAAAAATAATAGTAATTTCAATGAAAAGTATTGACCATATGTCATATAGGTTATAAAACAGTTGAATAGGTTGTTATTGTTGTCGTATACCCATGAAACATTGGAATATATAAAGAATTAAAAATTAAAAATTACTAACTTATTGTAAGCACTAACTATACACGCGATCATATAAAATTTAACTTCGTTCAAAAAATGGAGTTAATCGAATTAGTTACCGATCTTTTTGTTTGGAAGATATAAAAAATAAGAATATGAACAAGTCATTTGCTAAAAATAAATTAGGAATATCCATTTATAAATTTATTCCATGTCTGGCAAGGCTTATTTTAACTAAATTTTTCATTTTCTTCAAAGCAAGTTTTCTTCTCTGAGGTTCTGGAAAAATCATCCAGAGATCAATATTTGGATGAAAGTATAGCCTCGTAGAACACGTTTGAGACTCAAATAAATAAGCGAAGCACTGTCTAGTTACTTTTCCTAGAATTTTTCTTATATCTATATTTTTTCCTTTAGCAAAGCGCATACATATCGCCAGCATCTGCCGACACTTCTATGTTTTCGAAACTAAAACTCCGACAGCTGAGATTTATTTCATTGAAATGTATCTCCAAACTGCCAAACAGTTCTAAAATGATTAAATCTTCGGCGCAGTTTTTTGAAGAGCTGCCGCCTTTCTCGATTGGTTCTGTATCAAAAAAGGAGCTATTTTTAATGCATCCATCAAATGGCGACAGACTTTTATATTTTTTTGTGAAATTACTTTTTACTTGTTGCTGCACTGGGAGTAATGTTTGCTTGCGAATATTATCAGATTAAATTTAAGAATACAGAATAATTCATAAGTTATTCAAGAAGCAATGATTTCTGAAGAATTTCACAAAACGATTCTTTTATTCTTTTGGAGAAGTTGATGGTTTTTAAATTTCAGAAAATTTTTTCTAAAGGCTTCTGTAACTCATATACATAAAAAATAAATATATATTGCTCGCATAAAACAACGTTTGTCGCATTAACTACTTTATTATTTTTCGTGGTTAGTTCAGAAGGTCGCATTAAAATTTTTTTTGTGTTGTAATAACTATTTATATCGATCTGATTTAATGCGTATGAATACCTGTCAATTCTTTTTAGTATTTTCCTCTGAAAATTAATTTTTTCTTAAAAGTACGTCATATCACGGGAAAAAATTTTCTTTGCGAATTCTCTTTTACCTCCATAACTAATTTAAAATTTAGAGTATAGAAAACGAGAGTTCAGAAAAACCTAGAGTAAGCTATGAAGTTTAAAATACTGAAAGAAATTTTTAAAAGAATCAAAATGAAAATAAATTATGAGAAGACTTAAGATTTATGAATAAAGAAGTTGTCTTCCAATAATTTGTTTGCAATTTGATATTTCGATTTTTTTTTATAGCAATTGAAACTTCATTACTCTAAGTTTGCCTGTATTCACTTTTTCATTTATTTAAGTTTCAAATTAATAATGGAGGTGAAAGAAAATTTGCGATGAAAAGTTTCTCCCGTGGTATGGCGTCCTCTTAAACTTAAAATTAAGTTAACTCTTTATTAATCTTAAATAGTTTATCCATGGGATTCTCTTTCTGCCCATTACCTCTCACCAACTATCTTAGCACTCAGTTTTGTTTCTTGATGGTAAACAGAATTATGATTCAGAATTATTGCGTAATTATTAAAAGTTACGTTATAGAACGTAATTAAGTAATATTTCAACATTATTACGAAAATTTCGTTACTGATACGTTAAAAATAATTCCCACCAAACGTATTGAAATGTTGCACTATATTATCACAGATTTATTTCCCGATTCTTTGAGGATAAAATTTAAACCTAATTAGTTTGCTCAGTTATCATCGTCACTTCATTACTGAACTCTTATTTAGTTTTCGGTTTTCATAAAAATATGCTAAAAGTTCTGCACTGAAGAGAAAATAGCGTAATTATTATTTCCGGATATGTCTTTGGAATTTAAAATAATTATTTTCTTGGAATAAGAATGGCACGACTTTTAATTTCCTTTTTAAATAAAAATACAAAATACTGAAATAAAATATTAGTACATTATTTAAACATAGTTGAAGATAAATTCAACAAGAATGTAATAAATATATCTGCAGTCAAAATGAAGCAAAATAAAAATACGTTAAATTAGAGATAAATAAATTTTTAACAGATAAATATTTTGTCGCTAAACATTTTGCAGGTAAGTGTCTTGATAACTTTAATTAATTTAATAATGACTACAAAAGATTTCCAAATAGCTGTACCAAATGTACCAATGAAATTGTACCAAAATTGTACCAAAATCAGATTTTTTTACTACCCAGTAAGGATGCATCATCAACAATGACTAACAGTTTTAGATCTTGTCAATTTATGGTAAAAAAAGAAATAATAGTTAGTAAGGGAAAAATAGTTAGAAACTTAAATAACACTTTTAAGAAATAAACCATATGAAGCAATGTTTGGTACTAATACTAAAATAAATAACAGCATTTCATGAATGAAAATGGACAAGTGAGATAGTTTCGAAAATTCAGTAGCGATAGCAATGCTATCCTTCAAGGTTATATATATTTTTTTATAAAAAAAGAGCGCTGTATAAATGAAAAATGTAAGAGAGAGATGAATTCAAAAATTTAATAGCGACAGCAGTGCCACTCTTCAAAATTACTATTTTTTTTAAAAAAAAAGCTGTATAAACGAAAAATAATTGATAGCGACAGAAATAACGATACAGCAGACAGCGATACAGATGATAACGCGTTAGAATAGTGTGTCCATGATAGAAGTGCTACCCTTCAAGGTTATGCATTAAAGTAAGAGAAGTGCACAGTAGATTGCACCGAACTGATGAACCAGTTCGCTTGAGAACATTGTATAGTCCTTCTAAGTTAACTGCCTCTATGACAGAACAACAGGACAAGATATATATATATATATATATATATATATATATATATATATATATATATAACCGCCGTTGAACGGCCGACCTAATGTTCAACTCCGTAGCCTTCTAATTTAATCCAAAAGACAAGGGAACTCCTGAATCTAGTATTGGGAGATATTTGCCTTTGTGGAGCATTTAATGATGGAATTCATTGGCATTTGCGCTATTAAAACTACGGAAAAACTACGAGAAAAACTACGGAAAGCCCTCATTGTAAGCCTGATAGCCAGGAACCGATCTAGAAATTTGGGGACTATCGGGGGCCCCGAGGAATCTGATCTTAAATTAATTAAAAATCCTCTTTTAAAAAGGTGATCTTAAATATATATAAGTAAGAAGAGATATATAAGTGAATAATTTTAATTTCAAAATAGGCAGATATTAATTATCTATATGTATATCCATATAAAATAAAACAGTTAAATTTTAATTTAATTCATACAAATAGAGTATAAAAAGTTCAAAATGTGACCATAAACAAATAAATTTAGTACATACTTTTAACAGTGAAAAAGTCACGATAGAAATTATATTTCAATAAAAAAAGAATCAGTAATCAGCATTTCCAGGAAGCTAAATAGAAAACTTGATTTTTAGAGTAAAAAGTTACCAAAAACTTGGAAACCAATATGAAATATATTTATATAAATTCTTAATTAAAAAATATGCAATATTTTATAAGTAGTGTTACTAAAGGTAAATTATAGAACTGTCCAATCAATAATAAACAGTCAATGGAGCCATTTTGGGGAAGCTTCTCGGGAATTATGAATTATGGACTAGGAATTATGGACTTCAATTTTACAGTTAATTTATACACAAAATACAGTAAATTTATATAATAAGAAAAAAATTATATTGCACCACTTATTACATAAGTTTTTTTCTTGATTTACTGTTGAAATCGTTTAAGATATCTTCAAATTTTAGACTTTCTGTCAAATCACACTCCATTAACATTAGTGCTAAGTCACATAGTCTGCGACTTGTCATTCTTGAACGAAGTCGATTCTTAATTCTTTTCATTAAAGAAAGTGATCTCTCTCCTGAACAGTTTGACACAGGAATAGATAAGAATATCCTTAACGCTACTTCAATATTGGGATATGTGTCTTCTATCTGTAGCATTCGTATAGTCTTTAACATTTCAGTTGGATTTGACTTACCAGTCAAAAAGTCTTTAAATTTCACAAGTTCGTCAAAAAGTCCATCATCAACATCTTCAAAGTATGCTTCCTGAAATGGCTTTACTGTTTCCAAGCATACTGGTTTCTTATTGGTTAGAAATCCAAACCTCCTTTCGAGAAAGCTGTAAGCTTTTTTTCTTTCACTTAAATGAAATTTCAAATTGTCACAAATGACATAGTGTGTCTGAGTTAAACATTTTTCTCTTGGGGACAAATTCACACTTTCACTGGTGCTATCATCTAAAGCCTTTGGTATTCGAAGAGCTCTTGAGGTTTTATAAGAAATATTTCCCACAAGATTTTCAGCTTCCTTTTCATAAGAAATAAAGTTTTCTCTCACATTATCACTTCACAGGTACGGGATTATCACTTCAAAGGTACAATTTTGAGCCTGCAAACTTTTACTTGTAGCATTTTTACGTTGCAGTAACGTATCCGAAATAATGGTTTTTAAAGCAATTTCAAAAGTTTGGCATTTCTTACGTAAACATTTAGCTTCATGCTTTGTCGAAGCTTTTTCATTAGAATTTTTAGCGACATCTTCCAATGTCTTTATTACAACTGCATATCCTTTTCTTAAGAACCTAAGGGCAGCAGCACTTGCAACCACCTTGTACACGATAAAGATTTGAGAGTAAGAAAATCTTTTTGTTCAAATTTAGAAGTAAAAAACTCCCACCTGTGAGGGGAAGTTGAAAAAAATTATATAGTGCTTGCACAAAACCAAAGTATGAAACAGCTGCTTCACATGATTCTGCAGCATTCACTCCTACCAAATTTAGTGAGTGAGCTGTGCAGGGCACAAACTCAGCCAAAGGGCACTCTATTTTTAATCTGGATTGTAAGCCAGAGTACTTACCAGCCATATTACTAGCATTATCATATGACTGCCCCCTGCAGTCTTGCAAATTAATGGTTAGATTTGTTAAAAATTGCACAATTGTATCATGCAGGTGCTCTGCAGCACGGCTATGTATGGCAACAAAAGTTAAGAAATGTTCCATAGGTTCATTTTGCGCATCTACATATCGCACAACAATACACATCTGATCAATGTGTGTAATATCTGGGGTAGAATCATCTATGATTCCAAAGTACTTTGTTTTATTTATTTCAGAAACAATTTTATCCAGTACTTGTTTTGCCATAATTTGAATTATTTTATCAACTGTGGTGGACGATAAATAATTAACATGTCCTTTACCTTTATTTCCATAGTTTTTCAGGTGTTCCTTTAAAAAAGGATCAAATTTGCTTATAAGCTCTAAAATTCCCGAAAAGTTGCCATTTTTGTTAGAGCCAAAGGTTTCATCATCACCAAAAATTGCCAACCCACGTACTAAAATAAACTTTAAAGTTTCTACAGCTCTGAAAAGTACTTTCCTCCAGTACATTTTTTCACTTTCATTTTGCTGTATTATTTTGTTATCAATCCGACCAGATGTTAAACGTAACTGAGCCATAGTGTTTATAGCCTTCCTGTGATGTCTCATGAGAGTATAACCTTTTACTTACATTGTGCCAATCTGTAAAACCACAACTGGTTAAGTAATCGCTGTTATTGCCAAACAATTTACACACATAACAAAAAGCAGCATTGACAGTCGGAGAATACACCAGCCATTTTCTTTCAATTACTTCTCCATTTCTCTTTTTGTGTGATAAAGCTGTTTTCTGTGCATGTCCGAAAATTATCAGCAAATAAACGGCCAGAATATTTTAAACCACAAATGTTTTGGTTAGGTGAACTGCGAACAAAATGTTCCTTCAGTTTGTTTGTTACTGTGGTCCGAGTTCACAATGTGTCCTATCGAATGTTACTCGAATGTTGAGGTGTCCTATCGAACACCTCAAGTAAATCTAGAGAAGACGAGGTGGCAGGATTTGAAATGACCTTTGAATTGTGGGTTAAAGAGGTTGGCAATCTTTCGTCTGAAGAGACAGTTGCTGTTTCATTTTCATTTAATGCTTGATCTGGTTTATTTAAATGAAGATTTGAAGAGCTTGCCACACAGATTTCTTTAAAATTATCTCTAAAACTATTTTCTTCAACACAAGTTTTGTCTATTAAGGCGGATTGTTCCTCAATGTTGGCGAGTTTTGGAGCAGAAAAAAATTTATTTAACGGTTTCATTGTCTTCAAAAGACTTACATTTCTCATTTCTTTCTCTTCTCTCTTTCTTTTTTTAAAACTACCAGAAGCATATTTTCGGGTTGACATTGTTGTTTTAAAATAAATTTAAAATCGATTACTTCAACGTGCGATAAATATAATCCAATTCAAAGCAAACACAAATAATGAATGAGTGTGTTACACTTTACATTACCAATAAGGTCATTTCCCACTTTTTCAACTTTTTGATCTGTTTTTTTTTGTATTATAACTTACAATTTTACATACTAGATCAGTTGAAACTGTTTAGAAGCAGTACCACAAATAGGCAACACAAATGCTAATTCATTTTCTTTCACTTCAGTTTACTTTGAACATTATGAAGAAATATTAATTTAATTAATATATTTTATGGAGCATTTTACATGTAATGAATGTATGTGATTTTGATTGGTGAAAGCAGAAAGTGCATGAGCTATGTATGAAAACACACTTTTAAATATTTCAGATTTTCGTTCTCTTAGGTTTTAGCTGCGAGGGAGACATATATACATGAACACAGAAAAAAACTAGGTTTGTGGGGACTCGTAGAAATTTGGGGGCCCTAGGCCCAGGCCTCTCGGGCCTAATGGTTAATCAGGCCCTGCTGATAGCAAGGAAACTATCCGTCTACCGCTGAAGATATTTTTCGTCAGCACTGTGGTCAGCGCAAGCCGGATGCGGAATTCGTATTGACCAGCCATCGTTGGGTTTTGAACTCGGTTCACCTCGGTGGAAAGTGAACACTTTATCTCCTGACCCATCATGGCTCTAGTGTAGATATTTATTGTACTGTTATTGGCGATCATTTATAAGGACAAACGGCTATGAACAAATAAAATAATATATGTCTGTGCAAGT
The DNA here is from genome assembly GCA_949128135.1 of Parasteatoda lunata. Taxonomy (NCBI): domain Eukaryota; kingdom Metazoa; phylum Arthropoda; class Arachnida; order Araneae; family Theridiidae; genus Parasteatoda; species Parasteatoda lunata. The sequence continues at coordinate 8,636,989 of OX421973.1, read as the reverse complement.
GAATACTGTATTTGAGTAAAGGCAATCACCTAATACCACTAAAAATCGTTCTTTTGTTCTGTTACGGACTCATGTTTGATAGCACAACTTTGCACTCACTTTAAGTATTCTCATGTGAATTGATAATTCAGTAGTCTGTGATGCATGATTCTTTCTTTCATTTATTGGCTTACACGTTGGCGCTCTTATCTCGACATATTCCAGTCACTATTACACATGTCCACTTTTTCTTGATAATTTCTTATGCATAAAATGAATTTATACTTGTATGAATGATAAAAGATACTGAACGAACTAAAATGAATTTTTTGGCTAAATAAGACATAGTTACACAATATTTTAAATCACGAAACTGTCTAGAATAAGTTTGCATGCATATTTCCCATTATTACTGTGCATTTTAGACTTTAAGATTTAGAAAAAAAGCAATTTAATCCACGTTTAAACTTCATTTGTACAAAGATTTTTTGTGTGAAGATAATATAACATAATTTTGCAAAGGTCTTAATGCGTGATTTAAAATATTAAAATATTTCAATTTAATGTAGCTTCGAAAAGTTTTATTAAAATAAACTACAATTATTTTTCACTGCATGCATCAAATAATAATTAAGCAACACAATCTATTAGTATATATTTCATTTTGTAGTATATAAAGATTTCAAGTAAAAAAAAAAATAAAGAAAGAAATAAGAAGAAAAAAAAATCAATAGAGTGGTTTAATGTATATTTTTCCATTCCAGAGATAAAAGAGCATTGGGAAATAACTCAGAAGACAGTTTACAAATAGTGAAATCGCTCCCATGGGAATCAGATAAATAGCCAATCAGAGAGATCCTCCCAAGCCTTCATCCGCATCTTCCACCTCACATGGACTCCTTCTATCGTTTTGCTTTTTACATCATTAATCTCTGAGAAACAGTCCACTTCAATAATGTATCATTTTACTCAGAAATTGCTTTTACATTGCCTTCAGAAATGTGTTGTATTTGTGTATTTTTGGAAGAAATAAAACGTTTAAGACAACTCAAAGATAATGAATGGGAATTAACATCGGCCTGTTTAATAAATTCTATTAGTTCTCACCCGTTCTATTAATGGAGGCGCGGTAGAATAAAAATTTAAAGTAAAACTTATTTTATACGAGCTAGTTTAATATAATTAATATACAAATTAGTGACTATGATTTAAAAGACTATGGTTTAGCTATTAATTTTGTTTTTTATTACCTACTGGCTGTAATGATTAAAATGAGCATTCGAACAAAACATCTGTCCAAAGTATCTGTAAAAAAAAAATCTGTTTCATTTTTATAAAAAAAAACTGTCAGCTGGTGTGCCAGCGGGAAATCGTTTATTTCACAGAAAAGAGCTGTTATATAAAAACGGGTGGCTGATTTTTAACAGTTATTGTACTACAACCATCAAACAAATTCTGTAATTTTAACGAAAAAAATCTGTAAAATAACTACGTCAGCAATTTGGTCTGTGCGAGCAGAGAGCAGAACTCACATAATCAGTGAACCTCAGGGCATCGCATTGGGAGGCGAATTTTCTGCTTCTTGAGCCATGGCAGCAAATAGTATAGGTTATATTATTTTAATTTAAAAGCGCCGTTAAACAGCCGACCCAATTTTACGTTTACAACTACTAACATTCAAATACGTAGCCTTGTCATTTTAAACCCAATTCAGAAGACAAGGTAACTCCTGGATCAAGTATTGGGAGAAATTTGCCTTTATGGAGGATTTTTTGATTGAACTAACCCGCCTTTGCGTTGCATGGAGCGGAAAATCACGAAAACCTTCTATGGATTATATTTGCGGCAAAGGGACTCTAACCCATAATCCGTCCCCCACTGATGATATTTTACGTCAGCACTGTGGTTAGAGCGAGCCGGGTGTGGAATTCGTATGAACCAGCCTCCATTGGGATTCGAGCCCGGTTCATCTCATTGGAAGACGAACGCTCTATCTCCTGAGCCCCCACTGTTAAAGTTTAGGTTATGACGAAAAATCTTTACCTTTTTTTATCTTAAAAGTCTTACTTATTGAAATCATATTTAATTTTAAAAACGTTAAAAACTACATTGACACACCCTTATAAAAATGTCTGTCAATTTAGCTTACTGAAAAATTATATCTTAAGACTGGTAATAATCAGATGGAGTATCGATTCGACAATGAAATCGAATCGCAATATTATGTTTACAATGTTTAAGTCCATAATTTAATTTCTGAAAAGAATAGAAAATAATTGTAAAATGATTTTAAAAAAAAGAAAAAGTTTTACGCTTAGCAAAATTTTATTGTAAAAGCTAGAATTTGAATTGATTTTTTTAAATCCATTTTTGATTAGGGTAAAAACAAAGAAAAAGTGTTTTGTGAAGAACTTCTGAAAACCGTAAAATAAAAAGAAGAAAGTCTGTAAAAAGAAAAAGATTTTTTTTTCAGCAGTGGGCAGGTAACGATTCATAACAAAAAAAAAACAAACCTGCTTTTATAATTAAGTAGTTTTTTTGTGTAAAAAATATTCTTTTCTGAAGAATTTGCAGTCATTTTTTGCAGTGTGTTAAAGGGAAAGCAAATCTAAGTTGTCGATAGTTCTGGAGATTAATTTGGGTTTTCAGTGGTGAAAATTATAAACAATTTATTCAATGAAAATGTGTGTACTTATGTCTGGTGATTACCCATGTTAGACATTACCAGTTTTCATTGAATCGGAAGTGGTGTATATTTTAATTGATTTTTCCAGTGCTGAACAACATTAGGTGTGCCGCTCATGGCTAATATGCTGTATTTCATCATCTTTAATGGAAACTAAAGTATAAAGCATCAATTCTTCCAAACCAAAAGTCACCACTCAAAGTGAATATTTTTGGTTACTATAATATACAAAATATTAAAAAACACAAATTTGGTTTCTTCATGTAAATATGTTTCGTTTATTGGTCTATAAATCTAAATATCTTTTTAATCTTACCTATATTAATATAATACATTTGTTCTTTCGATGAGATTTGATGAAAAGAAATATAATTAAATAATGCTTTTGGCAGATCAACAGATAATCAGTAGTCACAAAAATTGCAGTTATTTCGCAATCTCCTAAAAAAGGCAAAAAAATCTCAAATTGTTATTTTTATTCGAGCTATCACTATGTATCATTTGACTTCAAATATATACATAGCACAAAGTCAGTACATTTTACTATATTTCTATTTCAGGAAGTGCTTTAGTCGCCAAAAGTGGATTCTAATTTTTTCTGCATATTGTTCCATGCTAAAATTAGTTTTTAATTTATTCATAATAAGCTATTGAGAAAATAGGAGAAACCATAGAGCAGATTTTTAGCACCATTTTTAGCACACTTTACATGCACATAATAGAAAAAAAAAGATGAATATTATACGATATACGTTATCCGTCAAATAGTTTACAGAAACCTTTAACTGCCAGGCTAAGTGGGAAAGTGACTACTTCAACAGCACTGTTTATGTTAACTAAAAACATTATTAAAGCATTTTGGAGATGTTTTTTCTTCGCCTTTGTCATTGAAATTCAAAATTTATTTACAGTGGTCAGTTTTATTATTGTTAATGTTATTTATTATTGTCAGTTTTAACAGACATGAGCATCCTGTCAGCTATAGTTCAAAATTTGGAGCTTTTATTAAGAAGAGAAAACTGAAACAAAAATGGAAGCTCTTTAAAAAAAATTTTTAAATAACGAATTGTCATCGTAGGATAGGTATATGAGAAAGATTGTTACACACCTACAATTTTCATTTGACACATGAAGTGTCAATATGATGGTCATAAAAGTGAAGGTAAGTTACTCATGCGTGTACCAATGTAAAAAAAAAATTTAAGAAAAAGCAAGAAGTCCCTGCGGACTTCTTGCTTTTCGTGATTAAAAAAAAAAAGATACATTTATTTTATTCAATTCTAATGACATTAGGAATGACATAGACGCGAGTATAATTTGATGTTCGATTTGTTATGTGGAGCATATGTCAGGTGGGGATCAAAGCCTATTTTTGTGAACTTTCTGCTAATAACGTACCTGCAGATTATCTTGTAAGAAACAGCATTTTTAAAAGTACCATAATACAGAAGATGAGCAAGTGCATTTAGGGAAAAATGAGCTGAATCAATCTTACCCCCCAAAAGATTCTACATTATGGTGAAACAAACGTTCTTGCACCAACTGGAGTCATTATTGCTCTCAAAATAGATCTTGAATAGTATTTTTTAAGAAGTTGGTATTTAAATCAGATATAAGAAACTGGATTGTTACAGCTGTGTTAACTCAATTTTTGTCACCATCCTCGGATTGTTATAAAAGAAGAAGATCTGTAAAAGCTCAAGCAGTTAGCACATATACACAGCTCTTGTAAACGTCATTTGATCTCTGGAAACAAACTTTGGCAGATGAATGTTTTATAAACAAGGCAAGTTTAGTTAACAATACGGGCGAACGTAAAGTGCTACTTAATGTTCGCCCTGATAAGGAAATAAGAGATAAATCGATTGAATGCTAAGTCTTAATTATTTATTTGTCTCACGAATCGTGCACTGAGAACAAAAGTCACAAATACTTAAGTTTTCATTTATCTGAGTTCCCATCTACTCCACAAACACTTCTCCTCTTCCCTACATTAAGAATCCTTTCATGTCTCAATTTGTTTGATACGAAGTTTAATCTCGTCTTATACAACAATATTTTCTAGGAACTGTTTAAGGTTTATTCAGAGAAAATATGTTCTGTGCCTGATTTCCTAACTTAAAATATCGTCTGCACTAATTAATTAACATGTTTGATATCACATCCTAGAACCATTAAGATTGAGTCCTTGAACGTGATGATATGATCAATAGATCTAACGCTATTCGGGGTGGTTATTTGTTTTGTTTTTTTCGAGCAATGTACACATGCAAGTTCACTGATTAATTTCCGTTCTAGTTTATTATATATTTTTTTTAAAAATTAAATTTTCATCGTTCCCTCTCCATTTTATTTTGAAAAAAAAATATCCCAATGAAAAACAATGTACTTCATAAAATGTATTTTTTACAGGTTTTGAGGAAAAAACTAAGAATCATTTTGTTACTAAGCAAAATTCAATTATTTTTGTAAGATATTCCGAAGATAGATTGTTTCCAACTGAACTGATATATTGTCTAATAATTATGCTGTCTGAAATTAAATTGTGAAGAAAGAAAGATATTGAGCAAGTACGAAAAATGTCTCCTCTTTTTGGGTGAAAAATTTAAAAGGTAACTAGTTTCAAGTCAAAAGAAAAAAATATGTGACGGATATTAAGATTAGCAAGGTGGAAAGTAAAATAAAAAATGACGCAAATTGAAAAATAAAATAAAATAAAATAAAAATGTTATACCTTAATAACATTTAATTTGTTAACCCCTCCCCCCCCCTGTTTTGAGGTTAAAATAATGTTCTTTCATGAAAAGTACATTTTGTGACTAATTTCGTGAATTAAAATATCATCCGTACAGCTTGAGTAGCATACTTGGCCAAAGGATACTGTGAGAGCATATGTGAGAGCATATGTTCGCCAAGGTAGCATATGTGACAGATTAGACCCTGAAACACGAAACACTTCGAGTGGATTAATGTAAACAATAATCAGATCATTAAATCAATACAGGGTACCATAAATTGAAATGTTAAAGTATAAGACAGTTCTCAGTTTAATATCGATTATTTACTAAAATTAAATTTTTACGAAATTTGAATTTATTTGTTCAAATTTTTTTTTTTCCGTGTTCTAGTAATGCTAATAATAGTCTGAAAGTAGCTCTTCATCTATAAGTTCAGTTAATAAAAACAGTTTAATAAGAAATTGTTAAAAATTACACAAAATGTACGCCTTCAAAATTTTAGATTAAAAAAATTATATCTATTACTATTTTGTTTTAAATCTATCGTGTTTGAAGTAAATAGTTCTACACGCATGCAACAATATAGAATTTTCTCTAAAGCGTAATATATTCTAGAAAATAAATTTCTTAGTTACAAGGAAAATAATATGATTACCAAGTGTTTTTGAAATTAAACAAATTTCTCAACTACAAGCTAAATAAAAAACAAACAAATTTAAAAATTATTAAAATATTATTTCAATGGGAAAATTAGTCTGTCCATACAACCAAAATTATTTTGATTAAAACATCTCAACGAATCAAATTGATAAAGCTTTTTGTTTACCATTTTGGAGCTCCAATCATCTCTTCCTCTCTTTTAAGAAATCAAACATATATTAAGTCTCAATAAAATTTCAATAAAATAAATAATTCAAAAACGGCATAAATATATTTTTAGAAAAAATAATAACAGTGTTTCAAATTTTGTTTTGTAGAAAAAAAAATTGTTCAGTTAAATAAAAATTGTTTTTCATAAAATTTTACAGATTTAAGATACATAAAAATTTTTGTTATTTCATCGATATCAATAATTTTATCAGTAAAATACTAAAATTTTATTTACATATTTTAAATTATTTGGGCTGAAGTAGTTCAAATGTTAAAAGATCATACCTTGATAAAAGAATTTTTGTTTGTTTATTGACCTGTTGTTTTTATTAAAAATGAGAGTATATTTTGTAAAATCACATTATAATCTACATAACAAAAATTTTACGTTAGATCTTAATTAAATTATTATTCAAGTAGGAAATGAAAGGAAGCAGTTTTTGATGAAATTGAATTTCTAAAATTCTTCTGATATCAAAATATAAAACTAATAGCATTTAATAATTCTTTTGACATGAAGAATGCAATATGTTTAATGCAATTATGCTGAGCTGAGACTAAATTATGTAATAATTGTACTAATTAAACCGACGTATACGATCAACATTTAGTTCCAATTTAGATATTTTAAACTAAATAACTTAAATGCAATTAAAAATTACTTTTTAAAAAAAGAAAGTTCGATTTTTACATTGGATAAAAATATATTTTCATTAATAAATAAGTTTTCGAAAAATATTGAACATATAAGATTTTCTGTATTAGTTTAAGCAATCATTTTAATTCTTTAAAAATTGTTTCATGACACGAAATGGTTTTTAAAAAGAAATTAAAATCCTACATTAAATTGATAACATTCGTTTCTCATGATACAAAAGAAAGAAAGTTTAAAGAAAGTTTGAAATAGTAAATGTAATAAAAGAAAAGAATAACATTTTTTTGGTGAGAGAAATTCCATGTTGATTAGTTTCTTCAAATTTAGAAAACTTGAAAATATCAACATTCAAAATGATTCCTTTTCCAATGGTAAGACTTATTCAATTATTTTTATCTAGATATCGCCCGTTATGTCAACATGCCCAGAGGTGGAAGTGAAATATACCATCTTCCCCTAGTCGCATCGATTTCTCAAAAATCGATTTTCTTCTCATCGTTATTCGATTTCACATCGTATAGAAAAACCATCTCATTCTAAGAAAAAATATCAGAAAACATCAGAAATGGAAACCGGCCTAATTCAATTTTCTTAGAATATTACAGTATTTCGATATAATATTTAAATTTTTGTTTATTTGAGTAAACAAAAAATAATTATAACTTTTTTTAAAATAATTTCAATACTGTCAACGAATCGTTAGATTATTACTTAAATTCAATTTGTTACTATTATTATTATTTTTATTATTATTATTATTATGGAAGCCTGCCTAACTTTATTTCTTAAAAAAATATCAGACGACATCTGAAATGGAACCCTGTCTAATTTTATTTTCTTGAAATATAAAATTAGTATTAAAAAATTTAAGTATTAGTATTTCAATCTAATACTTAAATTTTTGTTTATTTGTGTAAACAATAAACAATTATATCGTTTTAAAAAATAATTTAAATACTGTCTTTGAATAGTTGCATTATAATTTAAAATCAATTTGTTATTATTATTATAATTATTATGGAAACCAGCCTAATTTTATTTTCTTGGAATATTACAGTATTTTAATCTAATTATAAATTTCTGTTTATTTGAGTAAACAATAAACAATTATAACTTTTTAGAAAATAGTTTTAATACTGACTTCGAACTGTTACATTAAAACTTAGAATCTTTTTATTTTTATTATAATTATTTTCTTGTTGTTGAAAATAATTATTTAGAGCACAAAAAGTTCGAACATTATCTATAAAATTATCACGAAATTATAATTTAAAATAATTTTATCATTATTTTATTATTATTATGGATACTTTTTAGTATCATTTTTATGGGTATTTCTCGCGCATCGTTGTAGAAATTAATCATTTAGAACACGCAAAGTTCAAAAATTACTTAAATAATTATCACGACATTTTAACTTAAAATCGTTTTATTACTATTATTATGGCTATTTCTTAGTATCATTATTATGGATATTTCGTAAAAACGTTGCAATTATTAATAATTTAAAACAGACAGTGTGAGAAAATTACCTGAATAATTTGATAAATCTTTTTTAATACCTCTTTAATTCAACCTCTAGTTTAAGAAAACAGAATTTCGGGTAGAGCCTTATCAAAATTCATATTTTTCGTATTTTCAAAATGCAAATAACTAAAATCGAAAAAATATAATTAATTATTGTTTTAATTTTAAGGAACGTTCGTTGAAAAGTTCAGTAAATAGAATTTCTCAGTCATTACTTTTAATGCAATACATGAAAACAGTTAATTTCATGTTTTTTTTCCGTAATAACCACCCCTCATATATATTTTTAGAACCCTTTCAAAAACTAATTTAAAATATATACACGTTAGGGATAACGAGTTTATATTTTAGAGAGAGAAAACAAATATACCATCCAACTCTTGTGGAGGTGAAGATTAGAACTATCAAAAATTGTTTGATAGCTGAAGGAAACAAATAAGAGTTGAAAGGAGATTTCAGGAAACACCTCCAAGTTTCATCATGCAATTAAACTAGATTTTACGTTTTCAGTTACTCCTTCCTCTAGTGTGATAACGTAGATTCGGATTTTTAAAGTTTTTTTTATTTTTTTCCAGGCATAACGGCTTTTTTTACTTCACTTTTAACGGTCTCTAAAAGCCTATAACAAGAGTGGCATTTACAAAACACTCTGTATTTTTTAACGTGATGAAACTAAGCAGTTTTATTTCCTCTATTCTTAAACTAAATGTGCTATCAACTCATATTTTAATTAAAATCGATAAAATATAGATAGTTAGCTTTCAATTTAAAGTAGTGTATATTTTTGAAAGATATACTTTCTGGTTTTTTAATGGAAAGTAAATAATATTTTCAGCAAGTTCTGCAAAAATAACCTCCATTTTCAAATTTTATCACAAAAATATAAAATATTATTTTTTTTTCTTCAAATAATTAACAGTTTAATAGATTTTTTTTATGATATAATAGTTATAGAAATGAAAATGATGAAATTTGAATTTTTTGTTTTCTATTTCAAGTTTTAAATAAACAATTAACCCTCCAAGCATTGAGTCCTTGTTTAAAATTGCACAATAACTTTTCTGTTACTCACTACTATCGTATAAAATAACACGGGGGAAACCAGTTTTTGATGCAGGATAGTCTGGAGCTAAACGTTTGGAAAAAGCCGATACTAACGCTCAGAAAGGTTAAATAAATAATAATAAAAAAATGTAATGCCTTCCAAATGTCGACGATTAAAACATGGTTTCGTATATGGTCAAAATATGTTATTTAGCAATTAATGTATGGTATCGAAATTGAGATTTATGAAGTTAGAATTTTAATAGTGCTACAAAATATCAAAATATAATCGTAAGTATCCCATATCAATTTTAAGGATCTTTTTCTATCAGTGCTGCTAAATTTTTTAAATAATTTATGTCATTTATAATTAAAGATATTTCTTTTAAATCTTGAGATACATCTTAGAAATATCTTAGATTTTAAATCATAAGATCAAATTTCGATAAAATTTCAGAATGAATTTACGAAAGTCGATTATACAAAAAATTTTATTTGTTTGAATAATTTCTAGAAAAAAATGTTCAGGTGTAGACGTTTGATTAAAGGAAGAAAAAAAAAGTTTGGTTAACCGTGATTTTATTTTTGTCCCTAAAATCATGTAAACTGCTTTTTTCAATTCAGAGTTTGTATTTTCGCTTAAATGCTCTATTTAATTATATAAAAATACATTTATTAAGGGGTCAAAATTTTACAAAAAATACATTTATTAAGGGGGCTAACTCCTAAATTGGTATGGTTATGAGTCTCAATTGAGTCCTAGCACGCGAACATCCGATTAATAGATTGAAAGGTGTTCAGGTTTTACCATTTTTTTGCGCACTGTAAACTGTAAGAAATTTATCGGAAGAAATGGTTAAATAACAATTTATTTAAATAACAATTTATTTAACTGTTATTTTACAATATTCAAACAAAACAGATAAATAACCATAAATAAAATGTTTATAAAACTATTAACTATGAGAAAAATCGTTTATTAACTGCATTCACCTAATACGGTTAAGCAACCAGAAATTTATCATACCAACTAGGCCCACCTAATGCAGCCACTTAGTTCTTCGTGCTGGGTACTTTCTATAGTCAGAAAGGCTAATCTAATGACCGACAGAACGGGGGTTCGAGTCTCAACGTTGATGTCACAATATTTCTTCCATCTTCTTCAACACTCGTAGACTTACTAGTGTCCTGCAGTTCCCTATTTGTGATCATGCGCTTTCAGAACACTGTATCCTCATTCACGCATAGATAGGTGCACCATAAAGCTGCTAAACTATCTCGAAATGTCAGTTAATTTTTTTTGAAACCATATTACTGTTAAGAAACTGTGTATTTTTGTATTCGCAATTTTTTAACCATACTAGTTGTAAACGGTTTCTAAACAGTAAAGATAAAAAATGTTCTTTACTATAAATGTTGGTTAATTGGATGAACAGACTGTTACCGGTTATTTTACCATAATTTTAGAAGGAAAATTCAAACAGTGTACAAGAAAATCTATAAATTTTCAGTGAACTTAATTTTCATTGATTTCACACACATTGAAATTACAGACTTTTTCATTGAAATCATAGACTTTATTTTAACAGGTATTAAAGCATCTGCAGATAAAATTGTTTAAATGCGTTATGGTAACCCTGTACTCTGATATCATAGTCTTTAGTAGAATGCTCTAATGTCGACAGTATTCCTTGAGTTTGAAACTAACAGTGCATCAAATTTCACTGCAATCGGATAGTTGGCTTAGGAGATTATACGGAACTAGATAGAAAATCAATAAGTTTTTTTCTATTAATATAGATTTACTTTTTACTAACTATAATTAAAATAACAAAGTACAGCTTTGAATATTTTATCATGCGTTTGAAAGCACGCAATTTCTTTTAAGGTTGCTGTTACTTTTTTAATCAAGGATGGCAAAGTGACATTTTCTTATACGTGATGTGCTGAAGATTTCGCCCTATTATGTACTTTGTTAGCTTTGTTTTCGCACTATAGTCACGTATTCACTTTTTTTCGTTTCCAAGACGTCAAAAAGTATACTATTTAATATCGGAAATCTTCACTTTGATTATTCTAAAAATAGCTTAAATTCAAGCAATTTAAATGCTGTATCCGAAATAACCCAATCTTAAGTAAAGAGTTTCAGAGTTTTAAGTTTTGGTTGTGTCAGAGTTATTACATAAATTTACTTTTTACATAAATAAAATTAATCTAAATAAAACGCTTTCATTGTAAATTTCATGTTTTTTTTTATTAAGAAAATTTTTTTTTAATAATTTTTTGTTAAAAAATGAGTAAGCGATAAAACTATAAATATCTTTTTTAAAGCTAAATAAAAAATACCGAATTAATTTTCAGAAAATACTTTGATTGCTCATAAGTTTTAATTTAAGTATTGAAAGAAAGAATTTATGAAAAACACAGTAAAAAGAGCATGGTCTAGACTACCAGAAAATGGTAGAATTTACAATGTACCATCAAAAGTCTCAATAGTTTTTACCAAAGCGGTTCGATACTTCTATTGATGAAATTAACAATAAAATATTTTATTATAACATGTGATAAAATGTGGTAAATGTTTTAAAATTTGATAATTTTATTATGATACCTCAGAGCATGGGATAAAATTATTTATTTGATAAAATTTACTTTAAAGTTTTGTACTTTTTTCTAAATCTTTGGTAATAAAAACATTACCGATAACCTACCGGTAAACCGATACCATATAAACGGAAAATTACCAAATGAATGGTTTAAATATATTTTGTTTTATTAAAATTATATATGTTAACATTATATATTTTGGTTTTCTTACGGAACAAAAAATATGATATACCGTTATATTTACATTAATAATTACTGTGAAATCACTGAATCACTTTAATGAAATAAATTTTACTGCAAACATTATTGTATAGTTTATTAAGAGATAATGCACCCAAAGTTTCGGTACGTTAGTCTAATTTGATCCGGAAATTTTTACAGTATATAGTCAAAGCTACAAAATATGGTAAAATTTATCATGTTTCTGGCATTATGAGGCCACCAAAAAGCCCGGTAATTGTTACCGAAGCGCTTCGGTAAACTTTTTACATATGAACGGAGTCCCGACTTGATGGAAACCAAGTCGGTTTCCATCAAGATGGATTATTTTCCATGGATTATTTACCAGTCTTGGCACCATATTTTTTATGGACCCATACCCTGGCTAATTCTAAGTTCTTAGCCATCATACAAAGATAGCGTGGCTTCCCGAGTATTATTTTATTCTGGCACCTGAAGACAGTCTCGGAATAAAATCTTTTCAGAGAATTTGACATTCTCACGCATTTTTGAAAAAGCTTGTCCTTATTATCCTAATTGAGTGGCCCCACATGCATAAGCTCACTTTTTTTTACACTTTATTTATCTCAGTCAATCTGGGTGTGTTGAGACACGTACAAGCATCACAATAAAATTAGGAACCTTACTTCCCGAACACCATCTGTGTATTTTACCGTGTCTATATCGAATCTCAGTAAATTTTTCATTGATCATACTAGATAATGCATAGCTATGTATGAAATATATTAATCATTTCAGCTTTCTCTTTAATTTTTAAGTATTCTATACAATAAATAGAAATTCTATACAATATCGGATTTCATGTATGCGTATGCAGAAAAAATAAATATAAAGCAGAGAAAAAAACAAATAAATAACATTTTCACCTTTTTCTTGCGTTTCCTCCCAGAATATACACTGTAAAATATTCCGGATAAAATTAAGGGTGCTCATTCAGGGTGCTAGTATATTTCACCCTAAAATCCATATTTTCCCGGGAAATGTAGCAAAACAAAAAATCTGATATACCGTCCTCCTTACAGTAATAATTACCGTAAAACTATTGAATCCCTCTAGTTAAATTAATATTAGTATAAAAATTACGGTATAATATTTTGCATTAAAAATGGATTTTATGGATGATGCGCTCAAAGTGACCGTACTTAATATGGTAACCAGAATTTTTTACAACGCACGAGGAACTAATCCAATAAAATATCGAAGTTCCTTCTTTTTTAATCGAAAGCATTTATTGTTAAAACCTATTTCGCAATAAACAAATTTCGTTAAGAAATAAAACAATATAAAGCTCTATACTATTTTAAAACATAACTATTTTACCTTAAATGTATTATTAAATTCATCTTTCTATAGAATGCCGAATCAATCATCGTAGCATGAAATGATTAATATTTCACAAATAGGTCGATGCATTTTACAGAATGATCAATGAAAAGTGTACTCTATTTAATGTCTAGGAAAAATAGGCAATAGTTATCATATTTTTGCTTTGTTAAAAATGTCAGGCATTCGACAGAATGATTACGCATTGTATGGAACAAAGCCACTTCACTCATAAGGACGGTAACTACTAATACATTGAGTTTTAATAGTGAGGGAGTGCTTCTCGGTCCTTTGTGACTTCTCTACTCAAGGTATACCTACATTGGGTACCCGGACATATGGCTATTCTTGGAAGTGAGTTTGCTGATGAAGCAGCACAAGCTGGCTCTAGTACGATCTCCTGGGATCCTGAACAAGCCTTGGGAATTTCTCCCACATCATTCAGGGAATCCATATTCAAGCTCTATGGCAAAATTGCCCATGAGCAATGACGCATCACAGACGGTCAGAGACAAGCTAAGGAGTTGAAACGTGACTGTCCCAGTGTACGTCAAAAACAGCTTCTTAAGCTAAACAGGAGCAGTTTGAGGAAAACACTGGACTCTCAGGAGACATCTATACGTAATGGGTATTCAATCTAATCCTCTTTGTAGAGGTTGTCATCTTGAAGAGTCATCACGATATATACTTTGCGATTGTGATGTCTACTCTGCTCAAAGATTTGAGCATTTAGGGCAAAACTGCATTAAGGCTTGGGAACTGAAAGATATTCCTGTAAGGTGTTTGCTGAATTTCATTTCAGCCCTAAGGCTTTCTTGTTAATCATGATTTAGGGTTTGGATACAAAAGTGCTCCGGTCGATGATCCCTGCTCTTTAAAGCTGCCCAACCTCTAAATCTACCTATCTATCTAATACATTGAGTTAAATAAAATAGTTACACACAATATATTAATTATTTATTCTCAGTTTAATGGTAGACAGAGAGATAATAGTAAATAGACGATAATTAAACACATTTCAATAACATTTTTATATTAAGAAGTAGTCTCAACTTTAAATATTGAACTGAAAGCATTTTAGATAACAAACATATCTGAAACAAACAAGAAAAGATTTAGATGGAAATATTTAAAATCAACATCCTCACAAAAAATAGATACAAATTGTTTTTCTAAATGTAAAAAAAAGTATTTCACTAAAAATTCTTTACTTTTTAAGTTACAAAATAAATTTTCGAGTAAAATTAATTAAAAACGACGTAAAGTTGAATTCGTGTTGTCTAAAGAAAGAAGACAGAAATTGAATACAAAAGAAATAATTTAAAAGTATGTCGAGGACATTCCAACAATGAGTTCTGAAATCTTGTTACTTTATTCTTTTTGGTTCGAATTTGGTAAATTTGATTACGTTAATTAATTGCATTTGAAAACTGTGTTTTGACATAGTAACAAAAAGTTCAAAATAAAATATTTAAAATATGTATGTTTGTTTATTCCATTCATATTGTTGTCATTAATTAAATCTGCCTTCATTCATTTATTTTAAATTGTTATGTATTGCATATACATATAACTTACATTTCATTTTATTTCCTTCGAAATTTTTCAAAGTGTATAAAAATGTATTTCGTTGCTATTAATTAATATTCAAAATTAAACAAAGCTATTCAGGGTGTAGAGAAAAATGTTTAGATGAAATTTCGCTGGTTTTTTCAAAACGTTACAATGCATATTTATTTACCATAGGAATCTCATTTAATTTTTCTCTATTTTTTACTTTTTTTTTTTGTTTGTTGCTCTTTCAAGCAAATAATTTTATTAATTATTAAATACTCATTTTTGTCTCGGCTTTCCATTTTCGGCCAATAATTTCCTTTTAAATTCAAAATGTAATACGCCAAACTTAAAAAACAGAAAGTAGTTATACATTGCCTTTCGGTAAAATTTTAACTAGCTAATTTTTAAGGTAAATCGAAATCAACCTCGAAAGAATCGTTTTGTGTAAAGTTCAATTTTAAATTTCGCACAGAGTTATCTCTGATTTTTCCCGATCATTTTGTCTTATCATACTTTGCTTCCGTTCAAAATGAAGCAGAAGGTCACATATATTATTATTAGATCAATTATCATCGATTTTTATTAGATCAATTATCATCGATTTTTATTAATATAAAAAATATTATTTACTATTTTAAAAATGTTTTGTTTTCACTATACATGGTATTTTATAATTTTGCAACCAGCGTTGAATAGCCCACCCAATTTTGAGTTACTAATGCTCTACTTCATAAGCTTGTAATTTTGTGCCAAACCCAGAAGACAAAGGAACTCCTGGATAAAGCAGTGTCTTCCCGACAAACTAGCCTTCTTGAAGAACTTTTTGATGAAACTAACCCACATTTGAGTTACATGCAAAGGAATATCAATAAAATCTCCCGCGGTATGCCAGACAGCAAAGGGTTCCTTGATCCGTCTACAACTGAGGATTCATTCCGTCAGCATTGTGTTCTGGGCAAGTCAGCAGGATTCGTATCAATCAGCAATCCCAGGGATTGGAACCTGGGTAACCTCATTGGGAGGCGAACGTTCTATCCCCTGAGCCACCACGGCTCTTATATATGGTATTGACTGTGCACGAATTTGTAACGTGATCGAGTATTATTATAATTATAACCACTGATTATTAATAATTACCAAATAAGCCCGTTAGGGTGAAATTTTTGTGATCCAAAAAATAATACTAAAGAGAGGTTTTTTTTTCATCGTCAAATTAGTTGGGATTTATTTTTTCAAAGTAAAAGAATGAACGCATATATAAGGAAACTATGGTACTCTTAAGCGAATTATAGGTAGTCTCTCTTATAAAGGTGGACAAATTAACAAATCTCTTAATCAACAACGCTTGAGCCGTGATGGCTCAAGGGATAGAGCGTTCGCCTTCCAATGAGGTGAACCGGGTTTAAATCCCAGCTGTAGTTGATTGATACGAATTCCACGGATTATGGGTTAGAGTCCCCTTGTCATCAGGCTAACCGTGGGAGGTCCTCGTGGTCTTCCTCTCCATGCAACGCAAATGCGGGTTAGTTCCATCAAAAAGTTTTCCGCGAGGACAAATCTCTCCCAATACTTGATTCAGGAGTTCCCTTTTCTTCTGGATTGAGTTCAAAATTACAAGGCTACGTAGTTGAACATTAGTAGTCGTAAACCCAACTGTTATATATAAAAAAATTGAAATGTACAATTGCACGCTTAAAATGTACAATTTTTATAACCATTATACAAAATGGGAATGCCTAAAATCGTTCAAAAGTTTCCCTGTAAAAAGAGGTATAGTTTGTCTATAGAAAGAACTCTCATCACGCAGTCTAAGACTGACTGCTGCTCTGGAAACAAGAAATAGTCACCCCCACTGCTTCGGACGAATGTTGAGGGGAACTCTTTTCCACAGACATACTTATTATATGTATTTATAGCTCAAAGTAAACAGCTCAAAATACTTCTTGAAAATAGCAGTAAAAGTTGCAGAAAACTTAAAAGGAAAAATTGAATTTCAGAATCACCTTGATAACAATTTCACTAAAAGTGGCCCTTTAATCAAGCTAATTTTTAACTGAATTTTTTGAACTGTTGAGTACACCACGTGGTATGTCTTTTTTTTGCAAGTCTAACTGTTGATTATTCTCGAATTTAAATTTTTATACGTCTACATCATTAAACGCTGTGAAAAGCGTTATAGTTTCTATTCAACATAATAAAAATTGTATATTATAATTTTTTTTTCCATAATTGACCTCAGAAATAATCAGATTATTACATGAAAAATATGCTTCTTCTACACATTTAATCAGCTTCATTATTGTATTTAAATTAAAAGTTTATTAATTTCCTGAATTAAAATGTAAAAAATGTTGCAAATTTTATATTTTTCAGAAATTATGTTTAGATTTTTATTTAAAACTGAGCTTAGGTTTTAAATTAGATTCCCAGTTTCTTATAAATTAATTATTTTTTTCTAATTCATATAAACAAACAAAATATTTACACGAAATATCTAAAAACGGATATATAATGTCAGGATCAACATTTTCTTATCATTTTCTATAGCACTATAATTTTATTTTGAAAAACTGTTTTATAACAGGAATCTATTGTTGGAACAATAACAAATGAATAATTTTCGATCACAAAACGTAAAAATTTTTTTTGATAGACTAAAAAAAAAAAAAAAAAAAGCAAAAAAATTAAAATAAAAAAAAAAAAAAAAAGGTGCGATAGCAGTGGTAAAATAACGATAGATAATAACATGACTTCATCATTTATTTTATAGTTGCAAAATTCATATATTAAATGATTAAATATTTATAATTGCTCAAGTTACAAGGATTTCTTTATGTAGTTTGTCTACCACTACAAAATTACAATTCAAATTCCCTAGTATATGAGACATGTTAACTCGATTCCATTTTGGGGAACCTTTTCATGGATGAAGGTTGACACTGTCATACCTATTCTCCCCACACTTAATATTTGATTAAAATATTAAATTAAAATTGTTTTTATGATTATGTCTTGCCTAGTTTATATCTTAAACACACTGTAAAAATTCCGGATTACATTACGGTAAAAAGTGCCGGTACTTTTTACCTTAAAACCCATTTATACTGGAACAGAACAAAAAATCAGTCAGTCGGTATTTTTACAGTAATAATTACTATGAATCACTTTAACTAAAATATTATTGCAAAATTTACGGTATAATATTTTACTGTAAAAATGAGTTTTACCGATGATGTACCCAAAGTGAAGGTACTTCATAACGAAATTTGATACCGAAGTTCTTACGGTGCAGTTCAAAAACTATATTAAATTATCATAAAATGTCATTTTTTTATAGTTAGTAAAACCTTTTTGGATGAGTGAACCAGAGCTACAATTTTCCAGAAAAGGAATAAAGAGATAAAATCCCTACAATTTTGAATCTAAAAAAAGCTTATCTTCTAAATTTAATTTATAACATTTTATTTAAAACTGTCGTCTCTCGAAAAAGTGAGCTTTACAAATAGAAATAAAATTCAAATCAATCTAAATCAATGGCTGTGGTAAGATTTTACTCATAAGGAATTGAAATACTCTGTACATTTCTAAAAAAATATCTTTAGTACTTTTCTCGCTTCTTTAAAATACTTTTAAAAGAAGCAATTTAAAAATTCATACGAAATAAACACTTGAAAAAATACTTTCGTTCTTTTTAAACTTAGAAACGAGAAAATGATTTATGAAAATGGAAAAGGAATATTACATTCTTTCTTTTCTAGGACCATTTACCACTTTTATTCAATTTTTTCTTCTTTCTCATTTTTGATTCCAAGTTAGGTAAAGCAAATTTAAGAGTACCATTCTAAGAAAGAATATTAGAAAACTCATGGAGGCGTAACGGATGATGAATTGCAAGACTGTGCTCAATGAACTTTCGATACTTTAATTACATTTTGCGCTATGGCGAGTACAGCCAGAGTCATAAATAAAGTCACTCATCTTAAAAGAAATGTCTCATTTATTAGTTGACAAAGTTTATAAATCTCTTGCTCCGTCGCTGCTGAATTATTTTGCATAAAGAGAAAATTAACTTTCGTATTTTTTGTTTAAGTGCTTAATAACTTCCAATTGCAGAGACTATTTTTTTCCTCGAAAAGTAGAAGATTATGCTTAATAAAATGAATGGTTCTAATGGCTTCTGTTTATTACTGTGATTTTATTAATATACCAATTAGTTATGACACCATTTAAGATCCGGTCATTACGTCCAAGATTGTTTATTGCACCCAAGTAATTTTTGCTCAGAGTGAAAGACAAAAATAGCTATATTTTCTTCTTGATCACTGTATATGTGCAAAGGTTTATTTTTCTTTTCTCAAACGCAAAGTAATTACATGAATATATATATAAAGATTTATTTTTGGAATAGACGGGAAACGTAAATTAATCCACTCAGATTATATGTAAATGAATTAAAAAATAAATTCGCGACAAGAAAAAGAAAGTGATTTAATATTAAATGCTTTGAATTAAGATTATAAGATAATTTATTTTAGCTTTGAATTTATTAATATTTTCTGAATAAAATTTTTTGGTATTACTTGCACATTCTGGCTTGTCTTCGCATTTCTAAAGAGACTTTCGCGACGGACCATATACTTGCCCAGGATTCTTTGAGAGTGTATGGACACATGGATAATGTCTGGCTGCCGCTAGACAGTGAGGGGATTAGTCACACACACAAGTGATTAAATTTCCAATATATTTGGATGTATTGATCCTGAAAAATCAGTACCTAAAGCAGCCTCCCCTAACAGCAATAACAGCAGTTATTCTCCTGGGCATCGAGGCGAACAGAGATTGGATAGCATGGACGGGTACAGCATTCCATGCAGTTTCAACATTATGCCACAATTCATAAACCGTAGTGAATGACGAGTGGTAGCGTGCCAGTCGATTGGCTACCATTGACCAGACGTTTTCAATTGGTGAGAGATCAGGAGATCGCTCTGGCATAGGCGAACATGTTCTGTTTTAAGGAAGCTCAGGACAGTATTATTTCTTTATATTTTATTTTATGTTTTTTGTTTGTGGTGTGGCATAAGTATGTGATATAATAATTTTTTTTTCTGCCACGGAAAGTTTAGCGTGAAATCTATTTCACATTATGGAAATTTAAAAAAGAACCTGCAAATTTAACTTAGCCCGAAGATTTTAAGTTTTAATTTTTTAAACCTAGTCTTTATCAAACCTAACCTTTAAATCAAAGGGATTAATTTCAATTTCAACATTATAAATACTTTTCAGTAATTCCATCAAAAGCATTTAATACTAGGGTAATACACATGTACGGAATTTCTATTTCCACTACATAGGTTCAATATCCTCAAATGTACTGAAAATAATCTCATGTCCTAAGTATATAATTTGAAATAATCATTAAATTAATATTAATCATTGTATAAAATTTAAAATACAATGGCAGTATACGTTTACGTAATTAAGGTAACCGGTGATAAACAAATATGCGATTAACAGTATAATCTGTAGACTGATCTAAATTTCTCTAAAAAAATGATTTAATAGCTGCTTATTCAATCGCTTTTTTCTCATATTCAAACAAATCAGCCAAATAATCAGTCAAATAACTATAAATTAGATAGTATTTAAATCGTTAACTTTGAGAAAAACTGCTTATTAACTGCTTTTACCTAATACAATTAAACAACCAGAATTTTATCGCACCAACTAGTCCTTATTAATGACGCCACTTAGTTCCTTGCAGCTGGGTATGTACTTTAACGGAAATGACTAATCTTTCAATCTCATGATGGACGCAACGGGGGTTCAAGTTCCAGCGGTGACACCCTACTATTTCTTCCTTCCCTCTTAACACATGAAGTTTTAAGTGTCCTGCACTATTTTGTGACCCTGAACTATTAGAATACAATACTTACGATACTCTCATACACGCATACATGGCAGCACCTTAAACAACTAACATTAAGGAAATGCCTAGCTCCTATGCTCAGATAAACATCTTTTTTATGATTTTGAAACCTTGTCAGTTTTAAATTGCTCACAAAACAGTATAGTTTTAAATTTATGATTTCTTAACCATACCAGTTGTAAATGGTTTCAAGACCATGAAGGTAAAAAAAGTTCTTCGCCGTACACTTTATGGTTAAATGGAACAATAGACTGCTGCAGTTTATTTTACCTTAGTTTTAATAATAATAATACCGTAGTTTGAATATTATAGTGTATCTAGAGAAAAATGTGGAAATAATATTAGTCCTTGGATAGATTAATTGAATCATTATTTCTTTTCTTTATTGAGTGTATAATAAGAGAAACTATTTCAGGCCTTTTAACATAAAACTTAACTTTTCATTTGAATAAATAAAAATTTTAATTTATTTATCTCCATAGTTCCAAGTTATGTGTCAGAAATTTGCTTTTTTAATCGATTATAATATGTATGGAATAACAATTAGGAGAATGTTGGCATGGCAATATCATTGAAAATGTTTCAAATAAATTAAAATTTATTATTAACTGTCATCAAATTTAACTGTTATTAATTAAATTAACTGAATGTTACAACTGATTTTTGCTAAGTAATAATTCTAGTCAAATTATATAGCAATGCAATATTTTAGAATTTTATTTTGCTTCATATAATTTTTATATAAACTCTTATAAATTTAAGAATAAGCCACAGTTTTATAAATTTCCTGGTCTTTTGAATTATTTTTAATATTTTGTTAGCTGAAAAAGACCTCTTGTTATTTATTTTATGCCATTTTAAATTCTTTTGGAACATGTTTTTTTAAAAACATTACAAATTATTGCTTTGCATTTCTTGGGCTTAATCCAAAATGTAAAAGCATTACTTAATTGCTTTTTATATAATGGTAGAATATTCAAATTAAATGGGAATAATATTTCATTTCTACAACATACTGGAGCTTAACTAAAGCGTTTCCCCAAAAATAGCCGAGAACACTTCTTAGAAATTAAAAACTGTTATTATTCTAGGAGTTTGACACGAAAAAGAACTATTTAAAAATATTTTTTTTTCTTAAGTTTGCTTTTAGAGTACATTTGGACAAACGTTAAGAAATATTTTTTATTCTTTAAATTTTCCTATAAATTAAGTAATATTTTCTCTTTACACAATCATTATACTAGAATTTTAATCAAACCTTTTTCATTAAAAATTTAAGAATACATAGCGATATCATTAAATTAAATTGTTAATATAGTAGCTTTATTTTTGATCAAAAATATCAAAAAACTGAAAGTTTTGTTTCACGGATCGCTAATTGATTAGTAATTTTCGGTAGAAGTTATGCAAGAATTATGATAGTGAAAGAAGATTAAAAATTGTTAAATTATGCAATGTGTTTTTAGTTTCTAGGGAAGCGGTGGCTCAGGGGATAGAGCATTCACCAACCAATGAAGTAGCCTAGGTTTGAATCTTAGTGGTGGCTGGTAGATACGAACTCGCACCGAACCACAGTGCTTACATAAACATGCTGAGTGGTTGACGGTTAGAATTACCTTGGCGACAAATTAACAATGGGAGGTTTTGTAGTTTTTAAAGTATGTTACGCAAATACGGGTTAGGTTCTTTAAAAGGCCCCCACGAAGGCAAATTTCTCCCAATACTTTGTACAGGAGTTCCTTTGTCTTCTCGGGTGGGCTAAGAGTTACAAGGCTTCGGAGTTGAACGTTGATAGTGTACATTGAGAATTGAGCGAACTGTTCAACGTCGGTTGTAAAATCTGTTAAAAAAGATTTTTTATTTTGTATTCAATTTAGTTTTAAACTTTTGTAGTTCAAACAACAAGTATAAAGAGAAATTAAATGAATTAATCATACTTAATATTTTTTCCGGTAAATTCTATTATATTAGGAATTTAAGCTATTATTTTGAACTTTCTTGAAACAGTCTTTCTTCTTAGATATCTTTCCATTAATTAATTAAATTATCGATTCTCACCCATAAAACTTAAAAACTATTAATTACAATTTTTACAATTTTCAAAAAAAAAAATATATATATATATATATAAATTAATTTATTTATCAAACTTTACATGATTTACATTAAAAAGTTGAGATGAATTTATTTAGTTTTTAAGAGGAATATATTTTTATATATATATTTATAATTTTTTAAGAGGAATGTTAATCTTATGTAATATTTGATCTAATCAGACATTACCTAGCACATTTTATTTGGTGGTATTATATTTCTTTGCTTTAATGATACGTTTTACATAGGAATTAATAAATTATAAATAATACAAAAACATAAAAATTAATCGTGAAAAAGAAGTTATAAAAATAATGGTTTAACTAATTAAAAGTTTGATGAGCATCCTGTAGGTTTTAAAACAAATTTTTCTTTTCAAAGAAGTCTATAACAAATTAAACTTTACGAAATGATAAACTACTACTAGTTCTTCTTTATAAGTTTTTATTTATAGATATCATCATTTTTTAATTAAAATATGAGTTCTGAATGCTTTGCAAAATAAATCTGAGCAATTTCATTTAATTGGGATAAATTTCAAAATGGTAAGGAATTCAACGTGGTAAGGGAGATACAAAAAAAGAAGAAAAAAATTTTGACAAAAAGTCTTTATATTACGTGAGCTTTTACCCTCCAATTTGTTGTCGAAAAGTCGAAGCCTCATTCTGACATATGGTAAATCTTATGGTTTTTAATGTTTACACGATTTTCTCCGTGGTCCTCAATAATTTACCATTGAAAACTGTTTTGAGCATCGGCAAAAGATGTTTGTCTTAGTGAGGGAAAAGAAATGACCACCTGTCTGTGCTGGTTTCAATCTTAAATGACATGCTGTATCCTCGTGCGTAGTATCGTTAGTTTGGCAATCGGGATAAATGATTTGGTGTTTATAATTGCAATTTGAAGCTTCAGCCATTTCATTTCTTCAATTTTTATTTAATTTTTGATGATTTTTGTTCATCATTGCAAAGATTCAACTATTTATACTTGTTTTGAGTATCAATGAATTTATAACAATGTACTCGCAGTTTTGTAGTTAGGGAAAGTGACAAAAACTATTCCTTCTATAAAAAAAAAAAATTTAAATGAATTTTTCTTGTTTTTTTATGTATTGCTTGATCAATCCTAGATATGAAAATAATTATTATTCTTCACTTTTAAAAAGTATGAAGAGAAGGGTTAAGTTTCTCGAGACCCAGAAGAGAGATATTCAATAGCTTGTCTCGTAATTATACTCTTTGACTTATTAAACTTTTATCGCTTATAGTGTCACCGACAGTGCAATAAATACTATTATACAGTCTATAAAATCGTTAGTCTAACTACCAAAAAATGTTTCCTAATTAGAGGTTAAATAATAGTACTAACAAGTTGAAAACCTAAAATCGAAGTGAAATGAAAACATTTGTAATTCCTAAAAGCGTCATGAAACATCTTTAAATACTTTTTTTCAAAAAGTAAAAAAGCCTGTTATTCGAATGTAAAACTAAACTCCTTTCTTATAGTCTTACTTCGCATACTTAACGAAACCCAGAGCTTATCTAATATGCTAACTATTATCAACAATTGTAAATGACGAAATGAAAAAGTTCATATTGTTTAAACGCATTGCCTGCACCGGAAAGCGTGGAATTAATCATGATACCTTTTTAAATAACTTTTTTTTAAACTTTTTCAAAATGAAGAGAAAACATGTAAAAAATTACAGAACATTAAAAAAGAGAAAAAGAAAAAAATAATAATAATGAAAATAATAAAAATTCGAAAAAAAAGGAAAAAAATCCGAAAAAAAGTTACTAAAATTCCGGAGAATAAAGGATATAATCTTTTCATCAGCTCACACGAGAATATTCGCAAAAAGGAGAGCTTTCTAATATTGTATCAATATTGCCAAAGCAAAGTATATTAGTACAATAGTGTGAGGAGCACTAAAAAAAAATTACAAAAAAATTACAACATATAAAATTAAACACATTAAGTAAAAATATCACATAAAAACAGAAAATAAAACGTAAAGAAAAAACAGAGTGTAAAGAGAATAGCAAATATTCAAATGAACTTAAATGAACGGGAAAACCATCATTTTTGTATTTATTTATTGTGATATTGTGATATTGTATATATATATATATATATATATCAGGGGTGGTAATCCTTAATACACCAACGTGCCATTTTTTCGGGAAAATTGTTTATTGAGGTCATAAGACGTGCCGTCAAATAATTTTGACTTCATGCTTATTGGGAAAATAATAATACTAAATACTATCAACTCAAAATTCCTTATTTACATTGAGAAAAAAGAAACTTTTTGCAATGTCCCAGTTATACACGTAATTTAACTTAAAGTAAGATCATCTGTTGCTGCAGATTAGATGACAAATAACTTAATTAGGTCGTAAGAAGTTAGTTTAGGCAGGACTGTTAATTTTTTTTGCTAGTTATTCATTGTTAGCTTATTTTTTATGGTTATTAATTGTTTTTTTGAGCATTAATTGTTAATTTCTTTATATTGTTTATTATTTTGTTTTTTCTTTGTGAATTTTAATTTAATTGCTTC
The DNA here is from genome assembly GCA_949128135.1 of Parasteatoda lunata. Classification (NCBI taxonomy): domain Eukaryota; kingdom Metazoa; phylum Arthropoda; class Arachnida; order Araneae; family Theridiidae; genus Parasteatoda; species Parasteatoda lunata. The sequence continues at coordinate 8,611,180 of OX421973.1, read as the reverse complement.
ATATGCTTCATAGTGTAATAACAATTGTGATCGGTGGCATGCCGAAAATATTGTGTCACGTGCCATTCCTGATATATATATATATATATATATATATATATATATATATATATATATATATATATATATTATATATATATTATATTATATATATATATATTATATTATATATATAGATATTATATTATATATATATATTATATTATATATATATATATTATATTATATATATATATATATTATATTATATATATTTTGTTATATTTTGGATCTTAATCCAAAAATGTGGTAAATATAATAATAGATATTAAACTTCTTAGACCATTTATTGAGCAGTCTTGGTGTGTGATGGAAGCGATTCAATTATAAAATCCAGAAACTCTTTATGGAAAGGATCTAAAATCAAAAGAATCAAATGATTGAGATGTATAGCAAGAAGGAGTCACAACCGATACCCAAACAAAGATCAACGTTAAATTGAAAAGGCGATGTAACAGGGAGTGAATAAATCAAACATACATTATTAGTTTCGGGTGTTTCATTTTATCATCAGCTCAATTTGTTTCATTTATCTTAACCATCTTCAACGATAATGACACTTCAGTAAAAACTTTAAACTGATAATGACACTTCAGTAAAAACTTTAAACTGATAATGACACTTCAGTAAAAACTTTAAAAGATCAGTTTTGTTTTCAATAACATTATTATTGCCCTCATTATCAATCACAAAATGAAATAAAATCTACACCCTAAACGCAAGATTCTTGGTATATATACTTAATATAAGAAAGAATTTTTTTTTCATGCAGAAATTTCATGCAGATAGCAAAAGAAACATATTAAAAGGATAATTAATAATGTTAAGCAGAATTATTATGATTATTAATCATTTTTTGTGCGTATTAGTTTTTGTATGTATAGTACCATACGCATTAATTATAGTAAAGACATCTGCTTCACATTCTCACACTGCTTCTGAGACTGTCACTAAGGCCAGCACGAAATCATCCCTTCTACCCGAAGTTACTAATTTTTAAGGTATCTTAATTAATCTTGATAACTTAAAATGCTAACATGAGCAATGATTTTTTTTAAAGTTTCAATTCTACTGAGTGTTTAAAAAAGATTATGTCATGTATAAGCTAATAATTTTTAAATATTCTTGGTGATAAAGTGTTAAACAGAGAATATTAGTATAAAAAATAAGTTTTTCTTTAGTATTTAATACATAAACAAAAATTTAAAAATAAAAAGGAAATCTTTTGTTATTTTTACTATTTTTTGCTGTATATATTTGTTTAGATTAAAATATTGAAATTATATAGCTTTTTTTTTTCGTAAAAGACAAAAAATGTTTTGATTGCTTAGCATGTCTAACACGAAAGGGTAAAGAGGTTTATTCATTACTAGCAGTTCTAAGGAATAATAACGAAAGGTAATTACTTGATTTTTATTTAGAGTTTCTTCATTCAGTCTAGCGTTTGAATGATATTTTATTACAAAGACGTTTTATGATTTGTATTTTTTTATTAATTTATAACAAAATCAAATGATCAAAATAAAAATCAATTTAGCAACAGTTTCAAATTAGAGGCATTTTAATAGAACAATGATTACTATTTGAGTTAAAAATAGATTAAAACAAAAATTTTAATTTGGAGGGTAAAAATTTTAATAAAAAAATGTGAAACATTAAAATGAAATGTTGCTGCTAGATGGCTCCTAACTACTCTTACTTGTAGTATCTAATAGTTTTAATGCAGAACCTTAGTGCTATTATAGAAGTAATTTTAAACAACATAATTAAGTAATTTAAAACAACATTAAAATAAAAGAGAGTTAATAAATTAAATAAATTAGTTGCGTAGTGCCTAAAAAAATAAGGTGGCAGATAAGAAATATTTACGTTAGGATAAAAAAAATTTCTAACTAACGGTAATGCGTTCAAAACTTCACATTTAATCTTACAGCTTAACAGTATTGCTGAATATGAACAACAACAAAAAAAAAAAAAACTAAATAATGTTCACCATTTTCCCGCTGTTAGGTAAAAGTAAAAATAAGAATTATTAAAATCTCTCAGGTTTCTTAGTAATATTTATTTTCCTAGAATTCTTAGCTCACATAAAGTTTTTAATTTTGGTTATTATTCCAAACTAAAGGCTTAAAACTGAAAGCTGAGCTTTCTCCTTTTATTATATAGTAAAACCAAGATATTACCTTATTCCACGACATTTTATGTTTAATTTCCTTAAATCGACAATCAAACTTACAATTTATGTTTTAATTTACTGTTTTACAATTATTAAATAGTTAAAAAGTCTTTATTTGCTATTTCTTCATGCTTTGTGTAAAACCTTTCTCAATCAATATATTTAATTAAAATAATAAATACTAACTAGTGAAACAGTGATAGGCATTGTCTTATATTAATTAATCACTAATATTGATTGTATAATAATTGTTTTGTTAATGATTCAATTAATAATTATATTAATTAATAATATTAATTATATATTATTAATTTATCTTTGGCAAACAACTTTTAACGAGTAGCGTAAGTAACCGAAAACTAAATCTTCATAAAAAAATTGATTGTAATATTGATATGTATAATAATTGTTACTAATATTGTCTTACTAATATTGATTGTATAATAATTGCTTTGTTAATGATTTAATTAATAATTATATTAACTATATTAATTAATAATATTAATTATATATATATATAATGATTTAATAAATATATAAAATTATATATATAATGATTTAATTAATAATATTAGTTAATAATATTAATTATATGTTATTAATTTATCTTTGGCAAACAACTTTTAACGAGTAGCGTAAGTAACCGAAAACTAAATCTTAATAAAAAAAATTGATTGTAATATTGATATGTATAATAATTGTTACTAATATTGTCTTACTAATATTGATTGTATAATAATTGTTTTGCTAATGATTTAATTAATAATTATATTAATAATATTAATTAATAATATTAATTAATAATATTAATTATATATTATTAATTTATCTTTGGCAAACAACTTTTAACGAGTAGCGTAAGTAACCGAAAACTAAATCTTAATAAATAAAAAAAAAGATATTAGATGAAGTTGCAATGGTAATTAAATAAATTTGTTACAACAATAAAGCTTTAATTTCAAATGTTATTTCGCTAAGGTGATTAAAGCAAAATTGTTTATCTTTACACATAAATAATAATCGAACTAAAATGTCTGGATAAGAGACAATGAGAATGAGAGTATAAGCAAACTTTCAAGTAATAATTTAAAATTTTGAAGAAAAACAACTGTTTTGTGCCTAGAAACAATATGAAACAAACATGAGAGAAAGTGAGTGACAGCAAACAGGGGCATCTGCCTCCAAGTATTATTTAGAAAAGTAGTATTTAGAAAGTACTACATCTAAAATACTATCATACTTTTTAAATACATAAAGACTATCTAATTGCAGTAAAATATAAAAACAAACACTCGTTAGTTCTTTTACTTAAATCTCAAATTATATACAGAACAATATAATGAATATGGAAGTATTTTTTTTTTTTTTTTACTCATACCACTCCCAAATTTTTGTGTCACACACGCAAAAGTAACATAAGCAAAGATAAATATTCCTTGTTTGAGCAGTTGTCCGTGGTTTAAATAAAAGAGAAACATTGCATAAAAATAGCTTGAATAACTTAAGACTCCTTTTACTTCAGAAATTATTTTGCATTCTCAAACTTTTCGTTTAAACATGTTCTTTAAAGGTGAACTATAAATTACTTTGTCGAAGCATTTTAAACAAGTTCTTTCAAACAATTCGAATTACGAGTCGCTTCATTAGAAGACCTTCCATAATTGCTACTCTTTTCTCGAACAAAGGAAAAAGGTTTGATTTTTAGCAACTTTTAAACTCAAATCAACCATTCAAAGTAGTTTAAAGGGAATGCAATTGTTTGCTTTTCAAAGTTAGTATTTTCAGAAATCTGTTGGCAACAGGGACAAGGTTTGTTATTAATTAGCACTTTCGTATGTTCTTTCTTTATTGAAATGTCTAATTCATATTTTTTATTGCATTGGAGCTTTATTAATTAGTAAAATAATTTCATTTAATGTTTTAGATAAAATTATTAAAGAAGTTTTACGTTCTTTTCAAAATAAATGAAATGAAAGAAAATTGTGTTTACGATCCAGAGAAGGTATTCAAAATACTTTTAACATACTTTATTGTTAAATTATTTATTTTTGTCAGCAAAAGTGTTGTATTAAAAAAAAGCAGTAGCAATAATAATTGTATTTGTGTGGGGAGAGTTGTTATAGACAATGGGGAAAGTAGATATCGACAATGTCAACCTTCATCTATGAAAAGGTATCACAACATAGAATCGAGTGAAAATGTCTTAGTGAATTGGTATTATATTTTTGCAGTGGTTGATACTCTACATTTGAATTAATATACAATGGAAAGAAAAATTATACAACCTGAATAACATTTGATTTACACTGTAAATGTTTCTTAATTCGCTTAAAATATTTTCAAGATTTGCGAAATACTAACATTAAAGGGTGAAAACTTTCGGCCACTCTCCTGACCTAACTCTTGGAACTATAAGACCCAGATTGCGGTTATCCCCTATATTTTGAGCGTCAGAATCATTATCCGGTGGAAAAAGGCATATTTATTCACTGAAAGTACGTTTTTGTTTTCTGATTTTATTACTTAAAATTGCGTCTACATTTCCTTTAGAGCATATCTGAGATCACGAGCCATGGTGGCTCAGGGGATAGAGCATTTACCTTCCAATGAGGTGAATCGTGTTCAAATCCCGGCAATGGCTGATCGATGCGAATTCCGCACACGGTTCGCACTGGCCACAGAACTGACGTATAATATCCCCAGTGGTAGTCCTCTTGCCGTCGGGCTAACCGGGCGAGGTTTTCATGGCAACATTTCTCCCAATACTTGATCCAGGAGTTCCCTTGCCTTCTGGATAGGGTTCAAAATTACATGGCCACGGAGTTGAACATTAGTAGTCGTAAACGCAAAAATTGAGTCGGCTCTTCAATCATTACACTTTAAAACATTTTCATGCATCTGAACACCAAAAATGGCAGTAACAACTTTACACCAAAGTTGTGTTTTGCTAAGAGTTCCACTACACGAAAACCAAGGATAGTTCCTCGTGTAGTAAAATACCTAAAAAGCTATTTTACACTACTTGGTGTAAAGTAGCCGCTACCATTTTGTTTGTTATTCTGTAACAATTAAATTTATAATTACAGTATGATATGATGCACATAAGAATCAGTAAATTTACTTTTACGATACAATCACAAGCAGAAATTATAAATATAGGATGTAACTACACAAGGGTTATCAAAATAAATTTAGTTTTTTAATTATACACACCGTGGGACAGAATATGAATTTGAACGAAACTGAAGTGAATAGAAGTTAGTTATTATAAAATTATTATATACAATCGATAGATTTATGCAAATCTTAAGAGAACCTAATTATATTTAGTATACAACTGAAAGAAAAAAAAATGCGTGCATTTTATAACAGCTTGTAGGCGTAGTTTGTTAAATTAATCTTGAGAGAGGATTGAAGTCACTTGGGTAATAATGAACCCTAATTAATATTTTAAATCAATCAGTAAAGATAATGGGAACTTACTGGGTGTTAAAAAAGCTATGACGAGTTTGTCAATTCAATCTGACAGGAGGAACTTAACGTTCATGAAAGCAAACCGTCATATTCTCAATATCTTAAAATTTCATGATTACTCGCTTTTAAATCTCTAACAACGGTTCAGAAGCTTTTTTTGTACTTTTGAAACGTGCCCAACTATCATTTCACAAAAGAATATATTTAAATAGTTTAAATATAGTATCTAAACGAGTAAACGGAGCTCTAATAAAAAAATAACCTTCTTCAGGCATGAGCAGCGGATTGGTGTAAGTTTTATAAATTATTGGTGTTAATAATTAACTATATCCTTTAAGTGTAGTAAAGATACTCATAAAAACATTCGATTCCGTAAAAAACTAAAATAAAGAAATCATTGACATAACTTTTAGAGTTATTAAAAAAATAAATTTGTTATTTCGCTAAAAATTTGTATTGACTTCAAATTTTTCTATTACTTTAAAGAACTAAATTATCTATGGCACAGTTAGAAACTTGAGAGAAATGGGTCGAGTCGTACCTGAGAAATAAAATTTTAGAAAAGGCAGATATTTAAAAATCGTCCTTTAAAATTGTGTAAAAATTTGCATACCTTGCAACTTTAAATTTTTACAAATTCTCAAGTTATGGCAAAATATGCAAAAAGTAAAATTAAAACTAATACTGAAAATGGGGCAACTACTTTACACCAAGTGGTGTTTATCTAAGTGCTCTACTACACCAAAACCCAAGGATAGTTCCTGGTACTGTAACACACCTATAGTGTTCCTTTACACTACTTGGTGTGAAAGTAGTTACCAAAAACCACCGAGTTTTTTTATTATTTTGTAACACTAACATTAATAGTTTTTCAGTAAGATATGATACGCATAAGAATCTATGAAGTTAGCTTTACGAGGCAATATAAAGTGAGAATCAGTAATTTAGATTGCATACACATTCATTAATTCTTAAGATAAATGGAGTTTGTAAATCAAACATACCAGAGAGAATATAAAAGATGGATTCGAAAAAGGCTTAACAGAGCCGAAGTGGATAGAAATTATACATTCATTTAATGCAGTTTTCTGAGACTTGAAAATTAAAATTTAAATATTCTTATTATACAACTCAAACATGCATATCACTAAGGTGAACTTAATTTTCTACAGATGAAAAGCGACATTGAAGACAACCGCCAAAACTCTCCAACTCGGTATTGATTGTAAACAATTACAGACGGGAAAAAAATACAGCAACATCGAAAATATTTAACGTATGGTGTAAAAGCGAGTAAATTTGGTTAGAAATGTTTGCATTTTAATAATCTGAGCTTTAGTAATCTGAGCTTTTATAAGCCTTTTAAATTGTTTAAGAACGCGCAAATTGGTTTTAACTAGAAAACAACTGTTCCATCACTTATCTTTTTGAGTTATTCAAAAGCAAATTTGGAGAGATATTAAACCATAGTTTTTAGCGTGTGTATTCAGGAAAAAAATTTAGTTTATGATTTACACTGTATTTGGTGTTGGGATAAACTTAAATTTTTGCAGTTATACTGCTATAGTTTTATTTATTCATTTTTGCTTGTTAATCTACTGGCAAAACATATTTTTGTGAGAATTAGAAATAATTAGCTTCATTACAAAAACAATTCGTTCAAAAAAAAAAGAAATGCATATTTAGTAATCTATATACACTAATCTTTTCAAACAATTGTAGTTTTGCCTATTTTATATAATTTTTTGCATGATAACAACAATTCTCTATTTAGAAATGCATTTAGATTATAATAACACAAAAAATAGTGGTAGATATACATTCAAATTTTATAAAGTGTAGATCAAAAGTTCTTCAATGTGTTTTGCTTCATTTTTTTTTTCTGCTCACTCTATTTTGTATATTCAGTCTTAACTGGGGAATAATTTTAAAGAGTAAAAAAAATATACTAGTTTAGAATAATGCAAAATTAAAATACAAGTTAATTAAATGAATTTAAAATTGTACTTTTAATTTTAAGGGATTTAAAGAAGTAACACTTTTAAAGAATCAGTCTTTTTTTTATTTTATTGTTATTATAAGTAGATTATTACGTGTTATTATTGCACATTTAGTAGCTATATACTAACGATTATTTGTGAATATTTTCATGTTTCTAAAAATATTAATGCTTGTGCATATGTAAGTTAGACACGCATGCTTGTACAAATACTCATGCTTGTCTCATGGAAAAATACATATATGTATTTTTCCATGAGATGCTTTTTATGCATGGTTGTTTTGAAACAACACTTTTTAAATGATCTAAAATAACACCTTATTAATTACGAACTTGTGGGCAGGAAATTTTTTAAGGGTGTAATGAACACATGGTTTTTTTCTGCAAAATTTTCTCAAATAAATATTTTTATTTAAATAATTACTGACCTAAATCTCTTTAAAAAATATTCGTTTTTATATTTTTCCTAAAAGAAGAATCCTCATTAAAAATTCTACAATCCTCATCTAGGAAAATCCTCATTAAAAATAAATCATAACCAATTAAAATGGCCTCTGAGGTCTTAAAATAAAAATCTCCACAAAAATAAGTGTTTTTATGGCTGTTATTCACTCCATACTTTTGTAGGGGGGTGAATGTTTGAACCTCCGCAAAACTGAAACAGAAAAAATGGAAGCATTCCAGAACAAATGGTTAAGTATAATTTCAAAAATGTTCTAGCCAAACACTATTTTAAATAAATATCTACTAAAAAAGGCAAAATTATTACCCATTCCTGAGGAAATTTTGAAGAGAAAACGGGGACGGACTGGATACATATTTCGTCTAAAACGTTAAAGCCCTGCTAACTGACCTCTTACTTGGTCACCCAATGGCAAACGTAAAAGAGGAAGGCCAATACTTACTTGGTAAAGATACACGTACCAAAGCAAAACTAAACGGATAGGAGGAAGCTAGGAGACCGGCTCAGAACAAGGGTGCTTGGAAAAAGAAAGTTGAGGCCTTATGCCCCGACTGGCACGAATAGGATAGAAGAAGTAGAAGAATAAAATTTTAAAAAAAATTTTTAAAAAAAAATGTGTGATTTTGTTTTTTTTAGTGCAGGTTTTTCAAATATTTTCATTTATTATCAAAACCATTTTTTTAAGTCGAATGTTTAAATGCACTCATGCGTTTCGACATGTGGAATAATGTTTTTAATTAGAAAAAAAAATCATTACACCAAGTGCAATATAAAAAATTCCGGACTAAATTACGGTAAAATGTACCATAACACAGGGTACAGTACATCCTGACCAGTACTTCTTACTGCAAATTCCATTTCGATCACAAGATTTATGAACCAAAAAATTTGTGATACAGTATTTTTTACAGAAATATTTATTCTGAAATCACAGAATCACTGTGCTTAAATAATTATAACTGCAAAATATACGGTATAAAATTTTACGTTAAAATGGATTTTATGAGCAACCAGGCTGCCAATACTTCTTACAGTAATTTGATCTGGAATTTTTTTCAGTGTACCAAAGAAAATCAGTTAAAGAAATCAAAAACTAATGCAAAAATTAATTCTCTGGCAAAGTCAATAAACTGTAACCAATTGGTATTATAAGCTCCTTAAAGTCATTAAACAGAATTGAATGGAATTTTATTTTTTAACCATTTATTTAAGAATAAATGCAAAGTTATTCAAAAACATAATTACGAGTTATGAAAAAATAAGAAATATTTTTAAATGCAATTGACTGTTAATTCCAAATAAGGGTGATTGCTTTAAATCAAGTAACATATGTTATAATTTATTACCAATTACAAAGATCAAGATATACTAGTCAAGAATTTTCCAAGATTTAACTGAAATATATTTCCCATTGTTTTAATCATATATCACATTTGCTAATTAGACAAGGAATTTCTATTAGAATCTCCGGCCAAAGTAATTAAATGTCGCTTTCATTACATTTTGGGTGACTAAATCAATTAATTCGACGTAGAATTTAATTTAATCTTCTATAATAGATCCACTTGGATTTTTATCATGAAAATTGGTTGCATTAGCAATGGAATTTCGATCCTTTATACCCAAACTTCTTTTTTTAATCACACTTATGAGAGGATCTAGGAACTTATTTTTCATCCTATTGTTTGATAATGCTATATATAGCTAGCTATTTCTTTCGCTCGTTGTGCCGCATAAATAGAACTAGCCTTTATCTCAGCTTTTTTTACTGAGTTTTCCTGAATTTTATGGAATAAAATGAACACAGAAAAACTACTTAAGTTATTTTCAATTGTTTCAAATTCCGTCATTTGTGGTTCGGATTGTTACTTTAAACATTTGTGTGCTTTGTCTCTTTTTTTCTTAACGTCTTCATTGTTATCCTTTTATAACTTTTATGCTTTCAAAATGACGTATTTTAAAAAACTTTTTATTTATGCTTTATTATATCTCCACGCAAGAGTTTTAAACTCAGTTTGGCTCGTTGAAGGCAACTAGCAATACGCATCAAGTATATAGATTCGCACATTCTGTTATCATAAAGAAAGCAATCATAAAGAATTGGTTAAACGCAGCTCTTATTATCAGTAACGATAACTAAAACACTTTTAACGGCTTTCTGGTATCTTTATATTGTTTATATTAAAATATTAGAAAAAAAGTACAAAAATCTTATCTGCTGAAAGACTCTTTCTCAAGCTTGAATTAATTCGCAACCCATGTTTTGTTTCCAATCTTCATTAACTATACTAAACGTATTCCTGAAGTATACTAAGTATTCATTAAGTATACAAAATTTTCTAAAACAACTTTAGTCACTACAAAATTCTGGATATTTATTTATCTTTCAGAAATATGTGCAAAAGTTAAAAAAATATAAATTTCATATTAATCCTGATTTTATGGAAAACACAATTAAAGATTACAAATTCGAGAGCTTTGTAAGATTTTGAACGTATATATTCGAAAATAATATGAATGTTTCAGAAAACAATTATCGAAATCGAAAAAATCTTAATGTTTTTTTAAAAATTTTAAAGAAATTTTTTTTTTTAAATTGTTTTCAAAAAACTTTAACTTTAACCATTTTGCACAACGATGAGTTACTGCCAAAAACAAAATGAATTTTCGGTTTATCGGTTATCGGTAAAAACTCGGTTAATCGTTGAAAATCGATAGCGTTAGTCAAGGTACTAAATCGATTACACTTTATTGCTTTGTGTATTAATTTTTTGTATAATCTAATATTGTTCTGTGTTTTTAAGATAGGAATGCTAACTCCCTACTTTTTTACTAGGTTTGCTGTCAAAGATTTCATCTTGTAGCGTATTGCCACTTTACTAATCCTAGATAACACTGTAATTACTACTGCTGCAATCATTGGATAATGAAACGGATGGATATGGACTTTAGTAGGCACTCTTGAGAAAATTCATCTGTAAGAAAACAATCAATAAAATAGAAGTCACTATCGATAATAAAATCTATTTTTAACGGACAGCTGAAATTTTGTCTAAAAAATTGATTTGATGTGATTGTTCGTGTCGAATACTACAATGAGATATTGATTGTGGTCTTGGATTACAAAAAGTGGCATTTATACATTATCCTAAGAGGGGGGAGGGGTTCTGCACACTACATACGTTTTTTGACATCGGAAACAGCTGGATATTTTTTTCTTCACAAGAGCAATATTAAGCTGAGAAACATCTGTTATTTATGTGATTATTGTTCCAAGAATCACTATACATATCTTTTTTCTTGTTGATTTATTGTTTTTTCTATGCTTATCTTTTGTTGTATGCACTGAAATTTTTCCAATCTTATATGGAGTACATAATGTATTATTATCATTATTAAGGTAAGTTGATGCTCAGATTCCTGGTATAGTAACTTAACATATTTGAAAATGGAAAACTTCTTGTTGATTTTTAATTTGTAGTAACCAAGAATACTGCGCTTTGGGTGGTTATTTTAAGGTTATTGTGCTGATGGATGATGATGAAAATATTCAGGACTGTGATGACAAAACTATTGTAGATAAAAACTGTTATGATAAAAAACAGTTTTTAAACCAGATAGCCGGAATGCTAAAGAAACAGGTTAAGAAAGATTTCTAATTATTAAACAGATAATTAAATAAATTAACAATTGAAACGATGAGGAAGCACCGAGAACTATAATAATGTGAGGCAGCATAATGCATAATGTCAGCATGTGGATTGTAATAATGCAGCATAACGTGATGCATGTTGTGTCTCAGCAAACTGTACCCTAATAGGATGCATTCAAATATTGATGAGGGTAGAAAGACGTCAGTTTCTGCTACGTTTAAATATGGGCACAATATTACATAGGGTAATAATAATAGACTTTACTATAATATAAAGTTCATTGTTATAATGTTTTTTTTTTTTTTTTTTTTTTTTTTTTTTTTTTTTTTTTTTGTTATTTATCTTTTTACCTGCAAGCAAGAAATGTACAAACATTATTATGCTTAAAATTTAAACTTTTTGGAATATCTTCAAAATTTTGTTTGCATTTTCGTTGACAAGGTAAATTATGTGTTAAAATAAAGTGTTTTAATTGATTTTAAGGTGAGAAATTGCGTGGCACGAAATCGCTTTACCTAATGTTGCGACTTAGAACAACAGAATATATATATATATATATATATATATATATATATATATATATATATATATATATATATATATATATATATATATATATATATATATATATATATATATATATATATATATATATATATATATATATATATATATTGATTTTTTAAGATATTTTAAATGAATTTTGTCTTGCCACATAAACTAAAAGTTTTGCAGGGGAAATTTGCTACATGAAAATATGCTACGAAACCATATAAGTACTATATACAAAGGGAAAAAAACAGGTTGACAGAAATTTCCTGTAGCAAAACACTACAAAAAATATTTGTAGGTGCCACTTTTCGTCGGTCAGGACGTGGAAAAATTCGGCGTGAAGGATGCTGTGTACCCTCTGGCTGGCATATTAAAACGGATTTTGAAATTTTCAAAGAGTTTTTTATTTTTAAAGTTATCGATTTTTTTGTGATTTTCACGACTTTTGATGTATTGAAAACATTCCGCTTGAAAGAACCGTCGTGGAACTTCATTTTCTTCCATCATTACGTTCTGAGATTCCGAAGCGAGATTCGAACACGTGAACTTTCTGGTATGAGGGCAACTTCTAGAACACCATACAGATGTATCATTTTATTTGTTGTCGTTTATCATATTCGAAACTAAAAAAATAATGCTTCCAACAGATAGAATATGTACCAATGGTTACAGATTTTATTTGTTAACAAAAAAAAAGCCTCTTCTGGCAGATAACGATGTAGTTTAATTGTAAATTTCTGTAATTTTAGATAATAGAAATTTTCTGTCGGAGAATTATACAGTCATTATGTTCTTAACATTGAAATTTTTACAGTGTAGTCTTGTGAAAAAAAACCAGAAGAATGTTTATTACAAACGCATAGTTGGAACTATATTTTACACATTTCATTCCCGTTAGAGCATTCTGATTACAGATTGAGGCAATTACTTTTAGCACCATGTTACTTAAGAGTTAAATTGTGTAATGCTTCTATAATGTCTTCTTTTAAAATTATAAAAATTTTGTTTGGTATTAGGATTCAACTTAACGAGTACCAATATATTTAGTAGCATACATTCATGCAACTCTAGTTCTGTCTAATACTAAATTAAAGGTTGTAACGTTATAATCTATAAGAGAACTGTAACGTGGTAAATCTAATCTAGAAGGAACATAATGTTAAAAAATATATTTAACGAGCTAATCAATTAAATCAACCTAAGGCTCAACTGGGAAATCGAAAAATCAGGCGCAATCTAAAGAATATATTCTCATGAGGATTAAGACCGATTTCTTTATTCGTCCGTTTTCAGTATCGTACAAAGATTAAAGAAATAATTTTTGGACTGTCCATTTCCAACTTTCATACTTAGCTAGTTTATAAAAATTTAGTCCGAATCTGGCTGATTACATTCACAAAATTCATTCCTTTTGAAAGAAAAAAAAAAGTTTTGATAACGTTACACTAATCTATTTCACTAAAGATGGAATTTATTTCTACGTTTTCAATTCAATAAACACATTTTGAGATCTATCTTTCAAAGAAAAATAAGATTTCATTAAAATTATCTTCATTATCTAGCTCAGTGTTTCCCAAAGTGTGGTACGCGTACCCCCAGGGGTACGTGAACAGTTTAACGGGGGTACACGTTCTTATGCGAAATATCTTGCAACAAACGAAAATTTCACAAAATTATATTTAAACACAAAGCTAGCCATGAAATTTTACGATTACGTAATTTTCTATTAACTATTTTTTGTAGAGTTAATAGTTAATAATTGGTGGTATCAACAGCCAGTTGTGATTTTTAACTTTTGTAGAAATTTTTATAGTAAAAATTACATTCATTTTTTTTTTTATTAGTGGTACACAGCGTAACGAAAAATTTAGAAAGGGTACACTAAAGTTATAAGTTTGGGAAACACTGATCTTGCTTATTAAAACAATAAGAACAAACTAGCTCATTTCATTAAAAAGTAGTCTTAAATTGAAATATTAACTCACAAATAACTGTTAAATCGTAACATAAATTTTTATGCTGTGATTTTAAAACCTGTATAATTAATTTTCGTAAATTTTGCTTGCATACAATAAGGTATATACATTTTTTATAGTATTTTACTTCTTACAAGCATTATTTAATTACATTAAATTATTATTATTATAATTATGTAAAATGCTCTGGTTCTGTTTCAAGCTGATTTTGACTCCAAATATTTTAACCTATAATTCTTTACTTTATGTTAGTGTAGTATCTTTTCAAAAACTGGAAACTGGATATGTTTTTTTTTTTCCTTATTCGCTTAAAACATTTTTTAAAGCACCATACTTTAGTATGTGTAAAAGCTGAACGATATCCAGCGCTCGCAACATTGTGAATCCTAACTGGTGTAATTAAATTTTATATCACTACAAAAAAAAAAAATGGAATGATAAGGTTTTCTACATTCTAATTCTTCAGAAATCTATCGATTCCTATTTTCCTCTCTCTTGACCATAGGCGGTCTTCATACCATTCGAGCTCCCCTGTAGCGTCCATTATCAACCAAAAACGGTTTGTTGTTACTAATTTTGTGGCGGTGTTTACATTTCATTGATCGAATCCGTCTTCAAATCTGTGTAAAATCAATATATTTATTTAAAAAAGAAAACAAATTACAATGGCTAGAGGATTTTTCTAACAATAAACTAGAGGGTTTTTCAAACAATATTTTTGATTTTTTTTAAAAGAAAATATTGATTACGACTTGTTATATTCTGAAAAATTTGACACCAAATATAAGATAATACTAAAAACTAATGACATTCACTCACTGAAAATATAGTATGACACGCTCATTCTCTAAATTGGAATTCTCTGCAAACTCACGTTTTTTTTTTTTTTTTTTTTTTTTTTTTTGTGTGTTAAAATTTGTTCTTATTTCAAATTTTTTCAGCTGGTTCAAGATTACTCGACTTTTAATAAACCAATTAAGTTAAAACTTGGTAATTGCTATGAGCATTACACGATGCTTAAATCCATGCTAGTACTTGAATATTGGTAAATATTTAATATATTTTTTTATACTAATCCAAAAAAAAAGCTTTTTTTTTTTTGTATTGTTAATACTTTTTATTTTTTCAATTTTCTTGAGCTAATAGGTCATTATTTAAAAAAAAAAGACTTCTTTGACTGCTTTTTAAAAGTTGCTTCAAGTCATAGCGGATTTTTATGCCTTTTATTGCATTTCTGCCCAAACTTCTTATCTCCGTGAACCAGTAAATGTTTAATAACTTCTCCGCGGCCCTAGGAGGAAGGGGTGGACCTTGATTGTTTATATTTTAAATGTTTTTGATTTAAAAATTTTTATGCAAATGTATTTAAACCTGCCTTCAAAACAAAATACAGTTACATTCCCGTTATTTTCGGGGCTTTAGGTGACGTTTCTCAGCTCCCAGTTCATACAAAATCGTACTAACCCGAATAAATAAAATGGAAATAATTGAATGTTCCTTGAGTGGATCGGTACCATTTGATATGCAGATCTATTTGATCCACGCCTCCGGTCCATTTTTTCGTACTCGCAAAAAATCATAGTATCTCGTTTTTTTTTCCCTTCAAATTTTAGCTTTAAAGAAAATTGAATTATAAAAGTTCTTTTCAATTTTTCAGAAAAGTTTTTACATTTAAATAATGTCTGTATTTTCGTGTTAAACTCTTGTAAAAAATTTAGAAACCTAAGTTTAAGTTTAGAATAAATTATGGAAAGTCAAAAGACGTTACTATAATATCATGTTTGCGATTCATATAGATGGAAGTAAATTAGGATAGTCTCTACCGTGTGCGATTTTTCAATCCAGCGGCTTTTAACAGCTCGCAGCCTTGTTAAGCATTTTTTAAATAAATAAAAAGAAACTTGATTTTCGAAATTTTTTTAGTTTGGCTATAAAATTTTGAAAGGAATAAAAGCTTCTATTATAATTGGAGTCAACTTCATTTAAGAAGAAAATCTCGAAATGAGAGAGCGAGTTGTTAAATGCAGCTGAATCGTAAATTAACTTCCCGGTTCGCTTCCCGGTTTGCGACAAAATTTCTTTAATATCGCAGTTTCAAACTTATATGGAAAGTTTCTTGTTAAAAAAATACGAATATGATTTAAGAATAAGCTTTCTTTTGCATGACTTCAATGGCTTGCTATCTTTCCATTTAGCTGTCAGACTTAATCGTATTTGGTCCATTAGTTTTGTAACTATGAAGCTTCGGACTTTAGACAACTCCCGCTGCTTCTGTGTCCTATTGCTCTCCTTTTACAGAAATAATCATTGATCATAAGTTTAATATTTAATCTTCTGAGGGTATGATCTAAAGGATTCTAAATCAGTGTCGAGAATTCAAATAGCATTATTTCAAATGGTTTCATTAAATATTGAAATTTAATGTGCCCTGTAACATTTACCTAATTATAGATTCAAGTCCTCTCAAGAGTCCATAAGGTTCAATTAAATGCATTATACAAAAGCACAGCAGTGAATTCGGTTATTATCACAGTTTTAGTTGGATGTCGAACAATATCCAGCGTGATTCGCAGTCTCGAATTAATTAGAGACACGTGTCTCAGAAAAGGGAAATCTCTGGAAAATGTTATTATCAGATCATATCAATAATGTTTGTGAAGAGTTTGTTAGAATTGTTTAGGAAGATTTGATTTGATGAAGAAAGATGTTTCAGAAATGTTTAGTAAAAAATTTTAATTTTGAAATTAGGTGATTCCATAAAGCAAATCAAAAAGTGTCCCCTACACTTTCAAGCATATATTTAAAAAATTGTTTCATTGTTTTTGTTTCATTGACATGCATATTATGACAATGATGACGATAAATGTAATGCCGATGTTTTTGAAAATGAAAATATTTATGAAGGTTAAGCAGTTACAGCTGAATATAAAATGTTTTAATGCACGATATAAACAACAGTTTTTGTGGCTGTTTCTACATGTGTTTAGATTGCACATCTAATATACCGTTATAAAACGGAGGGAGTGTAAACTCTAAAATATTTCCGAAAATCGTACAAAAATATTTTTTCATACAACAGAATTTTTTCCTTGAGCAAGGTAATTACCTATGTAATTAACAAAATTAGTTATGTATTTTATTTAATTATTTATGTTATTTTTTATTGAAAACTTTAAATTGCATATAACAAAATTTCTAGTATCTCCTATATTTGTATACTAAAAAAAATAATATTGATCATTGAACTTGATTTAAAGTGTAGTTTTCCTCACTGTTTGACGCATGTGGTATGATTATTGCATAATATCTTCTTCATGAATATATTAACCTAAACGTTTCTCAAATGATCAGAAAATGACACTTGATAATATTAAAAACGTTTCTCTATATTATTAATAAATTCACTGCTTCTTCTGTTTCAGAAAATTTTTTCAGAGAGCGTTTCTCACTTTTATAATTCCAAAGCTAATAATGAAACAATATCATATTTTGCACCAATTTTTGAGAAATGTTGAAGGTATATTGTGATACCAAAATGTTATGAATGCAGTCGTTAGCTTTTGAGTTATTATTTGTCAAAGTTGAAGATTTCTTCTGATTTACGAAATTTAGTTGAGCGAAAGTTATTTGCATAGGAATTGTAATTTGTTATTTTTTTATTTTTTTATTTTTTTTTTTTTTGCTGCTACGCAAAATGTTTGAAAATGAGCTAGTCTCTCTTCGTTTAAATTTAAAATTTGTTAAATTGTTGGAATTACTAAAAGGTGTATGGGTTTTCGGATGAATTTCGGATTTTTCAAAGTAAAATTATAATATTTTACATAAACGCGTTGTAGTTAAAATTAAAAAATAAAAATAAATAAATAAAAAATAGGATTTTTTTTTAAACGAAATGTTGAACTATCTTCGGAGATATTAAATTTCTGTTATTCTCTGCCCCTACGAGCATCTATAACTTAAATTCATTATTGCTAACAGCATTATGCTAAATAAGACATATTGTCAATCTAATTAGAAATCATGCGAAGCAATTGTCTTTTCTGTCTTTTCAAAAAATAAATAAATAAAATAAATAAGTAAATAAATAAGTAACTTTGAATTAATATCTGAATGTTACATTTTGTGATAAGATGTGAGATTTGTATGTATTTTTCATAAGTTAGTTTTCATAGCATCATTGTTCAGGTTTCTTTTTTTTATTAAATTAAAGTAAGCCGGTAAAAATTGTCGGTTAAAGATTAAACAAGTAAATTTGACTTTTAATATTTTTTAATTTTAATTTTTACGCGTTATTTTATTTTTTGAGACAACTGCAATAATGTCACTTTTAAAAGGAAGCTAATTACGCTGGGGAAAGTAAAATGCTGAGAACAAAGTTAAGGTTAAAGTTAAATTTTCGAAAAGATTTTTGTAGTGGTAAGGAGTATTAAAAAGTTTTATAAAGTTTATTAAAATATAAAAGTATACTAAAGTATTTTTGAAGTGGTTAAAGCTCTGGGGAAAAATGTAATGAGTTGAAGATGCTAGTATATATCACGTAACCACTTGAAAAGAATTGTAGGGGCAGATCAGGGACATAGTATTTTATAAATTTACATCAAAGTTCCCGGAAAAAAATGCAAAGAAAAATTATACATTAATAATATTTTCTTATTAAATGCTCTGTTAACTAACTTCATAATGTACTTAAAGAAGAAATTTTGGGATGTGACTAACAAAAACTCTGATTTAGACCTAACTGTGAAACAGTGTTTTTATTAAAATAAATAAATAAATAAATAAATAACGCATTGTTGCAAATATTTAAAAAATCATTCATCAATTAATCAACTTATTGATTAATTCCTTGCTTGTTAACTAAAAAGGAATAGTAAATTTTCCTACATCTTCATTACATTTAAATGCTTCATATTCATTAAATGTAACTCCTTTATCATCAACGTTTCGAATTATTGACACAGAAATTAATCCATGTTAATACACTTTGACTCTTAGTTTGGACATTTATACATTTTATAAAATTTCATGTAATATTGTAATATTGGAGATATTTATTGAGGAAAATTCTTCTTACTTAGGTCAAAGGTAAGAACAAATTACTTCCCATATCAAAATGCCTGGATGCATCATTATTAAGGGATAGAGACGCATAAACTTGAAAACGTAAATTTTTTTGACATTAATTATTCTTTAGAAATTAAATTAATTTTTATTTGTTTTTATTTATTTTAGCTTTTTAAGAATTGATATAGTAGTTCAAATATAAAGCTAACTTTATCTCGCATATTTTATTAAAAATAATTTTAAAAGTAAAATATTAAAAGTGCTTCTTTTTTCCGATAGACGGCAGCACTCTATATTAAAAAATAAGTAAATAAAACACTTTTGTGCACTAAAATGTTTTCGAAAATACAAAACATTCAACAGATTCTTGATTAAAAATAATTTAGATCTTCAGTTCATAGCGTAGAAAATTTTCTGTACCCATTTTTAAATTTGTCAAAATGGTTTTTAATAAACACGATATTTTATTTTCCATAAGGAAAGCTATATTATGAAATATAAAAATATTAAAATAAATAAATAAAAATCATTTTATGTTTTGATGTTTTCTATACAATATTATTTTTTACTATTTATACAGGATCAAATTGATGCTTTATTGTTTATGCTATTCATTCGAATAAACAATGTTTAATCTCTGCACGTTTAAAGTGTATTATTTTGGAAATAACTAAAAATATATCTGGAAGATGGCAGCACCAATTTTTGAAAGTTAATTCGTGTCAATAATAGCAATATTTATCTTTTAAGGAATTTCTTCATGAGTTCGTTCAATAACCATATAATAATAATAATAAATGTCTAGAATAGCTATTTAATGCTCTCATATTTGTTAAATTTCTTTTAATTAACTTTTTTCTTCTTTGTGTTGCCTAGAAAATAATAAGAGAATTCTATTTATTTTTAATTCTATGATGAATTATTAATGAATTTTTATTCTATAAAAACAAATAAATGAAATGAAATTATGAAGTTTTTTTTTACCTCGCTAAGTTATAATCGCTAAGTTTTTAATAAAATATATACATCATTTTGCATCAAATAAAGGAATGCAGTGGTTGTCTTCTACAGCATCCTGTACTTGAAAATAGAAGCAAATGCTTCCATCAACCAGATCATTGAGTGCCTCAATTGACTATTAAAGACACTTAAACTAAATTTATTAGTATTATATTAATTATGAAATCATAATTTTAGCAATAAGACAACTTGCTCAAGGAAATATTTTACCGATAATAAAATGTGTTTTTAAACAAATGCAGCATTTAAGTCTCTGGTCATTGAAATCTAAATATTTCTAACATTTAATTAAAAAATTGAGAAACATTTTGTAGAAATAATACATTTGATACGACAGAATTACTTTCTTATAATTTATACAAGAAACTGAATTCAAAATATGAGTTTAATCTATTTTGATCAATTTTTTTATTAACTTTTTTGTCATTTTTTCATGCCCCGGGCACTTACACACCTTTGTTCGTCACACGAGCATAGACATAGACAAAAAATCATGTTTTAACGGAAACTACTTTACTATTTATTTATTTTTACTATTTTTAGTTCTTCATTATTATTACTTATTTGTTTGTCATTTACTGGAATAACGCTTGTAATACATTATTAAAAAAAACAAATATTTCTCACTAGTGTTTGATTTCTACTATTCAAATCCGTCCGGCAGCACAAGCGTCTTTCTATTCATTTCTTCCTCTGCAACACACTATGCAATTTGCTCAAAAATGATGTATGTTGTATCGATTTTAAATACTGTGGTTTTCAAATTCAACTATATTTGTTCCAGAGCTATTTTAACACATTTTCTCTTAATTTTGAGGAATCCTTTTTTTTTTTTTTTTTTACAGTGTGACTGTAGTGTTTCGATCTATGCAGTGATTGTCGTTTTGAGTTCAGTTAACTGTTATTCTTTAGAAACAAAAAACGATTACCGATAATTTCCCTTATTGTATAAAACACTGATAAAGTAATAAAAAAAATTATCGCTTAAGTTTTACTCAGCATTGTAAAACGAATATTGCGTGCCTGACTCTCATGCAAATTTATGAAAGGTCTGAGAATCGAAATAAACATTTTTTAATTTAATTAATTGAGATAAATTGCTTTTGAATTTATTAATTGCTTTAAATTAATCGCTATAAATAAAATTGATCAAGCTGAAATTGTTTTAAATCAAGCAGTCTAAGAAACATTTTTAGGACGATATTTTTTACTTTTTTTGACAAGTTTCGATAAGGAGCATCTTTTTTGCTGACATCATGAACGTTATCTATACATAATTAACTTGAAAATGCTGTTTTGATGCATTTTGATTATTGCAGGGTCAGTATAAAAGGCGTCGTTCATTTCTACAACGAAATAAATCGTAAAATTAGAGGTCGTAAAATTATGCACTGATAAAGAAAATAAATATAAAGGTTGCATTTTTAATTACTTAAACCACATATTACTCAGACCTGTTTCAAAAAACGTGAGCTAGTTGCTCATTCACATTTCGCAGGTGACAACACAACTTAGATGTATTATACGAAGTCAATTCAAACCGATCTTTCATGTGATATCACCACTGACATATCAAGACAAAATTATTGTCTCGATTTTTTAAAGGAAACTTTTCTCAAGGTTTCAACAAAAACAAATCATTTTTTTCTTAAAGCTACGTTTAAGAAGAAATGACAAAATTTTCCTGAAAGTTAATTTTCGGTGAATATTTTGTGTGAGTTAGTTGGCCGTTCGTTAGCAAAAAGTGGCGGAGAAATTATGTATTTGAGGAACGCATTATTTTTACTTTTAGTAGCAGTGATTTTAGTAGCTGTCGGGAACTGTTCTTTATCAGATAACGTAACGGTACTTGTTAATTCTGAGAATATTACTTTAGGTTATGATGAAGGGACTGTTGAGGAGACAACAGATATTCCAGAACAGACTTTCAAAGAAGCTGAAAAGGAAATTTTGGATTTTGTTAATAGCCTTCTCAAACAGTTATTGCCAAAAGTAGTCGGTGGTCCTGGCGCAGCTGAACTCTCACCAAAATGTATATCAGGAATGATGAAAATATTTGGAAATGTTCGACGTTTGAAAGGATGGACTATAAAAAGTAAGTATTAGTTTCAAAATTTCTTTTTGATACTTTAGCGTACATTTATAATTGGGTAAATTTAATTTATATTTGAGCTTAAATTAATTTAAATTTGTGCTTATTTTAATTTATATAATATTTAATTTATATTTGTTTTTAAATTAATTTATAATATATTTAATTTATATTTATGCATAATGTTTAATTTCTTCAGCTGCTTTTATGAGGATTCACCTTGGCTGTAGAAAACTAGATTTTTCTTTATTTGCTGCAAGTTCTTGTATTAATACGTTTTTCTGGTTAAATAATAAATACATAGCAAAAGAAAGAAAGACAACGAGTTAAGAGTAAACATTACTAAAAAATATGAATAAAAGTTAAGAAAGTAGAATTTTTGTTTATATAAATGCTTCCATCATTATAATTTAATAAAATCTTACATTAAGAAAAAAGCAGCAACTAAGATGAAAATTTTAACAAAATTATGTAAAAGAAATTCCCAACCCCAAACTGCGACAGACATGATCTTCGAACCCACTGAATCTTGATGGTCTTTTAAAAGTAAACTTATAAGACCAAAAAAAGACAAAGACATTATATAGAAAATATTCTATGCATTTTAAGTAATACAATCATATTTTTAAATAGATTAAAGGCCGGGATAGCCTGGCTAGTTGGCGTTGGGACCATGCCCAAGAGGTCGTGAGTTCGATCTCCACCGGCCGAAGACACCCCATGTAGTAAATGGTGACTGGTTCACGTTAAATCTGCCTGGTTACAATGTTCTCCATGTTCCCATAACAAATTACATCTCTGGGGGTACTAAATTGGAGATTGATCATTCACTGGTTCAGGTCAAAATTATGATCTGTGGATGAATGTGTATAAATGGGTCCACCCTATATACGTGCTGCAAAGTGTGTGTGTGGCTGACGTCGTATTCTTGGCCAAAGATGGCGCCACTGAAAAACAAGAAACGCGCCCTCTGCCTTAAATTCACTGGATTTCACCAAACAAGCATGCTTGAATGCGCAAGTTGCATTAAAAACAACAACGACATATTAAAGAAAAGAATAATGACATTAAAAGTGAAATTGAAACGAAATAATAGTGAAAGGGACTGAACATAGTTTAAAATCCAGCCTAAGATTTTTTATCAAGATAATGTATTTTAAAGAATACAACTCATAAAAGTCTCGATTATCCGCGAGTTCCGAGAAGATAGGAGAAATAATATTGCGCGTGATCGATCATTGTATTTTTTTTTTCAAAACACTTTTATGTATGAACATTTATGAACTTTTTATGATTAATGATCTTTTATGATCGTTTAACGATTTAGACGTAGAACGAAGATTTCTATAGCATGTGCATTGAAAAATCATTTTTAGTATTCACACCTTCTTTTTTAATTTCCCCCCGATTATGCGTGAATTTTTATTATCTGTTGTGTCCTTTCCTCCCAATTCTTTGGATAATCGAGGTTACACTACAAGAATATTACAAAAGAATATTAGACTCCTAGACAGCAGAAGAGAAAAACTTAGATTCGTGCAGTTCGTATTCTAAAGTTAATAAAAAACATTCGTTCACTTACTTTCGAATACCAAAGCCATCGCTTTCTATAGTAAAACAAGAATATAACAGAAATTGAATTCTAATTGAATTTTAACTCAAAGCTTTACCCTAAAAATAAATTAGTTACATCTTATTTCAATGCCTTACGAAACGTATTAAAAAATTCAAAAATGAAGTCTACGAGTAGCAATTTTAAATAGTTACTTTGTATAACTTAATTTAATTGCATATTCTGACTGGAAACATATTTATCATGTAACATACATTTTTTAATGCAACTTTAATAATTGTAAAACGTTAATTACAAATAAAATGTTAACTAAACATTAATCACAAAAAGTTGCTTAACAGGACAATAACCTAGGGTTATTTCATATTGAAATAATGCAGCACTAACTTTAATTTTAATTGCAAAAGTAAAAAAGTTATATCAAAAAAGGATGATAAGTAACTATCACAGGAAAATACCATCCAAAACGAGATAAATAAGATATGTAAATAACATTAAATAAAAAACAAATAAATAATTTACTGGTAAATACCCATTATGAAAGAGATAAATGAATAATTTAGGTGCATATACATTTATAACTTTTATAAATTTTTTGCTGATTACAAATATATCTATATCTTTCATTATTAACGGCCACGTTGTGCGATTTTTTTATCCAATGAAAATACAAGAAATATTAAGACAGCAATTATCGTTTTATGTTATGTAGAGCTGTAGTTGTTTTTAAATGTTATTTCAATGTTGGCATCAAATTTTATAATTTTTATTGTTTCTTTTAGCTAAAATGACTGAAAAGTATATGGAAAAATATTTTTCATGTAAAAAAAATATCAGTACTTTTTTTATTTCTTACATTTTATCAAAATGTAGTTATTTTTTTATTGGTACATGATAACTTTTCTATTTTTAGTACACTTCATCTCGTTTAAAAAATTAAAAAATAAAATAAAAACAGAGTTGGAGTTATCAACTTTAAAACACACGTCTTAATGAATTAAATGAATTTAAACTGGGCTTATACCCGGAAGCGAAAATAAAAGTGGCTAGGAGGAATGGAGATATTATTGAACGGGAAGGCATGCATGTTACCGAGCCATGTGTATTTACACTACGTAATCTATTCAGGTCTTAGTACGGACGGTGGAAGTGTGAGTTGATCAGTACACAGGTGATCATACTCGCAGTGTGCAGCAGAGGGTGTTCGTTCTGAAAAGTTACGTTAAAACAAATTCGTGGAAAGTTGTTTGCTCATGAATTTAAAGGTGTCAAAGTGTCGGGAAAAAAGTACCATGCAATGATTAGTCACAATATAGCGCCAGACAGAATCTTTTTTGAACAAGATAGAAAACATTCCCGAACGTCTTTGAATTCCAGAATTGTGGATGTCCACTTAACCAGATGCTCCAGAATCCTTACAAATCAACCAGACCAGACACTTGTCGCAAGAGACCGGCATATCATATTGATTCTGCCAATGAACTCTCAAATCTTAAGTATGTCGCCAACAATCCTCATTCAAGGACTGCAGCAGAGCATTTCTGATGGGATTGAAGTAATTCTCCGCATCAACTTGCTGAGAAGGATCCAAATGTGCCAAGAGATGAATAATGGTCATTTTCAACATCAGCTTTAAACAAGTTAGCCAACTATTTCCTTTGTTACTTTGTATCAGGAACTCTGTTCTTCCGGCCACTTTAATTTGCTTTACCCAGAATTTTCATAATTTATTTTCTAATAGATATTTATTGAATAATTTACGTACATGTTTTTTTTTCTCATTTTTTTATAAGAGAAACAATTATAAGCTTAGATTAGAGCGATACATTTCATAACTATTGTCATTGTTATAATAACACAATTCCTCAACTAAAATCTACACATAAAGAAAATTCTGCCTAATTAATAATATTTTAATATTCATCCTTGAATTATGCAAACAATTAATGAAAACATTCTTCTCATAACGTTTCCTTCTCTATTTTTTTATCATTATCCTAAACTAGTGATCGACAGTTTGGGGAAAACTACTCCTGGAATATTGATGGGGACATCATATACGATGGGGAATTATGACGAATGCTTGGACCTGTCAATCTCGAGTAAAGGGGAAGAAACTTCGGACCCATCACAAGAAATGTTTAGAGGAAAATATTGCCGAATAAAAATTCAACTACGGAAAACTGTGGTTGAGACAGCAGATGAATATCATCACGGATTTAAAAACGCCTCTGACCTTCGAAAACTAAAGGAAGTAAATAATTGTTTTTATTATTCAATAATATTTCTTTGGTAATAATTGCATTCACAATAGAGAGAAAGTTGGAGATTTTTTTTTTTTTTATATTTAAGGTATTTGATTTAGATATTTGAAATTGCATACAATTTTGTCGTTGTTTTAAAACAAAAAGATTCTTTGTTTTAAAACAATCGAACTTTTTGAAACAGTACTGCCAAGCTTTTTTTTATTTTGAAGCTTAAGAATATAGTGTAAAAATAAGATGAATTTCTTTTTTGTGAAAAAACACTCAGAAAAAAAAGCAAGAGTATTTCTTGTAAAAAGTATACAACTGAATAAAATTTCTCAAAATGAGTGCAAATTGAATGTCGTGGAACTTTGACAATAAAATATTTATAACTTCATTATAATAACTTCATTCATTCTTCGTCATAAATCCCTTTAAAAAGGATCAGTGTATGGCAAATTTAAAAAATTAGGAATTTCTTTTATCATAAAAAATCGCCATTTTGTTTACAAATAGTGAAAGAAATGCCTGTCCTTGAATGAGAACGCAGATATAAGGTTTCTTTCCATTGAACTTTATTTTAATTTAAGTTCAGGCAATAGAAAAATTTTAAATGAAGGTATGAAAAATAAATAAAATTAAAGATATTTGATACAAATCAAAAATTATTTAATTAATTGATTAATTATAAATCAAATTTTAAGATCTAAGGCGTTCAGTTATAAAAAATTACATCATGCTTTAATTTCTTTTTAAATTTTAAAATATTTTTAAAATGATCCTCAGAAGATTTGCAAGTAAATTTTGCATAGTTTTTTATTAATACTTCAATTCAATTCAAAAGAATGTACACAAATTTAAAATGGTTTAGAAATGAGTCTAACTATAGTAATAAAAACTACTTGCTGTTAAAAGAATGTAATGATCATTTTTAATGAACAGTTGTAATATTTTCATTGATATTAAAATAAGTAGGGTTTTACAATGTTATAATGTAGGGTTAAATTACATTATATGATCCAATTTACAGTTAAAAATCAATATTTTCGAAGTATAAAAATATGCATTTTTAAGTAAAACAAACAAACAAAAGTTTTCTTAAAATATAATAAATTTTGGGATTAAAATTATTAAAACCAATTTATTAGTTAGATGAAGTGAAAATGGGCAAAATATTTTGCATCGTGATTATAAAGAGGTAATATTTCTAGTTTCACTCTACGAGTAATTAAGTTTTAATTTTCTTAGTCCTATTTTCAATTTTTAAATTTTGATTTTAATTTATCTATTTTTTGGAAGTTTAATCTAATGATTAAAGGCATGATTTTATATGTTTTAAAGAGTAACTTCTACAAGATTGAGAATTCAATTGTTCAAAACAGCAAAGTTTAAAACATAGAAGTTTCAAAAACGTATTTTTTTATTTCTAAAAAAGGTAAAAATTAGATTGATATACATCCTTACAATCAAAAGTGATGCAGATAAAATATGAAATGAAGTTTCAATATATTTGTGTAATTATTAGAATTATTCAATAGAGAATAAGATTTATTTTCGAAAAAAAAGTTTTCCTATTTCCTCCTTATTTATAAAATGAAGTAGTATTTGAATTAATTATAAAAATACTTTTTTTTAGTTACTTCGCTAAAAAAGGATATCTTTCCTTTATCTAATCCATCTAGTTCTTTCAAATATGAAATTTTTAATATTTATTACGCTCGTTTACGTGCATATCGAACATTTACATGACTTCCTGTTATATGTAACATTTTTGAGCTTGTACATTTTGATAAAAAATAGACTAAAAATGATCTTTAGTAAACTGTAGCTTGGATAGAGAACGGATTGCAAATTTTAAATTAGAGCCATGGAAGTGTTTAAGATCTGTTAAAAGATTTATTGCAACAGAAAAATATTTTTTAACTGTGTATTTTTCTGCGAATTAAGAAAATAAATAATAATTACAGTTTTGTCGTAAAAAATTTAATAAAGGAAAAAAAAACAATATAAATACTAAGCCAATGTGTTTAGGATCTAATTTGAAATTTTTAATATAAAAATGAAACCCTTATTATCAACAAATTTTATTTATCCTGTTAGCACAATGAATTAAACAATTTGCAATTCAGTTTTAATTGAACTAGCTCTATTTGTTCTTAAAAATGTTATAATTCTTGTTTAGGTAATACAATTTGTTCCTTACATTCGCATAGACCTACCTTATTTGACACATTTTACTGGCTTATGTTTTCCATCTACATGCTCGGACCACGATATCAATTTCTTAGCTGGACTCGGTAAGTAATGTTTTATGAAAACTGTTTGTCAACTTTCACTAGAAAAGACAACGTCTCAAAAGAAGTGGATTGTGTTCTCTCTTCTTTTTTGTTGGTTGTGCCAAATAAATAGTTCTCTTATACTACTGCAAACTGTCACAATCAACAGCAATCTTCTTTATAAAAAATATTTTAAAAAAATCTCTCTCTCATACACAAGATATACAGCATATTAAACATCATGCACAGGCCCGGACTGGGATCTAAAATCGGCCCGGGCAGTTTAGAGATATCGGGCCTCTACTTCACATCGGCTCCTAATGTATCATTTTTAAGCATTTTTTACTTATAAATTCTCATGAATGTAAGTTAATTTATCGAAGTAAGAAAGTAGATAAAAATTGCTTAATAATTCTTTATAGAATATATTTCAGTTTAAAATACATGGTTCTTATGAGGAAACATAGGTTGATAAAATCAAAGAGAAGGTGAAAGATGAAGAAGTATGTGTAGAATAGTAAATAAAAATATTTATTATACTACACATACATGAACGATTTATATAAACATTTTTGTAAAAATAGATTTAGTGCCTCTTCAAAAGTCATTAAATTAAAATTTAATTTAATGACTTTTGAAGAAGCTCACTATTTTCTGCCACTTTATAGATTATGCCGCCGCTAACTAATTTTATTAATAGATCTTTTTCTATTGACATTACCATGAGAGCATTCAAATTATCCGAAGATAAAGTACTCCTCCTTCGATATTTAATTACTTTTAATGTGGAGAATGATCTTTCACAAGCCACCTGACTTATTGACAATGTTAGTAAAAATTTTAATGCTAGATCATTTAAATTGTAAGAATTGGTCAATAAATTGAATCTCTGTAATATCTTGTAGCAACAAATAACACAATTTTTGTACGCACTGCGTGTCTCACGTTTTAGACTTACTTTTTCTTCTGTTTCCAAAGTAAAGTCGTTATTATCTTCATTTGAATGATCTTCTCAGATTATTTTTTAATCTTCTAAGTCTGAATTTTTCAGTTTTTCCCAATGTAAAGCTACATTTTTTAGTTCAATCCGCAAATTTTCACCTATAGCTGTTTCATCAAATTTTAGCAAGAGTTTGCTTAACTCATTTAATTCGCCAGATTGAAGCTTGTTAAGACGTATTTTAGGGAAACGTTTCGGATCTAGATAGGAAAAATCTGCGCACAATTTTCCATTTGCGGGAAACCGGCGTTCCATTGACGCCACAACTGTGCTAAAACTAATGCTATGGACGTTTATCTTAAATGCAGTTGTTTCATCATCAAAAACTGTTTCATTCGACGATGTCTCACCCGGCATCAATTTTCATTTCTTCAATCTTTTTCGTGGAAACTTTGTTTGAATTTCAGTTTCTTCAAATTTCTTATTTGCGCGAATAATAAAATCACCTGTAACTTTTTGTACACCTTCAAAATCTCTCACTATTTTTTTTTAGTTCTGAACACATTTGTGATACTATTCCAAAAGCTTTTAAGATGTCTAAACCGGAGGTTTGCAAATATTGGGAGGGCGGTGTTGTTAATTCAAATATTCTTGAGAATATTTTGGCGGTGATTACTGTTTCATATTTGCAAAATGATTCTAAAAATATTTTTGCCCTTGCACGGATATTTGGCTTGAAATTTGAATTTTGTTGTATAGTTTCTAAACTTGTAATCAATGTGACATGTAACGGCTTTATTGTTGAATCTGAGTTTGAAAATGAACCAAAAATTTTCTTTAATGCAGTATCTTTGGACCACCAATGTGTTTCTCCAATAGTTGCAAGCCTTTTTTTATTTCCGTGCTCGTTACTTTGTTCCCAGATGTTCATGCGTTGGTATGATTCACGGAGAAATACTGCGACGCTATTTAGTAGGCTGAAAAACGATGCACTTTCAATTAGTGCCTTCGTGGTATCTCCTAAAACTAAATTTAAGACATATGCATATTGTGAATTTCCGCAAGTAGCTGGAAGTACCGGAATTTTAACACAACTTTGATTTTTTAAATAGAAACCTATATCTTATTTGGCATCATTGGAGAGAGTTTTTGAAAAGAAATAATTTTTACTTAAAATATTTTTTAATATGTCTTACTATTTTCAAGATAATAGATAAGAAAAAATTACATATTAAATAGATTTTGACATATTCACTAAAAAAAAATTTTTTCGTCCTAATTTCTTATACTTTCATTAAAACACATTTGTGCTTTTCTTCCCATGTTTTATAAAAATTGAAGCGATTTTGATAATTTAAGTTAATTATTTTTGGTAAAAATGATAAATTGAAGTAAATAATCAGAATTTTTTCGTATCTATTATCTTGAGAACAGTAAGAGATGTAAAAAAAAAATTCAAAAGTTACTTTTTTTCGAAAACCCTCTCCAATGATGCCAAATAAGATATAGGTTTCCATTTGAAAAAATCAAAATTGTGTTCAAATTCTGGTACTTACGGGAATTAACAATATCACTATTGAATTCCTTGGGGTCGATTTAGTTATTAGATTTTTTTATTTCAAATCGATTATTTGCTCCATTCTCGAAAAAAATGGGTGGCACGCATGGTCTGAATCGCCCTCTATATTAAAACAATATTATTACTACGTATATCATATATATGTTATTTAATATTATTATTATTTGCGCAATATTATTTGAAATTCATGCAATGTATATAAAAAAAAATTGCTGTTGGCTCGGCCCTCAGGCCAGACCGGCCCACCGGGCATTTGCCCGGTCTGCCTACTGGCCAGTCCGGGCCTGAATCCAATTAATATATAATACTTCAAACCTTTGTTTTCATTTTCCTCATCATTTTAAGAAAGTAGCTGATACGAAACTAATTCAAAAAATAAAATATGTTCCTGTTTTTGATAAACTATAATAAACAAAACGTAACTTTATAGGTTAAAAAGATTAATTAATTCTATCTTATTTTTCTTTACAAACGAAACGAATTTCGTTAACTTTATTAGGAGAGGAAGATTCTTTGCAAAATTATTTATAAGGAAAATATTCTTTTTTCAAAAAATAAAACTTGCTTAAGAATGGAAGATTCTTTGTTAACGTCTGAACTGAACGATGCGAAAAAATAAAAATTACTACTATTCTTTCAAATTTGATGATTTTCGATACTTTAAAAATAGCCAAAAATTTCGCAAAAAATGGATTAATAAAAAATCTAATCAAAAGTTTAAAAATATGTTTCACTATACATTCCACGTGGTATACAGCTACATTGATACTATATTTCTCAGCCGTACCCAGACCTACGGAAAATATCCGATGTATACAGATATTTTTTAATAGTGTTTTGTTACAGTAAATTTTGTATCAATTTTGTAAATTTTGTTTTTTCCATAGTATACGGATAATTTCTAGCTGCTGCCAGAAATTTTCTATAATACAACAGATTTTTTTTTACCGTGCAATTATTGAGTCTTATGAAATTCTTTATATTATCAAATATATCTCGTCGCTTCAATTTATTAAGATTATTAATATAATACCACAAACATTTGTTCATTTTTTTCCATTTGTTAAAGCAAATGTTGTTACTGTATTGAAACTTTGGGTGTAAATTATTTTTGATGAACATTTTGCAAGACATGCTAGTGTCAAACATGCTAGTGACAACATGATAGTAACAACAAGCAAGTAATTTTTCTTTTAATTTTCTTGGCAAAAACAATCTTTTACAGGCAATAAAAACTTTGCAATATGAAGGTAAGTATAAGAGAAGAAAAATATTAGTTTTACAATAATATTTCTAAAGGAAGTAGTATATTTTCATATAAAAAAATATTTATATTTTTAACGTTATGTAACGGTAGCTTTCAGTATCTCGAAATATCGGACATTTACCACTAGAAGACTTGTCTTAAATTCCAAAAGAATTAACACGTTTTTTTCATGAACTTCATATTGGAAATCCTTTTATATTATTGTTAATACTAATCTATACTAATACTATATATACTAATCTATTTAAAAATGGAACCGAAAATTTTTAATGCCTAATTTTAAAAATTCTTGTTTGAATTTAATGGTTGGCGTATTTTTTTAGTTCCCTTTCCTGGATCAGCCTCTTTGGACAGATGCGATGTCAAAACCGAAGTAGAAGTCGAAAACTATCAACTGATGATCATGTAATGATTTCTGATTTCATAATTATTTTAATGTATTGGGGAATATTATAATCTTACATCCAAATCATAAACAAGTATCGTTATTAAATTATCTATTTCAAAAAAGAGAGCAGTGCTCCTGGATTGGACAGTTAAAATAACAGCTTTTTAAGAAAATAAAATATTAATATTTGTTACCAAGTTTCTTCTGAGTAGAATCAAAGTTTGATTTTTACAAGAAAATTTATGACTCTTTTATAAAAACACAGTTGTAATCGATCATTGATTTTTTTTTTTCATTTTTACACTTAAATAGGATACATTTTGATTTTTTAAAATAAAATATGACATTCGCAATGTGACAATTGTTTTATGAAAAACAGTTTCTAACTAGAGAAAGCAGATAGTTAACTGAAGTAGTAGTAGATAGTAGAAAGTAGAGAGTTGTAGATAGAAGTTATATAATATATATATATATATATATATATATATATATATATATATATATATATATATATATATATATATATATATATATATATATATATATATATATATATATATATATATTGAGTTACTGAAAAGTGTTTAAGTCATTTATTTGTAACTTTTTGACCTTTGATAAGATGGTATTTATTTTATTCCAATCAGTTTTTGTATTTTTATCAACATGTATTTAAAATGTGTTTAAATTCCACACATTAAATAATTGAACTGTTATCATTTATATTATTTTTGTGCAAAAAATCATCATTATATTATCATGTATCGAAAATTTAAATATATATATATATATTATTTTAATTTTGGTTATTATTGCATAATAACTATGATTCATTAAAGCTATATTTAGTTTTAGGAAATGCTAAATTTTTTTTGTTAACCTTTTCAGCTGTATCTTTTTGTTTCTGGTTCTTCTAGTGTGTTTAAGCACATCTGTAGATTGGTGGTCACATTCAGGAAACATTAAACCAACAGTTGATGAAAATGAGAGTAAGTTTATAGTGAATTATTTCCCTGAATTCTACATTTCATATTAATAAGGTCCCGATTAGAATTTTAATTTGTTGAAAACTTCGCCCTTGTATCTTATAGCCTGTATGCATATCTTATAGACGGTATTGTCTGTTCATTCAAATGTAACTGGAATTCAAATTCTATTAATTTTGATTCTAATTAATTCAAATTCTAATGAATTTAGATTCAAATGTAACAGGATTGAGTGATTATCACGCGAGAGTAATATTTGCAAGAGTAATGCATGTATTGCGAGAGTGATACACGCGAGGGTAATGTTTGCAGGAGTGATACATGTTATGCTAGAATAATGTTTGCAGGAGTGATACATCTGTTGCGAAAGTGATACATGCGAGAATAATGTTTGCAAGAGTTACAGTTGTTGCGACAGTGATGCATATTTACAAACATATGACTTGTTCAAAATGTCTTAAAACATTTTTTATCAAAGAATTAACAGAATAACAATTTAATAATTAAATTGCTGTTATTTCTTAAATGATAATAATAATTTTGTGCTATGATATTTATTTCAATACAAATTGGTTTTTATCTCATTATCAAGGATTAATTTGTTATTCAAATTTATTTAATTTCTACTTTTATCGATTGGTCATCTTAGTAATAATCTCTCATTGCTATAATATTTCATTGCTTATTAAAATGCTTTTTTTTCAACTTTATAAGATAAAATTATCCTTTACTTTAAGTGAGATAAATTAATTCATTTTACAGAAAGGTGTGTCTCTGTGTCATTGTGTTTTTCAATTTGCAATAATAGTAAACGGCT
The DNA here is from genome assembly GCA_949128135.1 of Parasteatoda lunata. Classification (NCBI taxonomy): domain Eukaryota; kingdom Metazoa; phylum Arthropoda; class Arachnida; order Araneae; family Theridiidae; genus Parasteatoda; species Parasteatoda lunata. The sequence goes on along the minus strand of OX421973.1, from coordinate 8,576,600 downwards.
GATGAAAAATATTGAAGAAGATACTGATGGATTACTTTCGAGAAAGTGCGTAAGAGGTATTTGTGTTGTGGCTGTTGTTTGGGTTATTGTCGGCACCACCTATTTCTTCCCTTCTAAAGCATTCTACATGCAAACAGGTAAGAATGTTATTTAATACAATGACGGAAGATAGATGTAGTATTAATCTCCGAAAAATGTTTTTTTATATAGTTATAATATTGTCTTGTCGGACTATTTTAATACATTTATGCTCTTTACGAGTACGTTAATTGAATTTAGATGCACCATTTGCTATACAAATTCAAATGTTTTAATGAGGAATGTACTTAAAAAAAAAACAGCCACCAATCAGGAAAGTCTAATGTATTCTACACCCTTTGAACTAAAAAAGCTAGTTTTTATTTTAATTTAAAGAGCACTTAAAAATATCTTCATTTCACCTTATCTTTATTGAAAATTTCACAGATATAATTAGATAAATTCCCAAGGATTTGCAATATAAATATTTGTTAATTAAGCTAAGCCAAGAAACTAACACAAAAGAACCTCGAAAGATCGTTTCTCAAGGGACCATTGATCACAAACTATAGATACGGGAAAACGACAAATATGGGTCCACTTAAAATATCAAATAATAATTAGAAAATGTACGAAAATTAATAAATGTACAATAAGTATAAAATAATTTTAATTGAAAAAAAATTAAGTAATTCCCGTAAATTATTTAAGATCCAAAATAAGGATAAATACCTATATTTATTTATTTAAAAAAAATTAAAAATCTTCGTTTTTTTTTTCTTTCTCAGAGCGAACAATAAAATTTATACATTTGTTAAAGATTGTTCTTCATTTTCTGAAAGTTCGTGGGAATACAAAAAGTGCTCCCTGTATTAAATGCTTTGAGGCCTTCCTCAAATAATTGTTCTAATTGTTATCATTAAGTTCGGTCTATATCGGTATCATTTTGCACTTCGTCAGCTTCTGCAACCATTTCTTGAACTGATAGCACCAAAGTTTCAACATTTCGATCTACTAATGCATAAACATCAAACCTCTTGTTTAAGGGCGTTGTAACGTAACAAGCACGGTTTAGCAAAACAGTGCAGAGATCAGAGATCAATTCAAAAATTGTCTCGAGTATTAGTTCGAGCTTGTTCGTTTTTCAATTGAGAAAAAAGCTGTGTTTCAGTTTTGATTTAAATTTATGAAATTCACGACTTATTTTCTGTTGTGAGACTATAACGTTTTACACAAACTGTAAAAAATCCACATTTTCTTTATTATTAGCATCAGAACTTTCTGCTTTTCTTCTCAAAACAAATTAACTTCATTTTTTTTAAGTATTGGTAGAAATTATGAACGATACAAACGGGAATCTGCTAGTTTCAAAAATGATCTAAATGGGCATTATTACGTTATAAGAATATCATTAGTGACTGATGGATCGTTAAAATAAGACGATGCATACGGGAAAACAAAAGATGCGGGAACGATGGATCGAAATTCGACTGTATTAAACTAAGCATTTCGTTATCATATTTATATTTAGAGTTTATATTAAGACATGACGTTTGAAGTTTGTATAAAAAAGTACAATGATAGTTCAAAGCTAACGCAGATATAAGAAACTATTTCATTCATTGAATTATGCACCATATTTTTTCGATATGTTTTGCTATGTAAGCGGCAAATGGGATAAAACGGGGGGGGGGGGTAGTTGAGAGTGAATGAATTTCTGAATATCCAGTTTCACAGCATTTTCAAAAAGTAATTGTTTTTCTATTAAAATGTTGTCGTACGTTAAGGAGGGCAAGATGTACTGAGTTTGGAAGGTGATGAAGTACAATTTCAATTACTGTACTTTTGCCGAAGTCATCTGTGCGGTGTGAGGTTTTCCAAAACTAAGCCATGAGATAGCTTGCTGACTAATATAGACGGTTCTCCTTTAAAATTTTGTATCATTTCATCGAGTTACAGCATACTATATTAAGCATATTATATTAAGTTCAGCATATTACATTAAGCATATTATATTAAGTTAATACAGCATATTACATTATCTTCAACACCAAAATAGGTTTTTTTTTTATTAAAAAGGGAACTTTTAAAATGTTAGTCTTTTTAATTAGTGTTTGCTCTTATTGAATTAAGTGGGAAAAATACATAAGAAACAATACATTACTCCTTTATATAGCAATGCAAGATGCGTAAATGAGTGCAAGTAAAAAACTAGTACTTTTTGCAAGCAAGTACTTTTTGTAAACAAAAGACCAAGTTCTTATAACTTCTTTACAATTTATCTTATCGATTCCTGTTTAGTATCGTTCAATTCAGCATGAAAAATTGCATTGGAAAATTTACGTTACATGTTCAAATAGTCCCCTGAAAGTGTGTACGTAAGTTCGTGTTAAAAAAGTACTATTTTTACATAAAAATTCAACCTACTTTTGAGTTGTTTTGTTTTATAGACTGGTGCATAGTTTCCTTCGATTCAGCGTGGAAAAATACATCCTTCCTTTGTTTAGAAAGCAATGTAAATAGGCATAAAACTTGTACCATTTTTTAGATAAAAGTCTTATACGTTCAAAACTATTAATTCGATTCTTTTGAGATTAATCTCTGTATATAGGTTTCGGTGATGGGAATGTAAGACGTTAAATAAAACTATATGCAATGAAACATCCTCTTTAATAGTCAAAGATAACAAAACCATCCAGAAACTAACAAACTCCAATTAACTGATTAATTGTTAAAAACATTTAAAACTTGTTATAAAAATCAATTAAAACTTTAACTTTCAATTGTAAACATCTCAAACTACAGGTGGGCGTCACCGGGTAGAAAACGAAATATCGTGGCGAAGTCTCGGACGCTGAACAACAACTCCTTCGAAGGCAACTGTCATCCTCTTAAGTACTCGACATCAGCCTCTTCACTCTCAGTCGTGGCCGCCGGTTGTGCTCCTCCGCCGGTGTTCATCCGCGTAGGAACTATTCCGGTTCATCCTCGTACCTTCGGTCTTCGATCCAATCCTCGATCCTTCTACCTCGGATTTAATGCTATATCAGCTGTCGAAACCAACAGCCTCTACAGTAGCCCCCTACCAGCGGTAGCGAGACTTTTCCAGCTCATTGCTTATACTTTCCCTGAAACTTAACTCGACGGCCTGGTCGTGTCTTAACCTCTTTTGGCATGTCACAAGGTTCCGGGATAGTAGATTCATCCTCTGTTGATTCGCTCCTAGCTGTTGATTCGCTTTTAGGCAATATGTCCTGTTCATCTCGGGATACATATGCAGGTTTTAGACGATCCACGTTTACCGTACTCTCTCGGCCATGAATAAGAATCCTAAAAACCTTCTCCCCTCGACTCAGTACTTGAAATGGACCTTCGTATGGTGGCTGCAGGCTTTTTTTCAGGACATCGGTCCTCAGGAAAACATGACTGCACGACGAAAGATCTTTACTCACAAAAACTGCTCTATGACCCTGATGTCTGGACTTTACTGGCAGCAACTCCTGCATGGTCTCTTTTAGCTTTCCAACAAAGTTTGCGGGATCCGCTGTACCTGTAGACGGACATAAAAATTCTCCAGGCAGTCGTATCGGAGTTCCATAAACCATTTCCGCTGTCGTTGCTTGCAAGTCCTCCTTCCATGCAGCTCTAAAACCTAAAAGTATGGTAGGTAAAACTCTGGTCCACTGACTTGTACTGTAGGCTCTAATCGCTCCCTTCATCTGTCTGTGAAATCTTTCCACTTGGCCATTTCCTGCGGGATGGTAAGGGCTTGTTCGATGACGGGCCGAACCCAGGAACTTAGTCAGGGCATCAAACAGTGAGGCTTCGAACTGTGTCCCCTGGTCTGTTGTGATTCGTAGAGGTATTCCAAACCTAGCAATCCATCCAGCATAGAAAACCTCAGCAACAGATTTGGCTGTTATATCTACGAGCGGGTAAGCTTCTGGCCACTTGGAAAAACGGTCGACACAAGTAAGACAGTAGCGAAAACCTTCTGATGGCGGCAAGGGACCTACGATGTCGATGTGCACGTGCTCGAACCTGGCATTTGGTGGAACAAATGTACCAAGCTTACTCTGAGTGTGACGTGTCACCTTAGAACGTGGCAAGCCAAGCATTGCTGAGCCCATGTCCTAACATCTTTCTTTATACCAGGCCAAACATATCGCTCTTCCACCAACCTTATAGTAGCTTTAATACCTGGATGTGAAATAGAATGCAGTTTGGAAAAAACGTTTTTTCTGTCCACTTCGGGTACGAATGGTCGAATACGTTTGGTTGATACATCACAAAGCAGCTCCACACCAGGATCACCAATTACGAATGGTTGAAGTACCAAAGATGAGTTACCGGTTTGAGCTAAAATTTCGGCTAGTTCCTGGTCACCTTTTTGGTTGTTAGCCATTTCTTGAAAATTTATGTGGGAAGGTGTTTCTATGGTAGCAATGCTTACTCTGGACAGCGCATCTGCAACCACGTTATCTATTCCCTTCACGTGCTGAATATCCGTAGTGAATTGGCCAATAAAATCCAAATGACGTAATTGTCTTGGCGAACACTTATCTTCTTTTTGTTTAAAGGCATATATCAGCGGCTTGTGGTCAGTGTAGATAGTAAACGGTCGACCCTCTACCATATGCCGAAAGTATTTGACTGCCATGTATGCAGCCAAGAGCTCTCTGTCGTAAGCACTGTACTTTCTTTGAGATGGTGCGAGCTTCTTTGAATAAAACCCAAGCGGTTGCCACTCTTTCTCGATCCGCTGATGCAAAGCAGCACCCATCGCAGTATCTGAAGCGTCTACCACCATCGCCAACTGTGCATTCATGACAGGATGGTACAGCTTTGTTGAATTCGCCAATTCCTTCTTGCTCTTCTCAAACGCAGCAACTGCTTCCTCCGACCACTTGATCACGCTTTTATCATTTTTCTTAGCACCTTTTAAATATTCGTTCAAAATTGCTTGAGTGTGGGCAGCTCTCGGTATGAATCTTCTGTAAAAATTCAAGACCGCAAGAAATCGACGCAGCTCTCTAATTGTAACTGGCTGAGGAAAATTAGCAATTGCAGAAACTTTATCAGGAAGCGGAGTAATACCCTTTTCCGTAACACAATGCCCTAGGAATTCTACTGTCGACTGTCCCAAGACACATTTGCTTACGTTGAGTGTTATACCATATTGAGCAAAACGTTGAAAAACTCTTTTTAAATGAATTAAATGTTCTTCTTCGTTCTTCGAAGCTACTAATACGTCATCAAAATAAGGTACACAAAATTCGAACTCACCCAAGACTTGATGAATGAAGCGTTGGAAAGTTGCGGCAGCATTTGATAATCCAAACGGCATATACAAAAACTCGAACAATCCAAACGGCGTTGTTACTGCAGTCTTTGGCACGTCTTCTTTGCGCACTGGAATCTGATAATACGCTTTTTCTAGGTCCAAGGTAGAAAATATCATTTTACCTTCCAAAACCTGAAAACAGTCTTGCATGTGGGGAACAGGGTACCTATCTGGCACGGTCACACCATTAAGACGACGAAAATCACCACACGGTCGCCAGTCGCCATTCTTTTTTAGAACCATGTGTAACGGACTTGCCCAACAGCTTTTGGAAGGCTGACAAACCCCTGATGCTACCAGAAACTCGAACTCTTGCTTTGCAGCCTTCAACTTATCTGGCGATAAACGTCGAGGTTTAGAAAAAATAGGCGGTCCTTTTGTTTGTATCCAATGTTCTACTTCATGCTTAACCTTTCTTGTTGTGACACCTGACCTAATCAGAGAAGGAAACTCTGACAACAACTGGTGGAACTTAGAATTCTCTAAAATTACCTTTACCGTTGAAGTAATCCCAGCATACCGGGCACCTCTTGTTTGCAACTTGGTCAAAGGATCAATTACTGCAGCATTTTTGACGTCGACTAATAAACCAAAATTGCGTAAGAAGTCAGCTCCGATAATTGGTTGAGGCACGGCAGCGATGATAAAAGGCCAGCTGAACTCTCTTCTGAGTCCGAGGTCTAATTTCAACAGGCGTTGGCCAAACGTTGGAATGGTCGTACCGTTTGCGGCGAACAATTTCATCTGTGAAGAATGGTCACTGGATGCATAGGCAACACGAGGTATCACAGAGACGTCAGCTCCCGTATCGATGAGATAACGTGAGGATGTAGACTTGTCCGTCAGATAAATCCGCTGAATCATCGCCTCGCCGTCACCCTTTTGACGGGATGACGGCCTCAGCAGTTTTCCGGCTGGAACGAACATGGAGGTCGGCATTTTGTCGCTCGTTGCTTGAATACCCTATGATACCAGCAATTCTGTGAATTTGCAGACTGTCTGCTTCGGCTAGTGGAGCGTTTCTGACTAGTACTTCTTGACCGGTCACTTGTACGGGCTTCCAACCGTGAGAGACGAGCTGTGATCTCTGTCAATAAAGACCGTAAATCCGTCTGATCCGTCGAACCAGCAACTACGCTGACTGACTGTGCGTTAGTTGTTGTAGCCATAATACCATCCGCCATCTCCGCCAGCTTGTCCAGATTGTCGTTGGAAATTGCCAAAATCTGTTGAACATTAGTAGGCAACCTCTGCAAAAATAAAGACTTAAGAAGCTCGTCGTTAATTGTTGTACAGGCTTTATTTCGCATTTCCAGAAGCAGTCTTGAAGGACGGCGGTCACCAAGTTGCATTCCCGAAATCACATCCCTTAAGCGTTGAGCTTCAGATTCAGCATATTGAGTGCACAATCTTTTTTTAAGTGCAGTGAACGGCTTATCCACAGGTGGACTGATAACAATGTCGCTGATAATCGCCAGTTCCTCCGGTTGTAGAGCAGAAACTACGTGGTGAAACTTCGTAGACTCTGTAGTTACTCCGGCAAGAGTGAACTGACTTTCAATTTGTCTGAACCACAATTCGGGATTGGCTCTCCAAAAAGGTGGCGGCTTCACAGTGACACGAGCAACTTGTTGATCAGCATTTTCCGTAGATTCGGGCATTTTTTATTAATGTATAAGTCCCACAATAGAAGCAATTCGTACTCACGGCTTACCAAGAATTTTAAAACTTGCAATGTACCAGCATCTCTTCGTAATTCATGGGCTAGTAGAATTTCCCAAATGCAGTTTGCAGAAACAGAAATAAACGTGTTCGTTCACGGGTCACCAATTGTATATAGGTTTCGGTGATGGGAATGTAAGACGTTAAATAAAACTATATGCAATGAAACATCCTCTTTAATAGTCAAAGATAACAAAACCATCCAGAAACTAACAAACTCCAATTAACTGATTAATTGTTAAAAACATTTAAAACTTGTTATAAAAATCAATTAAAACTTTAACTTTCAATTGTAAACATCTCAAACTACAGGTGGGCGTCACCGGGTAGAAAACGAAATATCGTGGCGAAGTCTCGGACGCTGAACAACAACTCCTTCGAAGGCAACTGTCATCCTCTTAAGTACTCGACATCAGCCTCTTCACTCTCAGTCGTGGCCGCCGGTTGTGCTCCTCCGCCGGTGTTCATCCGCGTAGGAACTATTCCGGTTCATCCTCGTACCTTCGGTCTTCGATCCAATCCTCGATCCTTCTACCTCGGATTTAATGCTATATCAGCTGTCGAAACCAACAGCCTCTACAATCTCATTCAATTCAGCGTACGTAAAAGAAGTGCTTCAGAAACAATACCTCACTACAGTAGATGAAAACTACAGTCGATGAAATTAATTTCTCCCCCTCAAATCTCTCTCATTTCCCTCTAAAAAGTGGGAAGAGTCAGGGAATTTAAGGATATTATTTATAATAACATAATAGAGCTTTTTGTCAAAAAGTAGCCTAAAACACAGTTTTTATGATGAAACATCTTTTCTTTTTCTATCGATTGACTAATTATAAAATAAGTGTAAGTATTTTATTTCATTAAATAATTTATAAAATTTGATTTAAATAAAAATATATTCTTAATGAAATAGGGTATATGGGTGATTCTCATGAAATAGGACAATTTACAGTCTTTTGCTCCAAGATCTAATACTATACCACTAAAACAACTTTTTTTTAAAATGTTAATAAATAGCATTGCTGTTAGCATTTTAAAATGACCTTATACTAGCATTGACTGTTAAACTCTGCTTGGGTGCATAAAATGAAGAATGTAATAAAGTTGTAAAATAAAATGATTTGAAATATTTCAAATTTAAATAATATTATAAAAAAAATTCCGATGCAAATTATTCCAAAACTAATTTTAATAGGTTATTTTAAAACCTGGGGCCTAAAAACAGTCAAGGAAAAATAAACTGAGAAAAAAAAAACGAGATGCCGAGAAGAAATGGTATGAGATAATTAAACATTATAGAGAAATAGAAAAACCTATAAGAAATGTAAGGTATGCTCAATAGAAAAAGAAAAAAAAAAGAGTTGTAATGCCAATCGCAAAGCTTGACATAATACGCCTGCGCGTACAGTAAATTGTGTCCTTGAAGCTCCAAAGTGTACTGCTTGTGGTTCTGATGCATACTTGATATTATAGTTGTTACTAAAATCAATGCAAATTAAAATTGATTACGTGGAAAGGTTTTAATTTAATTTACTGGTGAATTGAAATTGACGCTTTATTCTGGCGATATGATTCATATGTTCTATCATATGAATCATATTACCTGAATAAAGCATCAATTTCAATTCATCAGTAAATTAAATTAACAACTTTCCACTTAATAAATTTTAGTCTCTACACTCTTTTATTATACTTAACTAATTTGTTCAAATTGATCACAATTATTTTTGGAATTTATTTACTTAAAAAGTTAAAATTAACTTCGCAACTTTGTCTTTTTTGAGTTTCTTAAGTTTAGTTACTTACTATTAGCATAAATGACTGTTTTTTTAACTTCTAAGCTAATATGTCATTTTCCTGGCCTTCTAGTCATTTTCCTGACATTCAAAATTTGGTGAATTTCTATTTTTTTACCTTGAGCAAATGTCAATAAACTACACTGCTGACTGTAAGATATTAATAAATGTAACTAAATAAATATATAAAAAAAATTTAGATTATTTTAAAGACTTTAAATTTGAAGAATTTTTTTTCCGAATTGTCTGTCATGTTTCCAAAGAATCAAAAATATATGTAAAATATGCATTTTTCTTAATACAGCAATTTCTATTAAAATATATATAGCTTAAGTATTTCAAACATTACTGTGTGATAAAATTTATGTTTAATTATGGTTTAATTCAGATAAAAATAAATTTTCAGGTTTACATATTTAATTCTGAAGAATATTCTTAAATGAAAAAAAGAAATTAAACATTGAGTTAAGACTTTTTAATCATTTTTAATGACAAAAATGAAGCATAACGTTTTCTAATTTTCAATGATAATAGGATAATATAAAAGAATTCATAAAATGCAGCTTAGTTTAAAACATGTTCTGTAACTCAAATTAATTTTAAAGTGAACTAGCTATCTTTTTTTTTTCGACATTAGGAAACATAGCAACATTTCCTGGGGCAAATTGTTGAAATAAGCATTAGATTCCAGGAAGTCGTTGTTAAAAAAGAGTAAATAAATGAATGCCAAAGTCAGTGGTATTGCGTTCATTAAATAAGTTGGAGAATAGTTACTTCTTTCTTAATGGATCTTTATTTCTTAGATTATTGGGAGAATTTTTGATTCAAATATTTGCTAGACTCATGAAAGTAGCTTAAGGCTAATTTCCATTGAAAGAACTTAATGCGGGTTAGTTATTTAAATTACAATTGTTTTGCATAATTTGAAAGTGTCAGAATTTTTGATTACATAATTTTCTTAAAGTTAATTATTAAAATGCTATATATTTATTATAAATAATTAAGCAGATATATCACATATTTTTCTTCAAATTTATCATAACACTTTCAACGTGCTCTGGTGCAATCTCCATATTGTTTACATCACGTCATAGTAGTTAAATTTAAAAGAAACTTAGATATTGGTATGAGGGTTAAACATAAGATTTGCTGGGTTGTTCAGAGGTTAGTTTAGAAGAATTTCGTTTTTTTAACGAAAATGAAAGACAATATTTTTATAGGGAAAAAGTATTTGTTCAAATTATATGTTGTACATTTTGATCCAGTATATTTTGCCATCTTTTTGGCAGTAGCATGGATGCACTGTCATGGAATTTTTATTTTTTTTGGCAACAAACAAATCCAGATGAGTTTGAGCTCCTCTTTTGACGTAAATATCTTACCACTTAACATTTTAATAGAGATCAGAACATTGTTGTATACATCCCAGCTTTTGTCTCCAGTGATGATTCACTACAAAAATAGATTATTTTGTTACGTTTTAAAAGAAAATCACAAACATTATTGCACAAACTTCAATCTTTAAAAAAAATGAGGAAACAATATGTCTATCTTTAAGATTCAGTTTGAGATTTGAGATTTCATATGATTATGATAGGACGAATTCAATTAATTTATGTTTCAATGATCTCACGAATTCACCGTTTGCATCAATTAATACCTTTATTATTTTTTCATTAGCTTAAATGGTTTCCTAGATCGTGGTGCATTTTCAACATCAAAACTACTGGATCGAAAATTTCGCAAGCCATTTTTTGCATTGACATATAGTCAATGGCACTCTCTTAACACTGAGCATGACATTAAAACCATCTTCTTCATGCATATAGCATAATTTTTTTCATGCTTGGACAACATATTTACTTTTTGATTCTAAAAGTAAAGGTCCCGCAGTGGACTGATCGTTAAGACACGGTTCCCAGCAGATCACCGAAGTCAAGCATCACTGGCTGCGGTCAGTGTGCGGGTGGGTGACCACTTGGATCAGTCTGCGTAGGGACCGAGGGTGTGCGGTATTGGTCCTCGTTAAACTGTTCTACCGTAAAGTGCTCGACTTCGCGTGCAGGTCGTTGGGCTACCGAAGCAGGGGTGCCATCCCCTCTGCAGAGGATCAAAATTGTGATGGCATGTCTTCGGATCATCCTCAGGGATGTTTCCCAGACCGTCGCCAATAGCCCATTGTGCAGCTCTAGTGCGACGTAAATTAACTACATACACTAAAAGTAAATGTAATATGACGAAAATCTGCTTTCCACTTTTCATATATGAAAAGGGATCAACCAGAAGCTACCTCGCAAAAACAATTGAACTTTTTCTCAAGCAAGCATTGCTATAAAAGCTGTAAAATTATCTAATGATTATGCGACTATACCAAATTAATGTTGCTGTGTAAATTAAAGGATCCTGCAGTATATTTAAGTATTATAAACTTGACTCTCCCACTTTACAAATAAATAATATTAGCCCCATAAAATTTGGTGAAGGATTCGTATTTACTTTACGTATGTTACTTGGACCCACTTTTTTAGATGATATATGGATATAATTATTAAATATATTCCTAATATGCAGATATATCTCTACTTAGACCAATTATGTTTTCAGTTTATGAAACTTAATAAAAAATCTATATATAATATATATATATATATATATATACACCGAAGAGCCATTACATTGTGACCACCCTGCTAATAACATGTAGGACCACCTTTAGCCCTCAAAACTGCTAGCACCCGCCGTGGCATGATTCCACAAGGTGCTGATAGGTAGTCTGAGGTATCTGGTACCAAGCGCGCACCAACTGATCCTGCAATTCCCTCACATTGCGAGGAGGTAGCGTGGCAGCACGAATTTGGTTTTCCAAGTACGACCACAAATGCTCTATTAGATTAAGGTCAGGTGAATTTGGGGGCCAAGACATGACTTGAAATTTACTGGAATGTTCCTAGAACCAATCCATGACGATTCGACCCTTATGACATGGTGCATTATCCTGTTGGTAAACACCATCCCCCGCAGGAAAAGATGTCGCCATGAATGGGTGAACCTGGTCTGCAACTATGGTCAAGTAGCTTACAGACGTCAGGGAATGTTCGTTGAGGATTATGGGCCCTAATGTGCCCCATGAAAACATTGTTCCTGGGCGAGAAACCATTGTTATAGATGGAGGGTGGTCATAATGTAATGGCTTTTCGGTGTATATATATATATATATATATATATATATATATATATATATATATATATATATATATATATATATATATATATATATATATATATATATATATATATATATATATATATATATATATATATATATATATATATATATATATATATATATAATAAATAATTTGTGTGAATGTGTGTATGTCTGGATCGTGGGCATACGTCATAGTATACATCGTATACTTAGCGGGTATACTTAGTTAATACGACATTCAACATGAAGTAAAATAAGTACAATTATAAACAAATTTTGAACCTTGATTTTATATTTTATAACCGTCGTTGAACAGCCGACCCAACTTAGTGGGTTTACGGCTACTAATGTTCAACTCCGTAGCCTTGTAATTTTGAACCCAATCCAGAAGACAAGGGAACTCCTGGATCGAGTAATGGGAGAAATTTGCCTTCGTGGAGGACTTTCTGATGGAGCTAACCCGCATTTGCGTTACATGGAGAGGAAGACCACGAGAACCTCCCACGGTTAGCCTGACGGCAAGGGGACTCTAACCCATGATCCGTCTACCACTGAGGATATTTCACGTCAGCACTGTGGTCAGTGCAAGCCGGATGCGGAATTGGTATCGACTGGGATTCGAACCCGGTTCGCCTCATTGGAAGGCGAACGCTCTATCCCCTGAGCCATCGCGGCTCGAACCTTGATTTTGTTTCAATTAGATTTTAATTATGATTTTTTGGTGGAATTGTGGTGGATTTTTTTGTGATTTTTACGATATTTCTACACTTTGACGCCCATTGTATTGATATGAAACGTCCTAGAATTTTTAATTTTTCTTCATCGTAAAGTTCAGACCTTTTCTTTCAAAATAAACTATCTCCTTTTTTCCTAGGACAAATTTTTTTTATTTAAAAAAATAATTTGAGAAACCCACATTTTCGTCAAATTTTATTTTTCCTCAAATTTTTAATTGTGAAATCCGGTTAATCAATAACGAACTTAGATAAACATGTGCAGTGATTTTTCCTCGTTTAATTTAAGACCTGAAAGAAGAAAAGCCAAAAAAAACAAAAACAAAAAAAAAATTTATACAATTTTTAAATAATCTGATTCTCTGGGAAACCATTAAAACGAGATTATTTCATTTCTTTCGGACGACGTATGCGCATCGGATAAAATAAGGGAGAGATCACAAATTCTCACTGATATCGTAAATGTTATACTATCGCTATATTTGTTAGAAAGCGATGTTTTCCGAAGTCATGACGTCTGACGATATTTTGTGACATCAGAAGGTATAATGCTTTATTTGTCATTGTAATTACTTTTTTTTTTATATTTTACAATTTTTTGAATCGTAATTTTATAAATAACTGAGTATTTATAAAAAATTAACTTTTTATTTACTAAAAAATAGAAAAGAATATATGATTTTTCGTATGTACTTTAATGAAAAATTTTTTGAGTTAATTTTTGTTGTCGATCTAAATAAAATAAAGGAGAAAAAAGAATGCTACATATTTGAAACAAAGTATAATATTAATTAATGATGCTTTAGTGTGGTTTACATGTACAAATTTTTTTAATATTATTTTATTTTTCATCTGCTGGTAATCCAAAATATTGCCAAACGTTACTGTAAACACAAGAAAATGCTACTGGTGGTGTAGTGGTTGTTATATGTCATGTATCAAAATGTGTTATGTCGCCATGATCGTTCGCCAACTTGGCGAACTCATCTTAATGTTTGTGTTTTTAATTACTTGCTTCGTTCGTTGTTCGTAGAGGATGCGCTATGGTGAGCATCCTCCTCTAATAAATAAATTTTGGATATTAAAAATATATCGTTATTTCATTTGGTAAGGACATTCTATGGTGTATTGTCCTGTATTAAAAAATCAATCGTTAAATTTACAGTCCGCTCATATCGTCATTAACATTATGGTCCGTCGAGCCGGAGATTTTGAATAAATTTCGATTTCGTAACCATGGAAAAACTTAACAATAAAAAGGGGAGCATCAGAGCTCAGCTAACTCGTTTAGAAACTTTGTTGAATAAACCAGATGATGAATATAGTGAAATTGACTTGGACACAAAACTAAGTAATATTGAAAAAATTAAATCATCCGTTGGCATATTACGTGACAACTACTGTGACACTGTAGAAAATGAAGCTGCAATGGATAAAGTCGAAGAAGATTTGTTGGATATCGATTCGAGAATAGAAACATTAGAGGTAAGAATTAAAAACCTCATTAAAAATTTTAAAGCAACTATTCCTATAAATAATGCAAAAGATGATAAACAATCTTCTATGTCAAATTGCATTAACTATCGTATTCCTGAAGTCCCTATTCCAACATTTTCAGGAAATTATTTAGAATTCGCAACATTCAGAAATCAACTTAATAGTGTTATTGGAATCAACAATAATTTGTCAGATAATGAAAAATTACATTATCTTCGTGCTTCGCTAAAAGGAGAAGCAAAACTTTTGGAAACAGAAGATGATACATTTATATCTTTATTCCAAGCATTGGAAGAGAGATATGAAAATAAACGAATTATTGTTGATAACCATATTCAATCTATTCTTGAAATCGAAAAACTGTTTAATGAATCACCTAAAGATTTAAGAAAAATTGTTGATAACGTAAATAGAAATGTGAGAGCTTTAAAAAATTTAAAGTTTGAAAGAAACAATTTGTCTGATATTATTATTTTAAATATTATTTTGAAAAAATTAGATCGTGAAAGTCAGAAACAGTTTGAGCTTTCCTTAGAAAATACCGAAGTACCAGAATTAGACAATTTATTAACTTTTATCGAAAAAAGAAGCCAGGTCTTGGAAAACATTCACAGAAATAGTTTAATGAAAACAAAACAATCCCCTATTCAAGTTCGAAACAAAAGCTTTGTGTTAAATACGAAAAATAAAAAGTGTATTTTGTGTAATTTATCGCATCCAATATATTTTTGTGATATGTTTAAGAAACTCTCTTCTAAAGAAAGATATGATGTAGCAAAAAAACATAATTTGTGTATTAATTGCTTAATGCCAGATCATCATATAAGCAAATGCTTGTCGAAATATTTATGCAATCAGTGTGGGAAAAAGCATAATAGTTTATTGCATATTTCAAAGGAAATGAACACATCTGGCGCCTTGGCTAAACAGAATATTATGTCTAGTCAATCATTGCAGGAGCCCCTCCCTAGTAAGACTTTCGATTCAACTGCTTATGGCAGATTGCCAAACGAATGTGAAACTGAAAACCACATTAAAGAAAAAGAATTATTGGTTTCGAATTCAAACTGTTTTTTAATGAAAGGCAAAACAGTTTTATTAGCAACTGCAAATGTTTATATTGAATCTATAAGTGGAAAAAGATTATATTTGAGAGCGATTCTTGACCTTGGAAGTCAGTCTAGCTATTGCTCTACTTTTTGTGCTAATTTATTAGGCATAAAGAAAGAAAAAATAAATATTGCTGTTTCTGGAATTAATGGATTAGAAATGACCGTTAAGTCTAAAATAAAGACTACTATTTCAAATTATAATTTTAGTTTTTTGAGATCTTTAGAACTTCTTATTGTTCCAAAAATTACTGATGTCACCCCGTCCAATTATATCGATGTTACCCATATTAATTGGCCTCACAATATTAATTTAGCAGATCAATCATTTAATAGACCTGGAAAAATTGACCTATTATTAGGTGCGGAAGTATTTTTCGAGATTTTGAAACCTAATAGAATACATCTTTCGGAACAAAAAATAATATTGCAGGACTCGGAATTTGGATACGTAATTAGTGGGGCAATTGAAATGCCAAAAATTGAAAATCGAATTTATTGTGGGCTTTTAAAAGAAACCGAAAATCTTAATGAAACATTAGAAAAATTTTGGAAAATTGAAACAGTTGATGAGGGAATTGCTATTCAAGGAAACGAAGAAAAAATATGTGAGGAATATTTTGTCAAAAATCATACGAGAACGGATACTGGCCGTTATAAGGTTAAAATGCCAATGAGAGAAAAAAGTAATTCTCAATTAGGCGAATCGAAGGACAACGCTCTTCGGAGATTAAACTGGTTGTATAAGCGTTTAGTAAAAGAACCAATTATGTTGGAACTGTATAAAAATTTTATGGACGAATATCAACGCTTAGGTCACATGGAAGAGGTGATCGAATCTGAAGAGCCAAAAATGACCTACTACATTCCCCATCAAGGTGTGTACCGACCAGAGAAGAGTTCAACCCCTCTCCGAGTTGTGTTTGATGCCTCGTCAGCTACTTCAACTGGATATTCTTTGAACTCTCAGCTTTTGAACGGTGGAATTGTCCAAGAAGAACTATTTTCAATTTTATGTCGTTTTCGAACTTATCGATTCGCATTTATAGCGGATATTAAGAAGATGTATCGACAAATTTTAGTGGATGAATCACAGCAAGATCTTTTGAGAATTTTATGGAAAAATAGTGCTGATGATCCTGTTAAAGTTTATAAACTGAAAACTGTCACATACGGTACAAGTTGTGCTCCGTTCCTGGCAACACGAACTTTAAAGCAACTGGTCATTGACGAAGGTGAAAAATTTCCAATAGCAGCACCTGTCGTCATGTCCAACTTCTATATGGACGATTGTTTGTCTGGATCAGAGACAGTGGATACTGCGAAAGAATTGCAAGCTCAACTTTCTCAAATGCTTGCTCGTTGTGGTATGGAATTGCACAAATGGTGCTCCAATAATCCCCAACTTCTGGGTTATAACTCTGTTAATAGTGACTATTTGTTCGATCCTTCAAAAGAAGTAAAAGCACTGGGACTTGTATGGAAACCCGAAGTTGATTGCTTTGCCTTCAAAATGACTGTCAACAATCCTGTTAAATATACGAAGAGAACTGTTTTATCAGTCATTGCAAAAATTTTCGATCCCCTCGGCCTCCTTGGGCCGCTAATTACAAGGGCAAAGATTTTCATGCAAGCTCTTTGGCTTCTAAAGATAGATTGGAATGATTCACTTCCAATAAAAGAAGCTCGAGAATGGAACCATTTTCTAGACTCACTTCGTAAAGTGAATTACTTAGACATCAACAGATTTGTGCTAATGGAAAAAGTGAAAGTTGTAGAGCTTCATGGATTTGCAGATGCTAGTGAAAAAGCATACGGAGCAGCTATCTATGTAAGGAGCTTCGCATCGAATGGAGAAATCGCAACTAACCTCCTCTGTAGTAAATCCAGAGTTTCCCCCTTGAAGACAATTACAATTCCTAAATTGGAACTAAATGCTGCTGTGCTGTTGTCCAAACTCGTAACAAAGGTTGTCAAATGTTTAAAACTTGACATATCAGCTATTCGCTTGTGGTCAGATTCTAGCATCGTATTGGCTTGGATACAACAGTCACCACACCTACTCAAGATATTTGTTGCAAATCGAGTGAGTAAAATTCAAGAACTGACTAGTGACTTTCAATGGCACCATGTGTCTTCCGAAGATAATCCTGCTGATTTGGTGTCACGTGGTCTGGAACCTCAAAAACTTCAATCGGAAGTCCTCTGGTGGAATGGTCCACCCTTTTTGCAACAAGATTTAAATTTGAATATAGACAAAGAGACAATTTCTAATAACTCCACTGAATATTTATCTGAACTAAAACCACAGCCAGACACTTCTTCATTAGTGATAATTAATACAAATAATTGTATTGCTAACCTAATTGAAAATTGCTCTAAGTACCTTAAATTAATTAGAATTTTTAGTTTCGTTCGCAGGTTCTTATTTAATTGCAGAAATCCAAGGGAAAAAATGGTCGGGTCATTGTCGTCAGCAGAAATAAAACAAGCAGAAAATCAAATCATAGGTTTTGTTCAAAAAGGTGAGTTTCAAGAAGAAATTAAATCGCTAGGTAAAGGACTTTCCGTATCTCCAAAAAGTAAGTTAAAGTTTTTAAATCCCTTTCTTGATAAAGATATTATTCGCGTAGGTGGTCGATTGGAACAATCGAATTTGAATTATGATTCAAAATTTCCTATAGTATTACCATCAAAACATAAATTGACTAGTTTGATTATGCAACATTATCATGTAAAAAATTTGCATGCAGGGCCACAAGCCTTATTGAATTTTGTTAGAGAAAAGTTTTGGCCTTTGCAAGGTAGAAATTTAGCTAGGAAGATTTTTCATGGTTGTGTTGTTTGTTTTAAACAAAAACCTATTGTTGCTTATCAAATAATGGGAAATCTGCCACCAGAGCGGGTTAACCCTGGTGCAGTATTTAATAAAACAGGGATCGATTTCACGGGACCATTTTTTATTAAATATAAAAATCAACGTAAGGGAATCTATCACAAAATTTACATCGCGATATTTATTTGCTTGGCCACTAAAGCTGTCCACTTAGAAATGGTGGATGATTTAACTTCAGATGCACTAATAGCTTGTTTAAAAAGATTTTTTTCGCGTCGTGGAAAGAGTAGTGTTTTGATTAGTGACAACGCTACAAATATGGTGGGTGCTAATTTAGAACTAAAAAGATTGTATAACTTGGTGGAAAAATCAAAAGATAAGTTAAATGACTATTGTTCATCGGAGGAAATAATTTGGAAGTTTATTCCGCCTAGAGCACCTAATTTTGGAGGTATCTGGGAAGCAGGTGTTAAATCGTTTAAATTTTATTTTAAAAGAGTAGTAGGAACTACCAAATTAACGTATGAGGAATTTTTAACTGTTAGTAATCAAATTGAATCAATCTTGAACTCGCGACCACTCACTCCTTTATCAGCTGACCCTAGTGATCTTAATGTTCTAACTCCGGCACATTTTTTAATCGGTCGATCGATAACTGCCATAGCTGAGCCTGAAATAAATGTACCTTCAAATCGATTAACTCGATGGAAAGTATTAACTAAGTTTGTTCAAGCAATTTGGAAGAACTGGAAGCGTGATTATTTAAATCACCTCCAACAGAGATACAAATGGAACTTTAAGAAAATTAATATTGTCCCGGGTAGCATGGCAATTTTAAAAGAAGATAATACACCTGTGTGTAATTGGCCTTTATGTCGGATAATAAAAGTTATCAGAGGTAAAGATAATAATGTACGCGTAGCTATAATTCGCACTTCAACAGGTACATATAAACGTGCTATATCTAAATTGTGTTTGCTGCCAATTGAAAAATTTTGATTTTGTTAATTGTTTGATTTATATACATTAAAAAAAAAAAAAAAAAAAAAAAAAAAAAAAAAAAAAACTTTTAATTATTTGTTATATTGTTACTTATACTTGAATACTGTGAACTCGCATTGAATAATAATAACAATGTTTTGTTCTTAAAACTATCAAATTGATTGAAATTCTAATTTTTATACTTGATGATCAATTGAATAATATAATTATTCAATGCGGGGGAAAATGTTATATGTCATGTATCAAAATGTGTTATGTCGCCATGATCGTTCGCCAACTTGGCGAACTCATCTTAATGTTTGTGTTTTTAATTACTTGCTTCGTTCGTTGTTCGTAGAGGATGCGCTATGGTGAGCATCCTCCTCTAATAAATAAATTTTGGATATTAAAAATATATCGTTATTTCATTTGGTAAGGACATTCTATGGTGTATTGTCCTGTATTAAAAAATCAATCGTTAAATTTACAGTCCGCTCATATCGTCATTAACAGTGGTTTTTGTTTCGTATCTCATTTTAAAATATTCATACTAAATGTTTCATGTTTTGGTCGAAATATTTTGGAATAGATATATCCGCTAATACAATTTTAAGAGGAAATAACTAAGATAAAAAAAAAAAAAAGATTTGAAGAAAAAAAAAAAAAAAAAAAGACATTTGAAAGACAATTTTTCGCGAATTTTAATAAAAATAAACAAATCTGTCTTCAATAATTTCTTTTCGAGTTTTTCGTTTTTCCTTGTCAATTTTAGTATCAACTAAAATCTTAAGAAAGTTGTATAAAATAACAAGTATACAAAGGAAAAATTCAAAAAAAATTAATTTATCAATTATGATAAATAGAAACAAGATTTTGACATTTTACCTAGAACGTTGAATACAAAAACCGTGACATTTTTACTTAGGGTGTGATTTGAGGCGATTCTCTGAATTTGCCGCGATATTGCATACATAAAGAGAATTAAATATATATTTCTAATACTAAATTTAAAAATTTGTTAGTTATTGCGTATATTTCCCTGATTATTTTCAAATAAATATCTGCATTTGTTTAATTATTTTGTGACACTAAAATAACAATTTCTTTTACAATTCCTAATTTTATTTTTTAGCAAACCTTAGAAATCTGCACACTTACTGGAATGAAGCATATTTTACAATCATTCAAGCTTATCCCCTAGCTTTCGATGCATTACTTGTCTGCTAGTAAGTTTTCTTTCAAGAATTTTATTAATTTCACACGAAAAATATTAAAGAGCAATAAAATAGTTTTTAGTAATATATATAACTATTTTATTCTTTTATCATTGTTTTATATACTTTTTTAATTTGGCCTAAATTGTTTTGAGTGATTAAAAATTGATTAATCAAGATAATCTAATTTCCCAGTAACATACGTAACATAATTTTGCATTTTTATTTGTAAAAACTTTAGTAAGATAGAAAATTTTAAAATTTTTTGTATTATAAATTAAGGCAAGATATTCAACGGAAAAAATTCTCGAATTAAAACTGCCAATAGTTAAAATTTAAGAATTAATTTTATTCAAGGTAACACACGTAACAAAAAGTTACACGTGTTACTGTTATGTGTGTTAGAGGTACTTACACACTTTATTAATTTATATTTTCAATAAAAAATTTTAATCTGTTCGTACAATTTTTAAAACCGCTGCCTAATTTCAATGCCACAAATAAGGAATTGTAAGATTGAGGCAGTTTGTAAAGTCAGGTTCGTATAAGCATTAATAAAAAAACAGCATAATAAAACGATAATTTTGAAACTTCTGGAAATTGTTTTCCTAAACTTCTATTTGTAATATGTTTAAGTTTAAGTGGAATATTTAGACTGATTTGCTAAATTATTATAAAAAGGATAAGTTTAAAATAGTGTCCTTATCTGGAGAATAAGAAGATGGAGAAAAAAAGAAAAGAGCATCGGATTCTGCACTTCAAAGGAAAGAAAATAAATAAATAAAAAAGTTATACTTGAACTTTTAAAACAGGTTGATAATGATGTAAAAGGTTCACCACTAAGTTTAATTTTCTGTGTGAAGATTAATTGTGCAGAAATTAAATAAATTTTCTTCACAAGTGAGATTGTTTATACTATGCTTGTTTTGAAAGAAGAGTTGGTTGTCTGGATTAGTAAGGAAAAAAGCTGTCAATAAAACGAGAGAACTATCTAACAATGTTTTTAAGGGAAACTTATACTGTTTTTTGTCAGTTTCATCCTGAATATTGTTTAATTTTCCAAATTTTGCGCTTTATGACCAAAAAATGTAAGCTACTGTACCACTTGGAATCAATGCAAATATCATGAAATTTTTATTATTTAACTGGAAGGCTAAAATTAAGTTTATGACAATACATGGTGATGGTAAAAGTATTTATGTAAATAAAATGAATCATGGATTTAATTGTTGGAAGAGTGCTTGTGATACTCCAAAAATTTCTTATTGTTTTCTTATAGAATTTTGACAATCTTTTATTGTAGTTTGGTGAAAAAGATGGCAATAGCTCATAACCAGAAAACTTATGATGGCAAATGTGCAAGAAGAATGTTTTGAAATCACTCTTGAAAATTGGACTAACTTTCAATAATACTTAATAATCTGTTAGAGTTAAAAGAATCCGAGGTGATACTTTCCAAAAGAACATATCTAGCATTAAAATCAGGGTAGTTCAAGTGGACTTTGCAATGGCATATTCTTTTGAATATCAAAACGAATTTCAATCAGCATTATGCTATCTGTTCCGTTATTCACAGCAGTTGTTTCCATAGACCAGTGTTTCCCAAAGTGTGGTACGCGTACCCCCAGGGGTACGGGAACAGTTTAGCGGGGGTACGCGTTCTTAGGCGAAATATCTTGCAACAAACGAATATTTCAAAAAATTTTATTTAAAAACAAAGCTAACTATGAAAATTTACGATTACGTATTTTTCTATTGACTATTTTTTGCAGAGTTAACAGTTAGTAATTATTGGTTTCAACAGCCAGTTGTGATTTTTAACTTTATTCTCCATTCTAAATAAACATATTTTTAAAAAAATACATTAATTTTTTTTATTAGTGGTACACAGCGTTACGAAAAATTTATAAAGGGTACACAAAAATCATAAGTTTGGGAAACACTGCCTTACACGATACTTGTTTTTAATTCACGATATTGTCCGATACAAAGGACAAAAGTAAAAAAATTGTCTGCAATTTTATTTTAAGTCTGTTTCAAAATCTGTTTCAAAATTATTCTACTTCAGAAGATGAACTGACAGAAACCTTCTATAGTGATAAACCAAGTTAAGAATTTAAAAATAAATATATGGTTGAATTATTTAATCTTTTGTCAATCAAAATATAAAAGAGAAATTCATTTGCAAATATTTTACCATATCACATGACAGAAGTGTTTTGTTTGTTCATTTGTTAAACTAAATTGTTTTTCTTCTGTTAATTTAAAATAAATAAATGTTTTAGTGCAACATTTATGACTTTTCAGTTGAAATATTTACAGAGGGTAACACACATAACGTTCAGTTAACACACGTAACGCATCAATTTCACTAAATAAAAAAATTTTTACAGTTGGAAAAAAATTTAAAAATCACTAAACACAGCTTCGATATCGTATCGCTCTATGAAAAAATATTTTTAATTTTACACATTTATACTTCACAGAATTATATGAATATATTCAAAATTTCAAATATCTAGCATTATAAACACACGCAACAAAAGTTCAGAATTTTTTTTATCTACATCGAATTAATTTGAAAATTCTATCTGCTTTTTGCAAACTTAAAACAACAACTTAAGAAAATCATAAAATATAACTAAGAAGTTTATTATTGAAAAAATTTATAAGGTTGAAATATGTCGTGTAAAAGTAACACACGTAACAAAAGAATCACTCTTTTGCCCACCACTCAAATTATTATTCTTAAAAGTCTAGACTGACATAATGGTATACCTGCAAGTGACGTAGTGTGTGCATCTCAATCCTCATTGGTTCTTGAAACGTGGTATTTGTTTACTTTAGCAACTATTCTTCCCATTCTATTTCAAATAAACCAAGCTCGTCAAGCATAAATTCTCTAAATTGATACATTTTGTATTCTTTCACGATTCTTTTGCAAAGATTTCAATGTTTTCTCTATATATTTCTTACTTAACACAAGACAGGCAGGAAGCCATGTAGAACATAAAAAAAGTAATTATGCCAATAAGTTATCAGATAGACAAAACAAAAATATATCACGGTTACAATAAAATACATAAAAAAATAATAAATTCAAGTTAACTAAAAGTCGTAAAAGAGAAAATATCATATTTTAGCAAATTCGATGATTGATACGGAACTGCATTTAAGTAATTTCACGTTAATTAATATTCTAACTTAGAAACTTAGCCATTTTGCTTAAACGTGATCAGCTGATGCTGACGTCATAGGTCACATGTGTGTGTATCAGTGATCTTCTTCTTGCAAGTACCCAATTATTTTAATTCAATTGTTTAAGCAAGTCAGAGCAGTATTTATTATTATATAGTTTGAATAAGAAATTGAAATAATAACTAGTAATGAATTGCAGAAAGAAATCAAGATCATAGTTATTAATTGAAATATTTGGAGATGCTGAAATAATATTTATTGCTGTATTATTATAGTTTTTAATTATTATTCAAGTGAATTATATATTATATTGTTTTCTGGCTTTGGAATTGTTATCAAATAAGTGAAAAATTAATAATAACATTTAAACAAAAAATATACTAAATTGAATTAAGTTTATACAAATCAGGACACTAAGTGTAGTGTTTTGATTAAGTTTTATTCGTAAAAACATATGATCCAATTGCAAATAATGCGCTGAATCACAATAGTAAAATAATGTTAAATCCATGTATATATTTGATTGAAATAAATAAATTAAAATTAAATATGAACAAACGAGTTTTAATGTAAAATTTGAACTGAAATGATTTATTATATTAATTAAAAATCTCATAAAATATTAAGAATTTCACATATAAGGGAATATTTTATAATACAGATAAAAATTCTAGTAAAACTACCGTATTGTACAGCATTAACATTTCTCGCGAAACAAAAAAACATAATTCTGGTTATTAAAACTAAAAGATAAGGTGTTTAAGCCATTCATTTGGTAATTTTTCCATTCATATGGTAGCGCTTTACCAGGAATTCTGATTTTATTACCAAACGAATAGTAAAACCTACTAAACTAAATAGAAAATTTTACCGAATAGATGGTTTTTATGCATGCTCTAAGGTATCATGCAAGAGAACAAAATTTTCATTTACTTTTTGCGCAGGGAATAAAACAATATTTAATTTTTCATTTTGCATCATTACTAAAGCGCTTCGGTGAAAATTGCCCAGCGTTTGATGTTCCCATAGAGTCAAAAATACGGCACTTGGTAGTTTTATCCAAACTTCTTTTCTCAGTGCAAGGACGATAAAAAAATAATACTAATACTTTTATTTTTTTACAGTGGATTTATTCTAACCTACTCCTTATGGTATTCAACAAGCAAATCGCAAAAAGTTAGAATTAACGTAATAGGATTAATTATTAAAGATTACATCAGGTAAATATTGCCATAATAGATATCTTTTTTTTTCAGTCCATAAAAAAAGCATTATACCAATCAAACTCATTATTTTTTCAGGCTGTGTATACCTTTAGCTTTCTGCTATGGAATCATATTTCTTCTTCCATTATTAGGATCTGGACCCCTCTGGGAAGATTTATTGCATAACACCCTAGATCGATGCCGAGATTCCTTTTGGCATTCTTTCGGGATGTACGCCAATTTACTCGAACTGAAAGATCAAGTAATCAGGAAATCTAATTTTGTATTTAGCTAGTGAATATTACAACATATTATGATTTATTATTTAACTGTTGTTAGAATGAATCTAAAGCTTAATGAGATAGATATTTTGAATCAAATTAATTGCATTTCACGTAGAATATCACTTGAAACATCGTCAAATATATCAGTAATTTGAGTTATTTTGTTCTTACTTAAATAGTGATTGTTATAGAAAAAATAATTATAATTTAAATTATGAGAGCGAATAATAATATTTCTTACATTTATTTCAAAAAAATAGTACTCCTGTTTTTTATAAAGAATTACTTAAACATTATTTTGCGAAGCGCAAATCATAAAATGTAATTAATAATTGTTAACTTTTTTTGTTTAATTTGCATTTGCTTATTTTTATTTGTTTATGTTTTAGCATTCTGCTTATTTGACTTATTTGCATGTGAATTAAAGTAATTTTAAAATAAAAATAAATTTTTATTTCAACTTTTGTATCTTAGCTTGTGACAATGAAATTCGAATTCTGCCGTGCAATTGAAAAAATAACGAAAGTGCTTCACGATTGCTTCTGAGAAAAGGGGACTTTTCTCCTTCTATTGATAATGCTATGGCCGCTAAAATAAAATTTCAAATAAATGATAAAACAAAATTTATCATTCTTTTGACTTGCAATATATAAATGCCAAATATATAAAAATCTCAATTTTGAATTTCTTGTCACTTCGTTGATTTTTCAATTACACGACAGAATTAACATGTATTTAAACATTAACACACTTCGACTGTTTTTTTTATGGGGGGGGGGGGGGTACCCGATTACCTTCAAAGACAAAATTTTAAATTTAGAATTCTTTTTATTTCAATTTATGTGTGTATTATGCACTAAAGCATGGTATCAATCCAAAAATAAATACAAAAGTTTTCTTAGAAAATATGGAGCGGAGAGGAATTGGTATAAAAAGACTATAAGTCACCTTTTTTCAAAATCATGTTTTATTGTTAACAATTATTACTTTATAATTATCTTTATTTGATAATACTTATAAAACGATATTGCATACGATATATTTATATTACGATATTGATAACGATATACTTATATTATGATATTGCAGTAAGAATGTGCTATAAGAGATCACTTTATTTACTCTTCTGTTTTCATATTTTGTAATCTGGCAATCATTTTACAAAAATATTTTAAATCATTCTTGAATGATTCTGACACGTGTAAGTTCATTTGAATTCGCTCCTCGCCTTATCGATTCCATTTCTTGTTTTGTTATATATTTCCTTCACTCATTATGTTCTGTTTTTTGATTGATTTGTTTTATTTCATATTTTGTTTTTAATTAATGTGTTCTATTTTCGTTTCATAAAAAAAAGCTTTTTTAGTGCTCATCATACTATTGTATTGATATATTTTGCTTTGGCTATATTAATACAATATTAGAAAGCACTCTTTTTTCGGGGATATAACCGTGTGAGCTGATGAAGACATTATATCTTTTTTTCTTTATTTTGTTTATTTTGTTTTCTGGGATTTTATTGTTTTTTTTTTGTCTTAAGATACATAAAAATTTTTTAAATGTTTTCTAAAAATAACTTTATTTTTATAGTTTTTTTTGTCTTAAGATACATAAAAAAATTTTATATTTTTCTAAAAATAATTTTATTTTTAAAATTTTTCTTCTTCTCTTTTAATTAATCTTTATTATTTTCCAAGTTTTCTCAATATTTAAACTTATTTTATGAATTCTACATACTTGCAGCTTATGCGCAGTTAATAAAATTTATTAATTCTCTTCGTTTTTCTCTACTTTTTTATCCTTTTTGTTTTCATTGAGCTGCATATATATGTATATATATATAAGTTAAAAATTAAAATAAAAAAAAGAAAAATAGCAAAAACTGGAAGAAAAAAAAGGATAGAATTCTTAAAAGAAAAAAAAATTAAAAAAAAAAGTTTTAAAAAAAATCTTTTTTTTTCTTCTTTTTTTTTTAAAGAATTCTATCCATTTTTTTCCTTCCAGTTTTTGTTATTTCTATTTTTTTATTTTTTTTTTTAATTTTCTCTTTTTTCCCCTTTTTTTATTGTCTGTAACTTTCCTTTGTTTTATCTTCATTTTGAACTTATAAAATAAGTGAGTTTTGAACTTATAGAATAAATGCGTTCTATTTACTTGCAGCTGATGCGCAATAAATAAATAAATAAATATATATATATATATATATATATATATATATATATGCACACACAAAATTTTCTTTAATTTTAAAATAAGTCAACTATGAACTATAAGTTATACCCATATGAAATAATAAGATAACTATAAAACATAAACAAACTTGTATTTCTTAGTTTTATTATTTTATTATTTTTCAGTGTCTTCCTCATTTATGGTTTGTCTCATGCTTGTCGCAACTAACAATAATAGGGATTGTTTTAAGCTGGA
This sequence comes from Parasteatoda lunata, assembly GCA_949128135.1. Taxonomy (NCBI): domain Eukaryota; kingdom Metazoa; phylum Arthropoda; class Arachnida; order Araneae; family Theridiidae; genus Parasteatoda; species Parasteatoda lunata. Next base: position 8,549,027 of record OX421973.1, on the reverse strand, counting down.
TTCTTTCAAAGTTTGTTTTATTTCTCTTATTTTAATAGTTTTAGTATAAATTTTTTTTATTTCGCTGCTCAAATACTTTCTTTTTGTTTACAGTAATTCTATCAATCAGGTTTTTATCCCCAATTTTTATGTTTCTATTTTAAATTTATAAAAATACGATAGGACAGTATTATAGTTCAAAACTTTTATGATACGTAACCGTAGGTAACTTTTAAAACAATGAAAGCATAACGTTAGAATATTTAGCTAATATTTTATTCAGTTTCCTTAAATCTTGGGTTTACCCCCACTAATCGAAACTAATTGATCACTGATAACCACTACTATCGCTCGGCTTTTGAATCGCTTTGCTACACGTGACCGCTTTATTGCTTACTAGATACAAAAACATACACAGTAAAAAATTCTGACTCCAATAACAGTTAAAAGAGTTTTTACCGTAAAGCTTTATTGAGCGAAAAATCCGATATACCTTAATTTTTACAGTACTATTTATTGTAAAAAAATCACTAAATCACTGTAATAAAATTAATTCTACTGTAAAAAAATCACAATACATTATGTTACGGTAAAAATGAATTTTACGATAAAATGGATTTTACAGAAGATAGAAGGTGCCAATACTTTTTACCGTAATTTCATCCAGAACTTTTTGCAGCACAGCAGTTCCAGTATTTTTGTCCAAGTTATATACTTGTACATAGGCAAAGACTGTCAGGTATTTCGACAGGATTCAGACTTCAAACTTACACATCATAAATTGTTAAAAGAAGTAAACACAAAACTTCAAATAAAAATTTATACTCATTAAATATCTAAGTAACTAATGATGTTAAAATGATTCAAATTGGTTATCATAAAAAAATGTTGAATTTAGTTCAAATTATAAATTATCTCACTTACAAATACAATCATGCTAATATTTGACAGTGGCGCATGGTAAAGATCAAAGTTTAAAATTTATCAGGATACTTTCATACTTGTTGGCCATTAAATGAATACAAATTTTTAACAATGCCTTTTATATCTTTTGTGTTAATTCTGGCCTTTAATATGCCGTGGTAAAAAAATACTAAAACTTTCAAAGTTCTTAATTAAAATATTTAAAAAAAGTGCTATCTGGGTCCAAAAAAAATATGATTCAACTTAATTGAATAAGAAAAATTTCGGTTTCGGTTCCTTTTGATTCTAGAAATTTTCGCAGTTTTTATTAACACACAAAAGGTGAGTATTAATACACCAAAGGCGTAATAATCCAAAGACGTATTTTTAATTCTTGCTATACTTAGAAAAATTTATAGACAAAACTACCGAAATATGGTAAGATTTGCAGTGTTTTTGGCTCTAACCAAAAGGCTAGGTAATTTTTTTCCGAACCGTTTTGATAATGACTTTTGTAAAATCAACAATAAAATATGTATTTGTAATATTTGTTAAAAATTTGTTAAATGTGGAAAATTTTGTAACTTCATCACAATACCTTAGAAACTTGTATAAAAATCCTTTATTCGGTTTTATTTACTTCTCACCTTTATATTATTTACTATATGTAGGGTAATACGAACTATAATTTTGAAAACCAGACTTTCCGGTTAACTGTCACCATATGAACGGAAAAAAACCGAATATATGTTTCAAATACCGTATAGTTTTGTTTTTTTAATCAAAATTATTATTGTTCATTATTTTTACTAGAAATTTCATTATCATACAATACGATAATTTTCCCTGAATTGTTTTTCTCTGTGTATTAAGCATCTTTTTTGCTCAAAATGTAAGGAAATTTGAATTATGTTTTAAAACGTATGAAAACTTTTATTAAATAGTGAATCTCTCAAAAAAAAATGAATATTTTTTAAATACATTTTATGGAGAAAGAAAACCGAGTCTTAAACCTTATTCCTTGTTTATTATTATTTACGTGAAATAATTTTATAAACACAAATACCACTCTTTCTTAAAAAGATCTTTAAAATGTGTTGACATGTGAAGTTTTGCATGGAACATATATATTTGTCACATGAAATGTTTAATGTCATGCTAATTAAAATTACTCAGCCTCTGCAAAATTTTAATAATAATTTAATTTTTTTTTTATTTTTAGCATAATTTTTATTTATTTTTAGCATAACTTAATTTTTTTTTAGTTATAAATTTTATTGTTTACAAGCTGGCTATCATTTCCAACACAATGAATAAAGCTAAAATAATTCTAATATTTTTTTTATTAACATTTTTATTTTGTTTTAGCTGATGTCTTTATTTTATTAGAATAAGCAAAGCACGTATTTAGTTGTTCTTCCCATCAAAATGAACATTAACTGCAATGCAATATCATTTTGCATGATGCTGTTGCTTGAGGCTAACTATTGATACTTGAAATTTACCCCAATAAGGCGATTTTCTTTAACACACATTTCACTAGAAGGTCCGTAAGACTCTCTATGAACATTAGTGCTAAAACTGCACGAGTTACCACAATATCAATAGTACCTGTTATTTAAATTAATTTAGCAATATTGTCGTCAATAATAGTTGGGTGATTTTTTCAAATTTTCTCTTAAAAGAATTGGAACCATAATGCAATTGCTCGAAGTTATCTCCTGATAGACAAAAATTGCCATAATCATAAACTTTCTCCAACGCATATAGTTTTTAGGGGATCATAAAATCTTATTTCTACATAAGTATTTTGACACCAATATATTTTTATATTTAGTACTTATTAAAAAACACACCAATTAACCATTTGTGTATATTACTAAAATAGGTTAAGCATCATTGGCTTCCATAATAGTATGGTGTTTTTTAAATTTTTTTCTTAAACGAATTGGAGTTATTACCAAATTAATTTTTGCCTTTTAGTATATAGTTTTATTTCAATAAGTGTCTAATACCAGAATTAATAAAGCATCATTGGTATCAAAAAGAGAATGGCAAAACTTTTCTTTCCCCCTAAATGAAACGAATGGGTGTCATCTTTTAAAACAATTTTGCTTTTAGTACCTAGCTTATTCTTTTCTTACACTTAGAAAATATTACCAAAAATAGTTAGACATCTTTGACGTTAATAACGCTGTAGAGACTTTTTATGCTTCATCTAAATGAATTAGTATCAAATCTCCATGAATTTCGCTTCTTAGTATATAGCGCTTTTTTTTTCCTTTTTCAATTAGTGCATATTACTCAAATTAAATATGCATCATTAGCGTCAATACGAGGGCGAGTTTTTTGCTTTTTTTTTAATAAACGAACTGGTTTTACTTCATTAATATTGCTTATTAGTTTTTTCCCATTTAATTACCGTTGTTATTTAGCTTTAAAGAAACCCGTTTAAAAAGCACAATTACCTATATCTAAATTTTCGATAGAGTTAGTAAGTGTATCCTGTCTTACCCCAGTAGTGGGGGAAAGACCGGGTGATTTGACTTTTACTACTTAACAATGAATATTAAATCTGACAGTTACTAGCTGGAACAGTTCAGTTTCAACAGGGCCTTTGAATCTTAGTATTCTTAGTAATTTCTTGAAAAAGTCGACTTTTAGTATTTTTGTCTGGTGAGTTGAATAGACATGCGACTTCTTAAAATCACTGGCTTTGAATGGTTAAAATGATATATAGTAATACTTTTTTGAAACATAGAATGAATGTATAATAATTACGTTGTGCTGCTTACTTAAGTTTTTCTTTTACATTACTAAAAAAATAATAAAATATTAAAGAAAATGAAATAAACTCCTTTTTTTTAATTAATTAGAGCTATATGCTCACAAACATCACTGATATTAGACTTAAAATATCTGATAAAACAGAATCGTCTGCAGTATAACTTGTATCCATTTCGAGTCCTCAACCAAAGAGAAAATTTCCTTTTTCTAACGTCTCTCTCGAACGATCTAATTGAAAGTTTTGAACGATATTTGTCGATGGGGGGCTAAAATTGCCCCATTCACCCGCGGTCCAAATTTTACGACGCTAGTTCAAATGGTTCTGACACAAGCACACTCTTCATTTTATTATTATAGATATTTAAAATTTTCTGTTATAAAAATATTTCTTTTTATATAACAACCTTGTTTAATCATTCATTCAGATGTATTGATCTTTTTACCTCTTATGGAGGAACACATATCAATTTTGCATGAAAATATGAATTGTTTTAAAACATAAAACGCTTTCCATAATTTCATTGCAAGCTAAAAGACAAGATATCACTATAATTATAGATGTTTCTAAACACCTTTTCTTACGAGTAGCAACAGAAAATAAGATCCCCGGAGATTAAATAATAATAATATTTATGCTTTATTATTATTTATACATTATTAACACATATTTATTTTATAAGAAATAATAAAAGTATACTTATTGTACGTTGTTATTTTCCGCTATAAAATTGGCGTAATATATAACAGTTATATTTAACGACCCTCGTTTTATTATATATTCTTATACATCATGATTTTTATATTTTTTCGGACAAATGTGCTAGAAACTAAAGTTACTGTCGTAGTTTTATCTATTAAATCAAACCAATGAAATATTATTACTCGCTAATGTTTATTAATTAAATATCATTTTATTTTTGTTACAGGAGAATGAAACTTGGGATATTAATTATTTTTGTTTTATGTGTTGGTTGTAATGCAACTGTTGGAATTTTAACTTACACTCATGATCTGCCTCCTTCGTTTGTGCCATATTTTGCGAACGGGTAAGAATCAAGATGTAACTTTTTTTTTTGTAATAAAAAAATTAATTACGTAAAGTATACTTAAAAAAGTGTATTTAAATACATTTGCTAAAGGTGTTTAACCTGAACAACATACAAATTTAAATTTCATTCCTAAATAATTTTCTTCCTTGTCATGTACTTAGTTATGGACAATGACCGCATTTTCTTAAACATCGTTCCAATCCACCGTTTCATCGTTCCAATGTAATGAACTTTCTCAGTATGATCTTAAATAGTGGTAATATTTGTACGAATTTTTCTATTTATGATCAAAACTAGATAAATGAACTAGAAAATAGTTAAAAATCAACAACTCAAACATTTTGGAAACATAATTGTTTAAAATAAAATATTCATTCGGTTTTGAAAATGGGAATTACGAATTACGACATTTTTTTTAATTTCATTTTTATTACGGTCGTTGAACAGCCGACCCAATCTTGAGCTTATACCAGTGTTCAACTCCATAGCTTTGTCATTTTGAACTCAATCCGAAAAAAAGAACTTTTGGAACTTTTGGGAGAAATTTGCCTTTGTGTAGCACGTTTTAGTGAAACTAATCCGCATTTGTGTTGGAGAGGAAAACCATAAAATTCTCCCATGGTTAGCTTGGCGGTAAGGACACAAAAATCCATGATCCGTTTACCGATGAAGATATTTTGCGTCTACACTTCGGTCAATACGAGTCGGGTGTGGAATTCATATCGACACCCTATCGCTGGGATTCGAAGCCTGGCCATCTCATTGCGACGGGAGTGCTGTAGTCCTTGAGCCATGGGAATCAAGGAGCCACACTTTCACAGTCTGTTAAAATAGCAGAAATCACAGTCTGTTAAAAATAATTTAAAAATGAAAGAGAAAAAAAAAGTGGGTAGCCCATTTGCAGCAAAAGAAAATTTAAATATAGACGATAAAATAGTAATATTTATTATCAATTTAAAAAAGTTCTTATCCCAAAATTTCTTACTTTAACCCATTGACTCAAAATTTTTATTATACACATTTTTCATACTTTTTCGTAATTTTGTGAGGTCTAAATAAGTAAGAAATGTTACCATTTTAATAATTTATGGTTATGAAATACAACATAAATTTCTCTCCCGTGTTAAAGGTAAAATCTTCCAACAAATTTTTTTTTCTTTTAAATTTTTGCTTATTTGCAGAAAGAATTATTCATGATTAACATTTCCTTATTTTACTATTGCTAAATTGTTGTATACTAATGAAATTTTTCTTTCCAACTACTTTTTTTTTGATTTTATATTTTAGTACAAATATAATTACGATTATAAAACAGATTTTTTAGTAACTATTAAATCATCTTTTTTTTTTACTCAAATAAAAATACCAAAATATATTTTTGCTTCTAATTAGAGCGTTAGAAAAAATATATATATTAAAAAGATTTCGGTGTCCCATCTGCAACAAAAGGGTTGTCCCACCTGCAATGTCCCATCTGCAAAGGGTTAAACAAAAGTTTCCGCAATACAAGACAATTAAACTTATCTCTCGTAAGTTATTTAAAATTCCTTAAAGTAGAGAAAATAAAGAGATATTTAAATCTATTTCTTAAGTTTTTTTTAAAATCTTTTTATCTTTCTAAATATTATAATAAAAGTATTTTTCGAATCCCTTTGCAAAGTTTGCGCTACCGTACAAAATCTGAATTCGAAGGGTTGCCTATTTAACGAATAAAATAGTTTGAACCTCTGAAAGTAAAGTCTATAAATGGCAGGACATAAAACAATTTCTCATAAATAAAATCAACATAAAAACCTGCTTGGGATCAATTGAACATCAAACACAAGTTTCGGTATAGGTATTTAAATAAGGTGTCGCAAGAGAGAAATACAAAGTTAGTTTCATTGTAATGCGATGTAAATGGGCGAGTCTCAGGAATCCTATATGTCTTCAAACTTTTCTTATAAGTATATAACATAATAAGCGAAAATTAATTCTAATAAAATTACAGGAATAACTATGCATTACTAACTTTAAGATACGTACAGTTTTGATCGCGAGTCACTTGCTTTTGGCTTTCATTTCTTACTTCAATCCTACATTTGACAACTTTTCATGAGTGTCGCTTAGAGTGTTTAACATACTTTTTATTTTTTTTTTGTTTTCAATATGTATTCTGTTTAAATAAAACTGAAAATCACTAAAAACATAATTTAGTAGCTCAGTTGTACTAACATATTTTCTTGAATGATATTTTTTGTGAATATTGACGTTTGCAAACACTTAAAGTGTGTCGCCAAATTTTGGCACGTCAAACCGTAACCATCGAAAATTGAAAAATAAGTATACAATCCAATTCTGCGACTTACAAGTTAAACTAATGATACAAGTTTGTTCTACTTTAAATAAGCTTTTGGAATATCACTAACATAAAACTCGCAGAATTGGATTGTATACCTTTTTTTTTTTCAATTTTCGATGGTTACGGTTTGACGTTTATAAGAAAAGTTTGAAGACATATGTTAATGATTCCTGAGATTCGCCAAATGCACACAATATCTTTTTTTTTTTTTTTTTTTTTCTTTTTTTTTTTTTTTGTGATGAGTGTTAGAACAATTAGAGTTTATTTTGTCAGATTTGTCTTGCAATTATCTTGTACAAATTTGTAATTGACTAAGAATTTTTTTTTTTTTAAATTGAAGATTTTCCTTTAAAATAGGACATTTGTGATGTATAATAATATGTTTAATATTTTCTCATTATCCTGTAATTTATTTTTAATTATTCACGAATTTTTTTTTCAGGTCCCCAAGTTTCTTTTTTACGCTAAATATTGCTTGGCCTTTAAGCCATTTTGGACCGTTTGCTTTGGGAATGCTATCTGGAATACTCATAGCTAGACGTGAACAGCATAGAAGCAGAATGGTAAAAAAATTCAAAATGTATATTTTTGAAGAAAAAAAATGTAGGCTAAAAAGTGATAAAAATTCGTTACGTTTATAACTTACTGCACTAAATTTTAATTCTGTAGAAATATATTTCCATTTATTACTTTTATTTTCTGTGGAAGTTTAGTTTATACAAATTATTGCGTTAATCTTCTAAAAATTGGGACTTTTAAATAGGTTAATATTCTATTTAAAATAAATTTATTTAATGTCTTTTATTAATTTATGAAAAACACTTCTGCTATTAAGTATGGTTAACGCAAAATGAAAATTAAATGATGATGGTATATGTGATAATGCTTTGTATGATAAACACTATAAAAGCTTTAAATGTAATTTTACCAAAATATTTATTTAGAGCTCTAATTTTATCTCTTAAACCAGTGAAATAACCATTATTTTGCAAAGTCAATATTTAATAACATAGTTTAAAGTGTTTTTGAAAAAAAAAAAAATTTAAAACTCATCAACGGAAACGAACAAAAATATAATTCAGGCTTAAAATAAAAATTTGTCAGAAATATTAAAATTAAAAAAAAGTGTTTTCTGTGAGGCACTTTCTTGAACACGCTAAGTCTCTAGCAACATCTGTTATGTTGTTTCCACATTTTAAAGCCTTAGTTATTTTAAAGCCTTTTAAAATGAAAAAGATGAAAAGATAAAATGAAAAAGATGAAAAGATAAAATGAAAAAGATGAAAAATATATTTAATTTACTACCAACTTTAAAATATTATATAACTATTCATTTACTTATGGATGTTGGATGTTTCAAAAACTTACGAGAAAAAAAAACCCTGCTCCTAGCAATATATATCACAAAAATGGTCCTTACTTGGTTGTGACTAGAGATGTCCAATATTTTCTGGAACAGGTATTTGGAACCTGTTATTTAATCATACCTGTTATAAAAATAACAGGTTACTTCCAAAGGCCTGTTCCAAAATACTAGGCAAAAATTTTAATTAAATTATCTTGGCAAAAATTTATTTTTCTACTTTTTTTAAATTGTTAAACTGTTTTTCTTTTTGGCAGTCTTTGTACAGTTTATAATAAGAAGAAAAAAAACCACGTTTTATTTATTATAACAGGGCCGTAGCCAGACATTGCGAGGGTCTATACAAGTTTTGTATTTCTAGTATTATAGTTTTTTTAGAGCTGTTTTAAATCTAATAATTTAACGAGTAACTTTGCTAAAATCAAATGAATTATTCTAAAAGTGTTTATATAAAGCTTATTTTCTCTAGTTCAATAGTTAATATTTCTATATATAGGTAGTTATTTATTTATTTATTTATTTTTTTTTTTCATATTTCGTGGTGTCACTAGAACTGCATTTAAAAACCATGTCTAGGCAGTCTTGTATAGGTTTGGAAATAAATTCTACGATAATATTTATAACAAATACCGCCTATGAAACGTGAGCCACTCTATGAAATTAATTTTAAATAATTATTTATTATTGTTTGTTATTTATAATAAGAGGAAAACTAAAATTTAAGCTCTGTAAATTTTACGTCATTTTAACTATGTAATTTTAAAAAGCAAAATTTGAACATTATTGATCAAATCGTTTCTAAGTTAAAAAATTTCAAAAAGACATACATGACTTCATTCGAATTTTGCATTGTGTCATATAAAATTACATAGTTTAAAATGATACATGAGTTAATGTGCATTGGTATTCAAAATTGTTTCAACCATTATTAAACAAATTAGTATAAATTAAGAAATAATTTCAAAAAGATTTCCCTTAGTTAAAAAATTTTTATAATAATGAATAAAAAAATTTTTAATTCGTTTAATGCTTTTTTTTTTTTTTTTTGCATGGAATACGTAAAACGTAAAATTAACAAGCCTAAATAGAATTAAAAGGAAAAACAAATAACCCAAATTCATCGAAAAAACGATCGGTTTAGTCAAAGAATGTGTCTTATTATAGATAGCACTTAAAACGTGAAAATCCGTTCAATAGAACAAAAATTTTTCAACAGTCTTTTTCCCCAACAGTCTTACAACAGTCCAACAGTCTTCCAACAGTCTTACATGATATTTCTAAACTTAAAATCAATTTATAGACTTTAAAAAACTGTTTACTTGCTTCAGCAAGAATTAAAAACTTCTCGCGTAAGTAGCATACGCTGTAGTTCATTTATGTCCCACTAGAACTGCACAATGGGCTATTGGCGACTGTTTGGGAAGCATCCCGGAGGATTATCCGAAGACATGCCATCACAATTTTGATCCTCTGCAGAGGGGATGGCACCCCCGCTTCGGTAGCCCGCCGAATTGCACGCGAATTTGAGCACTTTACGGTAGAACAGTTTAGCGAGGACCCATACCGCACACCCTCGGTCCCTACGCAGACTGATCCAAGTGTTTACCCACCCGCACACTGACGGCAGCCAGTGATGCTTGACTTCGGTGATCTGATGGGAACCGTGTCTTAACAATCAGACCACTGCGGGACGTGAGTAGCATACGATAAGTTTTGTAACGTATATGTGAAATCATGGTAAGTCTCAATTTCTGTGTTTTCATAGTCTAAAAAATAAAAGAGCTGTAATAGAAGTCATAAAATTTAGTTCCAATAAAACTAAATGTCGTTCTATAAACTTAAATTTAAATATTAATTCCAATCGTAAATTAATAATAGTACTTAAATTTCGCTTTGTTAAAATTATTTTGCGTCCGAAGTTAATCATTAAATGCCTTTTTTTTTATTTCACTAAGAAAATGATTATTCTGCAATTATGTTTGTTAAAATACATTTAGAGTGTCTTAAATTTCTTAATAAAAAAAATAGCCTTTCTAAAGTTTAAATAGAATAAAAAAAATAAAAAAAATTGCAAATTATTGATAGTCCACTGCTAGCCCCCCCCCCCCCTTGTGATTCTACTTCTGTGTCTTAACAACCTGTTATTAATAAAACTACCACCTAATATTTTAAACATGCTATATCGGAACAGCCTGTTATTTTTATCACAGGCTAGTATTTTGGAACAGGCGATATTTTTTAACAGCTAGTATTTTGGAACAGGCGATATTTTGTCACAGGCTAGTATTTTGGAACAGGCGATATTTTTTCACAGCTAGTATTTTGGAACAGGTGATATTTTGTCACAGCCTAGTATTTTGGAACAGGCGATATTTTTTCACAGCTAGTATTTTGGAACAGGCGATATTTTTTCACAGCTAGTATTTTGGAACAGATGGTATTTTGTCACAGCCTAGTATTTAGGAACAGGTGAAGCAGGTTAGTATTTTTGAACAAATTTGTATTTAGGAATAGGCAATGATGCTCGGCCATATGGGGGGGAGGGCAGGTTGCTTCTAATTACAATTTCTTGTTTTTATTTTTTATCTGTGATGCAAATAGTATAAGCATTTAAATATTTTTCCTAATTATGATATTGATACATATTTCCTACATGTAAGATAGAAAAAAAATTCACAAAAATTTCCTACAAAATACATTCTTTACTCTCTCTCTTTCGCATTTCTTTCTTTCTTTTTTTAAGGTAATAACTATTTAAACTTTTTATTCCCTTATAAGAAAGGGGTGTTAAAATTGTTAAAACTATATTTAGTATGCGAATTCAAGCTATATTTAAACACTTTATTTTCGTTGTATGCAAGCTATATTATTGTGGTGTAACTACCACTATAAATATTGAATACTAATTCCCTAGTATATAATATATGTTATATTACTCTTATTTTTTATGTGGTACCATTTGTTAGATGAAGGTTGACGTAGTCGATTTATATATCACCTCAATATCAAACACTATAATTTTTCTCCCTATCTGTATTCTTTTTTACTTTGTCAACTTTAAAATGCTGAACTTATGACAAAGCATGAAGGGATAGTACAATAGTACAGAGAAGTTGAAGGGTAGTAGAATAATATGAAACTATATAATTTTTTTCATGAAAAAAGAGAAACAATTCTTAACTTTCAGCCAAAGGAAGCATAAAGTTGTCGATTATGGACTCTTAAGACTAATTACATTGCTATTATTTTTACTAGGAAACTATCTAATATATGTTTGGCTTGAACAAAATATATTATGAATGTGATTAAATAGTGAAGTTTAGTAATAAAGTTTTAGGGGTCATTAAATTTATGTATTTTATACATTTAATGAAAATCTCAGAATATTTTTTTTGAAATAGTGAATTGCTCAATAGTGTAACTAATTGGAGCATTTACATAAAAATGCTCCAATTGCCCCCCCCCCCTCTCTTTTTTCCGACTACTGTATTTACTGCATTAATTACAATCGTCTTTTGGGGGACATCTAATCAAGTAGTTTACTCAAGTAGAATCCAGGCACCTCTTTACACCATTGGCCCCCTAATATAACTTTCGGTTCCTTTTTCGACCGTGACCTTCAAGGTTACGAATCGACTCTCTCAATATCTTTACATGAAGGCGTGCCCTTTATTTCCCTCATAGTTATTTGTTGTAGTAATTCAATCAATGTTCTATGTGAAGAGTGATTTGTCATTGTGTTGAATTTCGTCCACTCGCATAGAAATAGATGTTTCTCTGCCATTGCCTATTATTTTGTTGCTTAAAAGATTTATTTATTTTGAATTTTTGAAGAAAATAAATAAATTTTTTTAAATTATAATATTCTGCGGGAAAGGAAAAAATCTATTACAGTTAATTTGGCGGAATTTCTTTTTTTTATTGTTTGAATTTTCCTTTGACATTAAAATTATCATTAAGGCTGCATAGTATGTGATATTATGAAATTAATGTGCTAATTGTTTTGAAAGAAAAATATTATTTAAATAATCCAAGAAAAGTTTGGAATTGTTAAAAAGGCTTGTTTCTTTAAAAAATTATGCTAAATTCGTATACTGATGTTTATTTTGAATATTGACTTTTAAAAAAATGTTTAAAAGTTTGGGATTATGCTCTTTTTATATTTAATTTTCTAAATATTTTTGCTGGTGCAAATTGATAAAGCTCAATCAATTAAATTTTTGTATAAATATTTTTTTTGTTTAAAACTATAAAATGATGTTATTCGAACTATTTAAAAAGTTGCGACGAGGTTGCAATGCATGCAGTTATACTATTATTTTTTTCTTTTTGTCAAATGAAAAAAATATTGGTTATTCTGCCACATATACAGAATATAATGTGCAACTCCTACATTGTTTTGATTTGAAAAAAATAATACACTATATGTTGTATTTTAAATTCAGAGATCAATTTTTTTTTTTTTTTTTAAATTTCTAATTTATCTCAATATTTATGAAATTCCATTTTTCCCCTCTTGTAGAAATGAAAAGATTCTGGTTATATCGTCAAACAGAATGTAATAGGGAATTCCTAAATTCTTTTTATTTAGATTTAGAAACAATGTACATTGTAATATTCAAAACTTTTTTAATTCTCTAAGCTTTCTAAATTATTTTATGCTTGTTAAAAAGAGGCAAATTTTGTAAAATAATTTTTTCTGCGTCACTCATTTCTCCTAAAAGTGCCATAAAAAGAACTATATTTTGTAACAAAAATTATTGTTTCTATTATTATTTATTATATTTGATTACACTAACAAATATGCTTTTGAAGTGTTTTCAACCATTTTGAGCTACCCAATCTAAAGTATAATCACGATATAAAAAAAAAAATATGTATACATGAAAAAAGACGAAATATAGTTTTTTCACTGAGCCTAAACAATAGAGAATAAAACAAAAATTTATATGTAACTGCTTTCATTTAGTTTAAAAAAATAAATAGAAAAAAACTTCGCGATATTTTCTTACTCTTAGAAAGAAGAAATACTTTTCCTAACAACTTTGTCAAATTAATAGAAAAATATGTATCTGCTACAAAAATACTTGCCATTCTAAGTTATCTTTAAAATATAAAAAAGTGGACTTTTTTCCTTAGACCTGTTATTTTGGAACAGGTATTTTTTAATATTGTAACAGCTGGAACCTGTTATTTGAAAATACCTGTTATTGCCCATCACTAGTTGTGACTCCATCTGTCGACTCACTGGGAAACAATATTCTCTTACTACATTCGTTTTCATATTAAATAGAGTATCTTTAAACGGCTGACAACTTAATGCGACTGTTCTTTTTAAATAGTAGTGATCATCGAGTAGTCTTTTAACTTTTTTTAGCTAGATTCTAAGAAATTTAGCAAAACAATTTTTAAAAGACAGTTTGAAGAAAAAATTATGAAGACGATTATCAAAACATATAAAATTTGTCTTAAATACTATATGTTTTGAATGATGTGTAAATTCGTGTTCATAAACTGCTGTTTGTAGAAAATGCAACACCATGAAGGAATCATCAGAATCAAATGAAATTCGCAGCAAATGTCAATTATAGGATATTATGCAAATTAATAAAGTTTCAGAGCCATCGCGCGTGCGTGGCGCGCGCAGCGCCCTCTGAATTGATGCTGAAAGCGTATAAATAAAGTGCTGTAGCGGGACGTTGAAAATAGTCTATGATTATTTGTTAGTGGCAAACGTTTAGTGAGACCTGAGTATGCCTCCACGACGGAAGAATAAGAAATTCAAGCAACTTACGGAGTTTGAACGAGGGAGGATAATCGGCCTTCGAGAAGGAGGATTTTCCTATCGCGCAATAGCAGCTCGTATGCAGCGGAACAGTTCCACAGTGATGCGAGTTTGGAAGCAGTGGACCGACGAGCACCGAACAACTCGAAAAACAGGCACTGGACGACAGAAGGTGACGTCAGAGCGCGATGATCGACACCTGCTCCGCATGGCGGTGAATGATCGCACAGCTTCCTCCAGGCAGCTGGCAGCACATTGGTCTACTGCTACAGGTGTACAATTGTCGGCTTCGTCAATTCGTCGTCGTCTGCTGCGCCGTGGATTGCGTGCAAGGGTGCCATTATACAGGATTCCCCTCACGGCGGATCATCGACGGCTGCGTCGGCAGTGGGCTCTTGAGCACAGAGACTGGCGAGCTGATTGGCACCAAGTTGTCTTTTCAGATGAATCACGCTTCAATTTGTGGACCCATGATGGCCGTGTTCGTGTTAGACGTTATGCCGGTCAACGCTGCCTTCCTGAGTGTATTATTGAACGACATAGTGGTCGAACACCCGGAGTTATGGTCTGGGGTGCGATTTCGTATCATGGACGATCCAATTTGATACGAATTGAGGGTAATCTCAATAGCAACAGATACGTCCGTGAAGTGCTACAGCCCGAAGTCGTTCCTTTCCTTCAAGGCATCCCTGGAGCTATCTTTCAGCAGGATAATGCACGCCCACATGTTGCGCGGACTGTTAGAGACTTCTGTTCAGCACAACGCATGCAACTTCTTCCTTGGCCTGCTTATTCGCCGGATATGTCGCCTATTGAGCACGTGTGGGATATGGTTGGTCGGCGTCTCACTCGTGATCCGCGTCCTGCAGTTTCCAAAGACGAACTTTGGTTGCGCATACAAGCGATATGGAATTCTCTTCCTCAAGCAGATATTCAACATCTGTTTGACTCCATGCCACGTCGTATAGCAGCACTTATTGCAGCGCGTGGTGGCTGCACCAAATACTGATTTCGGACGCTTAATTTGTTTCTTTTGTTTTGAAAATTTCATCATTTATTTGTATCAGTACAAGTCGTTTCTGCATTAAATTTCATTTGATTCTGATGATTCTTTCATGGTGTTGCATTTTCTACAAACAGCAGTTTAATATTATGCTAGTTGAATCATAATTTAATTATAATTTTTTTAATTATAAAAAATTAAAATATTTATTAACTAAAATTTTTAAATTCTAAATGTCTTAGTTAAAAATATTATATTTCGGTAAATTAGTAGTATCAGCGAAATTAAGAATAAAATATCTATTTTTATTGCGATTCATTTAGTGAAAAAAAAAATAAACTTGATTCTGTGATAAAGGTGATTATTGTCTGGAGCAATATATCTTTTAGGCTGCGACAACGTTATATTTTTACACATAAAAATAATTTTACACAAAATAGTTTTACACGTAACCAATTTGTAGATTCATTGGTCCAAGAATAATGACGAGGCAGAAATTACATCATGTCTTAAAAATTTATATTATATTAAATTACGCAAATGGAATTGATTTAACGGTTTCTGAGACTTTTGAAGTTCAAAATATGAATTTTATGCTCCTTTTTTATTTTCAAAATATGTATTTCAAACATTTTAAATTTTAAACATAAAAAATATAATTAATATAAATGATGCGAAAAAAAAGCACGAAAAATGAAAAATACCAAAAAACAGACATACTATAGTTTCAGTTCTAAAAAGAAAAACATTCTTCAACGTTAATATTCAGGATAAATGATGCAGAAAAAAAAATTGCAAGCCAGCATATAAAAGCATGGGTTTACCAAAATGGAAATAAGCTTGAATACGGTAGCCAAACAGAGGAAGAGATAAGAAACATGTATGGTAATAGAATAGAACCCTAAGTATTGCAAGATATAGAAATTAAAAGAAAATGCATTTACTGACACTTGAAAGGTATGAAACATGAAATGATACTAATAAATCTAAGTCAGTGTCTGAGAAGCATAAACCAGCCAACCATTGAAGCATTTATCAGTTTTCCTGTTCTGGCTATCTTGCGTATAGGACTGGGTGATAAATCGATGTATCGCGAAATATCGATTTAACGCATATATCGCCAGGCCGATATAATAATTTTCGTTTTTGGCGATGTATCAGAAATCTGATTTAAGCGGCCGATAGTGACTTTCAGTTTAGGCGATGCATCAGAAATCTACTTTAAGCCGCTCGATAGAGACTTTCGTTTCAGGGGATGCATCCGAAATCTGATTTAAGCCGCACAATTTAACATGTGAGAATCCTTGCCTACGCTAATGCTGTCACAGCGCTGACGAAGACGATTTTGATTTCGTCATAGCAATCGTATCGTTTTGCATTATTTCGTCACTTTTTTTCTCTTTTTTTTTGTCTGTTGGGATTTAACGATTCTTGTCAATTATTTTTAGTAGGCCTACTGTTACTTAGCGATCGCTGCGCAAATGCTGTTATCTTAAATTTTCATTCTGAACTCAATCTATTAATGCAGCGATTCCCAACCTGAGGGGCGCGCCCCCCTAGGGGGGCGTGAGCACACTCGAGGGGTGGCGCGAGAATACCCAAGAGAAAATATTCTTTAAAAACATTAATTAACTGGATGGAAGGAAACCGCACATATACAAAAAAAATATACATTTCGACATATTTAATAACTTATTAAAGTAAAACAACTTATTAAATCAAAATTTAAGGTGGGGTGCCAAATGTGGCTTCACTTTGAGGATTTTTCCTAATTTTCTGGTTAAGTCTGTGTGGCTTAATTTTTTTTGTAACATATTACAACTATCTCTAATACATATCACGTATACTTTCAGTTGAAAAATAAAATTTCATTTATTTTATAGTACAATTTCAAAATTGTAGCTTCTACACCTAAGGTCTCCCACAGGTTCCAAAGGTGAGCCATATATTGAAATCACTTACTCAAATTATCTTTAAAAAAGACACTTGAACTAACAAACGTCTTTTAAAAAGGTACTTTAAGTGTCTTTTTCTGGTGGGGACAAGTTTTTCATAAATAATATACTACGTAATAATTTATTATTAACTCTTTTATAAATTTCACTTTTGTTTCCAAAGGTGGCCCACGTGTCTCAAAGGCGGCACCGTTGTCGGGTCTCTTTGGGAACATGCATATGGCCACCATCTGCACGACTTAAAACTATTAATCTGATAGATTAATTCGAATTAAAGTAATGTGGTTAAATAAAGCGAAATAAACTTTCAAAAAACATATTGCAACTCAAAGTTCTAAGAATTTAAACACATATAAATTACAATATCTTCTTATACCCGGAAATTAGAACGACAACTGCAAAAAATAAAATCACTTCATACCAATGGAGGCCATTCAAGGAAATATCTTCCAATTCATCCACGTGCACCTCAGATACAGGATTTACAATGCACCAAGGCCATCTTGTGATTCAAAATAAATTTATTTCTACTTTTGGGGAGAGGGCTACGTTAGGAGCACTAACCACCTTTGGTTCACCCCCTTACTTAATCAAAACATACTAAATTAAAAACAAATTTAATAACTATTAGTTAGTCTTTGGGCCTGTCTAATAAGGCATGTTTGTAAAGTTTATCGAGGTAAGGCTTCATATTAGAAATAGTCAATCTCAGTTCTGTTTCTATATTTAGCCGAGATCCATATTTTGTCTACGAAGAAGCTACAGCAGAATATCCTGTTTCACAAAGGTAGGATGTTAAAAATGGTAATAGAATGCGAAATGCCCTTATTATTAGGGCAGAAAATTATCCTCTACTCCTGCCCAAAATTCAAACAGTGATTTATTACTAAATTGTATTTTGGTTTCGCCACCAGTCGTGAAGTCTCTGAATTTTTCTTCTTTATCAATTGAGAGTTCATTGGAAGTCTTATGAAATGTATCTCTAACCCACTCGTAACTTGCTATCAGTTTGTCGTCAGCAAGAAAATACTTTTTCAAATTCTTTGCCAGCATGGCTAAATGATTTTCAATGGTTACAAAAACAACATTTACATATTCTTCTTCAGCCTTATAAGTTTTAGTACAATTATCCACCTTTGCAAACATTGTTAGGTTTTTTTTGGAGTAAAATTTCTGCCACACAATTTCAATTTTCTACAAAAATCATTAACTTTATCACTCGTATCCAGCATATGTGTATTTACACCTTGGAGTAGAAGATTCAAGTTATTTAATTTCTTGAATATGACAACCAAGTAGCTCAATTTCATCACAAATAAATAATCGCGAAAATTCTTGGCTTCTGGTCTGCTATCTTCTTCTGGGAAAAGGGTGATTTCTTCTCTTAATTTATAAACACGTTGCAAAAATTTCTCACGTGATTAACATCTTGTCTCGCAATTAAATAGTAACGCTGAATGTACTGAACCCATGTCTTTACAAAGTGCGGAAAAAATTCTCGATCTCAGGGGTCTCATTTTTATATAATTTGCTTTGGTTACAAACGTAGTCAACACAATATGCAAACCAAGACTCATTTCTTTCGAAGCCAAAGCTGCTCTGTGGATCATGCAATGTGTCCAGACGCATTGAGGCTATTTTTATTCTACAAGTGCTTGTATACTTTCGAATTGAACGAGCACCATCAGTGTATATTCTGACGCAATTTTTTCATTCTATGTTTACCTCATTCATAAAACCATTTAAAATAGCAAATAATGCGAGCTCTGTTGTTTTGAGTTCGATTGATTTGCAGAAAATTAGTTCTTCTACTACTGACATATTATCACAAAACCGAACATTAGCAATTAAATGAGCATCTTTATTACTATATGTTGCTTCCTCAAGCTGTATTGAAAGCAATTCGAGAAAACCTGACACTGTATATCTTCAGCTATATTCCAATTCGATGAGCAACAGTATCATTTGAAAGAAGTGTGGACTGTAATTGTTTTGAAAAATTATCTCCAAACATAGTTTCTACAATCTCAATTGCTGTTGACTTTTACTTTACTTTTGTTTTGGCAGCTATAAATAATTTAAAGACAGAATTCAAAACACTCTATATACATTATTGTTGTATACATTTTACTGTAAGCGGGGGGCGCGATTAATATTTTGATAAAAACTGGGCCGCGAATACTGAAAGGTTGAGAAACGTTGTATTAATGAAAAGAAAATATGAATAAACAAAAGATTCTTCATTAATTTTTTCATTATAAGTGATACAATTTAATAAGGGTATTTTGCATTTAACTTTGTTATAAAAAGTTAGTTTTTTTAAAAAAATTATTGCACATAAATATAATAATTTGATAGAATTTGATTATTTTAAAACCAATTAATCTTGTCGTTTTTAATTATAAAAAACTAAAACAAAGCCTTCATTTATATAATTTGCTTTTATTTTTGAGAAAATTAAAACATGGTTTCCGTTATTTTTTTAAAAATTTGGCTATTAGTTAAAACAAATATTTTTTAATTAAATAAAAAGTTAAGCAACGTTTTGACGCTTTTTAATAAGTGCTAAAAGTTTTTTTTACAAAACTTTTCTTAAAATTCTTTCTATACTTGTTTCTTTCATAATTTGTTGGATAGCCAGTATCATTTTTAAACAAATAAATCTTTAGGCGCCTTTCTTTTCAGAAATGAAAATATTAATAAGTTAATAAAAAACTTAAATTTCTTTTTACATTTATAAGGTATAGAATTTGACTATTAGTTAATACAACTTTATTATTTTGAATAAATAAATAAAAGAAGGTCTAACAATGTTTCAGAAGCACTGTTTTTTTCAACAAAAAATTTATTTTTTATTTTACTCAAGTGAACATTTCTTTGTTTTGTTTTCTACTTTCGTTTCGTTTTTTCACTTTTAATTTTTTATGAATGCATGTAAAATATTTTGTTACAGTTTTATTATTATTTTCAAAAAATAAATCTTAAGTCCTTTTTAATTTATAAAAAATTAAAATAAAGCTTGGGTTTGTTTTTACGTCAACATCTTTATTATTTTAATTGAAAAAATTAAGCAATGCTAGTGATGTTATAGAAGCATTTTTTTAGAATGAACACATTTTTTTGTATTTTTATTTATTTTTTAAGGATTTAAAGATTCTGAGTAACAATACATAGCTATATCGCGATGTTTAACAGGCGATGTATCACGATATAATATTTCTTACATCGCTCAGTTCTACTTGCGTACATTGGACAAATGAAATGTACACTGAAACGTTGCCTTAAAGAACATGAGTACGTTCAAAATCAATGTATTAAACGATCTTCTTGCATTTAATTACAATATTGAGTTCCTCTCTTCAAAATTCATTCAGCATTGTTCCTCAGCCACTGTCTTAATGATTTAATAGAAATAAAAAAAATTATAATCAATCAATAACTAACGATAAAAGGACATTTCTTTTTATAGATATCTTTAAATTCTGGAAAAATTGTGAAAAAATAAAATGGAAAATCACTAAATTTAATATTCAAACATTTTTCGTAATTTTATGATGTTTTTCTTTAAAATTGTTTAAGAAGGTAAGAATAAAACATTCATTCTATGTTTCATAAAAGCACTATTATACGTCATTTTAACCATTCAAAACCAGTAATTTTAACAAAGCGTATGTTTATTCAACACACCAGACAAAAATATTAAAAATCTACTTTTTTAAGACACACACAAAAATATAGTTCTTTCTGTTTTTATACTCTAAGGGAGAGTTGGACAAAACCAAGTGGCTAAGATTCAAAGGCCCTGCTGAAACTGAACTGTTCGATCTAGTAACTGTCAGTTTTAATATTCATTGTTAAGTAGTGAACATGAAATCACCCTGCTTTGCCCTACTCCTCGGATAACACCGGATACCCATACTATCTCTATAGGAAACTTAGATATACTATAATTTAAGTGAATAAGTAGCAGACACTTCTATTTTATATGACTATACATAAATTATATATTATGCAGGTGATTTACAGGTGATGTAGTCAAAGAGAGAGGAGCGAGAGGGACATTGTCCCTGGGCCTGAGAAAGCAGAGGGCCCGCACAAATTTCACTGCGAAACTTATAGGGTTTATTATTTAGTTTTTTGTGAGAAATTTCAGAGAATTTCTTAATCTACATAAAAACTGCAATTTTGTATATAAGCTCTTCCTAAAATCTACAAAATATGAAAAAATAAGTTGTTTTTTGTGTGCAGGGAAGCAAGGGTCAGCAAAAATTTTGTCCTGGGGCCCGTGAAGCATTTGTTCATTCTTTGATGCAGTTATCTTCTTCCGTAGCGGCATTGAAGCTTTTGAGGGTCAAACATAGACAGCCATAAAGTAGGGGGGGGGGAGGGCAAGATCGGAAATACCTGAGATCAGAGGTTAGCTAAACGAAACAGAACAATGCTATTATTTTTTCTAAATCCTTATTGTTTGTTAGGTTATGCATCTTTAGTAATAAACTAAACTCAGTGGCGCGACGGCCTATAGAAGGCCAAAGCCTACTGCACCCATCTCAGTTTTCTTGATCTTGGGTTCTGGGGTGCAGGAGATGATCTGGTTAGGTGGTCAACCGAAAGCGGAACCTGCAGTGTTTAGTCCCTAAGCATGCTTGGTACCCATTTTACTGACCCACTGAAGGGACTAGAAATAATTTGTATAACTGTAATGACCGACACATTGGCATCGTAAAACAAACTTATCTGCACTAATGCAATAAATTAATCAACAACAACATGTAAATATGGTAGGTCCATCTTCTTGATTATTTTCTAATTTCTACAACCAATAAACTAATTTCTACACACTGAGCAACCCAGTCTCATCCCACTACTTGGCCTTACTCTACTCTCGCCTTATCATTATTTTGCCAATTAAAAATTAGATTATTGAAATAAGAATAAAATTGAATATAATTTCCCTAGATCTAAAGCATTTTTTTTTTTTAAAAATTACATTCACGTATTTTTTTAACTTTATTTTCATTTATTAAAAATATTTTTTTAGTTATTCATTAAGTTGATTAGGTATGTTCCAATTATTTATTGCGTATAAAATGTTCGGGTTTAGTTACAAATTTATTAGTATTATTTTAATTCACGCATAAATGCAAATTTAATGATTTTCTATTATAATAAAAAAAAATTATAAGAATTTGTAAAAGCAAATGTTTTTCTTTTCATATTTTTTCAGTGCATCGGGGCAATTGGTTGGATAGCTTTTACAGGAATACTATTTTGCATATTTTCTGTTCTTTATTCTTCTCGAGATAATTCATTGGGAGCTTATTGGTCAGCTGTATACGCCGGTGTTCACAGAACTGTTTTTGGTGCTTGTGTAGCATGGATAATAATTGCTGGTGGATTTGGTGTTGGTGGTAGGTAAAATTAAATATTTATTTCCATGCACAAGAATATAGAGCGTGGGTCTTCAAATGAGATGAACCGGGTTCGAATCCAAACGATACGATACTGGTCGATACGAATTCCGCTTACGACTCGCACCGACCAAAGTGCAGACTTAAAATGTTTTCAGTGGTAAACTGATCATGAGTTAGAGTCCCCTTGCTTCAGTCTAACCGTGGGAGGTTATCGTGGTTTTCCACTTCATGTGAAGCAAATGCGGATTGGTTCCATCGAAAAGTCCTCCACGAAGGCAAATTTCGCCCAATAATTCATCCAGGAGTTCCCTTGTCCTCTGGATTGGGTTCAAAATGACAAGGTTACGGAGTTGAACATAAGTAGTCGTCTACCCAAAATGGGGTCAGTTGTTCAACGCCGGTTATAAATTAAAATATTATTATATAAAAAAGTCAAATATTTATTTCCACGCATTTATTTCGATGTTTGCATTTTTAAATATTTTATGCTATTCATTTGAAAGTTTGCAAGAATGAACTGCAGCAACACTTCCTGAACGAGAGACAGCCGCCTCACCGGTTACCATAAACAAGAAATTCTATCTCTTATTAGTTCGATGGTAGTGACATCTTCCGTATTTTCCCTCTACTGCGTAGTTCAGTACCACGAGTGCGGTGATAAAAATCCCCACTGCGCAGTTTATGTTCATTATATCGGGCTTCTAAATCGATACAAGTGGAGGCCTTCTTTTTTCTAGGAGGTGTTGACTGAAGTTAAGGTATCCAAAACATTCTCCGTAGGAAAAAAAATTGACAGGGAATCTATGTAGATAAAATCTTATGCATATATGATATTCGGTATGTTGTGTCTAAGTAGTACTGCATTTCCTGCAATGTTGTTTTTTTAATAGAAATCAATGTAATTTTTAATGATGCATCAAAAAGTAGTGTATAACTGTAGTCCGGCGGTTTGCTACGGGACTTACTTATGGAAAAAGTCTTCTGTATGAATGAATCATTTTTATCAACATCCTCACTTTTGTTTTTAGTTTTTACAGTAAGTCCAGATACATTAATGCTAATTCGGAAAATATATCACTCATTGTTGAGTTAACGTAATTTATTTAAGTCCCTTCTTAATAAGACCAGAGTAGTGAAGGTTTATTTTAAATAACATTCTTAAAATTTCATTCCAATAAATTTAAGCCAATTGAGTTTGATGGAGTAATACTTAGCCAATTTCCTAACAAGCCTAAAGACGCATAGAATGATTGTAATAAGCCTAAAAGTTATCATGCAGATTATAAAATAATGAAGACTTTTTTCAGTTAACTGTGCTCATTGCAAAATGCCGGCATAATTTCCAAACAGCCGGATTTTTTTTTTTTTTTTTTTTTTTTTTTGATAATACCTACTACAAATTAAATACAAAATAATAAAACGAGTAATATGGATGATAAATGAGTCACAAAATAAATGAATAAAGGGAACAATATATTCTTACCACGTGCCTTACAGCATTTATTTTGA
Organism: Parasteatoda lunata; assembly: GCA_949128135.1. Taxonomy (NCBI): domain Eukaryota; kingdom Metazoa; phylum Arthropoda; class Arachnida; order Araneae; family Theridiidae; genus Parasteatoda; species Parasteatoda lunata. The sequence continues at coordinate 8,524,939 of OX421973.1, read as the reverse complement.
ATCTTAGATATTCAATATAATTATGTTTTTTAAACTGCTTATTCTAAAGATTTTATTATTACCTAGGTTCTATCATTAACATAAAGATTAAAAGTCATTTTGAAGTGATTTGGGAGGTATATTGTGAAATTGACGTGCCACTTCGCTGTTTAGTTCTGTTATGAATTAAAAATATTAATTTTGTACTACAGTTAACCATTATTAGGAACCGATTTTTCTCGTCACTCAATCTTTTTTCTGAAACCGAATAAGAGTCATAGGATAACTTTTTTAAGCAAACCTAGTAACAAAAGAAATTTTTTTAATCATCATTTATAAACCGCTTTCAACGTAAGATATGTACACTGTTAAAAAATATCCGGATCAAATTAAGGTTTAAAGTACTTTGGGTGAATCATATTACACTGTAATCTTTTCAATAATTTTACTTAGAGTTATTCAGAGATTTTAAGGGAATTATTACCGTACAATATACGGTAAGTATGGAAAAAATTACGGTACATCATATTGTTCCGTAACATGCTCCAGTAAAACTGTATTATACAGCTGGTATTTTTTGCCGAAATTTGATTCGGGACTTATTGAAGTGCACTTACATTTTTATTTATTTTCTGGTATTTTTTCAGGATTTGTAAATAGAATTTTATCTTGGAGGATTTTCGACCCATTGTATAAACTGAGCTTTTATGCCTTCATAATTCATTTCCTTGTAGTTAGTTACTGTATTGGTACCAGTAGAGCTCATATGCCATATTCTCATGTTGAACTGGTAAGAGCAAATTTTTAACTATACGTATTTTTTTAAAAATGCTTATATTTTTTTGCTTATATTTTTCTAAATTAATTATTTTTGTATTGAAAAAATAAAAAAATACTTCTCTTGTTTATAATTAAACACAATTTTATGAAGTATATTAATTAAATTGAAGGGATAAGATCATGGTCTCCTCAATCAATAATGAAAATAAATGGAAGAAATGTAAAAAGGAATTTTAATCTCGGAAACGTTAGCTAGAAATGAATAATAAAATTTATTAACCAAAATTATGTTTTTATTCATTTATTTATTTTATTCAATATGTCATACAACACGATAATTTTATACTTTTCAACGTTCAGCACAGTTATAACTATTTTTGTTTTAAATTTAATGAAATATATTTACAGTATTTTCTAAATTTTTTTTCGTGAGAATTGTTCTGGTTCCAATTAGCACACATAGCTTTATCCTTTAAATATGGAAAATTTTTTAAGAAAAAAATATTTAATTGTGTTTAACTAGCGATAAACATATTGAAGAAGAAATATTAAATTCTGTTAATTAATTGAAAAATTGAAATATCCAAATGTGAATGTTGATTCTAAACTAAAGATCCATATTAACTATTTTCTTAGTCTAAAATAAAAGAATTGTTTGATCATATTAAAAATGTATTAAATAACAAAATTCTTTTAAATTTATTTGTTTTGGAAATCAGGCTGACAGATTGGATCATTATTTTTTTTGGATCAGTATGCTTGTTTTTTGCGTGTTAAGAAACGTGATTTCCTTCCGCCGACTTTATGTTATTTAACTTTTAAAATATTTTCAAAAATAATGCAAATCAATTATCGAGACAAGATTCTTTCATCTTCCGGTTGACTTAAATAGCTGCTTTTGTGGATAATGTACTGCACCCAAAATAAAAATAAAACGAACAAACCAAAATAATTTTTGATCTAATGATTGGATCTAAAAATACGGCTTCTTTAAAACTAGATTTCTCAAGAATTATTCGACCAATTCCTTCAAATTTTGCCATGTAAAGTTGCATTTTTTAAAAAGTTTGTATACCTTACTATTCAAAATGTTTATGACTATCATTAAATAAAAATAATGAAAAATATATACTAAACGTTTAATTTTGCCTGGATTTAGTTTATTATATAATTGTGTGCAAAAATGTTCAATTCGCTTAAAAAGTTCTAGAGATATTGCGAATTACGTTAAAAATGAAATTAACGGTTAAGGGATCCAAACTTTTTTTTCTTTTTATCCTTTTCTTCCTTATTGTGCTATATATATATATATATATATATATATATATATATATATATATATATATATATATATATATATATATATATATATATATATATATATATATATATATATATATATATATATATATATATACTAGGTGGACATTGATCTGGCATTTCTATTAGTGTGATAGAAATAATGATGTAAGTTATGTATTTGATGGTAAATTCTTTATACTCGTATGATATTTCAAGCTGTGGAGACATTATTTAATAATAGAAATGAAGCAAGTATTATGCATACTTCAATCAAACAATAGCCCTTTTGGTAATTATAAATTTAACAAATTTTATTATGCTTTACAATTAATTTCGTTTTTATTTTAGGTCAGCCGAATAACATTTTACACAGCTGTTTCATACGTTGCTGCATATTTTCTCTTTATGCTGCTAGAGATGCCTTTGGGTTCCTTGAGATCAGTTTTGTGTCCAAGAAAGACTCAACAGATAGATGTGACACCACTTAACAATTTCAAAATTCCATCTATAGATATAATATCTAAAAACACAATCGAAGGATCCGGCAAGATTTGGACAATCTCTGAAACGTATTATGGAAAATTAAAAGCATAAATTAAACATGAGGATATTTAAACTTTCAATGGTCTTAGGATTTAAAAAAAAAAAAAAACATTATTAAACATTTTAGATACAATGGAAAGGCTAATATGCGACGAAATATCAGAGCTGTGATTAAATAAGGAACTTATTTTTGGTTCATTTACATTTATTTATATTCTTTTATATAATTTTTTTTTTCTCTGGCTTTATGAATTACTGTTTCTTCGGGTGAAACGTTTTGCTTTTTTAAACATTAAAATGGAAAATATATTTCAATCTATAGTTAGTAAAATGTGTGCTAAAAAAATTTAAAAAATATTCTTAATGTTGGTTGTTGAAAAAAATTTATTAGCAGTCTTCTTTTATATACTGAAAAATGCAATGAAAAAATATCTCCAAACACGCTAAGTAAACATATTTTTAAGTATAGTTTTTGTTTCAAAGAGCAAATATAAAGTTATATGTACTTTAAAATAATGAATTTATGCCCTTAATAAATACCAGTTACTTCAAACCAAATCAAGTTTATTTTTGAGACTTAAAGTGTTTTTAAATTTAAGTTAAGTACGTTTTATACAAGTGATTTAGAAAAGAGAGATACGTTTGAAATTGTGAATAAATTGCAAACTATTTTCATAAACCATTCATAAACTATAAACATATTCATATTTATAAAAATACTTTACGCAATTACAGAATTGTTGTATGTATTTTTATAAAGGTTTTTATTTTGATTTTTTTGAAATTTTGTACTTTTTTTTTTAATAAAATAGCTTATATTGCATGCAATAACTGACGGAACTATATTATTATGAAAATAGATGACGTATTTCAGTTCTCACATTTCAAGTTCTGCATAGTTTGTTACATATTCAAAGTTTGTTACATAATATACGTTTCTAGAATTGAAGTAAAAAAAAAAAAAAAATTTAAAAACTCAATAAGTAATGAAAATAAATATTTAAGCGAAGAAGAAAAAAATAACATTAATTAAATACTGATACATTTTTAATAAGGAAAATGATATTATAAACAGCAAAATATATTTGATTTACACACGAATTTGACTGAAATTAAAACGAGTTTTTTGAAAAACCTTCTAGTTTCATAGAGCAATCAAACTGGTTTTAATATTTTCTTTATCCAAATATCCTCAACAATGGTTTGATAGATTTAAATAATGATTTTGTTTCTCTTCGCTTAAATACTTTTTCGCGATCTCAATATGCCTATTTTTATTATTTCTCTTTTACAAGAAATTTAGAAACATATGTTAAGTGCAGTGACTTTTGAACATCCTGGATTTAAAATTCATGTTATTGCAAAAGTGCTAAAATGTATTAAAAGATATCATACTCAGAGAGTTTACTTCATTTCGTTAATAGATGAAACCTATCATAATTTGCTTGATGAAATGAAATGAAATAATAATAAAAAATCACCAAGTTTAAAAAAAGCTCATCTTTTCGAAGGTTATTGTTTAAATTGATATCATTTTAATAAAAAGCCCCACGTAACTCACTAACGTTGTTGTTTTGTTTAGTATAAACCCCTTAAATTATGGAAATAAAATAAATAGTTTAGTTCAAATATATCTCCTACATTTTTATTGAGCTATAAAGCAAATTTTTATTTGCAATTTGAATGCATTTATATCTCTCTCAGATTGCATGAATTTTTGTTCGAACTGTAGTTTTAATTTTACAGGTCACGATTTAAATAATTAAACAACTGAAGTAAACAATTCTGTATCATTTTAACAATTTCTTTAATTGGTTGATGTTGTAATTGTCTGATTCAATAAACGATTTGAATTAACCCAAAACCCAGTTTGTTAATCATTATTACTCCTTAATTCATTCTTTGCTTTATTACAAAGTTAAAAAAGGTTATGGTATAAAAATAGACCAATTTTATATGAAAATCCCATTTTAATTGTTCTTTAAGAAATTAGGTATTATTTATCTCTTTTCACCGAAAAAGTCTATCTAGTTTTATTAGATTTTACCTCCCTGTAAAAAAAAAAAAAAAAAAAAAATTAGAAAAACCTGCCAACCTCAAAAACAAAAAAGCTATTATGCAAAAAAAGAAAATCATTCAAGTTGCTTTGTAATGATGTTCTTGCAGTCGTCGTCTGCCATTAAGGCAGAAGGGGTGCGATTGTTCTTGTTTTGAAGTGGTGCCCTCTTTGGCCAAAAATTCGACTTCTGACACACCCATACACTCGTTTAATGGTTGGATCCATTCATACATCCATTCATTCGTCCACATATCATAATTTTGACCTGAACCAGAGAACGATCAATCTCCTATTAAGTTATTGATTTGTTATGGAAACATGGAAGACTTTGTGACCCGACAGATTTAACGTGTACTAGTCACCATTTACTACACGGGGAGGGGGAGTCTTCCGCCGGCTGGCTTTGCAATTATAAATTTCTTTTATAATAAACCAAAGTCAAGATCAGCAAGAGAGCAGCGTTATGAAGAAACACCAAATTTAGATTAAAATTCTTGAGCAACAGATCCTTCAATTAATTGCCTTTGTTTATCTCTCTCTTTAAAATGCATTCTACCTATGTTTACAGTTTAAAATAAAGTTCCTATTTCATATAGAAGTGTGTCATAATTCACAATAGTTTTAACAAAGCTGGAATTATATATTTAAGTTAATTTAAAATTTTTTTTAAAATTATCGAGAAAATTCCGGTAACATTAAATAAGGAGAAAACGTCCTAAATTTTATGATTATGTGGATTTTGCTTTCGAAACAATTTTAATATAGGTAAACTTAATGAGTATAATTTTATTTAATGAGAATAGCTTTGATTAAGAAGTTCATTTTAAGTTAAACTAAAAATTTTTCATAATATCTACTGATTCTTGGAAACAAATTAAATGCCTATTTTAAACAGAATACAAATTAACGTTTGTTAAAATGCTTATACCGGTATGAAGATAAATTGTTCAAAGTTTGCAATAAATAAAACTTCAGATTAAGGAAGGACTTCCAACACGCTGAGACACATTTACTTTCGGACATTTATTACAGAACATTTCTTAAGAGTAAGGAAACTTTATTGTTGGTGGTAAAGTTTTAGTCAGGTTAATATTAGTTGACTTTTTTCATTTGTAAGATTTGGATGTTTTGCTATGAGGAATTAACGTCGATACCAATCTGAAACTATACGAAGTTATCATAGGAGTGGAACTTAAATCGAAACTCAAACACCAAGGCATCCAAAATTTATTAAGTTTTTTTTTTTTTTTTTTTTTTTTTTTTTTTTTTTTTTTTTTTTAAGTTTCAGGAAACTTGTGTTTCTGGTAAGGTTTTTGTTTGGTTAATATTTGTTAACCTTTATCGTTAGTGGGAGATTTGGTAGATTTCTATGAGTAATTAAGTCTAGCAACAATCTCAAATCGGAAGTTATTATTATTGTGGAATCGAAACAACCACCAAGGTAACTAATATTTAAGGGCTTCTTAATTTAAAAAAAAAACTTTTTGGTAAGGCTAAAATTTGTTAACGTTTTTCGTTTGTGGGAGATTTAGGAGTTTTCTATGAGTATTAAAAACGGGCAACAATCTCAGGACCGAAATTATTATTAGAGTGGAACTTAAATCGAAAGTAAACGCTGAGATAACAAACATTTATTAAGGGTTTTTAATTTTAGAAAACGTTTTTGATTCTCTTAAGTTTAATATTTGTTAACGTTTTTCGTTTTTGGGAGATTTGGGAGTTTTGTAAGAGTAATTAAAACGGGGTGTTAGGGTTGGGAATTCATATATTAGATGATTAATTAATATTCCATGCAAAGTTTAAAACTAATTAAATTGGTATAATTGGGAATTGGGAATATACGGGGTTGGGAATTTATATATTAGATGATTAATTATTATTCTGCAACAATGTCTAGCCGGAAATTATTATTAGAGTAGACTTAAATCGGAAATAAACACCAAGATAACAAACATTTATTAAGAGGTTTTTAATTTCAGGGAACTTTTTGGTTTCCGTAGTGGGATTCAGAGCAAAGGCAAAAAGGGAAAATCCAAATTGAAAGGGAGAATGATTAAACTTTTCCCCTGAGAGGGAAAAGGTACAAGAACTGAGTAATTTTACTTTTGTTTTAGGTGCGCCCAAGGTTTGTCGGTAGTTTTAACAGGACGTAGAAATACCGTGTCCGAGAAGTTACTACTGTAATTTTTTTGTTTAATTAAATTTGTTGTTAAACGTTGTTCTTTCGTCTAATTATTATTTGCATCAAAATCATTACTTACAACTGAAGCCTTATTAGCGTAGTCGGCAGGACTTTTTTTAATTTTTTTTTTTTTAATATTTTTATTATGTTAGCTGGAAAAAGAATCTGATGCAATCTTGTTTCGTTTTGAAAATACGGTAAGAGCTCCATTTAGTGTTATATGACTCTTAATTTGTTAAATTCCATTGGTGAGAAAAGTCTGTTTTGAAAATACATTCTAATTAACTGATAATTTAAAAAATGTTTTTTGTGTTGTCAGAATTATTTTGTTCCGTCCGGAATAAATCGTAGAATATGTCATACCATTCAATATTTGTTAGAATATATGTTATTTGTTCAGCGATGCATAAAGTAAGAATATAGTAATGATATATTTTTTATTTGTTCTATCAGGAAAATTTTTAAATAATGTGTTGTTTTATGTAGAAGTGATTTGTAATGGTTACCACGTTTCTGTGTTTTTAAGTAAGAAGTATATGAATGCGAAATCGAAAAGAGAGAGAGGTTGTGTTAGCACTCTAGTGCAGTCAAATTACCGTACACAAATCGGCACATCGTAGATGCAGTATGCATGTCAGTGCAATTAAATATGAAAAACAAAACATAAGCGCATCAGTGCATGTAATTTAAGGTACATTAGTACATTGAAGGGTTATGTGCACGTCAGTGCATCCAGTTAGCTTTTTTTTAAAAAAAAACTGTTAATTAATAGCACATCCAGGAGCGGATTAAGCGACGCGGGGCCCTAGGCCATTAAAATTTTTGGGGCCCTTAGATAATTTTTTTTCTCGTATATTTTTTATGTATTCAGATATAAAAGTATTTATATATCTTTTAATTTAAGAAAGCATATTTAAAATTAAAATAAATAATAATATATTAAATTTCATTTTATTTTGATAATTTAGAACTTAAAAAATAATCATAACATTTTGAAAAAAATTGAAATTTATTGAAAAAATTTGCAATTTATTTTTCTTATGTAAAAAAAATCATCGTATTTTATTAATATATATTTGAAATTGTTTTTTTTTAAAAATCATTGTTTTTCTTAATTTTTTTTAATTTATTTTCAAAAAACTTTTTTTAAGGATATTCAAACTAATAGAATTGTGTCAAATTATGTTCACTGATATAAGAATAAATTTGTTTTGTTTTAGAATCATTTGCTTTATATATATATATATATATATATATATATATTAATCATCACTAATTATTTGGTATACTCTCGTATTATTGTTTTATTTAACGAAATTTGTGTGAAATTGCTTTTTTTTTTTTTTTTTTTTTTTTTTTAAATTTTTGAATATGGCTTATTTGGAGCGTGCACGTAAAGATGATGTTAAGGCTTTAGCCGTTGAGTTGGGTCATGATATTTTGAATGACATGAAAATTACCGATTTGTGTAAATCGATAACGACAGATGAAGGATATGATGAAGAGTTCACTAAAAATCAGTTGTTGGTTATTATTGAAGACAGAAAACTCCGTGAACAGATCAAGGATAAACGTCACCAATTTGAAATCGAGAAGCTTCGAGAGCAACAAGATGTAGAAAATCAAAGGCTTGAACGCGAATTTCAGCTTGAAAAACTGCGTTTAGATAATGAGAGATTGAACACATTTCCTCAGTCTATCGAAGCTAAAGTCAGTGCATATGAATTAACAAAGATCGTTTCCAAATGGAGATATGGATGGATATAGAGTTTTGTTTCTAACATTATGCTCGAGAGCCAAGCAAAAGAAGTTGGGATTAATAAATTTAACTAGGCGTCAGCCCTATTACCTCTTACGCCATCTGAAATCACACAACTAATTGCTTGAGAGGCTGAAGATAAGTTTGAAGATTATAATTATACAAAAGGCAATTTACTTAAGAGGTTTAAGATGAATCCAGAACATTTCAGGCAGAAATTTGTTAAACATCAGAAGAACCCTTCCAATTCATGGCGTGATTTCGTTTTCGAAATTGCGAGTTATTTTGACGAAAGGCTAGTTGGTATAGAGGTAACTGATTTCAAAGGATTGAGAAACTTGATGATCACTAATCAACTAAAAAGACGGGTCCCTGGAGAAATAAGAGATCATTTCCTGGACAGCTGGTGCAAGTTTAGAATCCCTGGTTTTTGGCTTACAAACTTGATGAGTATAAAAATGTGAGAACAAGTTTTAAAAAAAAGTAACTGCAACTGACATGAAATCCAGATCAACAAGCCAATTAAAGCCATATATTGGAGAAACTAATTTCAAATTTAGAGCAGAATCTGATCAAACCAGCGTAATATTCAGAACACCAAATACTCTAAAAGATTTTGGAACTAAATTTCTTAGACCAACTTGCTTTTCTTGTGGAGAAATAGGACATACTTCTACATTCTGTCCCAAAAATGCAAAAAAGCAACTTAGACCCGGCCCTAAGGCCAATGTGAAAACTGACAATGTTTCTGGTTTGTGAAAACTGACAAACCAGAAAGGAACTAATCTAAAGAAGTCGTGGCAGCCAAGGTATCCGTCTCAGTTTCAACTCTAATAAAACTCAAGGAAGAAATAGATGACTTGAAGGTTGTGAATATTAAGTGTGAAAATAAAACTCTGAGAGCAATTGTAGACACTGTAGCCCAAATTGCAGTGATACGCAAGGACTTGATTGATTTAGATTGTGGGGAAAGTGAAGGTACTATTCAAATATTTTCTGCATTTTGCGAAAAGTGTCATAGCTGCATTGAAATTGTTCAGCTTTAAAATAGATGATAATATGCACATTTCCATGCCTATTACCTGTGCAGTATCTAAAAAGCTCGTCAACGACAAGTTAACTTGTGGTAGTGCTTAATGAACTTTTATTACGAAATATCCAATTTTATGATTTCATTCAAGGGATTTCTGAAATTGGACACCCTGTCGATGATAAAGATGACTCAATTCATGAAAATTCTCAAAAGTACGAAGTTGAACTTATTACCCATAGATCTATATCTTGTCAGACTCTGGAAATACGAAAAATAATGATCAAGTCCAGAATAATGATTTAGGCGACAATCTTAGTAATCGTAATAAAAGTCGGAAAAATTTCATCCGTATACAGTAAGAAGACAGCATCCTTAAAGAAGCATGGGAATTTGGAAAGAAAAAGAAGAATTCATATAGTTTTGAGAATGGAATTTGGACACATTCTGAATGGGTTTGCGACGAACTCATTACACAAGTATTACCTGAAAACAAGCGCAAGGAGAGGTATTGCGAAGGACCCATGATGTCTCTTTATCAGGTCATCTAGGAGAAAAGAAAACAAAACAGAGGATTAAATATTCACTATGAAAACTGATGTAAAAAGCTATTGCGAGAGCTGTGAGGAACGTCAAGTAAGACGAACTGTAACATATAGAGATCGTGTACCTATACAGCTAATTGTTCGTCCTGAAAATCCCTTCGAAGTTTGGAGTGTAGATTGCATTGGACCTCTGGAGCCAAAATCGAAAGGTCACCACAATAAAATTATTTGTGAGGTTGATCTGAAGAGAGACAAATTTTACTGACGAGTTAACTGAAGCGTTTGTTAACATTTTGGGAATATTTCCAAGTTTTGCTACTCCCGGACATCCTGAAAGTATGGGAGCTGTGGAACGTTGGAATGGGACTCTAAAATACATGTTAAATAAAAACATCCAAGAAAATGGCAATGATTGGGACTTACACCTCCACTATTTGATGCTTGCCTATAGAGAAATACCACATAGTACCACTGGTGTTTCACCATATCAGCTAGTGTATGGAAGATTACCCAATGGTCCCTTGAAAGTTATGAAGAATGTTCGAACGGGTGAAGAAGAAATTCAAACTGATGTTTCAAATTCTGTTGAAAAATACCTTTAAGATATGAGAGAAAAATTAAGCCAAGCGCTTGAATTTTCTAAAGAAAAATCTGGAAAAACACAAGCTGAATATTGTAATAGATATAATTTGAGATCAAAGGAAAAGCAGTTTAAAATTGGAGATCAGGTTTTGATCCTCATTCCCTCATCATCCTCTTCTCATAAACTGTTGAAAACGTGGATGGGTACAGCAACTATTGGTGAGTTGCCAAGAAGCACCAAAGAACTACATTTTAACAAACCCCGACTGTATGTAGCGAGATTTGGTCAAATTGGTTTGATGTTTGACCAGGATCAAGAATTTGGAGATTTGCATTATGCACCTATTGACACTATAAAATTGACTAAAGATGATATTAGGAAACATGCACTTAACAATTCTGTAAATTTAAATTATTCGCAAAAACAGAAGCTAGCTAACGATTTGCATTATGCACCTATTGACACTATAAAATTGACTAAAGATGATATTAGGAAACATGCACTTAACAATTCTGTAAATTTAAATTATTCGCAAAAACAGAAGCTAGCTAACGATTTGCATTATGCACCTATTGACACTATAAAATTGACTAAAGATGATATTAGGAAACATGCACTTAACAATTCTGTAAATTTAAATTATTCGCAAAAACAGAAGCTAGCTAACGTACTGCTACTGTTTTTGATTCTATCCCAGGATTAACAAATGTTAATGGACATTCAGTGTCTCTAATTCCGGATTTCATTCCAAAGAAAATGAAACCATATCGATTACCCATTGCTCTACAGGAGGAGGTGGCTCGACAAATTCAAGAACTACTTTGGCTAGGACTGATAGAACCGAGTGAAAGGGAATGGGCTCATCCCATCGTATACGTATCCAAGAAAGATGGTAGTGTCAGACTGTGCCTCGATTACAGATTGCTAAATAGCTTTACAGTTACTGATGCCTATCCTATGCCCAAAGTCAAAGAAAGTTTGTTTGAAATTCGTAAGGCAAATTACATAAGCGTTTTAGACTTGACAAAATATTACTGGCAAATCCCTATGAAGAAGGAAGCTAAACATCTTTCTGCTTTTGTAACTCATTCTGGACATTACCAATGGAAGGTGCTACCATTCGGTATGAAAAAAGGTGGAAGTACTTTTCGAAAATCGATGGATAAAGCCCAATTGCTTCATCAGAAATACTGTCAATCATATATTGACAATGTGGCAATATTTTCCGAGTCTTGGGAGGATCAGCTCTATCATATTAACCAAGTGTTCAGAACCTTGAACGAAATAGGTCTAAAAGTGAATCTTAAAAAATGCGACTTTGGAAAAAACTCTGTGAAATTTTTAGGTCATATTATCGGATCCGGACAACATTCCCCCGATCCCGAAAAGGTAGAAGCAATACGAAAACCAAGCCGACCATCCACTAAGAAGGAATTCAAAAGTCTCCTGGGTTTAACTAGTTACTATAGAGATTTTATTCCGAGCTTTTCAGATATAATGTTACCTTTGATTAATCTTACAAAGAAAAATATTCCAAACCATTCCTTGTGATGACTCAGCTGAACAGTCGTTTTCTAAGCTCAAAAAGCAATTAATTTAATGCTTTCTCTGTATACTTCCTACAGCGACCATTTCAACTATTTACTGATGGTAGTGGAACTGCTGTAGGTGCCTGTTTATCATAAACTGATGAGCATGGAAAAGAAATGCCAATAAATTTAGCAAAAAGGTATCAGAAAGCAAAAAAAAAAAAAAATGGTCCACTATCGAACTAGAGGGCTTTTCAGTGTTGAAAGTGTTAAAACGTTTCGATATATGGATTTTTAATTCGCAAATCGAAGTCATTTCCGATCATGACCCACTCAGATAATTAACACGTAGTGCCACGTGTGACAGTGAGAAAATTATTATTGATTGATTTAATAAAGTTTATCTTAAATTGAATTTTAAAAAGAACATTAAGAGAGAAAATGGGGGTTAAAATCAAAAGTTAAAGTTAGAGTGGATTAGAGGGAAGGTACAGGGCTTGGCGGTGAAGTATAGGAAAGTACAAAGGCGTGAACCACAAAAACCGTGATGGGCACTTGAGGTCATTTAAATATAGGTTGACTAAAGCGAATAATAAAAAAAGGAATAATAAGTAAACCATATTATGGGGGGAAGTGTGTGTGATGAGAATAAATAAAAAGCATAAATCAGAACAATTAAAGAAATAGAAACAAACAAGAAATCTTACATCTGGAAATGACCTGGAACAAAACAAGTAAAAAAAATATATACGATAGGAAGTTAGTTACTCACCCATTTGTGAATCGCTGAAGACGCTGGAGTCAAGGACTGAATATACACAAAAAAAAAAAAAAAAAACACGGCAAAAAAAGGGAACGAATTAAAAAGCAAAATAAAATAAAAAAAAGAGAGCTGACATCATTTTGATGAGCTTCAACAATTTAAATTTATTATTATAAAAAAAAAGTTTCCAAATTTACTACCAACATTCCTTTTTCGAAGAAAGCGACGCCAACTCAATTGGCTCATAATTAATCAAAGTGGTAAAGGTTTTTTTTTTTAACAAAAAAATCAAACAAGAAGAAATTTACATCAACTAAAGATATATAAGTTTAAAGAAAAACTAACATATTGAGTTAGAAAAATGGGGAAACAACACCATATTAATGGTGGATAAAACCTAGAAAAAAAGGGCAAAGGCCTAAAAAATAAATTGGTGCGAACACATAGGATCAGCCCGAAGGCCTCTCCAGAGGTGAACTGAGTAAAAAGGACGCTGTGAGTTTAGAAAGTTTTTGAGGAAAGGGGGAAACTGACCAATAAGGGTCCAGAAAAAGCCCTAACCGCAAGATGGGAAGCCCCGTTTAAATTTAGCGGGAAGGAGGGAAGAAGAAGAACAGTAGAAAAAAACAAGATGGCTAAGCAGCCAAAAAGTAAAAAAATGGGGGAGGTTAATTAAAATTAGAATGACGCTAAAAACAACAAATCAAGGCAAAAAGAGGTGGTAATAGGCTCAAATTAAATGTAAAAAAAAAAAAAAACGTTAAATTAAATAAAATAAAAGGAAAACAATTAAAAAAGGAGAAATAAATTAAATTTAAAAAAAAATAACAGAATACACTGTTAAAAAGGCGATGTTACAGAACACCGTGACACCACACATAGTAGAAAGCTAACAAGATGGGCACAAACACACCAAAGATATAACGTTAAAATTACTTATAGGAGAGGTAGTGTGCATGGAAACGCAGATGCCTTGTCAAGATTACCTATCATATGAAATAATCATATCGTTTCTTTGTTTGTTTAAATATTTACAATGTTATCGTTAATTTAGTAAATCTGTGTTGAAAATTTACAATTTTGTTATTGTTTTCGGAATCATGTTTCACTGCACACTTACATTTTTATGTGTAATATAATTATGATTTTTTTCAACGTATATTTCAGTTTACTTTTTTGTTTGTTTGTTCTTTGTAGAATTTTCAGTTAGACGCATCGTCTTCTTCTGAAGTCAGATACTTCTCCAAAGGGCGGAGGAATGAGATTCAGAGCAAAAGCGAAAAAGGGAGAATGATTAAACTTTTCCCCTGAGAGAGAAAAGGTACAAGGACTGTGTTATTTTACTTTTGTTTTAGGTGTGCCCAAGGTTGTTATGGAGTAGAAATGTCCTGTTCTTGACGCTACTTTTGTACTTGTTTTGTTTAATTAAATTTGATGTTTAACTTTGTTCACCCGTTTAATTATTATTTGCATCAAAATCATTACGTACACTTAAAAACATTTTTTTGGTATGTTTATTATTTGTTAACGTTTTTCGTTTTTGGGCAAAAAGTTTAAAAAGTTTTCCATTAGTAAAAAAAAACGGGCAACACTCTCAAGCCAGAAATTATTATCAGAGTGAAACTTAAATCCAGAGTAAACACCAAGGTAACCTATATTTATTAAGGGGTTTTTAATTTCAGGAAACTGTTTGGTTTCTGGAACGTTTAATAATTGTTAGCGTTTTTCGTTTTGGGAAATTTGGGAGTTTTCCATCAGTAATAAAAACGGGCAATACTCTCAAGCCAGAAATTATCATCACAGTGAAACTTAAATCGAGGGAAAACACCGAGGTAACTATATTTATTAAGGGGTTTTTAATTTCAGGAAACTGTTTGGTTTCTGGAAAGTTTAATATTTTTTAGCGTTTTTCGTTTTGGGAAATTTGGGAGTTTTCCATGGGTCATAAAAACGGGCAACACTCTCAAGCCAGAAATTATTATCAGAGTCGAACTTAAATCGAGGGTAAACACCGAGGTAACTATATTTATTAAGGGGTTTTTAATTTCAGGAAACTGTTTGGTTTCTGGAACGTTTAATAATTGTGAGCGTTTTTCGTTTTGGGAAATTTGGGAGTTTTCCATGAGCAATACAAACGGGCAACACTCTCAAGCCAGAAATTATCATCAGAGTGAAACTTAAATTGAGGGTAAACACCGAGGTAATTATTTTTATTAAGGGGTTATTTAATTTCAGGAAACTGTTTGGTTTCTGGTAAGTTTAATAATTGTTAGCGTTTTTCGTTTTGGGAAATTTGGGAGTTTTCTATGAGTAATAAAAACGGGCAACACTCTCAAGACAGAAACTATTATAAGATTGAAACTTAAATAGAGAGTAAACACCAAGGTAACCTATATTTATAAAGGGCTTATTTAATTTCAGGAAACTGTTTGGTTTCTGGAAAGTTTAATATTTGTTAGCGTTTTTCGTTTTGGGAAATTTGGGAGTTTTCCATGGGTAATAAAAACGGGCAACACTCTCAAGCCAGAAATTATTATCAGAGTCGAACTTAAATCGAGGGTAAACACCGAGGTAACTATATTTATTAAGGGGTTTTTAATTTCAGGAAACTGTTTGGTTTCTGGAACGTTTAATAATTGTGAGCGTTTTTCGTTTTGGGAAATTTGGGAGTTTTCCATGAGTAATACAAACGGGCAACACTCTCAAGCCAGAAATTATCATCAGAGTGAAACTTAAATTGAGGGTAAACACCGAGGTAATTATTTTTATTAAGGGGTTATTTAATTTCAGGAAACTGTTTGGTTTCTGGTAAGTTTAATAATTGTTAGCGTTTTTCGTTTTGGGAAATTTGGGAGTTTTCTATGAGTAATAAAAACGGGCAACACTCTCAAGACAGAAACTATTATAAGATTGAAACTTAAATAGAGAGTAAACACCAAGGTAACCTATATTTATAAAGGGCTTATTTAATTTCAGGAAACTGTTTGGTTTCTGGAAAGTTTAATATTTGTTAGCGTTTTTCGTTTTGGGAAATTTGGGAGTTTTCCATGGGTAATAAAAACGGGCAACACTCTCAAGCCAGAAATTATTATCAGAGTCGAACTTAAATCGAGGGTAAACACCGAGGTAACTATATTTATTAAGGGGTTTTTAATTTCAGGAAACTGTTTGGTTTCTGGAACGTTTAATAATTGTGAGCGTTTTTCGTTTTGGGAAATTTGGGAGTTTTCCATGAGTAATACAAACGGGCAACACTCTCAAGCCAGAAATTATCATCAGAGTGAAACTTAAATTGAGGGTAAACACCGAGGTAATTATTTTTATTAAGGGGTTATTTAATTTCAGGAAACTGTTTGGTTTCTGGTAAGTTTAATAATTGTTAGCGTTTTTCGTTTTGGGAAATTTGGGAGTTTTCTATGAGTAATAAAAACGGGCAACACTCTCAAGACAGAAACTATTATAAGATTGAAACTTAAATAGAGAGTAAACACCAAGGTAACCTATATTTATAAAGGGCTTATTTAATTTCAGGAAACTGTTTGGTTTCTGGAAAGTTTAATATTTGTTAGCGTTTTTCGTTTTGGGAAATTTGGGAGTTTTCCATGGGTAATAAAAACGGGCAACACTCTCAAGCCAGAAATTATTATCAGAGTCGAACTTAAATCGAGGGTAAACACCGAGGTAACTATATTTATTAAGGGGTTTTTAATTTCAGGAAACTGTTTGGTTTCTGGAACGTTTAATAATTGTGAGCGTTTTTCGTTTTGGGAAATTTGGGAGTTTTCCATGAGTAATACAAACGGGCAACACTCTCAAGCCAGAAATTATCATCAGAGTGAAACTTAAATTGAGGGTAAACACCGAGGTAATTATTTTTATTAAGGGGTTATTTAATTTCAGGAAACTGTTTGGTTTCTGGTAAGTTTAATAATTGTTAGCGTTTTTCGTTTTGGGAAATTTGGGAGTTTTCTATGAGTAATAAAAACGGGCAACACTCTCAAGACAGAAACTATTATAAGATTGAAACTTAAATAGAGAGTAAACACCAAGGTAACCTATATTTATAAAGGGCTTATTTAATTTCAGGAAACTGTTTGGTTTCTGGAAAGTTTAATATTTGTTAGCGTTTTTCGTTTTGGGAAATTTGGGAGTTATTTATGAGTAATACAAACGGGCAACACTCTCAAGCCAGAAATTATCATCAGAGTGAAACTTAAATCGAGGGTAAACACCGAGGTAACTATATTTATTAAGGGGTTTTTAATTTCAGGAAATTGTTTGGTTTCTGGAAAGTTTAATATTTGTTAGCGTTTTTCGTTTTGGAAAATTTGGGAGTTATTTATGAGTAATACAAACGGGCAACACTCTCAAGCCAGAAATTATCATCAGAGTGAAACTTAAATCGAAAGTAAACACAAAGGTATCTTTATATTTATTAAGGGGTTTTTAATTTCAGGAAACTGTTTGGTTTCTGGTATGGTTAATATTTGTTAAAGTTTTTCGTTTGCGGTAAATTTGGGAGTTTTAACGGAGTTGAAACGGGCAACATTCTCTAGCTGGAAATTATTATTAGAGTTGAACTTAAATCGAAAGCAAACACCAAGTTAACCAACATATGTTATTGAAGGTATTTAAATTTCTGAAAACATTTTTGTTACTGGTACGATTAATATTTGTTGATGTTTTTCATTTGTGGAAAATTTGAAAGTTTTCTTATGGGAAATTCCGACGGGCGCCAATCTCAAACCGTGAAATTATTAACGTGGTGGAACTTATATTGAGAGCAAATTCCAAAGTAACCGACATTTATTTTAAGGGTATTTTTTTATTTCGGGAAAACTTTATTGCATGTTGTAAAGTTTTCACCAGGTTTAAATTTGGCAACGTTTTTCGTTTGCGGGAGATTTGAAAGTTTTGTAATGAGGAATTAAGACTGTCACTAACAACAAACCGCGAAATTTTTCTAGAAGTGGAACTTAAATCCAAAGCAAAGACCAAGGTAACCAATATTTATTAAGAGTTTCTTAATTTCAGAAACTCATTTTGTTACTTCAAGATATCATTCTCTTGCGTTATTCAGGATATTAATAGGTTGTCAAAATATTTGTCTTGAATGTTTAGGAATAATTTCGAAGTATACTAAAATAATTTAAACTTATTGCGTAGAAAATTAATTAAGGAATATTAAATTAAATTTACATTTATTTTTTGAACGCGAAAAGAAATTTAAAATTACTGTACGAGCTGGTGCGAATTGATAATCCGGCAAAGTTTTATAATAGATTTAAATAATAGAGAATTCTGTTTACTGGTAATTTGAAATAGAAAATAATTACATTAAAAGGATTTATTTTCCAAGGTTCCAATTAATGAAGATAAATCTCAGCATCAACATAATCAGAAATCTTCTTTTTTGTGAAGAATTTTATTTTTCCTCCCATTTTATATGATAAAAAATACATTTCCGTCAAATTTATTTAACGTAAACATCCATCTGAAATCTATAAAATTTAATTAGTATAGAAAACCTTCAAGTAAGTTCAATTTATAAGCTGTAAAAAATGTGAAGGCCTTTAATTTAATTTCATGCATTTGCTGATTGAAGATAAAGCTTTAAAGTTTGATTTTACAACCTTTGCATTTTTGAAAAAGAAATAAGGAGTATTTTATATTAAATTCAAAAGGAAAACAAAAACAGATAATATAGTGTTTTACCAAAATCTAACGTTGATTTTTTAGAAAACGTTATTTTATAAATAAAAAAATATATTTATAAATACTAATGTTACTTTAAATATATGTTAAAAATAAATTTTATAAACAAATATGCATTATTAGGATGAAGTATAATATACGGAAAAAACAATTCTGGTAAAATTACCGTACTGTGTAGGTATTGGTGTTCTTGGTAAAAAGAAACATAATTCTGATTAATAATAAAAAATAAATAGTAATGAAACCATTTATTTGGTAATTTTTCCTTTCATATGGTAACGGCTTACCAAAAATTCTGGTTTTCTAAATTATAGTTCTTATTATCACACATTTAGTAAAAAAAAGAAAACTAAAAAGTTAATTTCACCTAATAATTGGATTTATGCCTATTTTAACGAATCAAGATAAAATAACAAAATTCCCCTAGATTTACTAAATTATGTTTCATATTATGAAACCATATTTTATTGGTAATGTTACCGAAATTATTACCAAAGTTTCGGTAAAATTAACGACTTCTTTGATGCTCCCATAGAACCAGAAACACGATTAATTTTTCCATATTTTGGTATCTTCAAGCAAACTATTTTTCTTAGTGTTAATCCAATGATTAAATACTACAAAAGAAATACTGAATTTTGATACATAACAAAATCGATTTTTATAATTCAAATAAATCTGAATGAAAAATTTTTTTTTTATTTGTTTTATTTTTTTGTTATTTAACCTGAAATTTTTCATTTTATAGAATTTAAATTAGATAATTTTTCAGAAATTGAATTTTAAAGCTAGATAATTCATTTCTTAATTTTATTTTTTAAATATTTCTTTAATACTACTTGTTTAATTAATAGCTGTTGCTAGACTAGTAAAATCATGCAAACTACTATTTGTTTTTACAGAGTGAAATGAATATTCTATTCAAGAAATCATAATTCTAGTTATTATCTTAATAAACTTGATCAAGATGTTACTTGATTTTAGAACAGATTTGTAACGGCAATTTACTTTAGAATCAAAGTTTAAAGCAATAAATAAATAAAAGAATTTTTAAAATTGTTTAAACTTTAAAAACTTTACTGACTGGAGAAATATCTTTTCTGTTTTTGATGAATGAATTATTACCGAAATTCCACAAAAACTGGTTTGAGATTTCATTCGTTCAAGATGACGTCAAACTTACGTCAGTTCCCAGCGTCTTCAAACTGTTATTTCTACGAGTTAGGTGTACTTCGTATTTCTCGAAAGAAATTTATTGAGGAAATAGTTAATTTAAAAATAAAAAAATAAAAAAGAAAAACGATTCGTTAATGTTACTATTTACCAAATTTATCAATGTTTCTAAATGTTTTCAATTCGGTTAAGAATGTAATAAAGAAGCAAATAAAATATCATTTCATCCCAGTGGTGAAATATTGCTTGTAATTGAATGTGATTTCTTGAAAATCATTTTTTTTCTTCAACATAATATATGAGATTAATTCTCTGCGATGAATATGCATTGCGATAAAATGCATTAAAAACAACATTTAAAATCTTAAATGATAAGATTGTAATTAAAACCAATACGCGTTTCGGAGTCACAATGGTACAGCTTCATAGGTGGGATAAAATACAGGAATGGTTTAACCCTACAGAAAGTTACGGCATACTAAAGAGGTAAATATGCTGCTAAGAGATGGAATGACAGAAAATTTAAAATAAATGAAATAAAAAATTAAAAAATAAAAATATATTAAAATAGAAAAAATAAAAAGAGAAAAATATATTTACAATAGAAAAGGGAAATAAAAAAATAAAATATTTCTTTTACTTTTTTTAATTGTGGTATACCACATTTGTCAAATAGTTTGGAAATTCTTAATTTTTAAAAAAAAAAATTTTCTTTATCTTCCGTCATTTAATTATTTCTTTATTAATTTAATTATCTTCCGTCATTTAAGTATTTAAAAAATAATGATTTATAGAAATAAATTCTTTTTGCCTGAGACTAAACAAGGAAGTTATGGCTGTTTTTGAAGAGTCTATCATCATATGAAACAATACTTTTTTGCGAATAGCATATTTTTGAAACTGTTATGAGTTTTAATTCATGTTCCATTTTAAATATTGAATCGAAGCCTTCTTATGAAATGGCGCAAAATGTCTAAATGAAAATTGTTAAAATGAAAAGTATTTTTTATTTAAATTTTATTATTTAAAGAGTTATTCAAAAGTTGCATTGTTTAAATTCATAAAAATGTCCTCTAAAAAAACGAGAATTATTTATTTATTCAGGTTGAAAAATCCTCCCCGAATAGCGATTTTTTAAAAATAAATCTTTTTTTTTTAAATATTTAAAATATTTTTCTGCGTTAAAACCTTAAAACTTTCTTGTAACAAGATATTCGATATTTATGGTTCAAAATTAAAGCTTTTTTTTTCATGTTTAAGGCTATCAAGTTTGTTTATAGCTATTCGTTGATGAAAGAGCTCAGAAGAACAATCCTGAAAGCAAAAGTCTTGCTAAAATTATTAAGGATTTCACGAATATGCATTCGGATTCTATTTACAAGCACATATTATCGATAAAAGAAATAACTTTGCAACGAAGTTTAAAATGTCATTATCTGTCTTGTTTTGCAAAGTTTCCTTGAAATAGTACCAAACACTTAGCATTAAAAGAATTAATTTAATCTTCATGTAAATGCTAAGGTAAATTGCTATTTCTAGAATATTTCTAGAACATTTATCAGTTATATGTCATTATTGTTGGTGATAGCGTGCCAACGATGACAAGAAACTTATCATTAAAAATACTATGTTTTTTATGGTAAAAACTAATTTTATATGCGTGTTAAACTTCACTTAAAAACACTTCAGTGTAGGGAATGTTTCCTTCACTATTTCTATCCGCATATTTCCTTGTTCCTTATAAATCGTCGAAACTATTCTCATATACTGAAATAAATTTTTTTGTTTTTCAATTCTAAAGCATTTAAACTTACTACCATTATAATAATTATTAAATAAGTAAACAAACTATAGTTGCTTTAAAAACTCCACTATTTTCAGATTCGAAGATAAAGAAACATAGTAATTTAGTAAGAAAATCTCGTGGGTTGATTAGGAAAAAAACCTTAAATAAGATAGGATCCAGCATTGATCATAAGAATGCATCCGATTTTCATGTGCGATGGCTGAAATATTTATTTCATTTAAAATATAAAGATATTATTAAAAATTGAAATATTTAAAAAAAAGGGGTGTATTTTTTTATAGAATTTATAAGACAAATTTCAAATTATTCAACTGCGTGCGTATTAATAATGCGTTCTATGTCGATTCGGTAGATATAAATAATGCGTTCTATGTTAATTCGGTAATTATAAATAATGCGTTCTATATTAATTCCGTAGTAATAAATAACGCTTTCTGTTCCGTTTTTGAAGTAACAGGATATGCGCTCTGCGTTCATTTAATGATCACGACTATTTAATAGGGATATTAAAGATATTAAATTTAGGTTCAAAGAGATTTGATGTGAGTTCTGTGCAAGAAAGGTGTTGATTAAGTAATCGAAATTTAGGTATTCTGCGCCTATTCGGAAGTCATAGGCTCATTTGTTGATCACTAAGATGAATAGCGATATTAAATTCAGGTTCAAGGTGACTTAGTTTTACTATAAAAGAAACACGTGACCCCAAAAAATAAATTCAAAATTATATCAGTGTCACATTCATAACTCAAAAGATCGTCAAGCAAAATAGTAATACATCAGAAACCAATTAATCATCATTTCTATTTATCCGATCAATATTTAAAATCATGACAAGTAAGAGTGCTTGAAAATGACAAATTTACATTTGCAGTTAGTAATTAGTATAACACTTACAGTAACAATGCTAATGCCACTTAAAATACTAAATAAAGAAATTCGTTCATATTCAGGTTAAAACGGTATTGGGGACAGATTTTGAAAGTAGGAGACCCATTTGAAAAATGAAATAATTCTTAAAGCAATTTCAAGAAGTTTTTTAAACCAAATACCGATTGCTTTAAGATGGAATGTACTGTAAAAATTTACGGTAAAAAGTACTGGTGCTCATTGTGCCGGTACTTTTTGCTATTACGTTAATTTTTATCATAAAATTTTACAGAATATACCGCAATTCCTCCTGAAATATTTATTGTAAAATCGCTAAAACACTGTAATTTCATAAATATTACTGTTAAAATTACAATATAGAATTTTACCATAAAAATTGATTTCTCGGTGTAATGAATAGAAACACGAGAATGAATCTTTTGAATGATGTAATCTGGGTACCAGTACTACATTTCCCGTAATTTGATCCGGAATTTTTTACAGAGTTGTTGCCTGGAAAAAGTTTTCTTTTATTTGTTGTTTATTGTGCATACGCAGCAAAAATAGATTTTTATTGCTTATTATGCATGTGCTGCAGTAAAACACAATTTATTTTTTCATTAACCCTTGTGGTAGTAAAATTGATTTACCATTTGTGTCTTTTTGCTCATGCGGGATATTTTAGCATATTTTCTTTTTTTTCTATACGTGTGCAGCAATTATTTTAATTATATTTTTTTTCTTTAATTATTTATACAAATTCATACGACAATTAAAAATATCGAAACATTATAGTTAATCACACCGGGCTTGCATTAAATTTTACATATTTTGACAACTTAGCAATTGAGGAGTCTCGTTGCATTCCTTTAATTTGTAGGGTAAAGATTGAGGCTTTTTTGTAAAGATTCTTCTTATCAATTTCACTTATACCCTTAACCTAAATTTTCCTTTTAACTGGTCAAGTGCATTCATTGCTTCTTCTCTTTTTCATCATTCTAAACTCTATACTTTCTTCCTATGGGTTTTTTTTTTTTTTTACCTTTCTTTTTTGACAAGGTTACGTACACACTTTATAAGCATTTCTATCTTTAAAATGTTTCAAAACTTCGTCAATATGTTATTTTAGTTGCGACATTTTATCTAAAACTCAAATAAAATTTCAAAACTACATTTAAACTAATTATTAAAAAAATTGGTACTTTGGTATACATTACACGGTAATATAAACAGTTCAAGTAAACTGTAAAAATTCTTTGGATGCATCATCCGTAAAACCCATTCTACCATAAAATCCATTTTTACAGTAAAATGTTATACCATAAATTTTACTGTAATACTTATTTAATTAGAGTAATTCGGTGATTTTACGGTAATTATCACAGAAAAAAATTTCAGTACATCAATTCAGTATAAAAATTTCGGTTTCGTTCCGTAACATGTTCCGGTAAAAAAGAATTTCATGGTAAAAAACACCAGCAGTCTGAGTGCAAGTTCTTTTTAACGTAATTTAATTCTGATTTTTCAACAGTGTCCAAAGAAAATGTAATAAGTTATTTCGAATAAATTTATCTAGGAATTAAACTTCTGATGAAGAAACAAAACTGGTGAAATTTAATGTGCTCGTATTTCTATTTCAATTAGTTGTTATAACTTACTATTTAAATACTTTAACTTATTTAAATACTATTTAAATATTTCTCCATATCTAAAATATTAATCCCATTTTAACCATAGTTTCAGAAAGAAAAATTGAAGAATTATTAAATTTTATAACAAATAGCCGTTTATGCTATTTGGGGCTCAATAAAATATTTGTTTCGCACATATGCGTCACATTAATGTTGTTAAGACATAATGCATTTTAAAATTATAAAATAAAATTAAATCCGGGTATCTTCAAACTAGGTTTTGATACAATATTTCTTTCTCGATTTCTTTTTTACTTATCAAGAAACAGTTTATCCAAAACAGGAATTTGAAACAATAATATTTAATGAGAAATATTTTTACTTTCCAATTATAAATATGATTCAGAAAATCTTGAACTGCATCAATATTTCAGATTTAAGTTGTGATAAGAACATGATTTCGTGGTTGACTCAATCTGATTAGACTAACTCGCATTTAATTTATAAAATAAGTTAAGTTGCAAAACCCTCTCACGGTTTGACTAACGGCAAACTCTAAGTATTTTGTCATAGCACTGATTTCCGTTAATTATGTAAACAGTACACTAAATTACCTGTTATCAACTCAGTTGATCCCAGCATTAAATTTACCATAGACCCGGGAATTAATTTTACTTTACCTTCTTTAGATGTTCTTGTAACTGAATACGTCGATCATTTATCCATTTCTTTTTATTGTAAACATTGTATCATATTTTTGACCACTCATATTAAATCTAATCACCCTAACTGTCAAAAAATTTCAGCATTTCATACTTTCGTTTTCCGCGCACTTAAGCTTAGCTCTAACTCTTCTTCATAACTTCGAACTTAACTTCCACCATTCACCTGCTGCTAACCGTGAATTTAACCCATTTATAGTTGACTCAGTTCTTGCTAAGCTCACTAGACCCAAACGCCGCACTTTTCGGCGTTTCTGTAAAACTTTGTGAAAAAGTTTTACAGAGATCTTGTTACTTTATCGCTTTTACCCCTCTGTTTTTTGTTATAAAATTGCTTATAACCCTTCCCGTTCTGGTTTAAAAAATATTTTTTAGGTTTGTTATCAAAATCTAATTTAAGTTTCTTAAAGATCCTATTAGCTTTGATATTTGGGGCTTTTATCTCATTCCTTGTGACATGTCCATTGCAACCTTGGCTACATTGGACAAACTAGACAAGCATGAAATTTAAACTTAACAACCACGATAGATATGTCCGTTATCCATTATATGAGAAATCATCAAGTACTGCAGTGTTTAGAATCGTGGTGAAAAATTCAAATTTAACATTGCCAACTTATTTCCACCGAAGTCACATCTTGATGTCTTGGTATCTTGTTATATGAATGCTGGTTCCTTTGTTAATGACGTCAGTTCTTTACAAACACTCCATAGCGCGTGGAAATGCACTTTACCCTGATTGCTTCTCTCGGTCACTGTGGCTTTTCTTGGTTTTTATCTCTTTTCTTCTCGGCTACAGGGGTCCTTATCGCGTTGTTTCTTACTTTTATTTCCCCCTTTTTTTTGTTGGCTGCTCTTCATTTATATTTCAAATCGCTTTTGTTTCTTCTCATTCACATCTGGCAAGTCTTGAAAAAAAGTGTCTGTTTTTGAGTTTTATAAATTTATTTAATGCGTTATTTTCGCGCATTTTCTCACCTAAATATTGGTATAAACGAAAATTAATCCCAAGAAAATCATAAACAATTGACTAAGTCTGTTTCTCTGTTTACAGGTTATTATTAAAAAACTTTATTTGAAGTATGTACAAGACAAACAAAAATTTATAAAACAATGCAATTAACTTGAATTTATAAAACAATGCAATTACATTTTACCAAATATATGGCGTAGAAGCATATATTTGAAAAAATGTAATCAAATTGTTGTTCTCAATACACTAAATGCAATGTAAACTATAATTCAAAATACTTATGAAAGCCTATTGCAAAGTCAAATTTAGAATGAAAGGAATTTAAATTTTAGTCTAAAAAATCGAGTATATACTATCCAAACTAAAGTGAAGTTACTTTTCTATAAAAAAATTTATTTTGCATATAAATTACCGAATGAATAAATTGAATTTTTATTTAATCATTAGAGTTATAATGAAATCAAGCAGGTATTTACCAAGACTTGATTGATAATGACAGATGAAATGTCAGGTCAAAGAGAAGATTGCAAACGCTATTCATCCTTTATTAAAGCATTTGAAAGCAAAGAAACGTGATATGAGCTTAAACTAACTAATAAAGTTTCAACATTACACAAAGAAACACGAGAAAAAGCATATAATTTTATATTTTTATGCAATATTTGAATTCATTAATATTTATATCACATCGCAAGAAATGCTTTTTTATCCATTTGCCTTAAGGGTTAATATGTTTACCCGTGTGATTTAGAGGGATAAAATGTTCTTAAAATAATATGTGATTTAATTTTCTAGAAAGTATAATCATGTGAGTAATCGTTGTACACAAAGGAAAAAAAATCATTTCAACAAATGCTTTTTTTATCCATTTGCCTTAAGGATTAATATGTTTACCCGTGTGATTTAGAGGGATAAAATGTTCTTAAAATAATATGTGATTTAATTTTCTAGAAAGTATAATCATGTGAGTAATCGTTGTACACAAAAGAAAAAATCACAGGACTGACGTAACAGGACTTAAATGATCCTATCATCTTATCCTGGGGTTTGGGATGACCCCTGGTTAAATGTACCAATGAATTGACAGTTTCCAAAATATTTCATAGTATAAATGAAACTGAGCATATAATTTTAATGAGCATATAATTTTAGTATAGTATTTATATACAGTGTCTATTTATGTTGGTCCTGGTATATTCTACAAATTGCTACAAATAATGACAATTACCAAAATATTTAATAAAATGAATAATAGGGTGAAACCAAGTACAGTGTGAATGATTGTTTTACAATATTAGAGTTCTGTGTTTATTTGCGAGGTCATTATAAGCTTCAGGTCGTTATAGGTATTTTCTAGCTTTTATAATTTCTTTATTTTCATGAACGTAATTTTTCACACATTCTTAATCCAATTATAATTAACTTAAAGAATTTAGTTAATTTTATCACATTTCATAAAAATCGAATATAAATATTTTGTTCTTTTCTTAACAATCAATGTAACGGCTAACTTTCTAATTCAATACAAGCGTATAACTCATTAATTCACTGTGACGCAACTATTGAAATATCAAAATCTATTAATTCTATTTTCCTTAAACTGCTTAATTTCTCTGTCCGCAAAAATCTTTCTGTTATAGGTTTATAATAAATTATTTTGTCCTTTTTAATGATTGAACTGTTGACAGATTACTTAAAATTTAATATTAATTAGTCTGGGTTGGCCTTGTTTTTTGCTATATTATCGATTGATAACTGGCGAACTTATAGGATCTGTTTCCATGCTAAGTGTCCGTTAGTAACTGTTCATTCACTGGTAATTTAAAATTCTTGGCGTTAGGACTGCGGGAATTTGGATGCCCGATAGCCTTTTAGTCCGGCAGTTCACAATAATAGTTAAAATATTCACGTACAAATTAATGTCTTCGTCCCTATAAAGAGAGAATAATATACATAAAGCAAATTAATAAGAAACATAAATAAAGCAAATTAATGTTTGATATATCTGTGAACTAATCCCTCTTCTCTATTAATGCAATGTTCAGCAGAAAATTTACTACTATAATCACGCTTCCATAAATCTGTTGGAAATACTTCTTTCATAAAATTGGACAAATGCTTTCCCACTATTCTACACATTGTTACAAATAATAATGTGTAGGTTGCGATCGAACGCTGTAAAAAAATCCGCAGCACTACTAGATAATATCTATAAAATTGCTAGGTAATTCAGCATTACCTTTCTCATCTTCATAAACTTTTCTACTAATTTTATTGAAGTAAATTTTGTAAAAATATTATATTTACTAAATGTAATGCTGCGATATAATTAGAAAAATGTAAGGAATCCCCTAGTTGTCCCATTCATGGAATCCATCTATTTCTCTATAGATTTTTTAGTATTTTTAGTAATACTTTATATTTTGTTTGAAGTGTGTAGAAAAACTGAATAATATAACAAATTTTAAGTTATATTCTATAAAGAGATAATCAGATGTCTTGTACTACTTTTTGCTGATTGCAAAGAAAGATAGAAATGACATAGAAAAAGTATTTGCATAGAAAGATACTTTGAAAAAAGACATCAGTTTTTTTAGCAAACCGAGAACAAAGTCAGATGAGTAAATAGATCGAAATATAAAACAACAGTACTTTTCATGCATAAAGCTTTGATAACTTCAAAACCCCCGTTCATCCTATCAACTTGAATTTTATTTCATTCAGTTCAGAGTAATATATATACCAAAAACGAGATTCCTCACCTTTCTATGAAGTTTAGTCCTCCCCCCCCCCTTTCGCTTCAAAATATCTACAATATATATTTTTCTCTATGCTCTCAAAACCAAAATGTTAAAAAAAAATATATTAGTATGTAAAATTTTTTATTATATTTTAAATCAGCTCAGCAAACAATGTAAAAATCTGACATATCATTATAATGACTATTTCATAAGTAAAATTTCGCAAGCCGGCGCCATAAATGTTCAATATTTGAATAACTAATTCAACTTAACCATTCAATACCTGGGACCAGCATTAGAAAGTTGCAATTTAAAGTCGCACTAATTCTTTGTTACTCTAGTCAAGTCAAACTTCTTGTAGGAAACAACGATTAAAAAATATATTAATTTATTCTGGTTTATTTTTTTGTTTGATTTAGCTTAGAAACAATGATTTTTATATAAAAATCATTGAATCTAGAATTCGAATAACTAATTTAAAAAAATCATCTAATACTCGATTCTATTCATAAATAACTGACGCAAAAATTCTATACGATTCTATTCTTCATTATTCCAGTCATGTCTGAAGAAAACAGCAATTAAAGAAATTTCTCATTCATTTTTTTACGTCGGTTCAAGTGTCATTTGATTTAGCGTCAAAACAAAGTATAAAAATATATAAATAATCGATTAGTTAACTCAAAGAAACCATTCAGTAATCAAATCTACAATTAAAATGCGACATGAAACTTCCACAAATAAAATCACATTAATTCGATGTTTTTCCAGCCATGTCTAACTTATTTAGAACAAAACAACATCTAAAAAAAATTGGTACATATTTGCCTCGGTTTCTTTTTTATTCAATTCTGCAAAACTGCGGTTAAAATCAAATAGCAATTTCAATACCAAAAAGATTATTTCAAAATAATCAGTAAGCATTCAAATCTGATAAAAAATGGTTGATGGCTAAAATTTCCACAATCAATGTCGCATAAATTTTGTATTGTTACACGAATAAAAAATATCTATTAAAATTACAGTACTACATGATCATGACATTTCCGATACAAAAAATAAATTAATTAATAAAAAATACGAAACTTTCGTAATCAAAAAACATTAAATGGTACTTAAATCATTTATTTGCTAATTTTTTTTAAAAAATGGTAACGGTTTACTGGAAATCCTGGCTTTTAAAATTATAGTTTTTATTTCAAAACTTTAAGTAAAAAATACAAAACTTAAAAGTTAATTTAACCAATTAAATGATTTATGTGCTATGCTCTAGGAAATCATGATAAAATCATCATAAAATTGCAATATTTGCTACATTTTATCACATATTTCAACACTATATTTTATCGTTAATTTAACCAAAATTATAACATAGGTTCTACGGTAAAATTATCGAGAGAGTCAGAGCCAGAAACACTGTTAATTTAACTATATTCCAGTAGTTTTGACTTTACTTTTTTTTCTCAGTGGACGGCCATGCCTGTCCGGTTTCAAAATAAGCAATAAAATTATTCTATTTATTTTAAGGATATATTTTTTTATTGAATCAGCTTCAAAACAGAGAGTTGAATCAGAGAATCACTTCAATGATTTGATTGAATAAATTAAATTGCTGACTTTCAATTCAACTCTCAGGCGAAAATATAATAATGTGAGACACATCGTTTTTCATTCTATCAGACGTGTCTAACTGGTCAAAAGAATTAACAATTAAAGAACAACTTTGATAAGAAAGTCACTTATGGAAATAGGAAGTAACCTATTTCACGAAATATTACAAAAAATGACCTAACCTTGACCGTAAGGCAATGGGAATTACTTTTCCCGAGTTTATCTTTACGATTTTCATTGAAGTTCGATAATTAACGTGAACATAACATTTTTAAAGTATATCCACTAAATACTTTTACCCAAAAGAAATATTGTACCTTTTTTTCCTCAACAAACCTCAACTTGAGTTACTAAGAAGTTGTGAAACACTTTCACCTAAACAACAGTGTGGAAAAAAGAAACAAATTAAATCTTTTCAGTAAGGAGGTTAATGCCCTCTTTCGGAATTGCAAAGAAGATTCAGCGGTACGAATTCATTTTTTAAGCATGTCGTTCTATGACGTCAAAACTCTGTTTTAAAACAATTTTTGCTTCAACTTGTTTGCTTTTAATCACATTTTTTTTTTCTTCGCATAAACGACGTAGAATAGCATATTCATATGATTAAAACTACCAACATATGATAAAAATTAACGTGTTTTTGGCTCTATTGGAACATTAAAAAGCTTGGCAATTTTTACCAAAAGGACTTGATAACGATTTTTGAAAAATTAACAATAAAATATGGATTTATATTATGTGATAAGATTTGGTTAGTTCATCATGATACCTTAGAGCAGCGCATAAAAATCATTTATTCGACTAAATTTACTTTTGAGTTTTGTATATTTTACTAAATATGTGGAAGACCGGGATAATCTGGGATAGGGTGTTGGACCCATGTCTAAGTGGTCGTGAGTTTTATCCCCGTCTGCCGTTGACTCCCCGTATACAAAATGATGACTGATGGTGCTCGCGAAATCTGTCGGGTCTCAAAGCCCCCCAGTCCATAACAAATTAATACCTCTGGGGGTATTGAATCGGAGATTGATCGTGCTCTGGTTCAGGTCAAAATTTCGATCTGAGGATGGATAGTGCGTAAATGCGTTTCCCCTGTAAAACTGGATGTGACGTATGTATCTTGTCACCGGATAATCCTCAGGGATATTTCTCAGATCGTCGCCAATAGCCCATTGTGCAAATCTAGTGCTACGTAAATAAAAGTACCAATGTTTGTACTAAATATGTGGTAATAAGAACTATAACTTAGAAAACCAGAATTTCAAGTAAGCCGTTGCCATATCAACGGAAAAAGTTACAAGCTGAATAGTTCTTTCTGTTGTGTTGAACCCAACCCTAAAAACAAGAGTATTTCTAAATCAAGCATTTTCAGAAATTCGGCTTCATAATAATTTTTTTCGAATGAAATTAAACCGAAACTGTGTTACAAGGCAACAAAATTGTCCAACTATAGTTCGAAGCAATGTATCCGTAATCCACTGTTGTCTTCCTACCATTGGACAATTTTTTTAATTGGATACAGTGAAAACTGAGGCTCCAATCAGTCATTGTCGGGGTTTGAACTTGTGTCAGAAGTGAGCATTTACTTGATATCCAGGCAAATTTGCAGCTATAATTAATCTGTTTTAAATGGGTTCCTGATTTTATTACAACTAGCGGAATTTATTATAAATTCTTACATTTGTCCATAAATAAATTATATCTGGTGACTAGAACAGTAATTGCGGTTTTTCATATTTTAATAAAGTTATTTATGTAAATAGCAACATCGAGTAAACTATATACATTTTGTTCGAAAATTTTACTCCATAATTAGAGGGGTAGCAGATTTTCGAGAACATCATTTATGGAAGGTCCATCACATTGGGACACAAATGGGCAAGGTTTGATTTTCCATCTAAATGAATGACATAGCTTGAGTGACGTGTAGCGACATCAATGGAAGTCGGTAACTTACCCGTCTGAACTTTTGTACTCTTTCACAAAAACCAAAGTTGAGTTCAATTTTACGTTATTAGGCTGAAGTACAAGAACTTGAGGCCTAAAGAATGTTTTTGGACCGGGGTAGGATTAAATATCAAGCTTATTAAGTGAAAACAATCACATTGAAGTGAATTATTTTAATACTCTTTTGAATTGAGGGAAAAACATGATCAAAACTACCAGAATAGGTCAAAAATTTTCCGGGTTTTTAGCTTTATGGAAACACCAAAATGCTCAGTAATTTTTACCGATGAGATTTGGTAATGATTTTGGTATAATTAACAATAAAATATGGTTTAATAATTGGTTTAATAAAAATAGGTACATGTGATAAAATTTAGTAATTTTATCATGATATCTTAGAGCATAGCATAAAAGTTATTTAATCGGTAAAATTTGCTTTTCAGTTTTGTAGCTTCTACTAAATGTGTGGTAATAAGAATTATTAAATAGAATACTAGAATTTTCTATAAACCGCTACCATATGAACGGAAAATTACCAAAGGATTATTTTGAATATCGTATATTTTGGCTGCATTAAACAGAATTATTATTATTATTATTTTTTTTTTTTACCAAAGCTGTCGTTAACATACAGTGCGGTAATTTTACCAGAAATATTTTTCCGTGTATGAACGAATGCTGTCTGTTTTAAAGGAGTTTATCACAATTTTTCTGACCATACAGTATTATTACATGTATTATTATTTAGTTGCTTTTGAAAGTTATAATATTATAACAAATATATTAATAATATTATAACAAATATAGTTCATAAAATTACAAAAAAAAAAACAGCAAATATAAATATAATGAAGCTATTAGAAGTTAATAATATAAGGAATATAGCTTATTTATGTTATAATAAATATAGTGATAAAATTACATGAACTACAAATATAAATGTATTGAACTAACAAAAACTAGAACTTTTGATTGACACCTATTAAATAACCAATTTATATATAAAAAAAAATCCATGATATAAACGTCTTCATAGATAACCTTGTCATACACAATGAGCCAGTAAATTATACTTGTAACGATGAGTTTTACTAAAAGCATTCGATAATTATACCAGTAAAATTAAGTGTTTTGTAAGACAAACAACTCTATTTAATGAAAAAAAAAGTTACAGGAAGGAATGTTGAATGACGTATTTGTAGTTAAGTAATTTCAATTTAAATGCATTATACTTTTAAATCATTTTAAATTTTTTTATGTCTTTCAGTGTCAAAATTTCGTAACAGTAAATGCCAAAATGCTGGAATATAATTTGCGTTATTAATACTTTAATATTTTTATTTTGAAATTTAAACTTTTATAAAAACATATTTTTAAAAAGGGATACGAAAAGGAAAGTCGTTAGAAATGTTAATAGCAATATTTTTTTTCATTATATAAAACTCAATAACACTGCCATGCGAATTCATGTAGATTTTTCATGTGTATTTTATGTTGGTTGTACCTCCTGTATGTTGTTTATAGTCGTAAAATCGGTGACAAAGAATACAAAGAATAATCGAATTACAAAGAGTAATCGAATGTTTAGAATTTTAAATATGATTTCCATTGAGATTCCTTTTTTATCATATTTTTTTAATAAGAAAGGAGAGAGAGAAAATAAGCGTCAATGACGTTTTACTTTCACTACTAAATTATCAATGAAGATAAAGATTACTCAATTTTCAAAAAAAGTAAGTATGTATTGCTAAGGTATGCGGTTTAAAAAAAGTATAAAAAAGCTAAGAAAAGATCCGTGTTTTATGTCAGGCTCTATGGGAACACCAAATTACTGTAATTTTTAAGGAAGCACTTAGGTAATAAATTTTGGAAATATTAAAAAAAACAAGATTTCTTATTAAGTTGTTTGGCTGTAAATGTGGTAAAATTTGGTAAATTTAACATGATACCTAAAATGCTATCCCCATAAAAGTACGGTAACCTTTCCAGAATATTTTCCCCATGGTAATTCATTTTTGTTATATTTTTTAAAGTTTTTTCGTTTAATGTTTTTAATTCTAATTGTAAACATTGTTTGACCTGACCTTGGGAAGTATTCAAAATTTCGGAAAAATTATTTTTAGAATTGCCCTTTTAACGGCACATTTATCAAGAAAATTTTCTTTTTTTAATGCAATGTTGATAACATTTAAATAGCTATATAGATATAGTATTATTTAGATCTTTCCACACACACGCATATATATATATATATATATATATATATATATATATATATATATATATAAATGAATGTCTGCTTGTCCTTGATAGACCCCTAAACCATCTGATCGAGAGCAATGAAATTTGACATACTGATAGTTAGAATCTTGGGAAAAGCCACTGTCGACATTAGAAAATTCTACTACGAACTCGAAAATTCCATTTGTTTTTCGAATGTACTTTGATGCTAATATAATTTTATTATCGTTTGAGAACTCACCATTAATAAAGACTTCAGACGATACCGTTTTTTAATCAAATCAGTGTTTTTTTTCTAGCTTATGGCTCTTATTAAAAAAATTATAGTACGTTTTTTTAATATTAAATTCATTTTTTATTCTTTATGTCAAATTAACTCAATGATCAAAGAGAAAGTGGTAGATCAGGGGGGTGATGCAACATCATACAAATTTCTATAATTTAAAATGAAAAAATTTAAAATTGAGCGAAATTGGTTTTCTTGGTTTTATTTATCTTTTCCGCTTTTTTGGTTAATGGTGTCTGAAGCCAGTGGTATTTATTAAAGCGACTTAAATTTAAATATTCTAGATTGCAATTAGCTTCATTGGTTAGATTTGTACGAAATTATGAAGAAAATCATAAAAATATAACAAGTCCGGTTTTTCTAGAACAAAAGTGTTAAAAACGCGTTCAAAGTATATAGAGCAATGCTAAAAGACAATCATAAAAACAGTTCCGTAATTTTGAAAAGCTCATCCCGGAAATGCAATATTGAGGGACAAGTAATTATGTAAAAATATTGGCTATTAAAATCATGACCAGATTATCACCATTAATCATACCGATAACTGGTCAATCGCAAAATAGAATCTTCCAGAACTCTTACTCATTCGATTAACAAAACATTATTTCCATAAATTTTTTATTTCCGAAAAAACATCAGCTTATTTAAATTCAAGGCACAATTGTCATGACTCATTTAATCTCCTCACATGATTCGCATGCGGTTCGACAAAAAATAATAAAACAGAAATAAATATTATCACACTCACACACGAGTTAATCAATAAATATCAATTATGAGTTGTACAATTAATTTTTCAAAATTGTATATATATATACACAATTTTGAAAAATTATTTGTACAACTTTTAATTGATATTTAATTTGATTTGATATCAATACGTTAGATTGGTAAGAGTTGTAATGGACATTTTATATATAGATAAAATGAACGCTTTAATTTAAGTAAAAAATCTGCACTTTGATAAATTAGTTAAAATTTACCAAAAGGTTACTTTGGGTCCATTAATTGATGAATTTACATTAAGGATGAATTTACATTGTTCAATATGCAGTAAAAATGTAATTTAGTAAACATTGGTATTTATAACTATATCTCTATTTCTTATTGTAGTTATTTTAGTCGATAAACATTGGGAAATATTATAAAAATATGATGAAGGAATGACGAATAAAATTACACAAGCAAGTCATATCAGTCAGTTTTTGAATAAGTTCACAAATATTTTTTATTACTGCAAAATTAATAATAAATATGTTGCACTTTAACGAAATAACATTTCCTGTGGTCCCGTACACTGTTATGTTATCAGACACAACTTTCTTTTAATAAATGAAGAATAAGTTTTTTTGTTGCATTATGGATAATTGAAACGCATATAAAACCTCAATATATATATACATATATATATGTTCAAAATGAAGATAAAACAAAGGTAAATTACAAACAAATGAAAAAAAAAGGGGGGGAATAACAATAATAACAAACAACTGGGGAAAGAAAAAGAATTAATTAAAAAAAAATAATAAATAAAAAGGATAAAGATTTTTTAAAAAACCGGAAAATAAAAGATATAATCTTTTCATCAGCCCACACGATTATATCCGAAAAAGAGTGCTTTCTAATATTGTATCAATATAGACAAAGCAAAATATATCAATACAATAGTGTGAGGAGCACTCAAAACTTTTTTTACAAAAATTACGACAAATAAAATAAAACACAATAAGTAAAAATAACACGTAAAAACAGAAAATAAAATATAAAGAGAGAACAGAATAAAACAAATTTATAAAGCGAGCAGTGAAATACAATGGACTTACATGAACGGGAAATTTTTCAAGAATGATTTAAAGTGTTTACGTAACAAGATTGCCAGATTGCAAAATATGAAAACTATGAAAACAAAAGCGCAAATTGAGTGTAACTAGAGGAGTTAAAAGTGCGTTCTTGCTGCATTACTGAAGTGCGTTTGATTTGTTAGTTACCAAGGATGGGCCAGAAAACGGATGTACGCGAGGTAATATTATAGTGGATAATTTAAAAAAGTTGACTATAAATAATTTTAGAAAATAAATATTTATTTAAGAAAGAAATATAAAATAGAAAAAAGAAAGAAGCATGAATTGCCTGTTTTGCACATATTGTTTTTCTTAATTTTTTTCTGTTTTTTTTGTATATATATATATATATATATATATATATATATATATATATATATATATATAATAACAGAGCTTCATCCCTGTTATCAGTGGTGTATTTAGCTTTAATAATGCAGTCGTAAGCCATGTTACACACAAAAAACACACATGTTACACACATGTTACACATGGCTTATAATAACAGAGCTTCATCCCTGTTATCAGTGGTGTATTTAGCTTTAATAATGCAG
The DNA here is from genome assembly GCA_949128135.1 of Parasteatoda lunata. Classification (NCBI taxonomy): domain Eukaryota; kingdom Metazoa; phylum Arthropoda; class Arachnida; order Araneae; family Theridiidae; genus Parasteatoda; species Parasteatoda lunata. Next base: position 8,487,776 of record OX421973.1, on the reverse strand, counting down.
TCGTAAGCCATGTTACACACAAAAAATCTTTATTGATGGTAGTAGGCTGGTATCGATAACAGTCCACATCCGCTCTCCACAAGGGAGAGGGTGGACAAGACTTTGGACAATTCCGGAACAACTTATTCAGATCAGAACATAATGAAAAAGCCATGCGAAAAGCATTGCTCTCGCTTTTATACTAACACAGATTTGAGTAAACAGGCACAGTCGTTGGCATTCTTGTATCCTTACGCATTAAGGAAAATCATTTCATGCTTCCTTATATGGAAGTAAAAGGGGGAGAGATTCTATAAATAACTCAATCGTATGTTTATCAGCCTTGACTTCCCAAAATAGAATCTCTCTACGCTTATTCTTTAACAAAGATATTTTATTAAAACGAAAGAGATTTAATTCTTTTATTAATACAAAAGTATTATAATTTTTGTATTACATCCCCCCCAAAAAAGATTTTTGGCAAGCCAAAAAGAAATCATAATAAAATTTAGAATTCTCTGAACTTTTAAAATTTATGTTGGTACGACTGTTCCTTTTCACTACTACAAATAACATTTTTTCAATTATCTGTAAAAAAAACTATATACAATGATAACAATAAAAACATGATAATACAATTTATCTGTTTAGGCAACTAAACAGAAAGAAAAATAAAGCATATTTTTATAACTAATCTACTAAAATTTTCAAAAAAAAAAAATTTTTTTTTTTTTTTTTCACACAAAAATATACAAAATTTTTATGGATTTTTATCCAAATATCACTTCTTCCCTTGAAGAAGTAAAAAATTTTCTTTTATTTTGGACACTATTCATGATTTAATTTCAACATTTGTGGGTTGTGATATTTCCTAAGCTTTGATACATGAACTATTTCAAAATTTTGTTTACTTAAATTTTTCTTTTTATTTCCTATTTTTTCGTCGATGTTAACCTGATAATGTATGTACCCATTACCTAGTTCTATCTTCGAATCATTTGAAATGTTTGGCCTTTCTTTCTTTTTCCTATTTTTCCTGTACTTTTTGTTATTAACTTCTTGGTCATTCTTTCTTTTTCCTATTTTCCTGTTCTTTTTATTTTTGTTACCCCTCACATTTTTTTTTTTTCAAAATGTTTACTTTTACTGAAACATCTTAAACTTTTTTCAAAATGTTTACTTTTATTGAAACATCTTAAACTTCCATTTTTCAAAATGTTTACTTTTATTGAAACATCTTAAACTTTCATTTTTTTTCACAATTTTTGACCTTAACATTATGAGAATTCTGTTGTCTAATGTGCAAGGATAAGTTGTCATTGTTAGAATTAGCAGAGATGATCAGTCTCTTACCAACTTGAGTAACAACTGGCCCGACACAATCAATAAACAAACAAAAATCTTTGCAAGTTTGCAACCCTACTAAAGCATACAGTAACTCAGTATCAAGTATAAAAAACTTAGCTGAGTTAACAATTTCGCCTATCGTAATAAGGGGAAACTCACAAATTTTGTTAAGTGTGAAATGTCCTTTTGTTTGGGTAACATTTAATTTTTCACATTTTTAATAGGAATATTTAGTTTTGACCAAGTCCGAAAAAGAAAAAGCCTTACAAATTTCTTTTAGTTTTGTTTTTGTTTGAAAAGCTGAAAAATTGTGAATTTTGTTTGCCGTCACAAATTTAATTGACGTTTGAAACACATTTATTTCCCTCAAAAACATTTTAAATGCATAAAAATACACTATTATATCATATTTTTAAAGAAAAGCAATCTAAACACAAGAAATGCAATCAAACTATTCATAATATAACATACTCAGTTATTCATAATTTATAAAGAAAAAGCAATATAAAAACAAGAAATGCACTTTTAATAAAATTCTATTGATTAAATTTCATTATAAAAAGTTTAGATCACTTTCATATCCAATATCAACAAAATATTTGATCATACTCGTGAGAACGAAAACTAAGAGAATAAAAAAAAAATATATCTACAGTACTTTCTTTCCATTTTCCACACTGTTCTTTGACCTTCATGACTTTTTGTTTTTCGTTGAAGAGAAAGAACAAATATCATTGCACTTCATGAATATTCATGATTAAGATTCACGCACATTCACTTTTGTTTTCACATAAATCTTCGGGATTTTACAGGCGTTCACATATCACTGGTGTTCACAGCAGCTTTTTAATGAAAGGAACTTTTAATAAAGAAGCAAAAAGCTTCTCTCTAAATTTAATGTAAATCGCGCACATTCACTTTTGTTTTCACAATTTGAGCACTACGGAATTGTAGGGTTATCGGTCATTTCCAGATTGGACACTGTAGGGTCATCTCGATCAACACTATGGGTTTCAGAGAGGCATGTGACGAGCTCGAGCCAACGTCAGCATTCTCCCAGCGATGAAGGTACGGATAGTTAAAGATGGAGTGGTGAAAACAGACCTGCTTCCTTCATTTGTTTTTCACCGCGGACTAGGCACTTCTTTCTTTCGTCCCCCGGGATGAGGTTTTATCAACGTTGTAGTCAGCCGGAAAATAGATAACAATGATTTCCTCAGCAAGTAAACATCCTGTCGACTTATAATATGAGGGCTTAAATAATGCAGTCGTAGCCATGATACACTCCAATTGATCTTTATTAATGGTAGTAGGCTGGTATCGATAACAGTCCACATCCACACTCCGCAAGGGAGGGGATGGACACTACTTCCGACAATTCTGGAACAAATTACCAGGATCACAACATGATGGAAAAGCCATGCGAAAAGCATTGCTCTCGCTTTTATACTAACACAGATTTGAGTAAACAGGCACAGTCGTTGGCATTCTTGTATCCTTACGCATTAAGGAAAATCATTTCATGCTTCCTTATATGGAAGTAAAAGGGGGAGAGATTCTATAAATAACTCAATCGTATGTTTATCAGCCTTGACTTCCCAAAATAGAATCTCTCTACGCTTATTCTTTAACAAAGATATTTTATTAAAACGAAAGAGATTTAATTCTTTTATTAATACAAAAGTATTATAATTTTTGTATTACATCCCCCCCAAAAAAGATTTTTGGCAAGCCAAAAAGAAATCATAATAAAATTTAGAATTCTCTGAACTTTTAAAATTTATGTTGGTACGACTGTTCCTTTTCACTACTACAAATAACATTTTTTCAATTATCTGTAAAAAAAACTATATACAATGATAACAATAAAAACATGATAATACAATTTATCTGTTTAGGCAACTAAACAGAAAGAAAAATAAAGCATATTTTTATAACTAATCTACTAAAATTTTCAAAAAAAAAAAATTTTTTTTTTTTTTTTTCACACAAAAATATACAAAATTTTTATGGATTTTTATCCAAATATCACTTCTTCCCTTGAAGAAGTAAAAAATTTTCTTTTATTTTGGACACTATTCATGATTTAATTTCAACATTTGTGGGTTGTGATATTTCCTACATGAACTATTTCAAAATTTTGTTTACTTAAATTTTTCTTTTTATTTCCTATTTTTTCGTCGATGTTAACCTGATAATGTATGTACCCATTACCTAGTTCTATCTTCGAATCATTTGAAATGTTTGGCCTTTCTTTCTTTTTCCTATTTTTCCTGTACTTTTTGTTATTAACTTCTTGGTCATTCTTTCTTTTTCCTATTTTCCTGTTCTTTTTATTTTTGTTACCCCTCACATTTTTTTTTTTTCAAAATGTTTACTTTTACTGAAACATCTTAAACTTTTTTCAAAATGTTTACTTTTATTGAAACATCTTAAACTTCCATTTTTCAAAATGTTTACTTTTATTGAAACATCTTAAACTTTCATTTTTTTTCAAAATTTTTGACCTTAACATTATGAGAATTCTGTTGTCTAATGTGCAAGGATAAGTTGTCATTGTTAGAATTAGCAGAGATGATCAGTCTCTTACCAACTTGAGTAACAACTGGCCCGACACAATCAATAAACAAACAAAAATCTTTGCAAGTTTGCAACCCTACTAAAGCATACAGTAACTCAGTATCAAGTATAAAAAACTTAGCTGAGTTAACAATTTCGCCTATCGTAATAAGGGGAAACTCACAAATTTTGTTAAGTGTGAAATGTCCTTTTGTTTGGGTAACATTTAATTTTTCACATTTTTAATAGGAATATTTAGTTTTGACCAAGTCCGAAAAAGAAAAAGCCTTACAAATTTCTTTTAGTTTTGTTTTTGTTTGAAAAGCTGAAAAATTGTGAATTTTGTTTGCCGTCACAAATTTAATTGACGTTTGAAACACATTTATTTCCCTCAAAAACATTTTAAATGCATAAAAATACACTATTATATCATATTTTTAAAGAAAAGCAATCTAAACACAAGAAATGCAATCAAACTATTCATAATATAACATACTCAGTTATTCATAATTTATAAAGAAAAAGCAATATAAAAACAAGAAATGCACTTTTAATAAAATTCTATTGATTAAATTTCATTATAAAAAGTTTAGATCACTTTCATATCCAATATCAACAAAATATTTGATCATACTCGTGAGAACGAAAACTAAGAGAATAAAAAAAAAATATATCTACAGTACTTTCTTTCCATTTTCCACACTGTTCTTTGACCTTCATGACTTTTTGTTTTTCGTTGAAGAGAAAGAACAAATATCATTGCACTTCATGAATATTCATGATTAAGATTCACGCACATTCACTTTTGTTTTCACATAAATCTTCGGGATTTTACAGGCGTTCACATATCACTGGTGTTCACAGCAGCTTTTTAATGAAAGGAACTTTTAATAAAGAAGCAAAAAGCTTCTCTCTAAATTTAATGTAAATCGCGCACATTCACTTTTGTTTTCACAATTTGAGCACTACGGAATTGTAGGGTTATCGGTCATTTCCAGATTGGACACTGTAGGGTCATCTCGATCAACACTATGGGTTTCAGAGAGGCATGTGACGAGCTCGAGCCAACGTCAGCATTCTCCCAGCGATGAAGGTACGGATAGTTAAAGATGGAGTGGTGAAAACAGACCTGCTTCCTTCATTTGTTTTTCACCGCGGACTAGGCACTTCTTTCTTTCGTCCCCCGGGATGAGGTTTTATCAACGTTGTAGTCAGCCGGAAAATAGATAACAATGATTTCCTCAGCAAGTAAACATCCTGTCGACTTATAATATGAGGGCTTAAATAATGCAGTCGTAGCCATGATACACTCCAATTGATCTTTATTAATGGTAGTAGGCTGGTATCGATAACAGTCCACATCCACACTCCGCAAGGGAGGGGATGGACACTACTTCCGACAATTCTGGAACAAATTACCAGGATCACAACATGATGGAAAAGCCATGCGAAAAGCATTGCTCTCGCTTTTATACTAACACAGATTTGAGTAAACAGGCACAGTCGTTGGCATTCTTGTATCCTTACGCATTAAGGAAAATCATTTCATGCTTCCTTATATGGAAGTAAAAGGGGGAGAGATTCTATAAATAACTCAATCGTATGTTTATCAGCCTTGACTTCCCAAAATAGAATCTCTCTACGCTTATTCTTTAACAAAGATATTTTATTAAAACGAAAGAGATTTAATTCTTTTATTAATACAAAAGTATTATAATTTTTGTATTACATCCCCCCCAAAAAAGATTTTTGGCAAGCCAAAAAGAAATCATAATAAAATTTAGAATTCTCTGAACTTTTAAAATTTATGTTGGTACGACTGTTCCTTTTCACTACTACAAATAACATTTTTTCAATTATCTGTAAAAAAAACTATATACAATGATAACAATAAAAACATGATAATACAATTTATCTGTTTAGGCAACTAAACAGAAAGAAAAATAAAGCATATTTTTATAACTAATCTACTAAAATTTTCAAAAAAAAAAAATTTTTTTTTTTTTTTTTCACACAAAAATATACAAAATTTTTATGGATTTTTATCCAAATATCACTTCTTCCCTTGAAGAAGTAAAAAATTTTCTTTTATTTTGGACACTATTCATGATTTAATTTCAACATTTGTGGGTTGTGATATTTCCTACATGAACTATTTCAAAATTTTGTTTACTTAAATTTTTCTTTTTATTTCCTATTTTTTCGTCGATGTTAACCTGATAATGTATGTACCCATTACCTAGTTCTATCTTCGAATCATTTGAAATGTTTGGCCTTTCTTTCTTTTTCCTATTTTTCCTGTACTTTTTGTTATTAACTTCTTGGTCATTCTTTCTTTTTCCTATTTTCCTGTTCTTTTTATTTTTGTTACCCCTCACATTTTTTTTTTTTCAAAATGTTTACTTTTACTGAAACATCTTAAACTTTTTTCAAAATGTTTACTTTTATTGAAACATCTTAAACTTCCATTTTTCAAAATGTTTACTTTTATTGAAACATCTTAAACTTTCATTTTTTTTCAAAATTTTTGACCTTAACATTATGAGAATTCTGTTGTCTAATGTGCAAGGATAAGTTGTCATTGTTAGAATTAGCAGAGATGATCAGTCTCTTACCAACTTGAGTAACAACTGGCCCGACACAATCAATAAACAAACAAAAATCTTTGCAAGTTTGCAACCCTACTAAAGCATACAGTAACTCAGTATCAAGTATAAAAAACTTAGCTGAGTTAACAATTTCGCCTATCGTAATAAGGGGAAACTCACAAATTTTGTTAAGTGTGAAATGTCCTTTTGTTTGGGTAACATTTAATTTTTCACATTTTTAATAGGAATATTTAGTTTTGACCAAGTCCGAAAAAGAAAAAGCCTTACAAATTTCTTTTAGTTTTGTTTTTGTTTGAAAAGCTGAAAAATTGTGAATTTTGTTTGCCGTCACAAATTTAATTGACGTTTGAAACACATTTATTTCCCTCAAAAACATTTTAAATGCATAAAAATACACTATTATATCATATTTTTAAAGAAAAGCAATCTAAACACAAGAAATGCAATCAAACTATTCATAATATAACATACTCAGTTATTCATAATTTATAAAGAAAAAGCAATATAAAAACAAGAAATGCACTTTTAATAAAATTCTATTGATTAAATTTCATTATAAAAAGTTTAGATCACTTTCATATCCAATATCAACAAAATATTTGATCATACTCGTGAGAACGAAAACTAAGAGAATAAAAAAAAAATATATCTACAGTACTTTCTTTCCATTTTCCACACTGTTCTTTGACCTTCATGACTTTTTGTTTTTCGTTGAAGAGAAAGAACAAATATCATTGCACTTCATGAATATTCATGATTAAGATTCACGCACATTCACTTTTGTTTTCACATAAATCTTCGGGATTTTACAGGCGTTCACATATCACTGGTGTTCACAGCAGCTTTTTAATGAAAGGAACTTTTAATAAAGAAGCAAAAAGCTTCTCTCTAAATTTAATGTAAATCGCGCACATTCACTTTTGTTTTCACAATTTGAGCACTACGGAATTGTAGGGTTATCGGTCATTTCCAGATTGGACACTGTAGGGTCATCTCGATCAACACTATGGGTTTCAGAGAGGCATGTGACGAGCTCGAGCCAACGTCAGCATTCTCCCAGCGATGAAGGTACGGATAGTTAAAGATGGAGTGGTGAAAACAGACCTGCTTCCTTCATTTGTTTTTCACCGCGGACTAGGCACTTCTTTCTTTCGTCCCCCGGGATGAGGTTTTATCAACGTTGTAGTCAGCCGGAAAATAGATAACAATGATTTCCTCAGCAAGTAAACATCCTGTCGACTTATAATATGAGGGCTTAAATAATGCAGTCGTAGCCATGATACACTCCAATTGATCTTTATTAATGGTAGTAGGCTGGTATCGATAACAGTCCACATCCACACTCCGCAAGGGAGGGGATGGACACTACTTCCGACAATTCTGGAACAAATTACCAGGATCACAACATGATGGAAAAGCCATGCGAAAAGCATTGCTCTCGCTTTTATACTAACACAGATTTGAGTAAACAGGCACAGTCGTTGGCATTCTTGTATCCTTACGCATTAAGGAAAATCATTTCATGCTTCCTTATATGGAAGTAAAAGGGGGAGAGATTCTATAAATAACTCAATCGTATGTTTATCAGCCTTGACTTCCCAAAATAGAATCTCTCTACGCTTATTCTTTAACAAAGATATTTTATTAAAACGAAAGAGATTTAATTCTTTTAATAATACTAAAGTATTATAATTTTTGTATTACATATATATATATATATATATATATATATATATATATATATATATATATATATATATATATATATATATATATATATATATATATATATATATATATATATATATATATATATATATATATATATATAATTATTAGCCGTTGTACTTATTTTTTCCAGAATTTAAACATAAAATTGACATTTTCATAAATTATTCTTCATATTTAATATTTCCTAAAATTAATAAAATCATATTAAACACCTTTTAAGTGTCTATATTTTGTACCTTTTGAGCATCTAGTACTGTTAATCAGCATACATTACCAGTATCAGCTACTATAATAAATCATCATTGGTGTCAATAATAGCATTACTATGTTTTTGCTCCCCTAAAAAGAGAACTTTTCAATAGTAATTTTGGTTTTGGTACATAACTTATACTTCAATTTCTATTGAATTGAAATTATTTAGTTTCATAGAAACGAGCTTCAATAGCCTCAATTTAAAAAAAAAAAAAAATTAAGACGTGTTTTCAGAGACCTTAAAAATACAGTGCACTAATACGGAGATATACCCTTCACATGCTATTCACGTTAATTCGTGACGTGATGATTAAAAAATAATTAAATATTCAAGAATGTGCAATAAATTCTTTTGTTCTTTTAACTTTAGCTGTCCAACAAAAATATTTTTATTCGTTCAAATGACAAACTTTTAAATTTCTTAAATTTTTTGTTATCTAATTTTAATCATTTACTAAATGCTTTTTAAACACACGTGTTTTAGTTCTCTTACTTTATATTATTACTATTTAAATGAAAAATATCATGAAATCTATATAAAATTAAATTTGTAAAAACAAGAAGCTGGTCGCCAAAGGCAGCGTATTGTCTTAAACGTAAATAAATTTTATCTATTCGTGCTAACTATATCGCAACTTCTGGATCAGTTAATTTTTTAATAGTAAAAATCCATTTTCACCTATCCTTAAAGAAGTTTAAAAAATGGTAAACTAGTTGAAGTCTATTATATTAAATTCCAGTTTGGAGAAGAGGTGCAAAAGTTTACCAAATTATTACTGTCACCAGTGATGCTTAATTAACTATTGTATTAGATACTACAGATATTTTAGTAATAGGCACAGTTTTTACAGGTAATTTGTATGTTAATATAGGTGTCTAACACAGTTACCTAATAGAAACACTGTAGTAATAAGTGTTTTACTTATCCCAAACGAAATAGTGTCGTTTATTTTATTTACGCATTAAAAATTTCAAATAAATGTAATTTTTTATAAAAATAAATCATATGTAACTATTACTTGCTAAGGCTTTTTTTAGCTCCTTCTCTAAATAAAATAAAGAATAATCACACTTCTAAATCCTACATATAACTGAACAGCATACACCGAAACAATTGATAAAGATAGCATGATTCAAAATTGCTTTTATTTATTACTAGCTGAATCCCTGCACTGCAATGGAAGTGGAAGAAAAGAAAAGAATAAATAAAACAGCACTGAACAACAACACAAAATCATGCACTGAACTGAAAGGCATATGAAGAAATTATTGAGTAATACAAGTATTAACTGAATATAACATCTTAGAGTTAAACCAACTTTAAGATGTTAGATTCAGTTAATATTTGTATAACTCAAAACTTTCTACAGGTTATGAACTACAGCAAGCTATTTATGCTAAGTTAAAATAATGAAATAATTGAGTTTGGCGATAGCTAAGATAAGTCAATAAGTCAATAAATATTCCAAAAGTCAGCAATTGCAGTTAGTTTATGTAATGGATCAAAGAAAATTCCAAGTGAAATTATTAAGTGGTAAAAGTGATTGTGCAATTAGGAAATAGAGAATTAAGTTTGTTTTAAACTATTATTTAGATGCTCTAGAAGTTTTTGAAGGAAAGATGCATGAGCCAGAACTGCCTGAGCCAATAGTTTCTGAAACTATTAAAAAGAAATAAGGATGATCTCAGAAATTTTACTAAGGCAAATAACTTTGCTATGATGTAGTTAACCAACTCCATGACAGAAGACACATTACAAAAGGTAATGAAATTTGATAGCACAAGGGAAGTTTGGCTGGATCTTCAGAAAATTTCCGAAGATTCCTCTGACAGCCAGCTCTATAACATTTGTCTTCAATTCTTTAAATTTAGTTGGGCGGATGATGACATATCAGCTCATTTATCAAAGCTCAAAAATTTATGGAATGATTGGAATAGTAGTCTTGAGAGTAAAAGTGAAAACCGGCTACCAGAAATGTTGCTGATTTGCAACATTTTAGACACTCTTCCTCTCAATTATCGTACCTTCAAATGAAGTTCGTTGTTTTTGAATGATGGAAAAAGAACTCTAGATGAACTAACAACACAGTTGTGTACACATGAAAGAGTGATAAAGAAAGATTCAAGTTTTAGTGTATCATTGAATCAAGAAGCAGTAGAAGCAAAAGTAACTGGAGAGAGGCGATTTTTAGAAGTAAAAGACAAATTGGAAAGTGCAACCTCTGTCATTAAAATGGTCACTGGGTGAAAAGTTGTCGAAAGTGGATTGCCGATGGCAGACCAGCTAAGACGAAGCAAAATGAAAAATTTCTAGATAGAGATAATGTTATAGCAGATAATTCATTACTAGATCTTGATGAAGAAGTTTTTTCATTTGAAGAAAGCAGCTACGATAGTTTTATAGATAATAGTGCTTCAAAATATGTCATCAATAATAGTAAATTCTTCACTGATTTTGAAGTGTTTGAATCCCAGCGTTGGATTACTGCTGCATGTTTCTAATAGCTGCAGGCAGAGGCACTTAGCTGTAGGCAGAGGAAAGTTAAAGGTAAGAAACAATTTAAAGAACTTAAAGAAGTTTGGTTTGTCCCAAATATTAAGAAAAATCTATTTCCAGTGCTAGCAGTACAAGATAGAAACAAAACCAGTAAATTCGTATTAACAACAAAAGAATGTTGGTTAAAAGTTTTTAACAAGACTGTACTCTATGGTACGAGAATTGTAAGAAGTTGTTGCATAAAGCACTATGCAAGTTCTTATTCCAAACAATCCAGTGTAAGTGAACTTAGTTCCCACAAGGGATTCTATTCTGCAATTATATCAGGGATACCGAGACAAACGCCATGTAAAGAATGTTCTTGAAAAGCAAATGGATCTGAAAGTTGAATTAAACAATAAGCTTCGCCAACATGTATCTACGGTAAAGCTCATTTGTTAAAATTTGGTAATAGACAAAACACCAAGAACCCTGGAGAGCTTATCTCAACTGATATTTGTGGACCTTTTGATCAATCATTTAAAAAAGTATCGTTATTTTGTAGTTTTTAAAGATCATTTTACTAAATTTAGCTCTGTATTTTATCTTCATCAAGAATCAGAAGTTACCCTAGCTCTTGAAAATATGTTAGCATACGCCAAAAATAAAGGACACACAATCAAGGAGATCTTGAGTGATAATAAAGGAGAATTTGATAATGAAAATGTGAAAAGAATCTTGCATAAAGGTGGAATTATTCAAAGACTAACAGCTCTTTATACGCTTCAGCTGAATCACGGCAGTGAACAAGAGAATAGGACTTTAGTAGAAATGGCAAGAGCTTTGAAGAATTCCAATTCAGAAATAAATTTTCCTTCATCATTATAGGCAGAACTGATAAATGCGTCTGTGTACATATTAAACAGAACAGGAAAAAGTTCATTCCAAACAAAAGTCCTTATGAATTGGGGATGAGGCGAAGACCCAGAATTAAATATATGCAAATAGTGGGATCATCATTTTATGTCCATATACCAAGTCAGAAGCGTAGAAAAATTGATAAGAAAGCAATAAAAGGTTTTCTATTGGGATATGATGGTGATAAAAGATATCGTATCTGGATGAAAGAAAACAATACTGTTATCTGCTCTCGAGATGTAATATTTGATGAGAAACCTCTAATTAATTGTGAAGATTCTGTAGAAATACATTTGATTGATACGATGAGTCAGTTACCTACTGAAGTGGAAAATGAGGAAAAGCTTGATCAAAATGTCTTAAAAGATAATATCAGTTCAGAAAATGAAAGCGGATATGAAGGAAATTTATTAACCATGAAACTAAGAAATCGAAGTGAACTAAAACAGACTAAAAGTTTTGAAGATTATGTTATAGCAGATGAAAGTTGCATATCAGATTCAAATGAGCCAGAGTCAAGAAGTTATCAATTGTAAAGAACACAATTGTTGGATAAAAGCCATGGATGTTGAAATCAAATCACTAACATAAAACGATACATGGATATTAACACCTTTACCAGAGAAAGCAAAAGCTTTGCCTTGTAAGTGGGTGTTTCGTATCAAGAAAAATCCAAACGGTACTATAGGTAAGTATAAAGTAAGACTTGTGATTAAGGGCTTTAATCAAAGAAAGGGTATTGATTATATTCAAACTTTTAGTCCACTTACTAAGTTAGGAACTGTACGTTCAATAATAAGTATTTCAGCCTGTGAGAATATGCATCTTACTCAATTTGATGTTTCAACTGTCTTTTTATATGGTGATTTAGAGAAAACCATTTACATGTATCAACCTGAAGGCTACACTAATGGCACCAACGATGCATGTAAACACAAGAAAAGTTTTTATGGCTTTAAACAAGCTCCTAGTTGTTGGCAGAAATGTTTTAATAGATTCCTGTTAAACCTTGGCTTTAAAGTTAGTGAAGCAGATCAGTGTTTATTCATTCGCGAGAAAAAAGATGTAAAATTACTCGTAGTTCTCTATGTCGATGATAGACTAGTTGTTGCTACTCATGAAGAAGACTCAAGAGACTTCATAAATCAGTTGAAAACTCATTAAAGAATCACAAGCCAGTATCCTATTTTTTAGGAGAAGAAATTTATAGACTTGATGATGGAAGAATTAAAATTAGACAAGAAGCTTATGCCACAAAGATACTATAGAGGTTTGATATGAGAGGTTTGGTAGGCCAGTTTATGCGCCCATTTTTAAAGAGGAAGAATCATGGACTACTGAAGCAGGAAATGAAACAGTGTTTTCTTATCGTGAAGCTGTTGATGCATTAATGTATCTTATGATGGGCACTAGACCTGACTTTTCCTACACTATTAACGTTTTGTCACGTAAATTTGAAAATCCTGCTAAAGAAGATTTTATCAAAGTAAAACGAGTATTTCGATACATCGCCAGTTTCAAGCAAAAATGCATTATATATAAATCAGACAATAAACCCGGAATTCTAGAATGTTTTAGGGATACTAACTTTGGAGGCTGCATGAGGACAGGAAGATCGACGAGCGGAGTTTTTGTTTTGTATGAAGGTGGGGCTATATTTTGGTTAAGTCTGCGTCAAACTATGGTTGCAATATCAACCACAGAGGCTGAGATAGTTGTTGCAACTAAAGCCGCAAAAGAATTAATTTTGCTTTCAATGGAATTTCTTCCTTTGAAAAAGTGCCAACAAGTTTTGTTTATAATAGTGTAGCTGTCAGATTAGCTCAAAATCCCGAGATTCATCGTAGAACAAAGCACATCAGTACAAAACATTTCTTCATTCGTGAAAAGGTTTTAGAAGAAGCAATTCGTGCACAGCAGATCTCAATGAAGGTGCAAACTGCAGATATATTAATAAAACCTTTGTCCAAACCGAGACTTTTAAAGCGATGTGAAAAGATGGGCCCTTATAAACTCTGAACTCTAAATGCTATTTAGAAATTCGTAGTTTCGTTTCTTTTATTTTTCTTTCTAACAAGGGTGAGTATTGATGTATGTTAATAAGAAAAATTATTGGTATTTATATATTTATATAATCTGGCAACAGATTAGTACTACTATTCCAACTTCTAGATATCTAGATAAGTCCGTTCTTTATTATTTCTTTTTATTTACGAAAATCGTTCTATTTTGTTTCTTTTTATACTATGGTGAATAAACATTTAGTTTAACTTTAAGATATTAGATTCAGTTAATACTTGTATAATTCAACAATTTCTACAGCATATACCCAAACAATTAAGAAATTTATAATAATTTCAATATTTTTCATTTATTATTATGATTTGCCTTTTCCAGTAACTTTACATTTTTAGGAAAAGCAAAACATTTTGCAGCAGTACATATCATTAAAATAAGATTAACTGCTTTCAGTATCATTTGGCATGAAGTTGCTACTTGAGGCTAAATCATGATACTCATGACTTAAAATTTTCCACAATCAATCCATTTTTTCAGGGAATTACCTCTTTCGAAGGGTAAAATTCTCTTTCCATTGTATCTATATTAAAATTGCACAGGTATTCATGTAATTTTAAAAGGTACGAAATATACCTATAAAGTACATTGTATCTATATTACTATTTTGGTATCTATTAAAACAGCACCTATTACCATAATTCCAGTAGGGTCTATTACCAAAATTATTTCAGCATCATTGGAAAAATAATATAACGATGTTTCGAATAATATAATAATATAACGAAAATAGTAAACGAATTAGTAGTATTTGTCCTTTAATTTTGCTTGTTAGTACTTATTATCAAAATTAATTAAACATAATTGGCGTTAAGAATAGCAAGGTAATCCTTTGCTCTCCTTTGAAACGAATTAGCCCCATTTCTCCATTGAATTGCCTTTTCAGTTCATAGAAAAAACTTTTTTAAAGCCTTACTTTAAATAAAATTAAAATGTGGTTGCACATAGCCTTAAAAATATTAGCGTATTGAAGTAATTTACTTATATTGCCACGTTCATGTATGTTGAACATTGAGTAAATTAGACATACGAATAAAAAATAACGATTTAAAAAATAAAATATAAAAAAATATGCAATAAACTCCTTTTTTTGAATGATAGTTATCAGCCACAAACCATCATTGATGCCATATTTAAAATATAATAAAAAACAGAATCACCTGCAGTTTAATCTTTATAAATGGCTGATTTTATGCCATTTAGAAAATGTAAATTTTTTAACGAATTTTAGGATCGGGGACTAAAATTGCTAGTTTCACTCATTATTCAAGTTTCATGATGTTTCATAAACGATTCTAGAGTTACAAGAGAGACACAAAGACAGGCGCGTAAACAGAAAAGCTCTTCATTTTATTACCATAGCATATTTTTTTACCAAACAAAATTAATTTATAGAAATATATCGCATCTAAATGAAGATTAACTGTATTCAATTCAGTATCACTCAGAATGATGCTACTGTTTAAGGTCATTAATGGTACTCAAACTCGATCACAATCGACCCATTTTCTCGGGTACTTATTCCTATCGGTAGCGGTAAAAACTTATTACCACATTCTCTATATTATTCCGCATCCGGCTTGCACCGACCACAGTGCTAACATAAAATTATCCCCAGTTGTAGATGGATCATTGGCTAGAGTCTCCTATTTATCAGGCTAACCGTGTGAGGTTTTCGTTGTTTTCCTCTCCATGTAACGCAAGTGCGGGTTAGTTCCATCAAAAAGTCCTCCAAGAAGGCAAATTTCTCCCACTACTTGATCCAGGAGTTCCCTTGTCATATGTATTGGGTTTAAAATTACAAGGCTACGGCGTTAAACATTAGTAGTCGTAAATCCTAAAATTTTGTCTGCCGTTTAACGATGGTTATAAAACAAAAATAAAATATCCATATTAAAGTACTTACCTATTTTAAAAATCTGTGTTTTGTAGCTATTAAAATCGAACATATTAGCACGAAACCAGTAGTACGTGTCATTAAATTGAATGAAGCTTCACTGGCATTTTTCCAAATGGTGAATTTTTTGAAGTTCTTTTTACCACTAATGTTGCTTTTTAGTACATATTTATTTTTTAATTTCAATTATCATTGATTTAAAATTGTTTAGCTTTACAGAAACTTGTTAATATAACTACATACTGAACAATAAATAGAATAAACACGTTTTTTGAGATATCTTTAGAAATATGCTAATTTCGGTGACATAGCCCTCACCTGCCATCCGTGTTCAACTCTGAGTTTACCTGACATAATGAATAAAGAATAAATAAGTATTAAAGAATGTGTAATAAACTCCAATTTTGATTAAATAGAGTTGCAATCTAGCAAACATATCAGATTTGGTCGTTTAAATATTTGGAAGAAAAGGAATCATCTGAATAAATACCACAGATAATAAACATGATAATAAAACTTTCAAGAATAAAATTGTGATATAAGATATGTAATTAATTTTCATTCTCCTTTCACCTTATGTTATGTTAGTAGAGCAAACTTGTATTGTTTTTTTGTCATTAGGAACTAAATTTTTCACAGTCACGTATAGTAAGAATTAGAACTTAAAGATATGCATGAATAATGGAAATAAAACATATCTAATTATTTCCAATAGTAAGAAAAAACGTGTTTAATTATATCTTGTGGAAAGCAGTTTTTATGTATTAAAAACTGCTAAAAAAGATTTTCATTAACGGAAAGGGGTTTTCATTAATATAAAGTTTTATTTTATGAAATTAAAACTATTGAAAAGCATGACTAAACAGTTTATAAAGCTTTTTTGAATAAAATGAGACCTATTATTACTACAGGAAATGAAAACAACAAAGAATTTTAACAGAAATGAATTATTTTAAATAAATGAAAGATAAACGAGACTATTTGAATTTCAACTCTTTAAGCACAAAAAAGAATAAACGATAGCCTTCATCTTCTCAATTACACGCGCAACAAGCAATTCATTATCTTGTAAAAACACGTAATAAAATAAAACTAATAAAACTTCTAAAATTAATCACTTTCAACTTCAATAAGTCATTTTGGGTTTCTGTCTATTTTAACCCTACAGGACGGGTTAAGAGGCCCAATCAAGGTGCGGAAATCTTCCCTTAGGTAGGAAAAGGAATTTCTTGACCTTCAGAAGCTTCGATTTCAAGGCTCTGGTGAGGCAATGCTTTGAGGAACAACTCGTTCAAACTCTTCTGTTTCATTTGTGAATGGAGATCATTTTCTCAAAAGCTTGAAAGATATCAGTCTGAGGATGAAGTGGATGTGGGTGATACTGATGTGTTTGATGGTGAGTTGTGTTTTGAGTGCACCTGAGGGAAATGTAACGGATGGTGCGGAAGAAGATTCTGAAGAGACATTCGAACAGGCTGAAAAAAATTTGAAAGCTGATGTTGGAAATGTGATAAAGAAACTTCTTCCGCATCTTTTAAGGGGAGGATCAGAGGCAAAAATATCGGGGCCATGTACATCCAGTATTATGAAGGTTATTGGTGGAGTTCGCCAGCTGAAAGAGTGGGCGTTAAGATGTAAGTTTTATATCTGGGTACATTTTTCAATTTTTCTGTTAAAAAAATAGAGTTTAGCAATTTTGAACAATTTAATAGGAGAATACTAAAACCTAGAATTTTTTTTTCATTAATGTTTTTTTATAAAAGATACAATAATGATGAAAGGATATTTAAAAAGGCTAAATAGTGGACATTTTAAATTATGCTAGCTTGCAGAGATAAGTAATTCTACAAATGTAATCCAAAATGTTAGCTTCAGAAGAAAATACTAATGTTGTTCAAAATGTTCTCAGCTGCTATTCATTTAATTTTACATCATACAATAAATTCAATTTTAGCTAAGGGTATTGATCTAAAAAGTAACATAATAAAGCTGAAACCAGCGTTCGGAGTTCAGATATTAAAATAATGAGAGATAAATACTTTTTTATTAGTCTGAAAAACACCATCATTATGGATATGACCATATCATAAGTAAAGTCTCTTAAAAAATGGTCAGAAAATGAATATCGGGATGGTATTGGTACGTGATGAACTGTAGCCCTAATGAGGGTACCGGGTTGGTGACATAATTATACAAGTGTTTCGAACATTGTTGTTTGCTTTAATTACGTTCAATAATATTGGAAGGATATTTTCATTTATTTTCTGAAAAAATGCAAAAATTAGAAAGACTTTTGATGGAAATTTAAAAATCAATTCATTATTAAAATTTTAAACTAAGTCTTTCGAGTTTTTTTTTTTTCTTCAGTTGAACGAATGTTTTATACCACAGGTTTTTAAAAATTTAGATGACTTTAAAAAAATTTAATATTAAAACTTTAATAATAGTCAGATTCTATTTAAGACGAAAAAAGTTTCAAGGTGTAAAGTTTCACTAAGAATTGAATAAATATAAGATATCAGTATTTGATGTTCTGTTCTAAAATTGTTAAAACTATAAAGAATAGCATCCCCACTGATGTATTAAACGTACTGTTTGAAGCTAGACTGCTCTATAGAGAAAATTTGATATAATTTGATATAATTAAAGCAAAACAACCATTTTGTTATAATACTGCTCGAAAATAATTGTCGTTAAAGAAAGGAGGGTATAAATATTTTTCACACAATTTTAAAATGCATGTAATGATCAGCTAGCTTATATTTCAGCCTGAATGAAAATTTTATTTTACATATATTGTTAATGTTTGAAATTGTATAAACTGTTCTTAATATTTTATTTTTAGTTGCAATTAAAGTATACGAGAGGATTTTAATTTCTTGATGCAGAATTTTCTTTAAACATGCTTTTAATTATTTTGCATTAATTTAAGTCAAATTAAGTGAAAAATATTATATTTAGCATTTTAAAAGTTGATGGTCATCAAATATAGTATGAGACACCGGTGTTTTTTTTTCTACGTTAAAGGTAAAATCTTCCAGACACGGCTCATTTCCAAACAATAATTCTTTCTCCCAATTAACATTTATTTGCAGTTATGTAGTTATAAAAGACAACAAAATAAATTTATTTCAAAACTATTGCACAGCTTTTTACATTTGAAAGAAACAAAAATATAAATAAATAACATATATTGCCTGAAATTAGATCACTAGAGAAAAATATACAGAAGGGGCGTCACTGGCTCATTTGCGTTAAAGAGTTAAGTATGAGGTTTAGTAGCTATGTTTTTATTTTCATCACTCAATTTCGTATTTTATCTTTCCTAATCATATATTATATTTATACTATCATATTTCTAATTAAAATATATCATATTTGTACAAATAATATTTATACTTATCATGCATTATATATTATATACTATAATTACTTAAAACAGATATTGTATGACTGGGATACCGCGAGATAATTTGAAATTTTGTAAGGTTGCCGCAATTTGAAAAAATAAGCCCATCTGTAAGTATTGTTAGTTTCATACTTAATTATACGAGCAATTGTGTCTCTCTGATAAAATAAGTTTCGAAATCGTTTTATTGAATTTTTTAAAGATAAAAATTTTCTCTTCAATTTATCATAATTTTAAAAGTACATTTATGTTTTTTTTCTTTTAAAAAAATAAATATTAGAAAAGTATCGGATCTTTTTTCAAATCTGAAATAACTATAACATTTTTTAATAACAAAATTTATCGCGAAAAAAATGATAAAGCAAATAAATAAACGTATTTTCAAAATAATGAAATATTTCATTTCAATATATACGGAACATTTTGTAGTTATTAAATTTTTCAAAATAAATCCATTTAATTAAATCAAACAAGAAAATTACGATGACAAAAAAATTTAAACATTTCTTAATATACTTAAAAAAAATAAAAGCATTGCACTTTAATAAAAGTATCACACAGCTTTATATTGTGTTAATGGAAATGTTTTCACACATTTGGAGAAAGAAAAAAGTAACGCAATTATATATTTTAAAATAATTAAATTTGATCTTGCCCTATATTGAAATAGGTTGCCGAAATATTTCGTGAATAGTAATTTTATTTTAATACGAAGGTCAAGTGTCACATTACTTCAGTCACCACTTTTTTCTGAAATTTTCTTCAAAATATAAATACAAGGTTGAAATTACTGAAATCACTCGTTAAGAGTTAAAACATTGAAAAGTATCGCAACGTATAATGAGTTTGGATAATCATGTATACGGCTTGCCTGCATATAAATGGTTTTATAATTGAATATACAAAAGAATTTTTTTCGAATAAGCTTTACATATAAAAAGTTACAAATTTATTTATAAATGCATTTAACTTTTTATATTTTTATGAAAATTATATTTAAATTACACAATTTTGCTGTAAAGAAATTGAATATTAGAAAAATAAAATAAAACATTTTACTAAAAGAAATTTTTTTTAATATTAAACCAATCTTAACTTATGATTTAATAATGTATAATGAGTATTGTACTGCGAAAAAAATTTTGACAAAACTATCAGAATATGGTACAATTTACCGTATTTCTGGCTTTATGGGAACATCAAAAGTACGGCAGTTTTACTGAAACGTTTCATTAATGATTTAGGTAAAATTAATAATAATGTTCTTATATACATATGATGATTTAAACATGTGATAAAAGTTTGCAAATGTGGTACTTGAATTGATAGTAAAATTTAGTAGTAGTAATATTCTTAGTAAAAGTGTGATAGTAAACTTTAATAATTTTATCCCGACACTTGTTTAATTTTCATGATAATAGTAATTTAATGATAATGAGATTGGTAAAAAAACCATTTATTTAGTTTGGTAGTAATAAGAATAACAATTTTGAAAATCAGAATTTCTGAAAAATCGTTACCATATAATTGAAAAAATTACTAAATGAGTAATTTGTATGCACTTTTTGTTTAATTATTTATAAAATTTTGGTTTTAATGACCTGAATCATGTTTTTTGCCAGAAATTTAATTACCATGCAATACGGTAATTTTACGAGAATTTATTTTTTCCATGTGTATTATTGTTAGGTAGAAGTAATATCATCGTTATTTTTTATAAAAAAAATTATTTAAAAGAAAATAAGTATTCTGTATCAGACGCGGAAAATTTCAAAGATATCCATCACATGCTATTCTAGATATTAATTATATAATTTGAAACTAAATTTAAAAACTAAATTTCAAAATGTGCAAAACTATCATATTAATAAAATTAAAAAAAAATAATAAACTAAAAATATCTTCTTGTTACTCATCCCTCTGGTGTAGGAAAACATTGAATTATAGAAAAGTTAATATATTTAAAATTAATTTCATTTCTTAAAAACTAGCTGATTCAAGTTTAACGAAATTGATTATTTTTTTCAATGGAAAAGCTTTTTGCTCAAAATTTATTTTTGTTTACTTATACATATATGGAGTTTAAAATGTCGTGATTTTAATTAGATTTTATAATTTGTATAATTTCAATGAACTACATAAACAGTACTGGCTAGTTTTAGACAATTCTTATTATAACACACACTGCGAAAAAAGCACGGTCAAAGCAGCATAATATTGTAAAACTTACCGTGTTTCCAGATCTAGGATTTGATAGTAAGTTATAAAATTTTATACCAATTTTCTTAGAGCATGGTGTAAAAACCATTTATTCAGTTAAATTGACATCTGTTTTTTTTCTTCTTAAATTAGTGTTAATAAGAACTATAATTTTGAAAATCAGAATTTTCTTAACCGATACCTGATGAACGGAAAAATTAACAAATGAATGAACTTCGTTTCTTTTGTTAGAATTAATGGTATTTTTTTCCGAAAATGTTATTATCATACAGTCAGGAAATTTTATCGGAATTTTCTTCTCCATGCAGTGTTTGAAAAATAACTCATTAATCTAGATTTTAAAGCTCAGTAACAAATTTTTTTGTCAACTTGAAAAAAGTTTTAGAATCAAAGTTTTAGTTTCATTAGTTTTAAAATGTCTCACACTTTCTAGTAATTATAATATTTTTAATTATATATTATATAATACTATCTTAAAAGAATAGAAAAGTTTTGAACTTTAAATACAATTCTGAGTAATAATTATTTCCCGAATTTCATTTGTAACTGATTTCACAGCTTTAAAAAAGTAATTCTTTGCTTTGATAGTTTTGAATACATCATAGAAATATTTTTACCAAAAAAAGTTTTTTTTTTTTTTCAAATTCGTTTAGTGAAATCTCAAGGTATTGTTTTCAAATTATTTGTAAAACATTTATATTTCTAAAGCTAAAGAAGAAGAAATGTTCTTTTTCTTTTTGCATCTGTATTCATAAGTTTAAAATCTCTTCGTAAATAAAAGTTTGGGTTTATCGGTTACAGCGACGTTTGGTGTATTTTTCTTTAAAAAACTACATATTTACCTACCTATCAAACTCCATTAGAGTACAAATGATTTTATTCCTTAATATCATATTTTTAATTTGATTGAAATTAAAATTTTTTAGAATATGTAACTCCAAAAATAAGTGAAAAGTGCTCTCTACGAAACGATCGAACATTTAAAGAAATAACCGAGTTTCTGATACTAAATTTGAACGAAAACATTAGAAATTATTTATTGATAGAAAGACGTAGAAAAAATTATAAAAATAAAAATTTAATGTTTAACTTTTTCTGGTTTCTTAAAAAAGATAAAAAGTGCCTTTCAAGAAACCAGGTTAAATTTTCACTTTTGATCACATTTTAATTTTTGACCCAACTTTTTGAAAATCCTTTTTGAATAAATCATAAAATGATCCATTTAAGTTAGTAAAAGCGTAATGGGCGAAAATAATTTCTATTTCCCATAAAATCGGGTTACGCAATCATTCTTTAAGTTATTGCAAAATTCATTTTTACATTAGTGTATTCCAAAACACGAAAGAGAGATTAATTTTTCCGTTTCTTTTAAAACTTAATAAAGCATTGAAGCGAAATAAAATCCTTAAAAATTCACTTACACTGAAAATAATTTTTTCCTTTTCTAAAATAATAACATAAAGTCCATGCTTACAAATCTATAAAATAATCAATCTTTTATGAAAATTGATTGTTTAAATTTTTTTTTGATTTTTCATTATAATCACAAAGATTTATTATTTCATCACTTGGATGTACCCTGATTTATTTTAAGAGTGATCGAGGCTTTTAAACCGCACTATCAAAATATACCAAATTGGAACGAAAGTAAGATTTTACCGGAGTAAAAAGATCTTCCCTCTCGGTGGAAAATGCAATATCTCGAATTCCACTCTCAATTGCCAATTTCTTATTTACAATCCAACGATCTTTAACGACTCGCTCTCTTGTTTGGAAGAATTTCCTCTTTGCTGGAGTTGAACGTAGTTGGGATGCAAACCTTTATATTTTTTAACATTTATTATTTGAACTAAAATAAAATCAGAAATCATGTTTTTCTTTTTAAAAAAAAATACCGAAGAGGAAAGCAGGTCGTTAAAAGCCACTGTATTGGAAAATTGCCCCCCGATCATTTCCCCACCTTCCTTGAACTTGGGAGGGAAGGTTTGAAATAAAAGACCCCTTCACGTTTTTAATTTTCTGAACTCAGACGGACATATAAAGCTAGTTTAACTTATTATCTAGACCAGTTAAGATAAGAAAGAGCAACATCAACATTATTTTATCACTTTCTCTTTTTCTTAGTTTTAGTTTCATTTAAAATATAACTATGTTCATGGGTAAGTGGATTTTTTAATTGTTGATTAACACTAGCATGCCTTAGTTAATATTATTCAAGTACTTTATAATGATATTACCAGATTACATACTTCATTCGCTTCAAAAATAAATAAACAAGAAACAACAGTCGATATATTTCAAGCGCTCAAAAACTGGATCGCATTTTCAAAATTTACCAAATGTGAATGCGAAGGAGAAAAGTGATTTGAAATATAGAACGTAAAGTTGCCAACAAGAATGGAAAAATAAGGGGGGAAAACAAAAACTATCTTGATGCCCTGGAATCTTGTTTTATTCATATAAATGCTAATCTCTTTGTTAACGACATTAGTTCCCCACTTCTTCC
Source organism: Parasteatoda lunata (assembly GCA_949128135.1). Lineage (NCBI taxonomy): Eukaryota > Metazoa > Arthropoda > Arachnida > Araneae > Theridiidae > Parasteatoda > Parasteatoda lunata. Next base: position 8,463,797 of record OX421973.1, on the reverse strand, counting down.
CCATAGTGAGTGGAAATGCATTTTGCCCTGATTTGCCTTTCTCGTTTGCTGTAGTTTTTCTTGTTCTGTTTTTCGCATTTTTTCTTTCTCGACTTATGTGATTTTTCTAGTTTTTGTTTTTCACCATTATTTTTTTATTTTTCATTGGTAGCCTTACGTTTTTTTTATCTCAAATCATTCACGCCTGGCAAGTCTATAAAATAGGTGCCTGTTTTTTAAAGTTTGAAACATGTCGATTGTTATTTCTTATTCATATACTTTTGAAGCTAATGAAGTTTTAAATCTGATAATATCTTACCCCTTTAGTTGCTTAGGATTATTTTTGTTAAACTTTATAATGATTCATTTATTGGTTAATGAAATATCTTATTTAAGCTACATTAAACAACTTTTGAACAATTTTTAAAAGCAAGGTTAGGATCTAATAATGTTTATAAAATTTGTTAATTTTCTCTCAAATGCCTTTGTTTCAATATTATTAAATATATTTTAAACAATATTTATAAACAAAAAGGTGCAATATGCATTAGATAGGACTTATTTTTTTCTAGTTTTATTAAATTCAGTAAATACTTCTACATTATTGTTTGGAATCATTTTTTGCATATAAGAAAAATGTTTGACATCTTATTATTATCAAAAACTGTCAATTAAGTGTTTAAAGCTCTTTGTTTCAAATTTAAGTAAATTGAGGAAGCTTTTAGCAATTGTTTTTATATACTTCTTTATAAATGACTGACACAATGGAAGATTGAGTTACTTCAACAAAAGGAAAAACAAAGCAAAATTAACGTAAATATGCGTTTTTATGTTGTTGTTTTTTTGGAATAACTTTTTTTAAACATGAATCAACAATAATGCTATTTTTTCCCAAAATAGCTATTTAGAATTAATGTTCTTATTGTTCTTTCAATAATGATGCATGAATCGAGTCTAAATGTAGCATAAAAAAAAAGTTTAAATCTCATACAAATCTAATGTTTTTTACTGTACCCAGTAACAAGATTGAGCAGTTGTCACAAGAAACCTTGTAAATGAAACCAAATTTATTTAAGAATTTCAAAACACTAGATTTTGCATTTTTTTTCACTTCAAATAAAATATTGTTAAGAATTGGTGTTCTTATTGATCTTTTAAAAATGATGCACAAATGGACTCTAAATGTAGTTTAAAATGAGTTTAAATATCATACAAATCTAATGTTTTTAACTGTACCCAGTAACAAGATTGAACAGTAGTCACAAGAAACCTTGTGCATGAAACTAAATTAATTTAAGAATCATAGAATTTAAAAAAAATACTGAATTTTTTATTTCACTTCGAATAAAAAGTCTTAAAGAATTGGTGTTCATATTGTTCTGTCAGAATGATACATAAATTGACTCGAAATGTGACATAGAAAGAGTTTAAATTTCATACAAATCTAATGTTTTTAACTGTACCCAGTAACAAGATTGAACAGTTGGCACAATATTACCTGGTTTTTGGTTTTTCATCAAGCCAGAAACATGGTTATTTTGACCACATTTGAGTAGTTTTGACCATACCTTTTTTCTCAGTGTAGAGAGGATTTAATTAGTAAAAATCTTCCTTTAAAATCTACTTTTTTATGCCTATAACGATATTATATTTTTTTGCTGGTACTAAAATTTAAAAAAAAATGATTAAGAAAAGAAAATTATTTTGTTAAAATAAAATCAGTTCTTTTAAGGTAATAGTGGTTTTGAATGTCAAATCACCACTCTCTAAAATATTATTAAGCTACAGCAGAGTTGGTTTTTAAAATGCAGAACTAAGTAAAAAAAAGCATATCTAACTTCAGTAAGGACAAAAATATTTGTTAAAATGATTCTTATATTAAAAAATACGACATTTTAATGCCTAAATAAACAAAGAGAAATAAAATTAATTTACAGCAATAAATGTTGAAACACTGTTAAGAGCTAAAAATGAAGCATTGTTAAAATTTAAAATTTTGCCCCTTTCTTTATTTCATAGTCATTGATGCAACGGGTAAGGTACCGTCAGGTTTACTGGAAGGAACGTCCGTTTCACTTGGTGACTACGACGAGTGTCTTGATATTGAAGTTGGAAAGAAGGATGTACAACCAAAGAAGCCAGAGGAAGTTTTATTCCGGGGTCAATACTGCTTGCTTGAAAATCATAGACCCGAATCTATACAAAGAGCAATTGATGATTTTCAAAATGGAAATAAGGAAGCACCGATTTCTAAAACCAAAACTGTAAGTTACCCAAAATTCTCATGAAAACTATAATTTTTTTTGTCTGTTAATTGCGTATTTCTTGGGGAAAAGTATTGAAACACTAAAATAAATCATGACTCATTCTTTTCGAAATGTTAGAACTACGTGAGACTAAAATGATGTATTTTTCCTTAGCATTTTTTAATTTTTTATAGCCTAATGAGAAAACTATTTTGTAAGAGGATCATCATACTTTAAATAATGAAATAATAGATTGATACAATTGATTATTAATAATTGATTATTAGCAACAAATCATTAATAATTGATAATTGAAAGTTGATTACTAATAATTTTGTATTAAAACCTGATTAATAATAATTGATATTTAAAAACTGGTAATTAATAAACAATTATTAAAAACTAATTATTGATAAATTATTATTAAAAATTATTACAAATTTCAAAATTAATAATTGAGCAAATGAGTGACATAATTTAGTAAAATTCTTTTAACGTGTGCGTTTAAAATAAATAAAGTTTTATTGCATATGTTACCGGCAAAGTATGAAATGCGGCATTGTATAGAATGCATAGGCATTGTATAGAACGCCTAAAATTAGCCAGCAAAGTATGAAATGATTTATGTTTCACACATTGCCTAGGCATTCTATAGAATGCCAAATGAGAAACCGGTGAAGTATTAAATACATCTCCGATTTGTTAAAATGTCATTCAAAAGTGACAAATTCAAAACGTCATCCGATTTGATATTAATTTATTTGTGAATATAATTACATTTATTCGATATTTTAATACTTACTGACGATAGATTAGAAGAAACATCGGTGTTTGGAGTATCAGGCAAATATATACCGGGCAATGGCACTTGACCTTCAAAGAATATCAGTGTAGGGTATACCGGGCAAATGTATACCGTGCAGTGGCACTGAACCTTAAAAAAATATCTGTGTAGGATATACCGGGCAGTGGCACTTGACCTTATAAAAACATCAGTGTAGGGTATACCGGGCAAATGTATACTGGGCAGTGGCACTGAACCTTAAAAATAAAATCAGTATAGGATATACCGGGCAAAATAAATAGGCACTAGACCTAGTATATATTTTGGACATTTACTATAGGTCTAGTCATACTAGGTCTAGTTAAGTATCATTGTCCGGTATATCCTACACTGATGTTTTTTTAAGGTCAAGTGCCATTGCCCGGTATACACTTGTCCGGTATACCCTTCACTGATGAATTTTTAAGGTTCAGTGCCACTGCTCGGTATACATTTGCCCGGAATACCCTACATTGATGTTTTTTAAGGTCAAGTGCCACTGTCCGGTATATATTTGCTCGGTATACCCTACACTGATGTTTTTTTAAGGTTGCCATTGCCCGGTATATATTTGCCCGATATTCCCAACACTGGTGTTTCTTCTAATCAATCGTCAGTAAGTGTTAAAATATCGAATAAATGTAATTATTTCCATGAATAAATTAATATCAAACAGGATGTAATAAATATTTCGGACATTCACCAAAGCGACTATGTGATAGTCAATAACCACCGATTTCGGTCATTCACAGTAATATGCACATAATTTACATAATAATCTCATCAGGACGATTATTTCATACTTTGCCTAAATAGCATCCGGCATTCTATACAAGGCCTAGAGAAACTATGTAATACTTCTCACATTTCATACTTTGCCTAAAAACGTCAGGCATTCTATACAATGCCGGCGTTTCATACTTTGCCGGTAACATATAAATATTTATTAAGTACTACTATATTTCAATGTAATTCAATTATATTATGGTTTGAATTAAAATAAAAACTATATATTTCAATTTGCTTCCCCCAGAGGTATTTTATTTTATATTTTATTACCGACGTTGATCAGCCGAGCCCATTTTGGGTTTACGACTATTAATGTTCAACTCCGTAGCCTTGTAATTTTGAACCAATCCAGAAGACAAGGAAACTCCGGGATCCCAGAGGTTTGATTTGTTATGGGAATATGGAGGACTTTGTGACTCGACAGATTTAACGTGCATCGTTCACCATCTACTACACGGGGAGTTCAAGGCCGGCGAGGATCGAATCCACGACCTCTTGGACACGGGTCCTGTATCCTACCAACCAGGCTATCCCGGCCTCTCCACAGAGATATTGCTTTTCTTGGGAACTTGGAGAGCTTAGTGACCCCGAAAAATTTAACGTGCACCAGTTACCATTTAATACATGGGGATTCTTCTGTCGTTGGTATTCGAACACACTTATACCAACCAAGCTCTCTCGGCTGAGAATATGTTATACTATATGCTTTCAAGTCAGTTTTCTTAAGCTATAAGAAAGTAAATTATTAACTACACATAATTTTTATGGTATAATAGATAGTTTTTTTGGCTTGCTAATTTTTATTTTACTAAGAAATATTTTAATTTTAAAGCGAGAGTTACTTTCAGAATCGTAAATAGACTACGATATGAACTATGTACTGAAACTTAGTGTACGTGCATCGATTTGAACAAAAAGATATTGTGAGGTGTTCGGACTAAGAAATTACTATTAACTAAGCCTGTATATGTATAACATTGGTTATTTAAATATTAAATATAAGTATTTAACCTTCAATTTTAAAACCGATGATTGATGAACTTTGGTAAAAAGTACCGACACTCAGAGCGCAGATAATTTTTACGGTAAAGTCCATTTTTACCGGAATATGTTACAGATTAAATAAATCTATTATTTGGTAGATTTTACAGGAATAATTAACGTAAAATCATTGTATTACTTCAATGAAATAAATATTACAGTAAAAAGTACAGTATAATATTTTACTGTAAAAATAGATTTTGCGGTACAAGGGATTTTACGGATGAGGCACCTTAAGTGCTGTTACTTTACGACGAAATTTGGTTCAAATATTTTTACTCTTCGAAGTTTCTTTGTAGTTTCGTAGTTTTGCAATTTTGTAGTTTTTGTCGTTCGAAGTTTTTTTTTTTTTTTCTTTACTACTCAGATTTCCACGCATTTGAAAAAAAACGTGAAAACAGAATTAAAAAAAATGTTTAGTACGTAAGGGGTTGTAATTGAAATAATTTGAAATTTATCAACATAAAATTAAGATTATAAAGATGATAGAAATAAACCTATTGAAGAAATAAAATCAAATGTAATGCGGTTAATAGCTCGATTTTTTGCCTTTTTAAAATTTTAAGGTAAAAATTGTAATGCGATTTTCTGATATCACGAAGGATTAAACTAAGTTTCGCAGAAATTGTGCTAAAAATTCGAAAAGTGTAAAAATTTGAAATATAATTGTTTAAAGTATTAAAAATATTTGCTCAACAGCATTCTCAAAGAATAAAATTCGAGTTTTATGAAGAATACTACAACTTTACATATTGAACAGTTTTAACATTAATTATAAATGTTTGGCGCTTTAGATTGTTTTTTTTCCTTCCTTACAGCGTCAGTAAGTTACCCACTGCGTAAGCAATATTCTGTTCTAGAAACCAAATATTTCATATTTGCCCGCAAACTATATAACAAGTATGACTCAAGGTTATTGCGAAGTTCAGTATAATTACTAGTTGTTTTTTTCATGGTATTTACATTTTTCCTCAGCGGCAAAAAAAAAAATTAAACGCTAGAATATAAAGCACAAAACATAAAATAAAATTATACACACATAAAACACTGAAAATAAAAAAGATACATCTATACAAAAAAATATGATAAAATTGTAATAATGATCATTTTTATCGATCTAAAATTTATTATTTATTGCATCACTTTCCACAGTTTGGCTGCAGATATTGAAAGAATTACAATACTACGAATTATCATAGTTCAGTTTTGAGATACTACAGGACACTTTAGAAAAAAAAAAAATGAAAAGGTCTTAAAATCGTAAAATATATCACTAGGAAAAAAATAAAGAATGGTCAAATTAAAGAGAATGTGATAAAATTTTCCGTTTTTTGACTTCATGAAAACATCATTAAGGTCTTTTATTTTAACCGAAGCACTCTGTTAATGCTTTTTATTAAAATTAACAATCAAGTATGGTTTTAAAATATGTTATAAAATTAATGTGATGGTTTTATTATGTCACCTTGAAGCGTGCCATAAAACTATTAATTTCTTATGTTTACTTTTAAGTTTTGAATAGTTTTGAATTAGTAGTATTAAAAATTATACTTTTGAAGGCAAAAATTTTTGATAAACCATTACATTATGAACAAAAAAATTACTTAAAAGAACGGTTTAAACACCGTATTTTTTTGGTTTTATTATCCAGCATTTTTTTTTTTTTTTTTACCAGAAATTCATTGCCAGTACAGTAATTTACCAGAATGTTTTTTTCCGTGTAAAAATGATAAGGAAGGATTTAATTACTCACGAGATAAGCTATATTATTTTTGGGTTTGAAATTAAATTTGATTGGCGGAAATTATGTAATTAATTCATAAATTTCGATAATGCATTTTAAATGACCATGAAATAGTTTCAAGGTTTGAATTTCTTTGATGACGTGCAGCTTGATTTTTTTAAACACGTATTTACTTTTATCTTACTTGATTTCTTAGCACTGTAAGCAATTACAGATCAAATATTGGTAAAGAGTATCGGCATTCAGGTTGCCAGTATTTTTTACCGTAAAATCAATTTTTACAGGAATGTGTTAAGGAACAAAACATATGATAAATCGTAATTTTTATACTTATCACTCTAAATCAATAAATTGTAAAAAATTAGTTTATAGAGTTTCAATGTAAAAAGTAGATTTTACGACAAAATAAATTTTACGGATGATGCACCCAAAGTACCAGTATTTTATACCGTAATGTAATTTGGAATTTTCTACTGCTCAATAACGAGTATTATTGTTTTTTTGTTGTTAAATGAAAACAATTTATTTCGAACCATTAAGATTTGTAATCATAACCGATAACTCAGTTATCCTCTGAAAATTTAATACCTTTTAGAATCTCTTTGATAAATGCTCGTTGATAAGTTACATAAAACTGCTATGTAAATGTAAAAGAAATATACTAAATGATTAAGTATTGTTAGAAATTTTCCAGTAAAAATAGTTAAATAACAATTTACCTGTTATTTTACCATATTCAAACAAAACAGTCAAATAACCATAAGTAAGATAGTATTCACACTGTTAAATGTGAAAGAAACCGTTTTTTAACTGCCGCAACGACTAGGCTCACCCAATGCAGCCACATAGTTTTTTGAAGCTGCAACTGCATACATGTTATAGCCGAGAGAACTACTCTGTGACGGGGAATCAGAACGGGGGTTCGATTCCCAGCAAGGAAGTCGCGATATATCCTAACCACAACACAACCACTACCTAACTTCAATGCCTATTACCCAAAGAAAAGCCTAGTGCCAATGTACAGTTAAACTACTTTTTCTTACGGTTTTGAAACCATGGTTAAAAAATCTCATAATTTTGTATTCATGATTTTTTAACCATACTGGTTTTAAAGACAGTCGGTTTATTTTAAGTCATAGCATACAAGGCCACTCTTAATAGTTGACGTGAGTGGTGTTTTGCATGTTGAAAGTATAAAGCTGTTAGAGTTGTTGTTGCGTCTAGAATTTTTTCCAGGGTAGGTTCGCAGTTTATAGGCTGTTTGCATGGTATATTAAATTGGTCAGAAATCGGTTTTACCTCACGATTTATCAAAACCGTAAAGCGAACTTTAAAGTTTATGGTTAATTGAATAGACAGACTGCTTACGGTTATTTTATGGTAATTTTAAAATGAAAATTCTAACAGTGAGAAATACTACATTTTAGTAGTTTAAAGTAGATAAGAATATTTTCAATTTCTTGTTGTTTTTCTGAATAGCAATAATCTTAATACAAAATATAGAAACAATTAAAATCTTTTCGGTCCCACAACGATTAATATTTTCAGTAATGTACATAAATTACACTGCCTAATTAATTTATTATTTATTCGTGTGTAAAAGTCTCAACATCTTTGACTTACATCTTTTCTTTTAATTTTATTTATAGTTTTTGAATATGCTGGTCAGATACAAACACTTGACTAATTCTACGTTCAAGTTGGGTATTTGCGTTCCATCAAAATGTACCGAAGAAGATGTGAAAAATATACTGGGCTCTGGTGACTACTTTTCTTTATTTCAATGTTTATTTTATCAGAAACAATTTAAATACATTATATGTTTAAATTATTCCCTTTACCTTTCGCTTTCAATTTAAAAAGGCGTACTATATTTAATCCGAAATTTGTTTCAATTAGCTTATATTTTTATGAGCTGCATGAACTTAAAGGCATAAGCAAAATAGAACTTGTAAATTTTAATTATATTATTATAACTATTATATTTTATTAATTATTATATTTTAAAGAGATTTTAAAAGAGCTGTTAGGGTTTACTAGTTTTTAATAGACACAACAAGGTTTTATAACGATTCTGCCCTTTGTTACTTTGCTTAAATTATCTATATATATTAATATATTATAATAAGTATTGAAAATTAACTGAAATAAATAATCTTTCAATTAGTGAAAAAATTCCAACTACTTCAACAAAATTTAAAGAACTGACAAAATAAAACAATGTGAAAAAATGTAATACCAAAATACATTTATGAAACAAGCTATGAAACTTAAACTAATTCTCCTACAAGGGCATCGCATTCCATCATTAGTTAACTTAATTTGAAATATACTTCCAGTGCAAACATAAGTTTCCACTTCGAGAGTCACGTACCGAAAACAGGATATTAGAGAGGAAATCTTGTTTAGAGACCGAGAGATACCGAAGTGAGAAGTTTCGGTATCGGTTGAGTTTTTAAAGATTGCGTTAGAGTGCCTACTAGTTTTATAACCAAATTCGGTGCTATATTGCTGTTTCTACTGACAGTTGGACAATCCAAACACGGCAGTCATTAACCATTAGCGAATTAAGTCAGGAAGGTGCGGCTTTTGAGGGACAAGAGAGCACCGCAAGGATGAAAGAACGTCTTGGCTCAGAACTCCACGGATAGATGGTAGTATTACTCATTCGTGAGGCTTTTCTTCAATTCAGACAGATCTGAAGGGAAAGGAAATTTTAGCCAGAATTCTCTGTATCCATGGTTCTGCTCAGCGACCGACCACAGGACTTTCACCAGATTTTACAAGCATATATATCACATGCACTCAGTGAGTCTTAGAGAGGATCTCGGCCCCTTCAAACCCATTCTTCTAATTACTGGACTTCCTCGATTTGGTGTTATTTCGATTGTTAGATCATGCTACAGGTGTCTCTCAATTGGCTCAATTTAAATATAAATACATTGAACTTTATTGCATGACGTTTATTATATAAAAATTACTGAAATAAAATTCTGTTTATGTAAATTAATGTTAAAAAACATGAAAGAGTTTTATATTTATAAATTTTGATTGTTTAAAATGTGGTTGTTATAAGATGTGAAAAAATTAAATTTTGAGAACAGAAAGTCTACGTCCAATTGGAAAGATTGAAGTCTCATATTGTGAAGTAAAAGAAGAAAAGGAAAAAACAAATGGAGAACTCATTTTATTGTAAGTAATATTTTAAAGAATATTTTCCTTTTTGTAGTTTATCTAACTTTTATTAGAAAGAAACAGTTTAAATCCATGAATGAAAACTTCTCACTTGTAGAGTCCCTGTTAAAATCAGCGCTATTCATTTTTTTTTTTTTTTTTGAAAATTGATTAAGTAAAAAGTATTTTCTTCATTCCAACTTTTAAAAATGGTCAATGTTTTGTAATATATTATATTTTAATGTATTATCATTTAAGACACTTTTTATATCCATCTATACGGTTATTTTAGAGATATACTTAATATTATGCCTCATTTCAGATGTGTTGTTGGAATATTTGTAATATCCATGATTGTAGGAACAGTTTTGGACATGTATTTCAGAATGATAAATGAAAGCATTCAAAAGGAGAAAACCAAACCATTAAGTAAATATTGTAAATTATTAATGTCTAATTGCAAGCATTTTCCTGTTTTAATAGTGGGAAAAACATACTGAACTGTTATCATTCCCTGTTTTTAGAATGTATTCGTAGTTTTCCATATAGTTCGTAACGATTTTCTTAAACGCCTTTGGACCTAATTTCCGATATATATTAAAATTAATTTAATGTATTTTCTTTTATCCTTGAAATTGCTTTAATGTATGAACTGCTTTCTCTGTTTCAATTTGCATTTTATTTTCCCTGATTGGATACAGTTAAATGCTTGCAAATAGGTTTGATTAAGCCGCTAAATCAGGTATTAACCCTGTTATGACCAGATTAAAACTTTAAAAACGAAAGACCATTGGGAGTTATATAGTGACCCTAATATATTCATAGTGACTCGCAATTCTGAAATGAGTTGTTTTGGTGACTTGAGTGGATTTGAAAATATTTGTAATCGCATAAATATCTTCAACTGGGAAAATAATATTTCCAATCATCAACTTTCACAGCTTCTCCACGGTTTATTTCTTCAACCAGCATATTTAATATTTATTGTCATATAAATAAGTTATAGAATTTGATGGTATTAATACTGCATTTTGTGATTTGATGGTATTAATACTCCATACTGCATTTTGCACTGTAATTTTCTTAACTTAAATATTTATCCGAGTCAATAATAACCCCACTTGGTCATCTAAAACTTGAAAAGGGCTGCAATTAGTTTCATTCATAATTCATTATTCATATATTATTAGTTTCGTTCATTATTCATTATTTAGGTTGTAAATAGAAAGAAAATTTTAATATTTACAATATATAAGCCTGTATTTAAATATCGTTCTCAGGGTTTTCTATTCAGAATTTTTCAGATTTTATTCGTTTATTACCCATTGGCAAAATGGGTCTTGTTTTGGGTTTTATGGCGTGCGAACTTTATTTGGACGTCATCACACTTTACAACTGTGTTCAAGAGTAATAGTAAACTGTGCGCATGCGTCGTCCTTGTATGCTCTGCTGTGGCAACCACTGCTGTTTGATATTTTTTTAGAATTCTTTTTTTCTTTTTATTTTCACCAGCAGTCATTCTTAATTTATTTACATAATAAAAATTTAAAGTATTTTTATATTCATTTTATAATGAACTTATAATTACTGTCTTGACGGTGATTTTAATATAAAAACTGAAGAAGTAAAAGTATTTTATGATGTCTTGAAACACGTATATAGCCAGGATTTGAAAACCAATCCGACGACAAGCATCAGTTTTTGCTGTCTGTGATTTGAAATGTTGTAGCGTTTATCGGAGTCAAACCAGAAAAAAAAACTATTTAAACTATCTATATTATTAAACTATTTACTATTATTAAGTTTAAAAACTATTTATTGCTTGTACACTATTAAAATATTCTGGATCAAATTACAGTGAAGAGTCACTGCTTTTGGGTAGCTGATACATTTTACTATTAAATCCATTTTTACTGCAACATGTTATAGAATAAAAAACTTGATATACCATACTTTTTACAGTAATAATTACTGTAAAATCCCAGAATCTTTCTAATTAAATAAATATTACAATAAAAACTACGGTATAATGTTTTACGGTAAAAATGGAATTTACGGAATGAAATCCATTTTTACTGGAAAGTCTTACAGAATAAAAAATCAGATAAACCATATTTTTACATCAATAATTACTGTAAAATCCTTGAATCCTTCTAATTAAATATATACTACTATAAAAATTACTGTATAATATATTAAGGTGAAAATGGATTTTACAGATAACGCTCCCTAAATGCCGGGACTTTTTTACCATAATTTGATCCAGAATTCTTAAAAATGTCAACAATTACATTTGAAAATATAATTTTGATCCTACTTTTTGTATATTTTTCAGCTTATTTACAGAAGGTAATAAGTAACTCATCGATTTATGGAAATGCTATAAAAGTTCTAAGTACGAAGAATTGCCATGAAAATCTCTCATGTCTTTGTGCGATTCGCCCAATTGTTGTTATTTTAATAATTTATGGCCATACCTATGGACATCTGAACATTCTGCATTTCCAAAAATTCAGTAAGTACTTTGCGGAAATGCCAAATGCTTTGCCAAAAAAAAAGAAAAAATACTTTAATATGAAATTTGATTAACATATGTGTTGGAAAAACTTAGGCATATGGGGAACAAAGGAATGATAGAGGGAAGTACAGTGGTTGAAAAAGTGAAGAAGTTACATACACTAGCAGTACATAACATAAACACATAATTAATACATTATACATAACATACATGCATAGCATTATAATTTATGTAAGTTTCATACATTTGCTCGTAGCAATGCAAAAAAAAAAATGTAAGAAAAAATTTTAAAAATCGCAAATTCTAATAATATTAGATTAAGTTAAGACGATGCCAGGACAGCCTGGTTGGTAGGGCGTTTCTATATTACTGTGACAAGTGTCTTATTCACATGGAAGAGATAAGTACATGGATTTTTATAAAAATTATACTTGATAAAAAATATATATATTGTCTTCTCATGCTAACTAGTTTTGAAAGTAAAACTGCTTAGTTTAGTAAAACTAGTTTTGAACTTTTCCGAAACTAGCAACTCCACCTCTTCATTTAGGAGTTCATTCTATTTTTCAGAGTTTTAGGGGTACCTTTTTATCTTAGTATGTTTGGCACATAAGTTAAATTTCCTTTTTACAATATCAAATAAGTATACATAATAATATTTAGGCAGTTTTCCTGTTGTTTTTTTAAATCATGTTAATAATGCCTTTTTTACACCTAGTCATCTAACTTAATCGAAGAATTTAATTGTAAAAAATATAAAAAAAACATGGTTTTCGTTTTATTTTGTGTTTTAACTCCCTTTTTTTTTAAAATAAAAAAGATTTTTGATTTGCTTCTTTACTGTTAATTCTTTTAACATCTTTAACATCTTTGTTATTGTTTATGTAATAAGTTGTAGGAAAAGTAAACAAATACTGACTGTAGTGCGATATTAAAAAACCTTTTAATGGATATTTTTCTCTTATTCCCCCAAAATGATTGAAAACAGACTTAATCACTTATTTAAATTTGGATATTAAATATATTAACCTGATTTTAATACCCGGTGAAGCAAGAAGCTTACAACTGTATTTTATACACCAATATTTCATTACACCCAACTAAAGTTTTTGCACAGTATAATTTCGTCATAAAAAATTTATCGAAAATTTTTGGTAAAAATGAAATATAGCTGCAAAATGTTTGCGTTGTTCAAGCAAAAAGTTTTTTAAATCAATTTTTTTTTATTGTTAACGAGCATATTGGAGGGAAAATGCTTCGAAACCGTGCTGTTTTTGTTTGCTGTTTTAGGAACTATGTAAAGAAATAATACATTGTAAAAAATTTCGGATCAATTGCGGTTTAATGTACAGGCACTTTCCTTAAAATCCGTGCATTTTCTTTAAAATCCGTTTAACCGTAAAATAATATACCGTAATTTTCAGAGCAATGTTTAGCTGATTCAAGAATACTGTGATTTTACTATAATTATTACAGTAAAAAGTACGGTAGGTATATTAGATTTTTTTTCCGGAGCATGTTTCTTTTCTATATAGAAATTTTAAAAAGTACCGACACCCTGAGCGCCGGTACTTTTTATTGGAATTTGATCCAGAATTATTCACCCTGTAGGAGTCACTGGTCCCCTAATTCTCAAAAAGTCTTAATAATTATTTTTTGATTATTAGAAATCATCTAATACTACAATATCAAAGTGACTACAATTCAAATAATAGTATTAATAGTCGAGCTAAATGCAATTAACTCATATTAATCATTGTGGAAACAGTTATATTTGGAAAAAAACTATACACTTTAAATGATTTTTGTAGGTAAGTCAGTAAATTTCAATAAATTTCTTAATAATTATTTTTTGATTATTAGAAATCATCTAATACTACAATATCAAAGTGACTACAATTCAAATAATAGTATTAATAGTCGAGCTAAATGCAATTAACATGTCATATTAATCATTGTGGAAACAGTTATATTTGGAAAAAAACTATACACTTTAAATGATTTTTGTAGGTAAGTCAGTAAATTTCACTCGATTCTTTGAAAGTTTCTTCTTCTCTGGAATAGCAAACGCTTCTGTAGGAGTAGATACCATTTCGTTCCTAGCGTAAGTATTATATTATTACGTAATTCTATAACTATTGTCAAACTATAACTATATTGTTTAATAAATAAAAACAAAAATTACATAAAATACTGAAGTTTTTAAAAAGAAAGTAAATACATAGAAATTTTACAAAGTTATGATCATGTAATAAAATACCTATGTCCCGAACTTTATTCTAATTGAATGTGATATCTATCCCCAGTCCCACTGGCACTGGGGTTAGATATCACACTGTGCAAAATTCCGGATCAAACTATGGTTTAAAGTACCGACACTTTGGGTGCATCATCCATAAAATCCATTTTACCGAAAATTCCAATTTAACCATAAGATATTATCCCCTAATATTTGTTCTGATATTTATTTAATTAGAGTGACTCAGTGATTTTACAGTTATTATTTCTGTAAAAATATCAGTATATCAGAGTTTTGTTCCGTAACCTGTTCCATTAAAAATGTATTTTAGGTTAAAAACTACCAGGCTTTTTACCGTGATTTGATCCGGAATTTTTTTACAGTGTGGGTTGCTGTTGTGAATTATTTTGTTTCTTCACCCGATAGTACATAAAAGACACATCCAATTTCTTATTGATGAATACGAGAAATAAAAATAAATTGATCTGGTCTTAGTTTATATCCGTTAGTTGTTCTATTTTTAAGGGGAATTTAAAGTGTGATTATTGCATGAATAAAATAATAATGTATTGGTAAATTTACCAAATGTTATTTCCAATAAGACCTATTAATCTTTTTTTTTCTAAAAAATAACAGAAATATACTATTTAAAACATTTTTTCGAGCAATAAATTATTTACGTGGAATGTTGACCAATGTCTATAAGTTGCAGTACATTATAAAACATTAAAAATAATGTATTCAATGTCTTTTAGCCAGTAGTGCATGCTTCAGATGACTACAATATCTGCAATATATTTTGCCCCTCAGATTTTAAAGAAGAAAAAAAAAATTTGGTAGCAGAAAAAATTGGAAACAAGTAAAAATTAAAGATAAAACGAAAAAAAATATTTTTTTGTTTTCAAATTTTATTGAGAAAAAAATATAAATAGTTTTTTTTCTAAAAAAATATACAAAAGAATTGCATTTAATTTTAATTTTTTAGATAATTATTTTATTTGTCTAGAAAGTACCTGTAATTTTAAGGCAATGAATTTAATTTGAAAAATTTTTGAATAAGCACAAATCAGAATAACATAATCTACACTTCTGATAATTTCTATCTTTAAAATCAAAAAGATTTAATTTTGATATTATCATCTGCAAACTCATTCTTACTTATTGGACTTAATATAAGCATCGGTTTTTTTTCCTTCTTTTTGAAAAAAAAAAAAAAAACATAAAATATGATTGAGTAAAATTTAAACTAAATTCAAACATAAAGGTTTTGTTTTTAACTGCTTTATTATATTTAAAAGCTGCAGATTATACCAAATATATGCTAGATTAAGCTTAATTATCTGTGTATAACTGATTGGAAATTGCATAAAAATTTGATCTTTAGAAGATTAAAGCTGCAGATTGACATTCCGCTGTAGGAGACTTAAATAATTTAACAGGTTTAAGAATAATATTTTTGCCTTTATTTAGTGATTTTATTTCTTAAATAATAATAGTATAATAAGAAGTAATGTTCTATTTCTTACATTAAAATACAAAAAAAAAGAATATACCACTGCACATTTGCCTAATGTAAAACTGTTTTAAATAAATTAATATTAATACTGGTTTAGTTTTATTTTAAAGTCTCTACTTAATGAACGAAATCAGGAACCTGAACAAGATTCAGGATAATAAAAAATACATGGTATTAAAACCATTTAGTTGCTTTATTTTGCCGTTTATATAGTTTCAATACAGCCATTCCTAGAAACAAGACAATATGTAGGGAAAAATTAGAAGAATAGTTAAAACAAGATAATGTAGATAAGTAGTTTTTAAAAATTATGAATTAAAAAGTTAGCTTTCTTTATTCAAGGAAATCTGATGTTAAGATAGTTTTGCGTACTACTTTTGATACTTTAAACTTGTATTTTGGTAAAAGTATATATAAATGATTGTCTGTCTGTATGAATAAGAAAAAAAAATATTTTATACCTGAAAAATATTTTTAAAAGATTTGTCTTGCGTCTTTCAAAATAAAATCCAACTCAGAAGATTTATAGAATCAGGTTCATCAAAGAATTCTTAGTTTTGAAAGTAAATTTATAACCTAAAAAGTTTTAATCAAATATTAATTAATTACATGAATATTTGACCTGTAGAAAAAAATTATTTTGAAATTACCGCACTGTATGATAATAACATTTATGGTATGAAAAATGATTCTGGTTATGAAATCAAAATAAGAAATCAAATTTAAACCATTCAGTTTGTTGATTTTTCCGATTGTTAGGTAAATCGTTTAACGGAAATTTCCGTTTAGTAAATTTTGATAATTCGATTAATAAATTTTTTAATCCCACATGCATAGTTGAAAAAATAGAAAAAAATTTAACCAAATAAAATTTTCTTACGCCATGCTTCACTATATCACGATAAAAATTGCGAAATTTTATTGATTTTGCTCACATACTATAAAATCAGGTTTAACTTTTAATTTTACTAAACTCTTTCCCAAAGCACATTAGAAAAAAATTAACGTGCTTTTTGGTGTTTTCAGTGTGTAACGTGCTTTTTGGTGTTGTTTGTTTGGTAGAACTAAAAACGCAATTCAATTTACCATATTTAGTTGGTTTTTCCATACTTTCATTTTCAGTATATTATTTTTCTAATTTTTTTTTTTTTTGTAAAAAAGAAAATCCCGTGGAAAAAACTATTTAGCAAATTGGAGGAAAATTTTATTTTATTTAGGTTTTAATGAATACAGGAATTTTTTTTAATAAAAATAAGAAAAGAGTAATTTTTTATGCAGTTCAGTTTAACAGGTAAAACATTCAGTTTAATGGTAAAACATTAGAAATATTTTAAGAACATCAAGTACTTTGCTAAAATAGAAAGCTAAAAGTCCCTAGTAGTAATAAAAAATTCTGTTTGTTTTTGTATTTAACCGCATTTTATATCATGTAATAAATTAAACAAAGAAATTCAGATTTTCTAATCTAATCTTGTGTTGTGCATGCGTTCTTCAATGAAACAATAAATTCATTGCATATCTACTGTTTCATACTTGTACAAAAATATATGTGTGTGAAATATGTAATTAATGCAGAGAAAGTATAGAATTATAAATTGCTTTCATACTTTTTGCAGAGCTGTTACTATTACTTACAATGGGTGGAGATATTTGCAAGAAAAAGAGAAAGCAAGATTCTCTTTAATTAAAGTGTTTCTTCTCAGATATTTCAGGTAGGAATAAGTTTTTTTATAAATTTATTTAGTTTAATTTATTTTATTTGCATTATCATTCTAAATTTTTTTTCTATAAATTGCGACATTGTCAGTTAATAGAATATGTTTGTTAAAAATTTTTTTTTAATTTCTGCTTTAGTAAAAAATTAATGTAAGTATTTATGTCTGCTAGCGTGAAAAAAAATTCCAGTTGATAAATCTTAACCTAATTATAGCTTTGACTAACATTTTATTTTAATTCTATTTATTCTTGCGCGTAATAAGCGAAAACCTTTGGTTCAACTTTTAAAAAAAAATGGCAGCATTTTCTTCTTAGACGTTTGTCGTGCGTGGACGTATGTTTTATTACTATATATATGTTTTATTACTATATATGATTGATATATATATATTCCATTTTTTTAGATTATCAAGCGCACAACTAGTGACAATGATCCTGTTTTTATTATTTCCACTTTTGGGCTCTGGGCCATTATGGCATGGTTACACCGGCAAGCCATTAGAGATGTGCCGTAAAAACTGGTGGATGAATTTCCTTTACATCAATAACTTTATGAAATCAACAGAAATCGTGAGCATAATTTTATTTGTATAGTTTTGAAAACTATTTGTTTTGAATTCATTTACGCATAATATTATTGGAATATTCTGAATGGCATTTAAACATCTATCAACTACTTTTATTGCGTAAACATTATCTTTATTTCTTTACTTTTAAGTCATTTTCTTTCAAAACTAGTTTATTTCTAACTAACTAGTCATCTTAGCTTCGTATCTTGTATTTTTGTAAATTGTAAATTTCTTATTACACATACAAACGTGCATATGTATAACAAGACATTATATATATATATATATATATATATATATATATATATATATATATATATATATATATATATATATATATATATATATACAGAGAGAGAGAGATACAAAATATAATACTTAGTTCTTTTTGAAGAAACACTAAATTCGCAAGCATTTCTCAGGCCACCTTAGTTTACTTTCTTATGGTTATTACGTAAAATTACAAGGACTTGCTTTTATAACCAATTGTAGGACATTAAGTATTAAAATAATTTTTCACTCATTTTTTATTGAATCTTAGAGGCAGTGACATTATTTAATGTTATTCAAATCTGAGATTCTAGAACTGTGTTGGATGCGGATAATAATTAAGTTTAAAACGCATTGTGTTCGAAAAATACATGTTATCCGAATTGGTTCAGACTGAGGCCTGTTCACGTTATACCTCCTATCTCGCTCTCATTTTCACCAAATGGTACTTTTGAATGTATTGCGTCATACATAGCAATCTACAAACATATGAGCTCGATATCTTAAATTTCACGTCATTTCACGTCCGACTTAAATTTCACGTAACACTTTAACCGTCTATGCATTATCTTCTTTTTTAAATCAGCAAATTGAATGAAGATTGCTTTTTTTGCATTTGTAGCTATATTTTTTTAATACTTGACTTTATGAATATCCATTACGTATATTCTCTTTGAACTTAAAGATCCAATAATTAAATAAAAAGTTATTCACAGTATCCGTTTTTTTCACATTGTATATCATGATGGTACTGCAACTGTCAGTCTAGTTAATTGAAGATAACTATAGACCGCAGATGGAGTCGATTTTGTTTAAGGATGAACACGTGCTCACTACCAATAAAACTATATTTAAGCAGTGCTCTCGAAAAAATAAGAGTTAACTTAATAAATCTTATCGATAGAGTTTAACAAAGGTTTCCTGTGGTGCCATAACTTACTAAAGCTCCACTTGCAGTAATCTAATGTGACACGTTTGGTGCACGTTGCATGGGCCTACATTTAAAAAAATGTGTTTAAAATCGAAACTACTAGTTATAAATAACAATTTCATGCACAATAACTGTTTTCGATGAACTGGAAAATTGCTTATTTCTAATATATTCAATCTCACTTCGTTTCACTTCTCTTTGTTACAAATTTAGTGTTTGTATCATACATGGATTCTTGCTCTAGTTATGCAACTCACAATGTTGGGAGTCATTGTAACCTGGGTTCTAAAAAAGTAAGCACCTGTTTTTCAATTCTATTATTTCAGAATATATTTAGAGCTAATATTTATTTTGACTTTTATTTGTATTATTATTATTTTTTGTTTAGGTCATCCAAATTTGGTATATTGCTGATGATAATCATAATTTTATCTGGAATAATTGGAGTAGGAGCGATGACTATTATTCATGAATTACCAGGAAGCATGGCATTTTTTATGCATGACCATAAGTAATTTAAAAGAATGAGACTTTTTTCTTAATATATGTATACATTGATTATGAGTAATTCACTTGACATTATTTTTTTAATTTTGTAATATATATCATGTAAATCATGATATTATGAGTCAGATATCATGTAAATCGTATTAGCAACCCAGTTGTTAAATTACAAATTATATATAATAGATAAAAAATAGTGCGTGGAGTCCCTCCGCGCGGTAGAAGTGAAACTTTGTAATGTGGAAATGAAAATAGGAAGGGGTAGAAATCGATTTTTAGTGAAATCATATTGTTTCTTTAAGACAAACTTTATTAACATTGCTTATAACCACCTATATATATATAACTTTATTTTAAAATGTAGCGCAGAATTACATTACAATAATAATAATAAACTTTGTAATGTGGAAATGAAAATAGGAAGGGGTAGAAATTGATTTTTAGTGAAATCATATTGTTTCTTTAAGACAAAATTTATTAACATTGCTTACAACCACCTATCTACATAACTTTATTTTAAAATGTAGCGGTACAGGAAAATAACATTACAATAATAATAAAAACAATTATCTCTTGAATGAAAAGCGTAATAATAGCGGTACAGGAAAATAACATTAAATTAGGGATGCAAAAATATTTATAGAAAAACAATACTTTTATGACTTTTATTAATTTTATGCTAATGAGAACCAAAACAATATAGAAATGAACGAGGGAAAACTGGATCCTAACACGTGATTTTCCGGCCAATAAAAATGTAGCGTTAAACATTTCACGTAACCTTGTTGGAAGTCGCATTAGAAGTTTCATTTCAATAATAGATTTTATTGTTTATTGCCACAAAAACCATTGTTCTTTTTCATGAAACTTGGGTAAAATTAAGTTAACACTTTACTATTTCAAATAAAAATCTAACTAGACTTAAAAATCTCATAAACTAAATATAGCATCCTTTTCTTTGGAATATTTTGTCTTAATTTAAAAATGCCTATATTCGTGTTTTCAGATCATTTCCTATAACGTGGCGAGATATATACCTTCTACCATATGACCATATGGGTCCATTTTGCATTGGACTTTCAGTGGGATACTTTCTTGCTCTAAAGAAAGACAAGCTTGAAATAAATAAGGTAAGAATCAAGAACGTTATTAAACTTTTCCAGATTCAATTTCACTTACTCGAAACGTTACGCAGTGCTATCTGATCATGCATGTCCCTTTTGCATTGATCTATTGACCAGACATTTTAACTCTGTGAAAGAAGTCAAGTCAGAAATAAGTGAAATTGTAAAAATGCTAACCTTTTCGTTTCCAGGTACCATAAAAAAAATTTAATACCACAGTACCTAGGCATATATAATTTATTAGGCACTAATTACCACACTATCAGTTGTACCAAGTGCAAAAAATGGAGTAAAAGAAATCGAATTTTAAATAAGTGGTATTTTAAAAATTCGATTTCTCAGATACTATTGAACTGATTTTGCTCACAGTTTGTATTTTAACATGTAACCTTAAATTCTTTACATTAATGTAAAAAAATGTATACCTTACAGTTCAAAATTTTTTCGACCATTATTAAATAAAATTTTAAAAAATAATAAAAATTCACTAAAAGTTTTTTTTTTTTTTTTTTTTTTTTTGCAAGGAATTATCTTTGTTATCAAAGAAAAAAAACATTGTTTTTAAATTTTTGAAATTAAATACTTGATTACTTTTAATGAAATTTCGTATTAAATTTATATGGAAACTTCTCGGATACATTGTGAATAGTGAATTATAAGTATAATAAAAAAAATTCAAGGAATACATTTTTTTCAGAAAAAAGCTCAAAATATGTTCTCGACCCATTTATCATGCCATACTTCAAAATCTAAACTCTTGAATAGTACAGAATTTTTCAAAAAAAAAAAACACTAACGTTGTCGCTTAAAGATGAAATAATTTCATTTCAGCTAACCAGCATGTTCCTCTGGTGCCTGTCTCTTGGATGCAATATCGCAGTTATGTTTGGTTTATATGGCTATAGACATGGAGACAAAATGGATCTTTCACTCTCCACTTTTTATGCAGTTATGAACAGAAATGTATGGGCTTTAGGGATTGGTTGGATTGTCATTGCGAGTACAACTCATCATGCAGGTAAACACTCTTAAAGTATATAAAATTCTTTTTCTGACAGAACAAAGTTACAAGAGTTAATTTTTATATTTTATTTTATAAAGATGTTTCAAACTTCAATTAATTATAGTCATCCAATGTAATTCAGATTCTAAGTAATTTAAATATCTCTGAACCTATCAATAATCACATCAAGTAATATGAAAAAAAAGAAAGTCAATTCCTACTTAGGTCAAGAAAGAAAAAAAAAATTTAGTTTCTTTTTATTTACATACCCACTTTCTATCTTTCTCTCTTTTAATTTTTTCGTATGCTTCATTTTCCATTTTGTTCCCTCCTTGACTCAGACTAGAACCCAGAATGAAAAAAGAATCTGAAAAAGAAATTTTTCTCCAGCTATCTACACGCTTCGCCACTTACGGTTTTTATTTCAAATATTTATTCATTAATGAAATATAATTAATTTTAGTTTTATATGATAGAAAACATTTTCTCCTTTATAAGATATTTAACAGGATATAAATTTAGGAATAAATACTGTATCTATTATATTTATATCCCGCTAAATATCTTATATAAGAGAAATTTTTTCTCACATATAAAACTACAATTATTTAATTAAATTTCATTAATAAATTAATGTTTCGAAAAAACTGTATTAACAGCAAATGTAATCCACTACAAGTTTTAAAAAATGTACTTGAAATTGAGGGGACGAATAAAAAGTATTTTATTAATGATTGAAAATTTGAACAAGGTATATAAATATATATAGGGAGAGTGTGAAGTAATAGTAGGAATTGAAAAAAGATATTTTTTTATAAGAAATCGCTTAAATAAATAAAGCGTAGATTCTTCTTCCAGATTTTAATGGTTATGCCCCCATTCATCTACTCATCATCTATTAAATTTACAACAAACTAATAAGGCGATTAATATAGATGTAGTCATATCATAATTACCAACACGTCTTTCTTTTCTGTTTTTTTTTTAAAAATATTTAATTTAAAACACTTGTTTGACTCTTAACTATATATATATTTAAAACAAACTTCTCTAATCAACCGCATTTTACGAAGACTAAATGACATTTTTTCTGTCAATAAATAATATATTTCAGAAGCCAATTTCTATGAGAATTTTGCTTTGTAAAGTAAATAAATTTGGACACACCTTACTATATTGAGTCAACACATTTTAGGAGTCATCACTGGCCAAAGCGTAATCTTATTTATTCTTAATTTTAAAATTTATAAATCCTTAATTTCTTTTTAAGCGCATAAAAGAGGCTCCAAAGTCATTACACAGGCTTTTAGAATTTTTTCGAAATATAAAACTTAGCGTACCTTAAATGAAATATATAAGCCAAAAGTTTTATAAAGCAAGTTTAAGAATTTACGTGTTTACCGTCTTTTTAGATATCAACCTTAATACTTAACATCATTAAAACACACCGTCCTTAAAACGTACCATCCTTAAAACACACCATCGTTAAAACGTACCATCCTTTTAAAATCTTTTTCAAACTTGACATAAAATGAATTCTTACTCGAGAACAAATTAGATTCTAAGGAAGAAAAATAATGAAAAGTATTATTAAAATCTGAATAATCATTACTGTGAGGTTAAATACAATAAAGCTCCGACAAATAAACTGATTTTAATTTCGCTTTAACTATGACTAAACCTCGATAAAATTCGTTACAGGTTTTGTTTTATGTATGTTTTAAATATCATTCACATCTCCAAGCATGTAGATTGTAAATCAGCCTAAATTTTCTCTAAAAATATAAATTTTAATTTTAGAGGATTGTACATTGGAAAAAATTACGGATAAAATTGAATTAAAAAGTACTAGCACATTGAGTGCAATATTTGAAATCCCATTTTATAGTAAAATCTATTTTTACCGTAAAGTTATATACTGAGATACACCAATAATTATTTATTTACACACAGTGATATATTTTAGAGTAAATATATTGCAGTAAAAATTACGGTGTATTAGAATTTTGTTCCATAAAATTTCAGTGTACAAGCGAGAAAACTTAAATTCTATACATTTTATTTATATCATCGATGAATGTTTTTACAAAATAAAAAAATTCTTCTTTTAAAGTTTAAAAACTTTGATCGGTGCTTAATTGAAAATAGTGATTGTTATTTAACCTTTTTGCATATTTTTTAATGTAATTACTGATATTATTATGCTTAGGACCTGTTTCCCGAGTGCTGAAAGCGAAGATATTTGTTCCCTTGGATCGCTTGTGCTACATGGCATACCTGCTGCATATCCCAATCATGTTCTTCCACAGTGGAGTTATACGAGATACATGGTTCATGGGGCATCTAGAAATGGTAATTAGTTACTTATTTTTGTTACATTTTCACTATTTAAGAGGAACACCATTCTGAAGTTTATGAAAAATACTTCAGAATTACTTTAGAATCATTTTTCTGTAAAATTTTGCAAATATGCGGTAGGAGTTGGGCAAAATATTTATTTGACACTATGTGTTATCAGTTCGGCTATTTTCTCTACATTTGAAAAATAAGTAAAGTATCAGTAAATCACAGTACACAAACACTACGAAATCATGCTCATAACTGAAAAGCAAATAGCGATACAATGAAAGAGCTTAATGGAAGAACCAGGTAAGTGACATTTTTAGGGGAATGAATGAATCACTGGTTTTGCTTTTCTTTAAATCTTAACACAACTAATCACATAAATTTTTAGTACGATAGTATGGTTTTTTTATATTTCAAATTAGACAATAAGGTTTTATTTTTTAAATAGTTAGGTTTTATTTAAAATTAGGAACAATATAAAGCGAAGAATTATTAGTCTCGTCTTCTATTAAATTGGTAATAAAATAGTTCACATACAACTTTTTTTTTCATTCTGAAAATGTTACTTACCTACTTCTTCCACTAACTTTTTCAATTAATATAGCTGAAATAATTTCTTTTTTTTTTAATTTAATGTTATTTGTTGGCATTTACCGTGGCTTTACGTTATTGAAGTAAATAAAACTTGTTTTTTGTAGTTCATCCCATTAGAATAAATAGAAAATGTATTTAGCATCACTTGGCATGATGCTATTACACGCGGCTAAACCATAATAGTCAAAATTTACCATTATCAAACAATTTTCTCCAGTACATATCCTTTTCGAGGGGCCGTTCTAAAGTATCGGTATTTAAACGGCTTAGTATTGGTTTAGTTTTAATCATTATGAAATATATCATATTAGCATATATTTTATGTCTATATTAGCATATTTGGTACTTATTACATAACACTTAAACATTTAAGTTTTGTAAAAAATATATTTGTCAATGACAGCCTACTAAAGCCGAAATTTTGAAAACAAAATTGAACTCTTATTAGAACTTGATAGGGATTTTGGAGAATGGCCGTTTCTCTATCTAACCTTTAATTTATTATTAAAATATTTAGTAGTGGAAGAACAAAGTTTATTTGTTCTCACGCATTAAAATATTATAAAACTATTTTTGCTACAAGAGGAAAAATATTTTCTGAGATCACGGAAACTTGTTGAAGAATTCTTATCAAAACTGCACCAATTAGTATAATACCAGTAGTACATATTACCGTCAGGGATACATATGAATTTAGCGTCATCTTTGAATGGGGATTTTCTACGGTTTTCGCAAGCAAATTTTTTATTAACCTTGTCTTTTTTTACTTTTTAAATTTCAGACCATGACTAACGTTTAACCAATCAAAAAATTCCGTTTCGTTTTTCGCACATCCCGTTCGAACGGTTCGTCGTAGAATGCTCTAATATCGACAGTGACCTTTCTTGTGCTTCAAACTATCTGTACGCTATATTTCGTCAATTTTATTTGGATAATTTAGGAGTCTATAAAGGACACACACACATTCATTTTCATAGATTAGAAAGATTCACATAGATTAAGCAGTGATAAATAAAATAAAGCAAGGAATTATTAGTCCCACCTTCCAATAAATTGGTAATGAAATAATTCGGATGCGTGTATTCTTTTTTCTTTCTGAAAGTGGCACTTTTCTGGTTCTTCCACTAAGTGTAGCTAAAATCGATTTTTTATTTTACTTAATGTTATATCTTGTAATCTTCGGTGGCCTTACGTTATTGAAGTAAGGAGAGGTCTTTGTAATTCATAATAATGGAATAACGATAAATTGTATTTAGCAGCTCTTGGCACGACCGATTAATGATAGTAAAAATTTACTAGTATTAAGTGATTTTCTTATGTGCATATCCCTTTCGAGGGTCCGTAAAACCAAATATATAATTACCAAATATATCAATATATTTTATACTTTATATAAGTAAATTTGGTACTTATTACATAACCCTTCAACATCTGAGTTTATGCGTATTTGTCAGTAGCCGCCAACTGTAGCCGCATTATTTTTTTAAAAAAAAAGAAGAGAAAAAAAAACTTAACTTTATAAGGATTTTGGAGCATGACCATTTCTCTATCTCTATCTGACCTTTAATTTACTGTTATTCATTTATATATATATATAGATAGATATAGTGATTTGTTGGGTAAAAAAGAAAAAGAATAATAATTAACAAATTTAACAAAATTAAATATAACAGTTAATCAACATCAATAACCAACACGTAGCACTGCAGGACAAAGAATGAATGTTGATAGTTTTTAAATAACACAGTGTTGCTTATCACCCCAACTTTAAAGAGAATATTTGAATGATAAATAACAAAATTATTTTAATGGTTAACATTACCCCTACTCTTTTCAATATAAATATTTTTTAAATATAATATATTATAAAGCTTCAAAATTATATGCTATAATGCTGTGTATTTTGCTTCAAAAAGAAAATTCATTAGTGTTCACCTTTGAAGACTTTAAAGACTGATAGATTCAAAATATGTATACTAACTCCTTTTTTTCTACCTTTTCAGTTTTTTCTGAGTATTGCATACTCGTTCGTGTCATTTCTGTGCGCCTTCTTCGTCTACATATTTTTTGCCAGTCCTTATTTTGCATTGGAAGAACATATCTTATCACTTTTTATAAGGAAGAAAAAGGAAACCGCAAAGCCTACAAATAGATACACTCCACAAAATGTATCAGTTATTACTTTAGAAGATACCAATGTGCAATTAACTGCATGAACTTTTTTAAGTATTTAAAAAATTCATTTGAACTTATGCAAAAGTGCTCAATTGAAACAACACGTTCTCCAAAGAAAGTGAACGTTTGTAAATAGTCGATCTATTGAAATATTTGGTATTATCTCAGCTATATAGTATTGTTTTAGGATATTTTATGAAGAAATGTGATGGGTGATTCAGACCTATTGTTAAAAAGTATACACGTAGGCGAAAAACATGATAAAAAATAAGAATCATTCCATTGGTCTAGAAACAATCACAATTTAGACATCTGATTGTAATCTAAATGCTACATTTCTCTGGTAGATATTTTATTGGCCTAGCTGAACCCATCCAGTCACTCCCTTCCTTGTTCATAAAATATATCTCCGCTAGATATTTTCGGGGTTTGTTAAAAATTCCTAGGACTTGATATTCCCTGTGTCAATCGGACAAGCATTTGGTGGCATGAATCATTTTTACAAGTAGAGAAATTGCCGATGAACCAGACATTCTTGAGAACATTCATAGATGGGTTCATCAAACTTGCAAAGCGTGTGTTGCAGCTTCAGGCCTTAATTTCGAATATATAATTTAAAACTTTCTTTTAAACGAAAATGTAAAGTAAACTCGTTATTGTGCAATATCATATATCATAATGTTTGATCTCTCTCGCATATTTCAATTTCTGGCTTCGTGCAGATGTAGTATATCTGCATATTATCGATCTAATATTTCTACATAAATCTTGTGGTGTTTCCGGTGTATTTTTGATGCGTGGATATTATGTTTATATAGGCCTGACATTTAGATTTCCATGTCATCTACATTTCCTGGCATGCAGAATTTTGAACAGTAGTTTTAAATCACCCAAGTAATTATATTGTGTCTGGAAGATTTATGCATCTCTTGCTGAAAAAAGCAATCCTTTAACATCATCGCATATTTCATACCATTTTTTCAACGAAGCAAAAGAGAAACTTACGTTAGAGGGTATATTTTTAGGAAACAAATAATGTCTATCATTATTAAAATATAAATATTAGACTGGAATTATGAATGGACAGTTGAATGAATGTGTAAAAATTTTTAGTCTGCAAATTTTACTTTATAAACATTTCATTATTCAGCAGGTCTGAAATAATTTACTGTGTCAATTTGTGAATGAGATAAAGAATGAGAATTTGTAAAGGTTCGAGTAAACATTTTCGAGCAAATTGAAAACAAAAATTATTTCAATGGCAAATAATTTATTGGTAATATCGTCAAGTGAAAAGTTCATTTAGGTAAAGAATTCCTAAAAATGGAGAATTTAATAAAAAATTTTCCAATAAATTAGGATTTTCTGTAAATAAAGTCTTCTATAAATAAAGTATTTTTGTGAATAAGGAATTCTGTCGAATAAGGAATTTCTCATAATTTTGAAAAAAATTGCTTGATAACATTAATACGAACTGTAAATTAAAATTTCCTATGAATATGGAATTTAAATAAGTAATTCGTACGAATAAGAATTTTTTTAAATGAAAAATTCTTAAAATAAATTTTTCCTAAGAATAAATATTTCTCATAAATAAAAACGTTTTGATAAATAAGAAATTTCGTTGCATAAGAAGTTTAGTAGAAAATTTGATGAACAAGTTCCTATTCATCACAAATTCCTTTGATTGCACAGTTGATGCGCTGAAAATAAATGAAGTAATATTAGATTTACAAGTAAATATGTCTAAATGCAATTAAAACAAAGGTATTTTTTAATTTCAAAATAAAATAATTACGATGAAACAAGAAACGTATACCTGAGTTTAATTTTAAAAAGTCAACAATTATGATATTATTAGGGAAAAAGAAAGGTGATAGTTTAATGTTCTGGCACTTCCAGTGCACAAGGGCAAATGCATTACTATAATTATTACATTGTATGCATGATGTATCCCTATTATGTATATCTTATATATTTTTTATGTTAGCGTGTTTTAGAGTTTACCTAGTCAAATCGGTGTTTGAAAAACATCTCAACATTTTTAAGACATTTAATACTTTTAAAAATATTTATAATTAGTATTAAAAATGTTTAGTAATGATTTTTTTTAAAAAAGGTCTTTCCAGCTGTTGCGTGATAAAAGAATCCCAATTTTAATTTTATCTTTGTTTTCATTTAATTTTATATTAAAAAATTCATATCATGCTTGCTTTAAAATATTAAAAATTGTGTTGAAATGCAAAATTTTTTTGTTTTTTCCATTATTGAAGTGATTATAATATAACATTCGTAACAAAAGCACCATAATTTCAAAAATATATTTTTATTTATTTTATTTTAAATGCCATGAACATATACAGAATTTTTTTTCAAAAACATTTCTTTTTTTTCTTTTGCTTGTTTCACTACCAAGCTTCTCAGTCAGTGCATAAAATTAACAATCTAATTTATAAACAAGCGTAATACTTTTTTGTTAAAACATATTTAGTTTAATTTTCATAAAAATTAAAATTCATTTAAACAAAATGATTTACTTTAAATGTTTTAAATAAAAAACCCTTATTATTAAATTTAATTTTTTTTGTGTTTATCAACAACAGCAATGTATGTAAAATAGTGATTTGTGATTGAAAAGCTTAGCAGAAAAATCATGTTAAGTGAAGGTTTAAAAAAAAATTACATTTCTACAAGTAAGAACGCGTGACGGTTTGCTGTAAGTATGGATCATTGCATTTCTACTAGTACCATGTTTTTCAATAAGGTTGTTTTGAAATAGAAATAATATTTTGTAAATAGTTACCCAGTTTTTATAGTTAAAAGATATTCTTATAAAAGCGATTTTTTTAAACCTTATTAAAATTCCACATAACATGATTTTTCAATGAACTTTTCAATTAAACTATTGTCATAACTGTTTGTCAAAAACTATTTGCTTGTAAATAAAAATTCATAATATATTTGTTTTTGTCTTTTTTGATATTAAATTTTACTAATTTGCATGTTATATTGCATTTATAAAATTGCATTTTTATATTTCATTTCCGATTTAAATGTGAAAACTAAACTTCATTTTTAATTTAAATGTAATATTTTAAAGCTACACTAATTTTTTTTTTGTGCAGATTTCGCATTTGATTTCAATTAAACTGCTGTAAAAAAATTTATTAAATTAAAATAAGTTCTTAATAATTATTTAAAAATTGTTTCGAAAGTAAATCGCAAAGTTTAGTAACAATAAATCAAACTCAATAAGTTTAAAGAATTTAACTGACAACAAAATAATCTTTTTAACCTAAGTTAAAGCCATAAGGCTTTAACTTTATATTTTAAATACTTTAAGTTACAAGAGCAAGCTATGTTAGCATAAAAATAACTTTTAAAAAATGTTGTAGAATAATTATAAATAGGGAAAAAATTGGTTCCAGTACTCTAAATATAATAAGCACTCATATTTTAGTGTCGTAATCGAATTGTTTTACGTAATTTTAATAATTACGTAATAATAATCAATAATTTCATGGTGTAAAATTTTACCGAAACGCAGTTCATATGAAAATTTTTATTTTTAAAATTTTGTTTTTGCATTAAAAATCAAAATGTTTGATATAAAATAGTGCTCACTCAACCTTTTTATTGCCGCGGGCCGCTCAACGTTTGATAATTTTACCGAGGCCCACTGAAGAGGACGTTGGTTGTTTATATTTTAGATCGTTTTGATTTAATATTTTTAATTCAATTGCATTAAAACAAGCCTTTAAAACAAAATATGGTTGCATGTGCTGTATGGGTATGGTCTTAGGTGCCGGATCTTAGTTTTAAGTTTATCTCAGATTAATTTTTATCTCAGCGCTCAGTTAACGTCTTGCCCATAACTATAACACAATGAACCGAGAGAAAAATACCACAGTAAATAAAATGTAAATAATTTAACGTTCCTATGGGAACCTGGTACCATTTGACTCACGGACCAGTACCGGTTCGCTCCCAAAAAGGTTTAGCACCACTGATGTAAAAAACAGAAAATTTACCATCACACTTTTTCAAAAAGCGTGTGATAGTTGGAATATTTTAAATTATATCAACTTATAATTTCTATGAATAGGAATTTATAATATAATTTCGAAAATAAACTGCGAAGTAATAAAACAGCTATAGAATTACCAAGTTCCTTTGAAATTTTTAAAAGTAGGTAAAGTATAAATTATTCACTCATTTTGAAACGGGTACAATTTCAAAAATATTACAAAATCTTCGTCCTCCAACTTTTCTTGCATGTCTAGTCGATTGGCGTCAATCCTCCGGCTTCAGTTGTCTCAGAAGCTGCACTCTGTTTCTTTTGAAATACTACTGTTGACGAAAACTTTTCTACATAAGTTTCATAATTCGTTCGGGACGTTGATTTTTTTTAACGCTTGAAACTATCCCTTACTTTCTCCACTGTTTCGTTTGGCTCTTAGTCGACCGGTGCTTTTCCTTTTACACACGAAAACAGTTTCCTTGAATTACCAGTATCACCGCAAAATACTTTGTTTACATGGTGGTTCTTTGCTATTCTCTTTTATGAAAGCATGCTGCCCAGCTATAACAGAAGAACACCTGGCATATTCAAGCGTGCAATAACTTTTTTTCCTGCTTTCCCTCTCTTTTTGGTAAGCACTAACCTCATACTGCCACACTTTTACACCTGATAGGAAAAACAATTTTAAAAGAAATTGGCGAGTTTGTGGTGTTTTCCATATATTTTTCATGGGGGTAGGTGCAATACTCTTGATGATATAGCCTTTCAAAACGAATGAATTTATTAGTGTGGATATATTGGAATGGTACTGGGTGTGCTGAATTTTATCTAATTAATTTAAAATTAACTTTATTTAAATATCAGACAGATTTTTAGCATTTCTAACTATAACAAGACACTGAAAATTCTGTTCGCTCAGCCGATTTTCCATACGATGCCATCGCAACTAAAACAGCAGGAAATTCTTTGGATAATGTTGGAATTATAACTCCTTAACTTTCTTTTCCTGTAACGGGAAGTCCACATTTCTCATCAAAAGTTGTCTATAGTTCTGAAAGATTAAGGTCATGATTCGATGATCCATGGTTTGGCGATAATTTTCGAACAAACTCTGACTCGTGAGTGAAATATATTTGGAAACAAAATCATGCGAGAAGAAAAATTAGTGTCAGTAAGTTACTATCGTAATAGGGTTCTTTAACTCACTGGCGGTTTAGCATGTAGGACAAATTAGAATTATGTTTTTCCCGTATACATTATTTACCTATCTAATAATATGGGGAAACCAGTATCTCTATAAAGAGAAGACAGCTCGTTAAAATACGACCTTTTATATGGAGTCTACAGTGGGTCAAACAATACACAATCTAGTTCATAATGTTCTTCAAAAATAAAGTCAAAATGATTCATAAAATAGGAAATGAAAGTTAATATTTAAACAAGGAAAAAGTATAATATTTGTTAAAACCTAACCAATCATACTTAGGAGGCGAGATTAAAAAAAAATCAAAATCTGTTCGATTCCCAGAGAAAACTGAAGTCGGGAAATCAAACTGATTTTTACGTTTTTGATCCAACTTCCTTTGATTATTGTTTTTAATATTTTTATAGCACTTTTATTTTTTTTCCTTGCATAAACATTAGTTTGTAACTCCTAATGAAAATAATTTCTTGACTTAACTCGTAAGGTTTTGTCATCTATTTTGCTCATATTGTTAAAAGATGGTTTTAACTTTTCTATTATTTGCTGTTATTTATTTTATTCCATTTAATTTATTTTATTTTAAGGTATTTACTGAATATCCTTGTGATGATGCTATCACAACACACCCAAATTTTAACAGTTTTGCACTCATCTAAATTTAAAATGTTACTTTTGTAACGGTGCCTTGCACCTAGTTTGTTTTAACTGCAACCGTGAGTTTTGCTAAGCCGGTTACCCGGATGGACGCTATCATTCGAAGTGTGTTTACGCTCGGTGTTGGTGAGCGAGAAGATTGAGTATTTTCTTTCCTTCTCTGCGTGCTTGTTTCTTTCCAATTTTTATGATTGTCCATAGATTATTACGATTGCGCATCTTATGCGAATCTAATAATTAGGATATAGTCTTATAAATTCTTATATATTGATTTTCTTGATAAATATCCAGCCGAGCATGCAGAGAAGGAGACACGTGTCTTCAAGTAGCAAAATCATGCATTATGTTCCAGTGTTCAAAATGATATGCTAATAAATTCTGAAGTGTTCTTGAATAAAAATATAACTGATTCAAAAGACAATGTTGTTGCTCCATTTCTATTTGACCAGATGGATCTGATTTCACCATTCTACGATACCACGTGCCTTAGGCAGCAACTTCTCAATCCTGAGAAAATAATTTTGGTTATATCAGGTTCATCAAAGTAAAATGAGCTTTTTTCTTCTTATTTTTCGTTTTATTAATTTATTTTTATTATAAATGTTGGAAAAAATTCTAAATGTCTGAAATTGTTAAAACCATATTTTTAAAAAAGTATATGGAAAACAGAAATAAGTTAAAATCCATAAAAGAACTAAAAGGAGTTTTACAAAATTTTAGATCAATTTGGATGAAGGAGAAGAATGAGAAAAATGATGAAACAATTAGTAATTTTCAAATAGAATCTTATTCTTTTCTTTTAAATATTTAAACGAAAACATTTAAAATAAAATGAGAACCACCCCGAATCTTTTGAAAATATATGTAGTTATTTTTGGATCAATAAAATTACTTTAACACATTTATAGGAAATCAAAATAAAATACATAATTAGCCCACATTTCAATATTAGTGGCAACAATCTTGAACATGTACTTATTGTTGTACTTATTGTCTCTGTAACAATCATCTCTAATTTTTAAACATCAGAGTGAGGTTCTAAAGTACATCAACAATTGTTGATAACAATGTCAGTCTTATTCATCATTACTTGAATTACAGTAAAAAAGCTTAGCATCCGATCAGAACTTCAGATAGTGTAACTTCTCAGCTTTTTATTAACGAAATTCAAAAATAAGATTTTTAGTCAGATTAGTTAAAAAAAAAATACACATGCTTCGACGTAGTGCGACATTTCCATTTGGAAATAAACCTGACGCTGAATTGTCCTGGAGAATTTTAAGCAGTGCAGTCGAAAAGCGTCTTTTTGGGTCTGAATATATAGCTGTACCCTACATTGCTTTAGCCGATTACTTTAATCAACTCTACGTCTTCGTAAAGAAACGAAATGTAAGTGAAGATCAATTCATACATTTTTTTAATAAAAGAAATATCATTTGGGTATGCCACATTTTCAAACTATTCGTAAGGATGTTTTTTTTTTTTTTTTAATAATAAAAAGCACCTAGATTTAAGAGTAGTGTCCAAAATATTTGAGTGCATAGTATTTCCTTATCATCAAAATACCGGACACGGGTGGAGTACTAATTTGAAAATAATATTGGAGAAAGGTGTTATGCAAAATTGACCCATTTAGAAAAAGTGTTGTCTATACATTATGTTGTCTTATGCACTTCGTATAAAAAACTACACTCTTAGAAATTTCTGATCAAATTACGGTACAAAGTACTATCACTTTTTGTACATGGTTCGTAAAGTCTATTTTTAACATAAAATATTATACCGTAATTTTTACAGTAATATTTGTTTAGTTTTAGTGATTCAGGTATTTTGCTGTATATAAGATTACGTTATTAGATTACAGTATATCAGATTTTTTGTTCCGTAACATGTTCCGGTGAAATTGGACTTTACGGTAAGAAGTACCGGCACTTGTTGTCGGTACTTATTCTCGGTAATCCGAAATTTTTTACAGTGTACATCTCATTATGTTAAACGGAAGCCTGGATAACTCGATTTTCGGAAATTATGCCTCCAAACAGTTTTTTTTTCTTCCTTTCTTTTCTTTTTTTATACTTTTTCACACTCGCCAAGCAAGCATCTTGAAAAGTAGTAATATTGATTAGTTTTTAATCATGAATTAGAACGACATTTAAATTATGAAAGTGTAGAGAATATTTCCAGCATTTGAATAACTCGAAAATTTGTATTAACGGGACAATTTTTATAAATTTATTCAACCTGCTGAAAAAGTTACCATTCAGAAAATTCAAAAATTGCGTGAATTTCAACCATGATAAATTTAATTTTAAAAGAGACTATAATAGTATTTGACTGTTGTTTAAAGAAAAGTTGGTAGAATAAAAGTAATATTTAAGGCATCATTTTAAGGATTAACGCAAGTAAAAATATTAGTGTCAAAAAAAGGAAACTTTTACGAGGCAAATGTCTTTAAAGAACTTAGGAAGTTTCAGCTGTATATGGCGCATTTTTGCCACTGAATAAACTCAACTTTCGTTATAATCTTATGAAAAATGAATTAAATTTTATAAGACTAATAATTAATTTCATATTTTTT
The DNA here is from genome assembly GCA_949128135.1 of Parasteatoda lunata. Lineage (NCBI taxonomy): Eukaryota > Metazoa > Arthropoda > Arachnida > Araneae > Theridiidae > Parasteatoda > Parasteatoda lunata. The sequence continues at coordinate 8,428,039 of OX421973.1, read as the reverse complement.
CCTTAAAAATATTAAACTATAATTTTAAGAAATCTAAAGTAATGACTGGCGCAAACATATAATATTTATGACAAAATAATTCATGTTCCTACGAATATATTCTAATAATTTTTTTTTTTATCATTATATGTATGTTATTTTTTGCTGCTATCTCTTACACTTATTTTTGATTTCCGTTTTTAGAAAAATTTAAAAATTAAAAACAGATTATAAGGCACTATTTTTAAGATTGACACCAGCAAATAATATTTTTCTCAAAAAATCAAATGTTTCGATGTGAAAATACAATAATAAATTTATTTAAATGTTAACTATATCATTATATATGACACTATTGTTTATCAAAGTAAACACTTATCTTTCACTTTCCTTTTTTAAAAAAAAAATTTCAACTTACAAGCAGATTATAAGGCCCTGTGGGGAATTAATTATCGACTATGTCAACCTTCATCTATCAAAAGGTACCTCAAGATAGAACCGAGTTAACATGTCTTATATACTAGTGAATTGGTATTTAATATTTATAGTGGTAGTTAAGCCACATTACTCCCCTTCCAGAGTTTCATCTGTGATAGAATTCGATGAACGAATACCACTAGTTGATTCGTGCTATTTATTTTATTTATAACATTTTTTGCTCATTATATTTTTTCTTCATTTTTTTTGTTTATAGCATTTCGCTCATTATTTTTTCTTTCTTCATTATTGTTTTATGACCGGGAGACTTTATTTACTTCACCGGATTTTCTTTTTCTTTGAACAGTATGTTTTTAATCAAATCAACTGTTTAACGTGGATCATCCATCGATATTGACATGTTCTTATCACGTCCGCAGGTCACCAATTGTGGGGAATTAATTATCGACTATGTCAAGCTTCATCTATCAAAAGGTACCTCAAGATAGAATCAAGTTAACATGCCTTATATACTAGTAAATTGTATTTGATATTTATAGTGGTAGTTTCGCCACAGCCCCATTGGGTAGACTATATTTAAGGGTGCCTCTTGATTCTCTCCAAGTTGTGATCGCGGTTGCGCTCCAAGCTGGGCGATGTTGTTTGATTTATGGGAATGTCTATAATTTTTTTTAAAAAACCCAATCGTGATTCTGATTAATTTAGAATTCAGCGTTATTTTTGAATGTCAGACGCCGATTCGTATTTTGCCGAATTTATTTGGCGATGGAGGTACACAAATTCTACCTATGATAAATGTAAACAATATCTAACTACGCTATTAGAGAATTCTGTGTAACAAAAAGTGAAGATATTCAAACTAAAAAAAGTTAGTCGATTTTTTTCTTTTTTTTTCTGTGCTTACTCCATTAGTTTTTGTTTATATTCAAAATGAATTTTTTGGGGTTTATTAATTTTGCTTGTATTGAGTTCATTGCAATTTTATTAAGTTTTGGCCGATGTTATATTGAAATTTCCTTATGTTTTGGCGATTATGCCAAACAAAAATCGCCAATTTCGCCAAGGGGCATCCTCAAATATATTTTTACCGGCACCATTTTATTGATGGTTATTGGGATTTTACTAAAAAATTTTAATATTTTGTGATGCATATTGTTTATCTAGGCCAATGCTTCCAGGTAATAAAAACTTATTTTTGACTATTAATTTTATAAAAAATGTTGTCAGCTTAATTGCAGCTTAAATTAAACGTATGAGACAACAATTTAAATATGGCTACCATTAGAAAACATTTTTACGAAATTTAAAGCTCTGAGGACATAACTTTTTTAATATTTTTCACTTAAATTTCATACTCTTGCGCTACTTGATTTTAGTTAACTCACGGGTGGATCCTAAAATAGCCCACCCCGTGTAGAATTTTAGAAATCTCGCCAAACTAGGTTCCCAGACGATATTTAGGGGAGATTATTTTGAACATCCAATCACTCCTCGATTACACCACCAAAATTCCTAAACCTGATTGGTTATCTTATATTTATACAAATGCGAAAGTTGGATTTCGTTAGAAAGGAGTTAAAAGGGTTAATTTTTACCCCATTTATGCTTCCGATCTCTTGCAGTTAGAATCACCGTTATTATTTCATTTTTTAACCATTATTTCCTTTATTACCGTTATTATTTCATTTTTTAACCATTATTTCCTTTATTACCGTTATTATTTAATTTTCTTTTTGTGTGGTACCGGCTAAAATAATTTAATTTTTTTTTTTTTTTTTTTTTTTTTTTTTTTTTTTTAATAATTGAAAAGAAACGTTGATCCCAGTAATAATCACCAGCTTGGCGAGATTTCAAAGAGTCACCAAGAAGAGGGCTATTCTAGGACTTTACCTAAACTCACATATTTGATTGTAATTTTTAGAAAACTTAGATTTAAAAAGCGAAGTGCTATATTGATTCAGTTTTTTTTAATTTTTATTTTTATTTTTATTAAACGACTTAAAACTCCTCATGCACCACAAAGTATAACATGAGGCTTACAGTTGTAAGTAGAAAACAAAAGAAGAAAAATTTACAAATTTAAATTAAAAACAAAATTCCGCAAGGCAGCAAGACTTTCAATGCTTTTGACCAGTTCTGATAAGACAGGAGGCCAACAAATAGAAAGACGCCTCAAATCAGTCTTTAATTTCATTCGGGCACTCGCATACAGATTGCAATGAAGAAAGAATATGTTCAGCATCTTCATCAGCATCGCCACAAGCACAAATTCCACTGGTCTCCAGATGGAAACGAAATCGATATCTCTTAAAATTTCCATGGTTTGTTAAAATTTGGGTTAATTTAAAATCAGTTGCAAAGAATATTGATTCAGTTTAAAGATGGAAAAAATAAATATTCAATCCCTCAGAAAATTTCGACATCAACTGTAAAAATATTTTAATACACTTTTTAAGTGCCCCTTGTAACATTACATATTACGATGTTTTTTTGCAAAAGTAAGAAATTACCTTTGATTGCCATTTTTAAATTTAATCTCTTTTACTTTGCATCTCGCATGCTGACGCACGAAGGTTCTGCGCAGCATAGTTACTGCAAAACTGTATTGATTTTCTGCGGATCTCATGCAGAACCTATGTATGCGAGAGCGGAAATATCCCTAATATCAGTTACTATTAGTCTAAAGAAACATTTCCCACTGCCTTAGTGTCGACCAACACAAACCTGGTTATTTATCACAATTTTGATATTGTCATTTTTACTTAGTTTAAAAATAAATTGCAGTCAAATATCACCATTTTTTTAATGTTGGGGATTAAAAATAATAATAATATTAATAAAAAAAAATCCTTATCTATAAGTGCCACATTTTGCCCACAAATTAACACACGAAAAGAAAAATAGATTTAGTATTCATATTAAGATTTTTCTCAATTTGGCGGGCGTGTGAACTGTCAAAAGATATTTAAAAAAATAACACTTTCACCAAATTAAATGTGCTTCGAAATCATACCAAAAACGATTTTAAAATTAGCAGTTTAAATGGTGTCACAAAAAGGGCAGAGATGTTGTGAAAAAAAAATTATCAAACCAAAAAAAAATGAAAATATACGCTATGCTAAGTTTTGTTTAGAAAACATTCTTTTTTTATCACGTTTCAAAATGATTTACTATGTTCGTCAACAGATGATGATACTAACTCTTAGAATTCTCTTTTTTTTTAAAATAACCCATTTACAACTAGAAAAGGGCACAATCAGAGAATAATATTAACAGGCGTCCGTGCAAAAAACTCTGATTTAAAACCCAGAAATGTAGCAGAAAACGTAGTTTTGTAGTGTTTCAGCTAGTAGCTCCACCTGTTGACGGACGTTCTAGCTAAATTGGAGTTTTTAAAAAAAAAAAAAAAAAAAAAAAAAAAAAAAAAACCGTTGTCTTCCAAAGAAGGCAGTTAATCTTACATTTTTATGTTCATACAAATCTTTCTTTCACATTATCCATTATTTCAAGCATCAACTAGAAGAAATATTTTTATATTCTCACTATATATTAGAAATAATATAATATTTGTGTTAAGTTAAAAATGCTTTCGAAATATAAAGGCAACAATGTGTTTTCAGATCTGTTCCTCTCTAGGATTAAGACGGCCAACTTACAAAATCATTGGTAATCTAGACCACTTGATAAATCGAGATGTCTCCACTTGGTTTCCCGTCTACGATTTTTCGGCATGGAATGATTCTGACGATCAAAAAGTAAGCTCTAGACTTGTTTTAAAAAAATCCTTGCAAACACCTTTAAATGTTTTTAACACTTTTGATTGCATAAATGTCCGAATCTTTATCTGAGTAAGTCTTTCAACAAGCGCTCTCTCAATGCCAAGCTTCGCAGGGCTCTTCGATTTGACAAAATATTTAATTGAAATATGTATATAGTTCAAACTATAAACTAAAACGAAAACTTTTTGAAGTTTTTGAAGAATAAATTAATGAATCATTAAATTCGTGTTGTAGGAATTATTATAATTGTAATAATTTTACATATGTCAGTCATTTTAGTATAACTTCAGTTACATATGACACTTAGTGGTTTCTTTGGGCCTAATAAGTGCATATCGTTTTTAAAATATCTTACACAACATCAACGGAAACTAAATCACTAACCGAAATCACAAATTGACTTTTTCTAAAAACATAGAGTACTACTACATAAACTAACATTCTATCTTAATGGTTAAAGGAGACATTTTAAATATGCTTATACATTAGTGTAATTTAACTGTTACTAACCCAAGTTAACGTTTTCAATGGTTTTCCATTGATGGGCCAACATAATCTTGATGGTAACCATTAATAATTCATCATAAACCATTATATTTTTTGATCGTAACCAGCATAAGCAACAATCTAAAAACATACAGTACTTCTGCATACATTACTCCTGCATTAAATAAGATTCGATCCTAATAGTTTGATCTTCGGTTGAAGAAGACACATCAAATATGCTTATATATTAGTGTAGATCAGTGGTTACTTACCCAAGTAGTCAAAATTTGTGATGGTTTGCCATTGATGAACCAACATAATTTTGATGGTAACCTTCAATAATTCCGCCATGAACCATTATATTTTTTGATGGTAACCAACGTAAGTAACCATCACCCAATGTAGGAATTCGGTCTAATTTACGATGGTCAAACGTTAGAATAGCAACTTTTTTTTATGGTTTGTTCATTTTTAACCATCAGAAATCTCCCCTCTGCAGAGGATCAAAATTGTGATGGCATGTCTTCGGATCATCCTCAGGGATGTTTCCCAGACCGTCGCCAATAGCCCATTGTGTAGCTCTAGTGCGACGTAAATTAACTACATCACATCCACATCCATCAGAAATTTCCGTCATATTCTATAAAAGACACATAAAAAGAACCAAATGGTTCTGATGGTATATTCCTGCTGAACAAACAAGACTTTCCCTTCAACCTTCATGCAAATTTTTTGCTGTACCATTATGGACCATCACGAATTTCCATAGTATACTAGAAATCAAATGTTGGAACAATCATGAACATCCATCTTCCCAATGTAAGAATTCGGACTGATTTATGACGGTCCAATATTTAAAAAAAAATGTTTTTATGGTATATTCCTGAGAGAGAACTAATAAGAATTCCCAATAAACTATCATGGAAATGTACAGTTGGAATCATCATGGACCGGATCATGGCTCATTTTTTGATGGGACCATTAAGATTTTTGACTTGGGTATCTTTTGATGGTTAAGAGCCACCAATCAGAAAATAATTCGTATCGCAGGCCATCACTCCCTTCTTTTTTAAGGAAGAGGAAAGTTTTTTAATTGATTAGAGTAAGAGTGTAAAAGTTTCTTTTTAAATTAAAAAGTTTACAAAGTGGGAAGCTTTCAAATGAACACACTGTATATTTTCAATGAAATTTTTCTTTTAACTTGGCAAACAAAAATATGAAAGAAAATGATGATAATGATTAAAGTTCACCGAATAATTTTAATTAAAGGAATAATATCACCATGGAACAAATTTTTTTCATAGTTCTATACAAATATTTGAATGTTTAATTTTGGTGGGTGTTATTTAAATCTAAATTTATTTTCGTCCTTAAAGCTACAGAATTTTTTTAATAATATTTCTACCTATATTTTATTAAAATGTTCAAGTTTAAAAACGTTAAGCATTTATAATATATAATATAAATAAAAGGGATCAGGAAATGCTGTGACAAACTTCTAGGGAGCTAAGAGGGTTAGGGCACATTAAAATGGCATATAAATCTATGGCTAGAAATGTCATACGAGTAATTTGTGGCTGGGAGAGTTTCAATATTATGATTGCTCACGCAAAGAAACAGTTCATAATATAGAAGCATCTCTAGCGGCGTAGGATGACATTTTGTTATTACGTTCTCACGTAATTTTAATTCTGACTATGTGCCCTAAATCCCTAGAAGTTTTCAGAAACATTTACGTGACTCCCTTATATATATATTGTTTTTAAGCTTGTATATTTCGTCATAAGTTATACTAAAAATTTTATATTAAAAAAAATGTAGCTTGTAGAGGAAAACCGATTGCAGATTTGAAATTAGTGACGTGAAACGAACCTATGATCCTTTAATAAACATCATGCAACATAAAAAAGTTGTTCCCCATTACATTCAATTAGTGTGACTGCTCAACCTGAAGCGGGAAATTTGACTGACAGTACCAAAGCAAAAATCCTCGCTCGTTAACTATCCTTCATCAAAACACTGTTTTGTGACGGTTGTAGTGTGTGATTAACTATGGTTATAAATTGTCTATAATGTATATTTATTATAAAAAAATACGTATCTGCATCACAATTTTGTGGATTTTTAAGATGACTAGTGCATTCAGAGTTCATGGTACAACAATTGGATGGCCAATGCAGAGATCAATCGAGCTTATTGTCAGGGGAGCACATGCAAGAAGTGCGCAACCACCAGTTCCTGAAACTTTATCTATCCACACAAAATCAGTGAAAGGTCTGTACAATCTTTTTATTCAAATCTGAATTAAATTTAAACTTAGAATGAAATTTTAAAAAAAAAAAATTTTTTTACCTCAAATTTTATTCCTGTAATAGGATTATTTGAATTCTTCTTGTTTTTGGCTTTCATACTAAAATACTGATTTTGTATTACTAATACTTGACGGAGGAGAAAAACTGTCCCTTTTCAAATAGTTTACTCCTTCAAAACATATAGGTTTTGATGAATTGTTTTCAAAATTTATGATTAAAAAATCATGAGTTATGATGATAGGCATAATTATTGGAGTGTATGGTAATAACATTTCTGGTAAAAAAAAAATAATTCTGATATTAAAAAGATTCTGATTTTCTAGTTTTGAAAATTCTGGTTTTCAAAATTATAGTTCTTATTACAAAACATTTAGTTAAAGATACAAAGTTTAAAAATAAATTTAGCCGAACAAAAAAAATTTCATGCCTTGCTCTAAGGAGTCATGATAAAATTACCAAATTTTACACAAATTTGGTAATTGGATAATGATTTTGGTTAATTTAACCAAAATCATTATCCAAAACCAAAAGGCTTCGGTAAATATTCCTGAGCTCATTAGTGTCCCCATAGAGCCAGAAATACAATACATTTTACCATATGGTGGTAGTTTTGACCACACTTTTTTTCTCAGTGTTATTTAGTGTTAGAAATATTTAACAGAACTAAAATAATTCTATGAAATCTAAACTTATTTCAATTTTGTAATTTTTGCAATTGATTGTTTTCGGGAATTCATGCCATGACTACGATCGCTTATGTTTTAATTTTAAATATTGATAAAGATCTTAAACTTTTATTTGCTGAACTAAAATAAATGGGAATTGTTGTTATGCTGAAGGATACAGAAACCAATGCCAGCAAATAAAGAATTTATTAAAACATAATATCTTGCACACACAGGAACTTGCACTAAAGGAATACATCCGAATCAACCAACAATCAGTCAGCTTCTTCAACTAATATATATCGATTTCTCCTATCGGGAAGTCGTCATAGTAAATTACGCAACTCGCGCAACTTACCTGAGAAGGAGAGGAAAATGGGATTTTATTTGCATATCAACAACACTCCCCCTGCGAATAAATACATATTTTTACCCAAATTATAAAAAATATATAAACTAATTTCTCATACAACTAAAACTTAGTAACAATTAATCAACTAAATTTATTTGCGACAAAGTCCAAGTGAGCTTGTCAAAAGGTACACCTTTAGTTAGGAAATCTGCGATCATTTTATCCCTTTGCACATACTCTACTTTAATAATTTTGCCAATTATATCCTTTAAATAATGAAGTTTCAAATTGATATGTCTCGTTCTAGAAGATGATTTTGCACTATTCAACCAATCAATTGCAGATTGATTGTCAGATGAAATGGTCACAGGTTTCTTTACAAATATAGAACAATGCAATTCTTCTAATAAATTTAATATCCACATTAGTTCTTTACAAACACCACCTAAAGAAACAAGTTCCGTTTCACAAGTAGATAGAGCAACTGTTTTTTGTTTATTGCTCTTTGATAAAATTAAAGAATCGCCTAACATTACAATTTCTCATGAAAATGATTTCCCATTTTCAGCATTTCCCCAGCTTGCATCGGCATAAGCATTCAAAAGTCCTGATTTGTTACTAAAAAATAATTTTTTATCCTTTGTAACATTGAGATATTTTAACACTCTTTTAGCTGAATTAAAATGTCGTTTCTTAGGTTTATGATTAAATTGAGATAAGTAGCTCATGACAAATGCTAAGTCTTGTCGTGTTCTGTTCGAGAGATATAAAAGTTCACCTATTAATTCCTGATATTGTGTTTGATTAACCATTTCGTTTGAACAATTAAAACTCCTATCCTCACCTCTTACGATTGGTGTTTTTACACATTTAGAATCAAACATACCTTGTTTCTGCAATAAATAGTTTATATATTCAGTTTGAGACAAAGTTACGCCTTTTTCACTTTTATTTATTTCAATACCTAGAAATTTATTCTCTGTGTTTTCTTTTATTTCAAATATCCGCGATAATTTTCCCATTATATCATTATACATTTGCAAGTCTGAATAAATAACTATTGAGTCATCTACGTATATTCCAATATAAAAATACTTAGAATTCTCTATTCTAGTGAAAATACAATTATCCGAAGCTAGTTGTTTTAAACCAAGTTTTTCTAATTCCCGTTTAAGATGTAAATGCCAGTTTCGACCTGATTGGGGTAATCCATAAAGACTATGTTTTAACTTGTATGCTTTATTTTCACCATACAAATGTTTAAAACCTGGGGGAATAGTCATATATACTGTTTCTTTTAAATCACTATAAAGATAGGCAGTTTTTATAGCTAAAAATTTTACTTCTAAATTTAATTTGGCAGATAAAGCAAACAACAAACGCAAAGATTCGGCACTTTAAGGCCTGTTTAGACGATCCAATTTCTTGGACAGAGATTGATATTGATGGAAACTTGTTTTGCTTTGAGCTTGGATCGTGTAAACAAGCATCCAAGAACTTGGTTCAACTTCTTGGACGATAGTAGAGCATGTTCTACTTTCCATCCAAGTTTTTTCTCCCTTAACCAATCAGCGTCTTAGGTTTTGTGACGTCAACAAGCAGGCAGCAAATTATGTCATTTTGTTGTCTGTTTTCATATATTTTAGTCCAAATAAATTGATCTGTTGCGCTTTATTTGTGTTATTATGATTTTATTTGAATTTATTTAGCAAATTTAAACTTACGTAAGTATTATTTTATAATGTTGAATATGAACAATGCGCATGCGCAAGTTTTTCTTTCGACGAATCAGTGACATTCAAGAACTTGGATAGTGTCAACGAATCATCCAATTTCTTGGACAGAGAAATCTCTCCAATTTCTCGGATTCAAGAAATTGGACCGTGTAAACAGGCCTTAAGACAGTGAATAAGACTCTAAATAATCACGATTTTTTACTTGATTAAAACCTGCTGCTACTAACCTAGCTTCATATTTATTTTCTTTCACAATAAAAACCCATTTACTCTTAACTATTTTTACATTTTTAGGTTTTTCAACTAGATCCCAAACATCGTGTTCGTAAATAGAATTTAATTCTTCATTCATTGCTTTTTTCCATTTTAACAAATTTTTATCACGTTTAGCTTCATCAAAATTACCTGGAATATTAGTTAGTAAGTTTGAACTTGCTTTTGCCTTTATTCTATCTGACCGACGTACACCTAGCTTTAGTAAACTGTTTTCGTCTTCAGTTATTCGTTGTTCATTTAATGCCCTATTTTTTTCTTTAGTTGAACCTACTAGATGACTGCGAGCTTTAGTTTCGCTTAAATCTTGGCTATCCTTCAAATCCAGTGGAAATTCAAAACTTATATTTTGGTCTTCTACATTAGTTTGGATATTAAAAAATTCATCGATATCATTAGATTTATCCTCACTGAACAAATTACTACTACCTAATAATTTCTCATTAAATTTTACTGAACGTTCTTCAATTACGTTATTTCTTTCAGGGTCGTAAATACGATAAGCTCGTCTTTCCTTCGAATATCCCAACATAATACCCTTTTTACCTGGAATGGAAAGTTTGTGTCTTAAAGCTTTAGGAACGTGATATTATATTGTAGAACCAAAAACACGTAGATATTTATAGTTCTGCTTTTTATTAAAGAATAATTATTTTGGAACTTTTTTTTTTACCTTTTCGAGGAGTTAGGTTAGTAACAAGTGTTGCATAAGATATTGCTTCAGCCCAAAAATTTAAAGGAAGTTTACTATCATAGATTAATGTTCTAGCTCTATCTAACAAAACTCTATTAGCTCGTTCAGCTTTACCCAAACTTTCTGGGTTGTACGGTACAGATTTTTCATGTGTAACTCCGCATTCAGTGAAATAAAACTGAAGATCTTTGTTTACAAACTCAAGACCATCACTACGAAATTTCTTAATTTTCTTATTTAGTAAATTTTCAAATTTCAGCTTAAAACTTACAATGTTATCAAATACTTCGGTTTTGTTCTTAAGAAAATAGGTAAAATACATGCCAGAAAAATCATCTACTAATATTAAAAAAATATTTTGTATTACCTAAAGACTTAACTGGGATTGGTCCACACAGATCACCATGTATTAATTCTAAAGTTGTTAAACTTTGAGGAGTTAAAATGCTAAAATGAGGTTTTCTGGTAATCTTAGAAATATCACATGATTCACAAGACAATTTATTATCAATTTCTAAATTTAACACTTTAGACAATTTACGCATATAATCAGCATTTAAATGACAAAATTTTTTATGCCAAATTATATTCATTTCAGCGTTATTTTTAACTTTGTTACACCCAGAAAAACATACCTCGTTATTAACATTAGGTTTTAGCTTAACTTCTAATTTTTTATTCACATTTAAAACTTTCAAAACTAAGCGTCCATTAAGAGAAATAATTAATACTGAGTTTGAATGTGATTTAACATTATATCCTTTATCCATTAAACACGTAACTGACAGAAAATTATGACGTAATTCTGTCGTCTATGACGTCTGTTAGATGCTGTCGCAAGCATCTAAGTTTCGAACCAGCGTTCATCCTTGCACATATGAGACGTGGCTCCGCTATCCAAAATCCAACATTCATCCACCTGTCCATTCTGTTCAACTGAAACTAAGGCGAAATTTTATGGAGTAGCACTATCGGATACCAATGTTTCCTGAAAATTTGGTTTTCGACGACCTCTTACTCTACTGGTCGATGGTTTGTAGCCTCTATCTGTTCACGCTTCTTGATGTTTCGAATAGCAGTCCCTTGCCATATGTCCCGGACGTCTACAGACGTAGCAAATTTTCCTTGGTAAACTCTTCTTCTGAGTATCATACGCAGATTCCGAATTTCTTTGTCCACGGGATTTCTGTAGTAAATCTTTTTCTTCTTCCCTTAAGACTTCCAGTATTTCTTCAAGTGACTTTTCTCGTTGAGTTTTTAAAAATTGTTTTATGTGCTCATATTTTCCAGCAAGACCTCTGACCGTGTAAAACACAAATTCTCTGTCAGATATTTTCAGTCCCAAGAAAGCACACTTAGTAGATAGTCCTTTTGCTCGAGCTATCGTTTACGGCTTCTGAATTCAGCATTTCTAAGCTCTTAAGTTCGGCAGCCGCATCAATTTTTCTATCTTCTTCAAGCACAGTGTAGGTAGTTTTAATTCTTGTCCACAAAGCTTTTGCATTCCTTTCTTCTGCATATTGCAAAGCCTGCTCGTCTGATAGTGACAACTTCAAGTATTATACGGCATCTTGGTTAGTAGATTCTCAAACTTGCAATTTAACAGGGTCAGTTGGAGCTTCCTCTGTCAATGCAAACATTAATTTTTTCAAATTCAAACTGCTTCCTTTTTCATGGCCCAAAGATAATAATTAGTTCCAGTTAACTTCGGAATTCCAAAAACTAAGTCTTTTTCCACGATGATCGTAAACCTCGCTCTGCTACCAACTGTTGTTATGTTGAAGGATACAGAAACCTATGCCGGCAAATAAAGAATTTATTAAAACATAATATCTTGCACACACAGTGCTATGCTAAAGGAATACATCCGAATCAACCAACAATCAGTCAGCTTCTTCAACTAATATATATCGATTTCCCCTATCGGTAAGTCGTCACATTAAATTACGCAACTCGTGCGACTTAGCTGAGAGGGAGAGGAAAAATGGAATTTTATTTGCATATCAACAACAGGAATATATATATAAAATTTAAGTTTATATTTTGTTTCTAATTTGCATTGATAAATGATTTTTGATTAAGTTAACGAGTAAGGTGTAAAATACAAGTATATTAAGGAAATATGGATTCGTATGTGTAAATAGAGTAATAATTCCGAATCATATCTGAGGGAAAAAAATCAGAGAATTAGAAATTTTATGAATCAACGTATTAGTTAATGAATTACTTGCTGAATGAAGTAGTTATATTTTAAAACTAAACATATTCTTTAAGTATATTATACCAAGTTTGTCATGATAACATTTAATGCGAGGCAGTCAATTTAATATGTAGTCTGATTTTAAATTTTTTATTCCAATTAAATATCTACAGAATTAGTTAAGTGTGGGAAACGCTAACCAGTGTGTGCATTTTTAAAATAGTAAAACTTTTTTGAAAAATCCCTTAATTAAAGTTTTAAAATAAATTGATTTAAGTTAATTTTTTATTTAACAAAATTAAACTTCAAGAGCATTAGTTGAGGCAAGAAAAACAATTATTAACAATTTAATTTAAAGTTAATTAATGTTCTTTAATCACGGAGAGAAAAATTCTGGTGTAAGACCGTACTGCACGGCTAAATAAGAATAACAATTCTGATTAATAAAACCAAAATATGCAGTATTGTAATCAGTTATTTGGTAATTTTTTCTTTCGTGTGGTAACGGTATACCAGAAACTCTCGTTTTCTAAATTATTATTAATTTTTTCCTTCCATTTAATAAAAAAAAAAATGCTGAAAAAGTTAACTTAAGCGAACAAGTTATTTTTATGCTAATACTCCAAAGCATCATAATAAAGTTACCACATTTCACCGCATTTACCAACTTTTATCATTTACTATAAAACCCTGTTTTATTGTTTATTTTAATGTTATTATAATAAAAATTATTGAGCTTTTTGATTTTACGAATAGTGCCAGAAACACGGTAAATTTTATTATAATCTGTTGGTTTTGACTATACTTTTTTCTCGGCGTACTAACTAAACAACGACTAATAATTAATCTTTATGTTTGCTTAATTCTATCAAAACATTTTGCAGAAATAATATTTATTTTTAGTATTGAATTTTAATTTTTTTTAGTTTCAATTACATTTTTAATTTAAATTAGTGTGCTAATTTAATTTTTAATATTTTTATATTGTATAATTCAATATCCTCATGAATTTTTTGTACTTTTTACTTTTAGATTTGAAGCATGCACGTACAATATATATAATTACAGATGTTGTATTTGCAAACTACATGAAAATAACGGATCAATTAGGAAATCAGCAAAGCTTATTCACTTCCAATGACGTCACTCCTATTGGCTTCAAATATAGAAAGTACAAAATAAACAGTGATGGATTGTTTTGCGCCGAAGTGTGTATACAAATTATGATTTTTTATTAACTCTTAATTATTATTTAATTTTTTAACTGAGTAAGATTTCCATTTAAATTATTTTTGCAATCCATAATGATTTAATACTTCCACAAGTTTTTATTATTAATCAAAGAGAGAATTTTTAGCTCTCTTTGTTGAAATTGAAAATAAAAATCAGGATTAATCAATCCTTTGGAGCAGAATCTTTTTCAACATATTATTCATAACTTTTTTGACATGCTTTTTATGACTCATACTTTGTATTCACTTTGAAATAAGTGAAAATATTATATTTAATATTTAAATATTGTATGGTTATGAAATACAGCATGAAACTTTGGAGTGTTTCTTTTGATCTTTCAAAAACGGCACACTTCCATACAATAATTTCTCAAATTTCCATTTATTCTCAGTTAATTTTGATTTAAAAGAAGCAATTATTCATCATCAATTTTGCTTAATCATTACTTAATAATTATTAACAATTAGAAAACAAGAAAAGCAATTCCTATAAACGAAATAAACAATAGTACAAAATAAAAGTAGGTTACACATAATTTACATAGGCTACAATAATTACAAATCAGTTATTGATAAATGTTTGAAACATAGTAAAAAAAATTATTTAAACTACTTTTTTGGATTTTATTATTTAATACAAATATAATTTCGATAATCTCTAAAAGATTTATTTATTCAATAACGATAATTTTATTTTTATACTTAAAAGTACCAAAATATATTTTTGCTTGTAATTAGAGTGTCAAAAAATATAAAACCGGTTTCCCCCTCTGCGTCAAAGGGTTAAAAAAAAAAGCTCCATAGAACCTAGATGCAAAGTAACAAGACCAAAAATACTTCCAATAACTTAAACATACAGATTATGTAGATCCCACCATACTTAAATCAATTTTTTACCCAAAATTCTGAAATCATTTTTTTAACAATTGTGCTAGATATATATAAATTTAAGTTTATAGAGCCGTTTATTAGCCAATCAAATTACAGCATAAGGTACCGGCAGTTTGGGAGCATCATCCGTAAAATACTTTTTACCGTAAATTCATTATTTCCGTAATATATCATACCATTATTTTTACATTAATATTTATTTAATTACAGAGATACGGTGATTTTAAGGTAATTATTACTGTGAAAGTTACGGTATATCAGATTTTTTTCCCTGTGTCACGTGCAAAAATTGATTTTGCGATAAAAAAAGTACTCACATTCAGGATATATGTACCTTTTACCGTAATTTGTTCCAGGGTTTTTTACGGTACAGGTCATATTAATCATTCACCTCGCTTCTAATTTTGAATCACTAGATGCTTTAATCGTTTTTTTTTTTTTTTCTTGTTCAAAAAACGAACGAAGCTACACTAGTAAGGTCAATGAAAAAATGAATAAAAGATTGAGATCACAGTTTACCCATTGGCAAAATGGTTGTCGTCTAATTTTTTTTTTTTTTTTTTTTTTTTTTTTGCGAAAGTAACTTCATTGTGTTTTCATCTTGGGCATCTTTAACTGTTTTAATCCTAAACTTCTCGGTACCCAATTTCGCAGACATATTTGAATGCAGCTCAGACACATACAGTGTAAATTCCTTTGATGACTGAATAGGCATTGAACAGCCAATCGAGATCAATATTAATATTTTCGGATTGGTACAATTGTGTTTGAAGGAGATTGTAAGCTGCATCATACACCCGTTTTAGATTCACAAGTTCATACATGAAATATGATTTGAAGGCTAGATTATTTTTCAATTTGAAATGAATAGTGAATGAATCATTTATATTGAGTAGAAGACAGCTTACGGTCTTGTGCAAGTCATTGGGTATGTTGACAATGGATCCTTTTATCACTAACTGGTGATCAATACCTATTTCTCGTATTTGCATGAAAGGGGTTTGGAGACCCACCATTCGCTCTTCGGTAGGGTTCAATTTTCTCAACCACTTTGGTACTTTTGTGAGGGACGGGCTTCATGCTTGCGTTTGCGAACAGAATCCTTTTGTTTTTCCGTTTGTGTGTAACGTTTAAGGTATTCCAGTCTACGTTCTTTGGCTTTTTTTTAGCCTCGGTAAGTCTAGGCCTCGGTAAGTTTTTTTTTTTTTTTTGCTTCAACTCTAACTTTTGGGACCGTGTCAATCAGTTTGGACCCTCTTTATTTGTGATATTCACCTGAATTAGTATTATTGAAAAATTTTCATTTTGATCTGTAGGATGGAATTTCTGATTCTTAATTAAAACAATAAAAACAAAAATAACGTTCAAATGAGGAAATTCTCTTTTATTCAGAAGTCAAGAAGTATTTATGGGATTTCTCTGGTCCCGTATTTCAAAAATAAACTCACCAACTTAATGCTTAACAAAATTAAAAGTGATAGAAATAATTATAATAAATTTATCAAACAGCAGCTGTCACCATAGAAACACCTGCAATGACAACGCATGCGCACTGTTTACTATTACTCTTGATTATTGTAGTTGAAAAGTGTGAGGACGCCATAAAATTCAAACCAAAACTTATTTTGCGAATGGGTAAAATACAAAAATTGCATATTTCAAATTTCTTTAACAAAGAAACTATTTTCACAAAAAAAGAGAAGTAGTAGTTCATTTACGTCGCACTAGAGCTGCACAATTGGCCATTGGCGACGGTCTGGGAAACATCTCTGAGGATGATCCGAAGACATGCCATCACAATTTTGATCCTCTGCAGAGGAGATGACACCCACGCTTCTGTAGCCCAACGACCTGCGCGTGAAGTCGAGCATTTTACGGTAGAACAGTTTAACGAGGACCAATACCTCATACCCTCAGTCCATACGCAGACTGATCCAAGTGGTCAACCACCAGCACACTGACCGCAGCCAGTGATGCTTGACTTCGGTGATCTGCTGTGAACTGTGTCTTAACGATCAGTCCACTGCGGGACCAAAAAAAAAAGAGAGAGTATGAAAACGTTGACTTTATGCAGCCTTACCTCTTTTTATTGTATGCCAATTGAATATGAAGCACTATATCACTAAGGCGGCCGGGTTAGCCTTGTCGGTAGGGCGCTGGGCCCATGTCTGAGAGTTCGTGGGTTCAAACCCCGCCGGCCGAAGACTCCCCGTGTAGTAAAGTGACTGATGCCCGTTAAGTCTGTCAAATCGCAAAAGTCCTCCATGTTCCCATAACAAATCTAAACCTCTGGGGGTGCTGGATTGGAGGTCGATCGTTCTCTGATTCAGGTCAAAATTACGATCTGTGAATGAATGAATGGGTCCACCCTATAAATGGGTGCGACGTATGTGTGACGTGTGTGTGGCTGAAGTCGGATTGTTGGCCAAAGGATGGCGCCACTGAAATAATAAGAAACGCACACTCTTCCTTAAATCTGCTCGGTGTACCCAAGCAGGATCGCCCGTGTGGCAAGTGGTATCAGACACAACCAGAAACATAACACTAAGAAAACTGGAAATATTTTCGGTTTTCATTTTTTAACTACTTTTTAGCTTTAAAAACAACAAGAACGTTTGCTTAAAAATTGCTTGGGTGCGTAAAACTACATTATTTTTTAATAAATAATATTTTTATGTCAACTCATTATACTACAATGAAAAAATATTTATATTTGGGTTAGATTTCAACAGAGCTGCAAAAGAAGGCTCATTGGCTAAAACCATTTCCTCAAGAATTACCATCAGGAGAGCCAAGATGGGGACTCATCATAAAAATGAACACCCCTGGTCGCAAAATGAAAAGTATTTGGACAATTCCTACAGAATGTGCTCCTAGAAGGCCCGTTAACGTTGGTGTTACATTTCAAAGAAGTAAGTCATTCTTCATTGTAATTAATATATGTAACGAAATTAGATTTTGATCTGATAAAACTGCGTTCTTAAAAATATAAAATTATAAAAATACTGTTTAAGAGTTTAGATAGCCAGACATACCATTTTTCTGTTTACTCTTTTTTTTAACAAATAAAATATACCATTTTACTTTTCAAAGACTTATGTAAAGATAAATGAATTGGTTTGATTTTTTACGCATAATAAGTATGTTAAAATAAGTGCATCTTAATGTATAAATGACAATGGATTAAAATATTAAATTACAATCATAAATTTGCTGTATTAAAATGTGCATTTAAAATCTCCCCCTCAGAAACAAATATTTATTTTGACATAAATGTTACATTGAAATAAAATTGGATAAGAAGCCACTATAAAAAAGTTTGCATATTTTCATATCCTTCAGATAATTAAACTACACAAAGAATTATGATTTAAAAGTGATTATGGTTCGATAATTTTAATTTAACATAAAATATCTTTCGAAACAATTGTTTTACGAAAACTTTAACAAAAAGTTATATATTTATTTAATTTTAGGTTAATTTATTTTAAGCCTTTACTTATTCACTTTTATGCATTAAAATTAGACAAATAAGAATCTTTAAAAAATTAATATTTTTATATTAATGTGTCGTATATGTGGTATAGTGCCGTAAATGCTCTTTACAAATATGCTTTATTTAGTAGAAATCTATCTCCTCCTAGTTAATATGTTTTACATAGTGCAAGGAACATTAGAAAATTTCGGTGAATAGTCTGAGAGTTTAAAGCAGGACATTATGATGTTACGACCACGCAGACATAATAAAAAGGAAAATAGCGTCTCCTAGCGTCTAAATGATGGTACTAAGGAGAATCCAATTAATCGCAGTTTGGGTGAAAAGCCTAATCACTGCGTACTGAAATATCGAGTAAACATTACGTTTTGCTACAAAATATAAAAAGCAACTTAAAGAGACACATAAAATATTTGTGAAAGTGCACTGTGTGGAAACTGTGAGTAAAGAATGTGAGTTTTTAAGCAATTTAAATGCTTTAGAAATAGAGATTTCACACGTTCCATCTCACACGCTCCCGTATGTAGGCTCCGCGCAAGCTCCTTGGATTATTACGATTGTTTTTTGATATTGCGACGCGTAGAACTCATGTACGTGAGCTCGCTGGATACTTTGTGATCTATCTATTTGGTAACACCTCTTCGTACGATTATGGTGCATCTAGCGATACCAAAAGAAGTGTTTGATGACAATTTTCAAATGCTGTAAAATGAACTTCAAGAAGGTTTGGTAGCATGTCAGTTTTTTAACTCAAAAACGCGATATTTATTTGTTTTTCTTGAACCCATTATTTTATGAGACTTTTTCGACCGCATTTTGCGTCATATTTATTTGTGAAACCATTATTTTATAAAATTGTTTCGTATGCACCTTGCTTCATGTTTATTCATTTTCTTGAACCCATTATTTTATGAGACTTTTTCTCATGCCCCTTGCGTCTTATTTATTTGTTTTTCTTGAACGCATTATTTTATGAAACTTTTGAGTTACATTTATTTGTATTTGTTGAACCTATTATTTTATGAGATTTTTAACTGAATTCTTCGATCGCATCTCGTATATGTATCTTGTACTCATCTTATCTTTGCATGCAACTTTAAATATGAGTAGAATATTTTCCACCTTACTAAAGTAAATATTTCAATTCTAGTTGGTAATTTAGTTCGAATGGACAGTCATGAGGCTATTAACGAGGATCGTATAATCATCGGCAACAACGAAATATTTGAAGATGATGACGGAATGCACATCATAAACCATAGAAGAGCTATTGACCAGGAGAACATCCTTAGGAGAGCTCATTCATTGAATGATCTTAGAGACATATAATAAAAGAAAGATTGCGTGTTTCTGTAACTCTCTTTTAAAATGTTGTGACATAATGCTACAAAAATGAATATACCATCAAAAAAAATTTTGATAGTGACAAATGTAAAGATTTTTTTTTCAAAATAAATTTCAATACTTTTAATTATTGAATAAATCAAATTTCCGCATTAAAAAAAATTTTTTTTTCGAAAAAAATATCTGAAGTCTAATTTTTAATTGTTGCTACTCTGAGAAAAAATTGTGCTCAAAACTATCAGAAAATAGCAAAATTTACAGTGTTTCTACAATGCCTCCTAGAAAAGAGAAGGGCTCATAAACAAGAAATTTGATCCTTTAGTATTCCAAACGTAATGATATCTTTCGTATCAACCACCACTGCGCAGCTTAGTTGCCCGAAAGTAGTGACATCTGTCTTATTTTTCATCCACTGCGCAATTTACGCTCGTAACGTCGGACTACTAATTGAATACGTGCTGAGGCCTTCTTTTTTCTATGAAGTGTTGATTTCTGACTTTGTGGGACAACATAGCGCTTGAAAATGTTTGCCGAAACGTTTTGTAAATGCTTTTTGGTAAAATTAAAAAAATAAAATATGGTTTTATAATTAGCAATAAAATTTGGAAATCGTGGTAAAATTTGGTAATTTATCATGATGCGTAAAATCCATTTATGTGGTTATGTTTACTTTTCAGTTTTGTATTTTTTACTATACTTGTAATTTTACCTTTTCCTATACTGATAATGAGAACTATCATTTAAAAAACCAGAATTTTCAGAAAATTGATACCATAAGACACCATAAGAGGAGGGGGGGGGGGCACTCGAATTCGAAGCCCCTTGAAAGAATGAAATATCTTCATTTATTTATTTATTTTTTTTTTTTTTGGAAATGCTATTAAAGCTTTCGTGATTTCGCTTAGTAACTTGATTTGAAAAATTTAAAAGAAATTTTAATCATTATTTAATGAGCAAAATATTTCATATTAAATTTTAAGGCCCCTATTTTTTAGTCGACGCAGTTTATTTTAGAATTTAGTTTTAAAAAAAATAAACAGTTGTTTTGTTAGATCTTAATTTAATTATTATCAATGAAATATATGACAAGAAACTAGTTAGTTGTGTTTCCAAAAATATTTTATTTTTTTCTCCACACGAAACTGTCGAAACAGTTTCAAACTTCAATTAAAATAGTGTCACCCAAAAAATTTCTTAACGCGTTTTGTTTTTACTCAATCAATATTTAAATTCCCTGAAATGTTTGTCATAAACTTTTCACTGAGGAGGCATTTAAACTTTTTAGAATTGATATGTGACGAAATTCTTTTGTAAAAAAAAGTTTTGACAATAGAACCAATGATCTTCCGAATTTGCAAAAATTATTAAAATACATATATTGTTATGGTTATAAGTTTTATGAGATACTAGTATTTACGTAACTACTTTTCATTACATAACCAATTTGTAAACAACAAAAAGCAGTTGATATAGCTCAACTTTTTTCATTATTTCGAGATGTTGGAGCTATTTAAAAATAGAGCTTTCATATTTTCATCGAATCAAATAGGTGTCGAAATTTCTAAAAACATATACGTATGGTAAAAAAGTATTTATAAATAATTTTTAAAAAAAATATTTATTTGTTCTCTATATGGTTCACACAGGTGTAGCTAAATTCGATGATGGGGCAAATATGATATGAAGTGGGTTAAAAAAAATCTGTGTAGCCTACTTTTTATATAAACTATTGTCTATTACACTTATTGGCATTGCTCTCCTTTGTTTTCTGATTATTATTAATAGCTGCGTTTGAAGGGGCATTTAAGCAGACATTTTAATGAATTTCTGAAATTTTTTTGGCTCAAAAGAGAACTTGGATAGAAATATCAAGTCGGAGGATTGGTGTCAAAATTTTCAAAAAACATAAACATATGCTAAAAATATGTATAAAATATTTATTCAAAGAAATTCTTTTGTCCTAATCTTCTATATCGTTCGCACAGGTGTCACTAAAATCGATGATGATGTAAATATGATATGAGGCGAGTTAACAAATTCTGTGTAGCCTAGATTTAATATGTACTGTCGTCTATTTCGGTTATAGGCATTGTCCTTTTTTGTTTTCTAATTATTATTATTAATAGTTGAGCCATGGTGGCTCAGGGGATAGATCATTCGCCTTCCAATGAGGTGAACCGGGTTCGAATCCCAGCGATAGCTGATTTATACGAATTGCGCACCCGAATCGCACATGAATCAGTGCAGACAAAAAATATAATCAGTGTTAGACGGATCATGGGTTAGAGTCCCTTTGCCGTCAGACTAACGGTGGGAGGCTTTCTTGGACTTACTCTCCATGTAACGCAAATGCTTGTTAGTTCCATAAAAAAGTCCTCCACAAATAAAAAATTATCCCACTACTTGATCTAGAAGTTTTCTTATCTCCTGGAATAGGTTCAAAATTACAAGGTTACAAAGTTGAACATTGGTTCAAAACATTCTGGATAGCTTACATTTAATTTTTACTATTGTCTATTGTTCAAAATAGAACATTGATATTAATATCAAACAAAAGGATAGGTGTCAAAATTTCTAAATATATGTACATATGCTAGGAAATACTAATAAAAAATTTTTAAAAATTTTTTTCTTTTGTCTATGTCCTCTATATAGTTAGCACAGATGTCGCAAAAATTGATGTTTATGCAGATATGATAGGTGGTTTAAAAAATGCTGTGTGGTCTACATTTATTTTAGACTATTTTCTATTTCAGTTAAAAGCATTGCTTGTTTTTTTTATAATTATTATTAAAAACTGCGTTTAAGGGTCTCATTTCCTGGACACTTTAATGATTTCTTATAATTTTTTGGTTCAAAATTGAGTTTTGATATTAATATCAAATCAAAGGTGTCAAAATTTCTAAAATATATACATATGTTAGAAAATACATATAAAATATATTTTTAAAATTGTTTTTTTTTTCTCCTCGTCCTATATATAGTTAGCAAAGATGTCGCAAAAATCAATGTTTATGCAGACATGATATTATGTGGTTTGAAAAATTCTGTGTAGACTACATTTAGTTTATAATATTGTCTACTTCCGTTATAGGTATTGCTTTTTTTTTTTTTTTTTTTTTTTTTTTTTTTTTTTTTTTCTAATTGTTATGAAGAGCAGCCTTTTAGGGGTTCATTTCCAGCACACTTTAATCATTTTTTTTAATAATTTTTTGGTTCAAAATAGAATTTTGAAATTAATTTCAAATCAAACGATAGGTGTCAATTTTTTCTAAAAACATATAGGTATGCTAAAGAATACTTATAAATAAAAATTTTGAAACAAATTTTCTTTTGTCCTCGTCACTCTATATATTTAGCATATTTGTCGCTAAAATCGATGATGATGCGAATATGATATGAAACGGGATAAGAAATTCTAGTTGTCTGCAGTTAATAGACATTGCTCCCCGTTTTCTAATTATTAATATCTGTGTTTGAAGGGGTCATTTGGCAGTCATTTTAATTATTTTTTTTATGATTGTTTGGTTCAAAAAAGAACTTTGATTTTAATTTCAAGTCAAAGAATATGTGTCAAAATTTCTAAAAGTATGTACATTTGTTAAAAAATATTTGTAAAACATTTAAAGAAAAATAATAAATTTGCTTTTGCTTGGCATATAAAGACTAGGTCACTCCATATAGTGTGCACAGGTGTAACTAATATCGATGTTGATGCAAATATGAGACGGGTAAAAAATTTCTGTGCAGCCGGTATTTAATGTATATTATTCTTTATTTCAAATATAAGCATTTCTCACCTTTGTTTTCTATTTATTAGTAGTAGCAGAGTTGGAGACTTTTTTTATAATTTTTTTGGTTTAAAAGAAAGTTTTAATTATACCAAACCAAAGGATCGGTGCCAAAATTTCTAAACACATATTTCATATGCTGAATAATGTTTATAAAACATTTAAAAAAATTATATTTTGCACTTGTCCTCTATATAATTAGCACAGCTGTTATCATAATAAAATAAGATACGTTCAACATTTGATGAATGAGAACTAATATTATTTTATAGTTCTATTTTTGTGATATAGATGTCAGCATTAAGGGTAGAAGCGGAACTTCATGTTAAAAGATTGACTTCAAGACTGACAATGTTTCGATTCTGTTGTCTTTTTGCTGATAATATAATCGTAATTTTTTCTTAAAAGTTGAAAACTTTTATAATCTATGAATGCTAATTATTAAAACTCGTTATTTATGATATTTTTATATAAACTAAACGTTAAATTTTTACGATAGTCAGATTAAAAAATACAATTAAATGAAAATTAAATATTTTTATTTTTGTGCGTATATTTATTAATCGGTAGGTACGTTTCTGAATATCTAGGTAGGTATTCTGAAGCGGTGTTACCCTCATTTTAGTAAACAAAGCCCTTCATTTTTTTTCTTCAAAAGTTTGCACGAGCTGACTATAGAAATTATTGGAGGGAAAATAGCTTTCCATTGACATTTAAGAATTAGTGAAATTTATTGTAAGTATAATTTCCATAATTTTATAAAAGAGTTCACAAAAAGAAAATAATGGGCTGGAAAAAGCATTAGTTTTTACTCTGGACGAGGAATTGTCAGTTTTGAAAATGTTTCAATTTTAGTTGCTCTTTACTATATATATATATATTCTTCTTCTTCAGCACGACAGCCCCTTACAGGCCCTGGCTGCCTCAACCACACGTAGCCTCCAACGCCTCCTGTCCATGGTGACTTTTTTCCAGTTGTTAATCTTTAACACTTTTAAATCTTTAGCAGTGTCATCCAGCCATCTAGTTGGAGGTCTTCCTCTAGCCCGAGATCCCGAAGGATTTTTAAAGGTGGTGATTCGGACTGAATTATTTTCTGGACCTCTCCAGATATGGCCAAGCCATCTTAATCTATTGCTTCAGATAACCTGTACTATCTGTGGCTGTCCATAGAGTCTATATAATTCAAAGTTGTACCTGATTCGCCAACAGCGTCTTTCCTGTACTGGGCCAAAAATATTTCTAAGGATTTTCCTTTCAAAAACACCAATAGTACGCTGATTGTTTGCGTTTAGTGTCCATGTTTCACTTGCATAGAGCAATACAGGTTGAATAAGAGTCTTATAAATTCTAATTTTAGTTTTTTGGCTGATTAGGCTTGATCTTAATAGCTTTCTTAATATATATATATATATATATATATATATATCAAGGCACAAAAACTATTCTTAAAGAATCAAACAACAGTTAAAGTAAAAATTCTGCCTCTAGGAAAGAAAATATTAAAATATTTGTTAAACGAGTTTAATTGTTCCATCAACACCAGATTTATATGTTTTTATCTTAAGTTTCTGCCTAGCATAAAAAAAAGCTTTCAGATTCGAGTAAAGATTTACGGACACTTTCGTGGTAAAGTGAAAAATTATTTGCTAAGAAAAAAATATTCAATAACTTTATTAACACCCGATATTTTTCTTATTACCTTATTATATCTAACTATTACATGTCAAAATAATAATCTTTCTCAGTAAAACTAAATTTTAAATAATAATTGTTTGATGTTAAGCTTTTTTTATATATAAAATAAGAGTTAAAGCATAAAATCTATTTCTAGGTAAAAAAAAATAGCTGCCGTAAAATAGGATACAACACTTAACATTCAGTTTATAATTTTTTTTCTCATACTTCTATAATTATTTCATGGGGATAAACTATAAATTCCAAATAATTAAAGGATAAATTTCTTCTCTATTTATAAAAAAATATTTCTTCAAGAATTAAAAAATTCTCGTCCTGCAATTTACTCTAATTACCTTGCGTTTTCAAAGTGACAACAGTAAAAAGAAAGAAGCTTTCAAGACCATATTAGGAAATGTTACCTTTGAAGCCTTAGATTATATATAACAACTAAGATAGTGTTGATTAAATAACAGTCTAAAAATATGAGCAAAATCGCAACTTAAAAGCATGTTTGATAATTGTTAAAGCAAGACTTGTTATAAAAAAAGATTTTCATTTCTTCAATTATTACTTTAAAAAGCTAATATCTTATTTATTACATTTTTAAAGAGCATTTAATAATTTTTGTAGAATAATATCCACGAATCAAATAATCACAAAACATTAAAATATTTACGTCTTCTTAGAATACATGAAATCAAACAGTTCTTTGCCTCATTTATTTGTTAACGCACGTTATTTAATTTTTTAAAAACAAAATTAATTAACTGCGGTAACAAGCTGTGATTCATACGACACTCAGACGTTAAAATCTGATGTCAGAATCTAATTTTAAACATTTAACAAGTTGTTTTACGCAATTACCTAATTAAATAAAATAAAAAATTATTTTATAAGAGAAACATATAAAGGTAAGTATTAAAGTTAGTCTCTTATAAAAGTCAAATATTAAAGTTTTAAATATTATAGTTTTAGTTTATTAAAGTCTAAGTATGAAAGTATCAGTCTTAAAGTATCAAATATGATATTAATAATGAGAATTTGGTGCAATAAAATTATAAAAATTTAATCCTATTGAGCCGTATAAAGAAATCTATATCTTAATATAGAATATGAATCATTATAATCAACCTGACATATAACCTGACTGATCTTGATACCACACGTGGTGGTTAAACCTAAACTATTAGTGGTAGTACAATACTATAAAATTTCTCTAGAAATAAAAAATAAATTTAGATAATACTTAATTAGGCTGAAATGAAAGACAAAACATAAACCTAAGAAAACGACAAATAAAGAATAACTTACAAATATTTATTCCACGATCGACATTCTAAGAGTCACTGGCTCAATAAAAAAATATTAAAAATAGAAAGAAAATAGTTTAACACATCATTAAATCCATAATCTGCATTGCAGATAACTCCTTTAAAAATGATGAATAAGGATAGAACATTCAATTAATTTTTTAGCAGCAGGCGCCTTTTCATCGCAATTTTGTCACACTTTTACAGGCAGAATAGCGGAAAGCCGAAGCCACCGCTACCCCAAAAATCGTATCATCATCTGCCGTCTCATATTACTTGAAAGGGACGCTTCACACTGTCGTTGCCATCACACTTAAGTCGAAGGATGAAAAATACTTCCTTCCCCAATTCTCAATATAGGTGTCTCTGTCCTCTCGAATTGGAATTCGGCTTTCTCCTCTTTGTTTAGAAATCTGACGCAAAGTCTTTGAAATCTGAAGTCCTTTTGATTGTCACTTTCAAATCATTACATCAAATTTATTTGCAGTTGGCAGTGGATCATGGAGTGTGAAAAGTGTTCAAAGTTTTATCAGTCATGTAAAACTAGTAGATCATGGAGTGTGAAAAGTGTTCAAAGGTTTATCAGTTATGTAACAAATAGTGTCACATATTGTACCTTTAAAAATTTGTGTTACAATGTAACATTACCCTTCCTTAAAAGGAAAAAAAATGAATAAAAAAATTTTTCTTATGTGCCAATTTTTGTGATGTGACCTCTGAGGAAAATGTAAAAGAAAAAAAATAACAAATAAACACATATGTAAATATTCCTGAATATATAATACATAAATCACAACCATTACTGTCGTTTCCTTTGGGAAATTAATGTACCTCACTCTCTCTCTCAAACACAACAATTCTCTACCAACGTAGAGTAAAAAAAATAATAATATGTACACTTCAATCTTATTCATACATTAACACTCCTGTCTTTAGTATTTTTGATAAGCTTGGATTTTCAAATATAAGACTATATGTTTATAACCAGAGTTAGCATGTTTTATTTTTAACATATATGTAGTCTTATCCCTTTTTACAATCCTACTTTGGTTTGCAGATGATATAGAGGTTAAAGATGATATAGAGTTTATCTTGGGCTGATATAGAGTTTAGCATAGATTCAAAACAATTTATATTTTCTTTCACCTGATGCTGTCGCCATATGAACTCTAATAAATAAGATTCCAAATGAAATAACATTTCCAAAACGCGCGTTTACTAAGACAAAGTTTCATGTCCTGGGAATTGGTACATTTTCGTTTTTTCGGTAAAATATTTCGCAGCACTAAAATTATATAAAATTATGAGGCTTTATGTCCTACTTTTTGTTCATTTTAATTTATGAAGTAATATGTTTCTTAAAACTATGGAATGTAAAGTTTAAATGGGCCTTTCATGCTACGTCATTAAATTTAGTAAAACTATTTCTTAGGCATTAAGTTTTAACTCTCATATACATATTTTTTTCTATAGTTCGTTGCGATCGCGAATTATGAAAACTGTCTAATAAAAGTAAAAGCAAAAGCAAATGTCATTCAAATTTCACGTTTTTATGTAAATATTTATATTTAGTATGCAATTTTAAGTTAGCACAATTAACTATAGTTTTTGAAGGTTTCATTGCTGACAGTTATTATTTGAAAACTATTAGATTGTTTATTATTACAAAGTTTTCTAATTTACATTCATTTTATTTCTTTCATTTAAAAAAAAAATTGTTTTAATTTTTATCATTTTTATATTTCCTATTTAATTCATTTTTATTTCTCTTTTTATAATTTGAAATATATATGTGAATTTTCGATTTAACTGTCACTGTTAACTTTTACATTTCTTGTTATACAAAAATATGCCGCCTAAACGATCTTAGACGATCAACATCTCAAGCACGCAAAAAGAGAACCACCCGTGTTTCAGAAACATCGGAGCAACGGGAAAAAAAGACTTGCAACTAATCGAGAACGCAATGCTTAGCTCTTTCGTTGGAATCATCAGAGCAACGGGAAAGATGACTGTTAACGAATCAACTACGCACTACTCAAGCCCGCTCATTGGAAACATCAGAGCAACGGGAAAGAAGACTGTTAACAAATCAGCTACGCACTACTCAAGCCCGTTTGTCAGAAACGCCAGAGCAACGGGAAGCAAGATTGAAAACCGATCGAGAACGCACCAACTCTAACCCGTTCGTCGGAAACATCAAAGAAACGGGAAGCAAGAATGAAAGTCAATCAAGAGTGCATTTCGCTATTCAGACACTCTCAACTATTCAATACTCTAATTGAAATCTCAGTGCATTTCACTATGATTCGACAATCAACTATAGTCTTCACCCAAGCGTCATAGTCGAAAAAATAGATCAATTATGTATGTTTTGTAGTGCTCTCAAATTTAAGAATGAAACAGCTGGAATTTGCTGTTCTGGAGGCAAAGTGAAACTACCAGATTTAACGTCGCCAGCTGAGCCATTATCAACGTTCTTATCAGGTCAAACAAACCAATCGAAACATTTTTTGGCGAATATACGCCGGTACAATTCGTGTTTCCAAATGACTTCATTCGGTGTTACACATATCGTGTACGAGAATTACATGCCAACATTCAAAGTGCAAGGACAAATTTATCATCGTGCAGGATCACTTCTGCCATTGCCTGGCGCAGATCATAAATGTCTACAGATTTATTTCATGGATAACACAAATGATCAGGTCAATCAACGTTGTCAGGTAAACAATGGCACTAAACGAGAAATTGTTGCCGCATTACAAAAATTTTTCGATCAACATAATCAGTTAATTAGGCTGTTCAGAACTGCCCTTGACGAAATGCTATCCGATAATTACAAAGTTGTTATTAGAGTTGAAAAAACACCTATAAGCCACCACAAAAGGAAATACAATGCACCAACATTGGATGAGGTGGCTATTGTTATAGTTGGCAAAAAATTTACCTCCCGCGATATAGTTCTTCTTCGCAGAAATGGTGACGTTCAAAGAGTCTCAGAAACGCATCGATCCTATGATGCATTGCAATATCCTATTTTATTTTGGCAAGGAGAGAATGGATATCATTTTAACATAAAATTGAGAAATCCACAAACTGGCGAGTAAACCAATAAGAAAGTAAGTGCCATGAGTATTTATGCATATAGATTAATGATTCGCCAAAACGCTGATAATCATATTTTAAAATGTCGACAAATATTTCATTGTTGATACATTGTCGACATATATGCGAAAATTGAAGCCAAACGCCTACTGTATATTAAATTAAATCAAACCAAATTACGTTCAGAAGAATACATACATTTAGGGGATGCAATAACTAATGATCGTAACGTTAATCCTAATGATGTGGGGAAAATGATTATACTGCCGGCTACATTTACCGGTAGTCCAAGGCACATGTATGAATACTCACAGGATGCAATTACATATGTTCGTGCATTTGGGCGCCTGGATTTATTTATTACATTTACATGCAATCCCGCTTGGGTTGAAATTAAAGAGCTTTTGTTACCAGGACAATCATCATCGGATCATCATGATATTACCGCACGTGTTTTCAAACAAATATTTAAATCTTTACTTGATTTCATTGTGAAGCGCCATGTTTTTGGAGAGACACGGTGTTGGATGTGCTCTATTGAATGGCAAAAAAGACGATTGCCACATGCACACATTCTGTTTTTGTTTATTGAAAAATTCAAACCATGACAAATTGGTTAGCTCTTATCATCAGAAATACCTGATGTCGCCATTGATCCCGACTTCTTTCAGACCTTCATCCAAAATATGTTTCATGGTCCGTGTGCATCGCCATACATGTCTGTTTGAAAATGCACTAACGATATCCTAGAGATTTAACTGTTGAGACTATCCCTGGTTTTTTCACCATTAAAATACTCATTTCAAATCATAATCGCAAATCTCATTTGCACACTTAAGTACAAAATTGAAATTCAAACTGAAAGCGTCGCAACGCATGCAGAGTACAGCTAGTTTAGAATTAAAAAAAATCATGATAAACATTACAACTATTTCACAGCATAATAATTCAAATTTAAAACAAGACACCTAATAAAATCAACTTTATCCAATCGTAAATGCAATTCATAACCTTCTTGCTTAAATTAAATGCCGATATCTTCTGGTAAAGCACAAGTTAGAAATACATAAATGTTATTAAATAAAAATAATTCTTTTCAGGAATATTTGACACAGTTTGACTTTAATCCTCCAATTGCAAGTCTTTGTTTACTTGAAATTATGTTTTCAAGCAGTATTTAGGTGCTTTTTTGAAAGTTTTTATGAAATTTTCAACAACAGTTAATAATGTGTGTACCACAAAAAAACACACAGCAGGAATAAATCTCTCAAGTTTCCCTTTTTCTTTAAAATTCCACGTTACAATCAACAAGAGGACAATCTACCAAAGCTGATTTCAAGTTCACCTTGCTCCTTGCTGCATACACACACACTGGTTGCTTTGTTTGTTTTGATGGTCCAACTCTTAGCATTCCATTAGAGTGTGCAATTTCCATTTACAGTGTCGGCAGCCCGTCTCAAAATTGAATCGGTTCGGAGAAAAAGTTTCTGACGCCCTTGAAAACAAACAGTAGCTCCTTCATAATAGATTTGCTTGAAGATGAAGAGCTACAGCTAAGGTTATAAAGAAAAAATTAAACTTTGCATTTAAAAACTATTAAACACTGAATACATATTTGAAACTCAAATTATTTAATTCGAAAATGTTTTTAAAAATTTTTAATATCCTTTAGAATAAATTTCAATAAGTAATTTTTCCTATCAATACCTGCGTCAAAAAATCTCGGTAGCAGCTCACAAGAAACGAAAGATATCACAGAGAACAGAGGATTAACAAAAGGAATTTAACTCATAAACGACTTCCAAGCAAAATATCACATTTTTTTTAAAAAAATTATACTTCAAAACCCTTTAACCCTTAGTTGGCCTGAAAATAACAACTCGCCATAGGGCAAGTCAACAAAAAAGTGGCTATTTAAATTAAATAAACAATTGGTTACTTTTTCCCATTGTTTTTTTAAATAATAGTTTAGCATAAAACTATTCAATGTAGAAATGTACACTGGGAATTTTCATTGAAATGTCTAATATCTTCATTCAAAATATTGATTCCTCAGAATCCATCAATTTGCGGATGAAAGATTCATGCGGCAGGAAAATTTTTTAACAATTCACGCATTTCAAAGTTGTAATGTATGCATTAAATGTATTCTGCAAGCCCAAATATTTTTACAAAACGTTCTTTAAAAGTCAGTATGCTAAATTAAATTTTGTCATATATTTAAATTAATTTTAATGTCAAATTAAATTTTTAGGATTTTTTTTAAAAAAAATATAAAATTTTTTCAAAGCGAAAAAAAAAGTTTGCAAAAAGTAGCTATTAAGTTTAAAGAAAAAAAAAACTATCGATATCGACTCATTTGGTTTGAAGAAAAAGTAGACAGCCAAGTCATAGTTTTGAAAGAGTATATTTTAACACGTTATTCATTAAAGTTTGAACCTTTTTTTTAAAAAATAATTAAAACTAATAATTTTTTTTATAAAATTAACACTAAAATACTGTTTCATAGATTTGTTAATTTTGACAAATTTAATGTGATACTTTAGAGCATGGCATAAAAATCATTCATGCGGTTAAATCTACGCTTCAGTTTTTTAAAACTAAATGTGTGCTAATAAGAACTATAATTTTTAAAACCAGAATTTTTGTTAAACTTAATTGAATTTGAACGGATTATTTGAACGGAAGGGCTACTTAATGACTGATTTAAATAGAGTATATTTTAGTTTTATTTTCCAGAGCTATGGTTTCTTGTTTACCAGGTATGTATTTACCACACATAACGATAAGTTTACCATATTTCTTTTCCATGTACTTTGTAATTAAACAATTAGTTTTCACAGAAATTTATAATAAAGTTATAAATAAAATTATAAATTAAAAATTAAGTTTAAACTCTTAATCTATTGCAGATAAGGCTTAATCTATTGCAAATTAAGCTTAATCTATTGCAGAATGTAAACAATAATTTTTTCTACATTTTATTGTTCAAATATTTGAGAGCTTTGATGTTTAATTTCCTTGTTTACATCATACTTAAAGCTTCGCAGTTAAGATGAAGCTAGTGCATGTTTTTATAGAAAGTTTAATTACAAAATTTTACCTATTAAAAACAAGTTTATCTATTTGAAAAAAATTAATGACTTATAATTGAAATTACAAATATGTTATCAATGTCTGATTTTTTTTTAACATTCTGGAAGCTTTAAATTCTGAAGAAAGTAAAAACAACAGTGATATTAAGAATAAAATATTTTTTTAATAAACATAGGGAGATAAGCAAACAAAATATTTTCAGTAGTTTTGAGGTTTAAGACCGATTACAAATAATTTTCCTTAATATCATTGTCAATTGAAAACACGATTTCCTTCTAATACGATTTTATCAATGTTATCCTACAAAAATATATTTTTTTTGCAGAGACAAAAGTTAAATCTTGTTATATTTCCTTGTGCCGATTGATTCTCCTTATCGATGTCAAACTAAATAATAATGATTTGAAATGAAATCATAATAACTTTTTCATAAATTTGTGAAAGGAAAAAGATTCATAAATATCACTAACACATTTTTCTTTCTTTTTGTGATTAATTGAGATTAATCAAAAACAACTCTATAATTGATGAATTTAAATAAAAAAATTGAACGGAAAAACCAAGATTTTAATTTACACTGTATTTTATTCGTCTTCTTTTGAAAATTATTGCCTAGAAAATAATTGCTTCCATGCAAGCTGAATAGTAAAACATAAATATCGCTTTATTTAAAGTTTTATTTCCAGAAATTAAAACATACATGGTAATATAATAATGATATATTGGAATGAAAGATCAATAATAATAATATAACATGCTCAGCATGAGTTTCTTTTTAAATGTATTATTTTGATTAATGTTACTATGTTTTCAAAAATACAAAAAAAGAGAACAATTGATAAATTTATCTTCTCACATTAATTAATTTAGGGACTAAACGGTATTGTATAATTCATGAAAAGGGAACAAAAAAGCCAAAGAGTTAATATTACGGTAACCAAATCAGCCTAATTAATTGGGATCATATTTCCCAGATTGCGGCAACACATCACGTTTTAAGAGTGAAGAAACCGATATCCCCAGAACAAATGTATGGGATTTCAAAAAATATGTTTTTGTATTGTCTGATTTCAAAAATTTAAAATGTAGCCAGCCTGAATTAATAAGCATATTTAAGGTTAACCCTAAAAATTGCATTCTGTTTATTAATTCTAAAGTTATTTAGTTGTTCGATTTTATTGCACACCTTTCGACAACTAATAAGTTTTTTTGTAATAAGCGCGGAGAAAGCAATTTTGGAAAAATTATATTACTGTTTGGTAATGACATTTCTGGTAAATAGACATAAGTCTGGCCAAAAAAAATATACGGTAATAAAACCCAAACCCAAACCATAATATGATATATAAATTGATATTAAAAAATTTCATTTGGTAATTTTTTCTTTCATATGGTATTGGTTTCTGGTTTTCAAAATTATAGTTCTTATTACCACACATTTAGTAAGAAAATGCAAAACTGAAGAGTAAATTCAACCGAATAAAATTACGAAATAAAAGGCTAAAATTGCCAAATAATATAATTAAAAAATATTATCCCATATTAAAAAATCGTATTCCGATGCTAATTTTATTTTTTATCATTACCAAAACACTTCGGTAAATATTATTTAGCTTTTTGATCTTTATCTTGAACCAAAAACACGGTAAGTTTTATTATATTCTGGTTGTGTTAACCACACTTTTTTTCTCAGTGAAATATCATTCAACATTTTTTATTTGATTATAACAAAATGATCATTATTCTACTAAATAACATTCGAGAGACATTTCGTTAGTAATGATATTTGCAGTTATTTATTTAAAAATGTTGTTTTTATGCATGATTTTTCAGTAGATTAAGAAGAACCCCAAATTAATGAACTACCTTAATGACCTCAAATGTGAACTGCCTGAGAAATGTACATAGCAGTGAGCTCACATACATTAAGGCTAATTTGATAATTATTAATAATTATTAATAATCATTAATAACTGAATTAGACAGATAACAAGCGTAGGAAGTTAGTAAATTTGTATGTAATTTAAAATTCTTCCAACCCTCACCAAAAGATATGTTTTGATTTTTTAGATTCAGTACATTTGGAAAAAACTATTTTGGTTGAATAGATAACTATGAAGATATAAAAAACTAGAATGTATTTTCTCAAGGAAAGCACTCTTTCCAGTTTGTAAAGCAAAATTTCAACTTTTTAATTAGACAATTGTTGTCCTTTCAATTTTTTCAATAGTCACAAAAATGTTACTTGCGTGTTTTTTAAATAAATTTTACATTTAAAAATCCTTAAAAATGAGTTGCACACCCAATAACTACGCAGCATATGTTGCGGTATATTAGCTCTACCAACAATTTTAAAGTAAAGGAACACTTTGTTTTAAGTTATCATCAAATCAAGTATTCACTTTAAATGATGTAGTTCATTTTAAATATACAATAATCAAGAATGCTTACTCGAAATTTTACTATACATTTCGTTAATTATCGCGCCCGAAAACAACAATTTTGAAAAATTTTGTATATAGTCAGTTGATTGCTTACAATCAAATACCTAATGACGTATATTATTGATGTATATTATTATTTTGCATGCTACTATACATCTACAGGTACATAAATTTGCCGTGACAACATGTATGTACTTTTTAAGTAGAATAATCAGGATAATTACACTTACCTTTTTTAAAAATTACAATACCATAAAAGAATTAAGCAAATTGAACCAAAATAACATGAAAGCCAAAGCGAAGTACGGCATGCTAATTATTGGAATTATGAAGTGTTTGCGCATGCACCATTACTTCGCATAATTATTTGTACCACTATTAGTAATATGTGTGAAGTAATATAAAATTTCATTAATTTCTCATAACTCTTTTTGTGATTTTAACAAACACTAATGTATATTTTAATTTTTTAAAACCTGTCAATTATATTTTATTTTATTTAATAACAGTAGTTGAAAAGCCCACTCAAATTTGATTTTACGGCTACCAATGTTAACGCCGCAGGGTTGTAATTTTGATCACAATCCAAAAGACAACGGAACTCCAGAATCAAGTGTTGGGAGAAATATTGCTTTCGTGGAGAACTTTTTGATGGAACTAATCCGCATTTGCGTTACATGAAGAGAAAACCAGAAAAACATCCTACGTCTTACGTTTGTCTGAAGGTGAGAGGACTCTAACCCATGATCCGTGGACTCTACCACGGAGAACATTTTACATCAGCACTGAGGTCGGTGCGAGCTGAGTGTAGAATTCGTATTGACCAGCCATCGCTGGCATTCGAACCGGGATCACCTCATTGGGTGGTGATCGCTCTAACTCCTGAGCCACCACGGCTCTGTCAATTGTATTAAGTATTTTTTTAAATTTAATTTCTATTTGCTGCTGTACAGTCAAGCTTAATTCGAAATCCTCTA
This sequence comes from Parasteatoda lunata, assembly GCA_949128135.1. Classification (NCBI taxonomy): domain Eukaryota; kingdom Metazoa; phylum Arthropoda; class Arachnida; order Araneae; family Theridiidae; genus Parasteatoda; species Parasteatoda lunata. Next base: position 8,391,756 of record OX421973.1, on the reverse strand, counting down.
AATATTTTCTCTGTGTTACGCAAACGTTTGTCTTGCAAAATAATTCCATTTTTAAGAATCAGAGTGTGTATGCATACTAAATTAACAGTAATTGCTTTAAATTCTATCGTATCATATATTTTTGTGTTATTGATTACCCCCAAGAAAAAAAAACTACTATACATGAAGGATTTATTTACGGTGTTTGATTACGTTACTTTTGGTATCAAGTAGTTACTACCATTTTTGGAGTTAAAAGACACTATAATTTCATAAAGATGAGTCATCGCAATCATACTTTAACTTAGACATTTAAAACTTTCGTTGATAAGGCGGATATATCTGTTTTGTTATTTACATCATATATATAATACATAACATAAGAAAAATGCATCAGTAAGTTTGAAGCCATACTATCGTTAAAAGTGCATCATTAGTATATTAGTTGCATCTAAATGATTGCATGCCAACGTGTAATAAGGAAGAATTTTACGATTATAACGTAATAATTTTTCTTTTCGGTTTTTCGAAAGAAAGTCATTGGCCCATTTTTTATCAACCACTTGCTTTCACTCATTCTTAATAAAGAAAATTCATATTACAACGGGCTAATAAACAGATTAACCTATAACATTAAATTACAATTTCACTCTGTATAATAAGTTCTAGCCTTCTAGTAACATAGTTCTCATAACAATTTCCTTTTTTTTTCAATAGTTTATTCGATAACTTATGAAGTAAAAAAAGATAGAAATATTATTAGTAGTATGAGTTTTATTAATAAAAAGTTTAGATATTCTCAAACTTTGAAAAATCAATGTAGAACATTTTTCAGTGAGCGGTATTTGGAACGAAGTTTAATTTTTTTCTCATCTATCAACTCTATGAAAAATTCCAGATCAAATTACAGTAAAAAGTACTGTCATTCTGAGTGCAGCATCCGTTAAATCCATTTAAGCGCAAATTTTACAGTAATATTGACTTAATCACAGTAATTCAGTGATTTTACAGTAAATGCTACTGTAAATGTATGATAAGAAATCGCTCATAGATTTTTTAAAAATATTTTTTATTGTGAAGTAATACTTTAGTCGAACAAATCTCCAAACCCAATAGATCTTTGTATATCTTCTGACCTTTGTACATCTTTTGAACTTGTATATCGTTTCTTTGTCTATCGTTTTTGACACTTGTATATCTTTATGCAATACTAAAAATTTCATATTTAAGATATTCTCATAATAAATACACAGATAAAAAGTACGGTCAAAACTACAAGAATACATATGGAAAAATTTATTGTGGTGCTGGCTCAACGCGAACATCCAAAAGCTAGATAATTTTTACCGAAGCTCTTTGGTAATGATTTTGGTAAAATAAAATGAACAATAATATATGGTTTTATAATATGTAATAAAATTTAGTGAATGAGGAATTTCTTTTTTACATTTCATCACGATGATTCTAAGATAGTATAAAAAAAAACCATTTGTTTGGTTAAATTAATTTTCAGATTTGTCTATTTTACTAGATGTATGACAATAAGAACAATAATTTTGAAAACCAGAATTCCTTTAAACAGTTATCGTATCAGAAAAATTATTTAATGTCTTGTTTAAATATGTTAATTTAAATTTCAGTTTTATTAACCAGAATTAAGGTGCTTTTAATAGAGATGTCATAACAATACTATCATTTTAAAAAAAAAAAATTCTCTATGCATGATTTGATTATAGCTTTCAGAAAACACAGATATTTAGTAAAGATTTATTATTCTATATTCTAATGAAGAAAAGAAAATGAATAAAAGAAAACAAAAAATACGTAATTTCGTTTCAAATTTTAACGTACAAAAAAGCTTCAGTTTTTCCTTACGTCTTTTGTAAGACTTTGAATAAGTAATGTTTTTTATTCTGTATTGAAAATTTATTCAATCTTTATTTAAATGTATGAATATGGCATGCTGTGTTGCTTTCAAACTTATCTTCTTCTTTATCACTGTAGCAGTCAACTAATGCTTAAAGTAAATTTATTGTCATTCCTATATCATAAACTAATTCATTATCTACCCTAAACTGCTTGTCAAAAACATGGTTTTTCTTTCAATTTTACTGAATTCTAAATGTTGATTTAAATGTAAGAACCACACAAATTTTCCGTTAAAAGAAAACCCTTATTTTCTGTAGTATGATTTTAAAGTCCTATGAAATTATAAGGCTTATACCATAGTTAAAAAGTTTGTTGAGTGATGTTTTTAAACCCCAGGACAGGTTCTCAGGTTTAGGAGATTTCAATGGTTTGTGTTAAGTATAGAATCATAACTTATTCTCCAAAGTTTTAAAAATAGTTTGGATTTTAGTCGAAAATTTTTTTTCTTCATTTCATATTCCTTCAAAGCATTTCTTTTTTATAATGCTATATATTATAAAGCATATTTTCTCGTGGTCTAAATATGATCTATATTTCCGGTAATGAAACACTTTTAAGAAAACATGTTATTTATTACATGTACTTTGAACAGGTTCCATTGCATCTTTATACGAAAAGGAGAGTAATCCTATGATAAGGAGTAAACTAGGCATATGGGCATGCATTGTTGCATTAGAGTGGTCGTAAAAAGGAAAATAAGTTACGCATACGCTTACCAACAGAAAACAAACAACACGGAATAAGTAACTCCAGACAGGCAAAACAGAGTTTTCAAAAATCACTAAGCTCCATTCATTTTATTTATTTTCACTGAAGGTATGGAAGACGATACAATTTCATAATGAAAGTGTTACGAGAGATTACGTCAGGTGGAATCAGAGTCTAATTTCACATACTTGTTGGCAATCATGTGTAGTAGGCACATAGCTCTATTTATGATAAAATGCATTGAAATAACCATTCAACGAAAATGAGCAAAGCCAATCTCAATCAAAGGAGTATCTATATGAGACTTTTATTCACTAGAAAGAGAAGAAAGTCTTCAACTAATCCAAAATCACTAAATTTAAGACATTGATAATTTCCAGAAAGATTTCAAATACATTTTGATAATAAAGAAAAATATCTAGTGTAGTGTATATATATATATATATATATATATATATATATATATATATATATATATATATATATATATATATATATATATATATATATATATATATATATATATATATATATATATATATATATATATATAATAACAGAGCACTAGGAACCCGAATCATTTTCTTTATCAGCTTTAGACACTAAATTTCCATGGTATTTCTCAGCTCCAGCCTCCATGTAGCAATAAGGTACGGGTATTTTACGAAGGGATGAGGAATCCTTCGGCTTCGGGGTGAGGTTTTATCAACGTTGCAGCCAGCCGGAAAATAGATAACTATGGTTTCCTCGGCAAGTAACTATCCTGCCGGCTTATAATAACAGAGCAAAACCCTGTTATTAATATGGGTATAATTAGTCCAAATATCAGATGAATAATGAGTCCAGATTCTGCACAAGCTGTTTATTAATTAAAGATGGTGAAGCAACAGTTTCCTCCCCTCTCCGACTGGAGGGGGAGAGACACTTTTCTCGTCAGATCTGACGGAGTTTAGTTAGCACAAGTAAAACACAAAAAGCCACGCAAAAATCATCGGTCCTGCGTTTTATACATGGGTAAGAAGGCAGTCATATTGCATTCCTTGTATTCCTACGCCTCATCACAAATAATTTAATACTCATCGAAAATCGTTTAATCCTTCCTTATATGGAAGTGAAAGATCTTAAAATAACTCTTCTTTTGAAACATTAATCTAATTATAATTTATTGGCATGTTTACAGTCTTGAAGTCCTAAAATAGAATATCTGCATTTTATGAAAACGAAAAAGTTTTACTGCTTTTATTAATACAAAAGTAATTTTATAACTTTTGTATTACATATATATATATATATATATATATATATATATATATATATATATATATATATATATATATATATATATATATATACAGTGGGGTACGCAGAATTTTTTCAAGATAATTTTCTGAAACTACAAAAAGAAATTCGAGTATGTAATAAAGCACTATTATTTCCTTAATTTAGACAGACAATTTTGACTTTTTATTTAGACAACATTGTTTAATTAAATTTTGATTTCATTTTGTGGGTTTAAGAGCATAATTTTTTTCATAATAAGAGGTAAAATATTTTACTTTTATTAAAAAGTAGGAATTAATCAAGCCAGAAAAAACTACTCATAATGTAACAACTACCTAAATAATAACCATATATTTAGGTAGCTGTTACATTATGAGTAGTTTTTATTATGTGAATATTCTGTAGAAAACCAATGAATTTGACCAAAAAAAGAGAAATAACTTACCGCCAAATAGAGAATTAAACCTGTATACAAACACGCTAAAAATTTATTAATTTATACAGTGATATCCAAACGACGGTTGTTTATTTATTTTTTTTTTATTTTTTGCAAGTTCGTTTAAAATGTCTTCTACAGATGGGGTAAATTTTCTATGAATGTTTAAGAGCACCAATCTATTATTACCCGTTAAATTACGTAAATAAGTCTTTAAACGGCCTAAAGTCGAAAAGGATCTTTCGTTTGCACTCGTTAAAACAGGTAGAACGACCAATATTTCTAGGAATTTCAAAATGTTTGGTGTTATATCTTTATTGCTCATTCCAAGAGCACCCGCAACAGTTTTTGGAATACTATCTCCATCTTCACTAATCCTTTTTAACTTTTTATACCAGAGTTTTAGTTCAGACTGAAGGTTTTCTTTACAGTATCAAAATCTTGAGCGTAAAATTCCTCTAGTGCTTCAAAAGTCTTTGTGTTTAAAGGTTGGCAAATGAAAGGATCGGCAGGAAGAAGGCACTGAAATCCTTTCAAAATATCATGATGCGATACAAATCTTAGGTCTAATTGTGTTATAAAATTTTCTATAAATGGAATAAATACACTAATTCTGAAATATGTTTCGGGTGTCGATGAGGGAAAATTAGCGCAATTTTTCTGTCTTCCCGTTATTCTAGGGATTTGTATAGAAGATCCAATGCTTGTTAGGATAAGAGAAGAAGAGCTGAATATTTCAGAAAATGTTTCAGTGGCATTTTCACGCATTCATTTTAGTTCTTTAATAACATCTTCTGAAAGACTCACTGCCTGTATCAAATCTATGCTTATTTTTTGCAGGTATCTACAAAGATGGATTGTTATGGTGAAAACTTTGTAAATGCACAAAAGAGATATTACGAAATGGCAATTAGATACTGTGCACAGTAAAGAATTAGCTTGAGAAGCTGATTCCTTACCCTTGCATTCTGATATTTTTTGAAGAGTTTCAACGATATACGCTCGAAAAGTTCCACCACAGCGGTTACTGAGTCGTATCTTACCATCCAACGGGTTGCACATAGCTGTTTAATTTTCTCCCTCTTAGAGCTGGTTTCCATCTCCTCTATTGCTGAAGATAGGACATACTGTCTTTTTGGAGTATTTGAAAATTCGTATGATGTTTTAATTGTCAATAAGCAATTTCTAATGCCAGTTATTTCGCATGCATTTGATACGGCCAAATTGAGGCTATGAGCAGAGCAATGTACATAGAGTGCTGATGGGACAATACTTCTTACGTGGACTTGTACACCATTAATTTTCCCACTCATTGATGCAGCACCATCGCAGATATAACTCATAGTCCGACTAATTAACTCCACTGTACTCCGTTCCCCCTTTTATATAATTTTTCACCTCATCTCCAAAAGTCTCGAATTGTCTCAAAGACGACAGAACGTCTAGGATTCCAGAATCATCGCGTAAAGACCCCGCGAATGTCAGTCAGTCTCGAAAACTATCACGACTGGCAGGACAGAAAGGAACGAGCGATCGGGGCTCGCCCCGTAACAGTATCACGTGAATTTGGTTTCAAAAGTACAACCCTATTATAGTAAATGTTTTTTCAGTATTCTGAGAAATACCTTGAGAAAAAAAAGTAAACATAAGGCAAATAAAAATATATGGTCTGAAACAATAAGCTCAAGGGGGGAGTTTAAACCCCTAACCCCTCCTTGCGTACGCCAATGTATATATATCAAAATTGGATTTTAATTTTGCCTGAATTAACAGTATTAACCTGCCAGTTGATTTAAAATTAATTGGTTACGACTGGATTGACTTTTTCTAATCGTCATACACAAAAAGAAATAAGGTGCGGGGCAAATGCCTCGAAATCATGGCACGGATAAGCAGTTGTTGTACGCGTACATTATAGCCTAGAAAAAAATTTTAATTGTAAAACTTTTAGACTTCTTATTTCTACAGTATAGAAGATATAACTTGCTAATGTTCGTACTTATAAAGAAATAGGAGAAAATGTCTGCATCTTTTCAAGTCAACATTTTTGCAATTATTTCGGTAAAATTAACAATAAAATAAGATTTGATAGCAATTGATACAATTTAGTAAATGTTGTGAAAATTGATAATTTGATCAATATCCCTTAAATCATGGGATAAAAATTATTTATTCGGTTAAATTTACTTTTCAGTTTTATATCTTTTACTAAATGCGTGGTAATAAGGACTATAATATTGAAAAAATAATTTTCGATAGACCGGGTTACCATATGAATGAAAATTTACCAAATTAATGATTTAAATACCGTATATTTTGTTTCATTAACCAGAACTTTTTTTTGTGTTGCAAAACATGTACTTACCCTACAATACGGTAGTTTTATCAGATTTTTTTCTTAGTGTACGTATAAAACGTTAAAAAATATTTATTCTAATTATTTATAAATAATTTTTTTCTACTTTAAACTTTTATTCAAATTGATTTATATTCAAATTGAATTAACTATATTCAAATTTCAAACTATTATTCAAATTGAGTTATATTCAAATTTAAATAACTATTATTAAAATTTTAAACAATTTATACATTTGAGAGAATAATCTGTATTAAATTATTAAACGAAATTGCTTAGAAAATTTACACAACAATTTCTGAAAAATCGAGATGAAACTTTCAATAAATGTTCGCGAAAATCACATATTGGCTAAAACATAATGCTAGAAGCATTTTTTTTTCTTCATAAATGTACCTGTTATATTGACTTATGAGACTTTTGCTGAAGGAAAGGCCACTATATAATTATGAAAATATAATAACTTCACTCGTGAAATTCACATGACATGTGTCACCTTCAAGGATTTTATCTAATTTGGCAATCGATTTATAAAAATTTATGAAAAGTCTTTTGTAACTCACATACGCACTAACAAATGCACTTCTTTAACTCATTAGTTCATTAATAACCTATTCCTTTTGTTTCTAAAAGATAATTCATTCATAAAAAAATCATTTTAAGGAAGTTTAGGGAAATTTAAATGTAAAAAATATATACGTGTTTCATTTCAATAGAGAATCACTATAATTGTGAATTAAGAAAAAAAGATTATCCGTTAGATAAAGTGCACTTTGAATTTATAATAGCATTAAAACTATCATTCTCATGATTCCAGGATAAAAAAAATAATTTTAAATGCACGTGTCTCAATTTAATGTTACTCTTTTGTTTGCTTTAATTCATTTTTCTCTGAACTTACTTTTCAAATTATAGAAATATTTTTGATTATACTACTCTAAAAAATTACTTTAAAAAATTACTTATATAACAAAAAATTTATTGTTGACTTATTTATGACACTTATGAATCTTATTTATGACTTATACTAATTTACTAATTCAAGTGGGCTGCGCCCCCTGCTCGCTAACGCTCGACAACCCCCGAAAATTGCTACGCATTCTTATATGGTTTAGTCGCAAACCATCAAGCTCGCTTCGCTCGCTACTAACTTAGGTACATTGCAAATGCACAAAATTCTAAGAATTCAAAACAATCATTCAAATCAATATAACAACCTTTTTTCTTAAAAAAAAAAAAAATACATCTTTTTGGTAAATACTAAGTCATTAAAATAAATTTGAATTCAAATGAATGACATGTAATTCGTTAAACCTATTAGAAATGTGCTATAGTATAAAATATGAAGATAAAATTTCTAAAACTGATATCTCTTTAAAAAGGTTAAAATTTTGGCTATAATTAAGTCTATTAAAAATTGAATAATCACATTTGGTGAGAATGCTCTCTCTGGTTATTTCAGCTTCCGTTTTTAAAAGCGCTATATGTTGAGCCACCTCAGCTAGATTTGGCATGTGACATTTTTAGAGACAATCATTGGTCGATTTTCTAGCGTTGCCGTTCGGGGAGTTGTAATGAGGCTTTTTTTGTCGCCGTGTAAGAGAAATATATATATAGATACGATAATTTATGAGGTTATGGTGTGTAGACTGCGAGCAGTCACTCCAAATTTCAAATTTCAACAAGTTTTACTCTTAAATTGGCTTTTTTTTTAATCAGATATAAAAAATATTATATGATATAGAACTAAAAATGCACTAGTTTTATCAGTAAGATAAATCTGGGGGAGGGAGCATTCAACAAGGATGGCGGGAAAAAGTACAAGTTTGCTTTCTGTAGTCCTAGACTTGACAACTGTTGTACACGGCAAAAAAAACAAAACAAAAAAAACTCCAGATCAAATTAGTATACAAAGTACCGGTAAAAAGGGTACATTATCCGCTAAATTTATTTTTATCGTAAAATATTTGTACTTTTTACAGTGATATATCTTCAATTAGAGTGATTCAGTGAATTTAAAGTAAATATTACTATAAAAATTACGGTATATCAGATTTTTGCTTCGTGACATGTTCCAGTAAAAATTAATTTTACTGTAAAAAGTACCCTTAGCCTGAGTACCGGTACATTTTACAGTAATTTGTTCAGGAATTTTATTTTTTACAGTGTACTGCAGTGCGTTCTTGAATGATAAAAATGATTGTTACTATCGTCAAGGATAAAATGTAGCTATTTTTTTTTTTTTTTTCATTTTGTGAAATCTAGCGTCTGAAATTTCCGAGCTCTTCCTCTTAACTATAGAATGTCAGTGATACAAATAATTTTAAAATTAAACAATTCTTCCTAATCTACGGACTTTGGTTAGCGATGAGTAAATTAATATTTGGTTTCTAGAGGCGGTCATGTTTAAATAAACGGTCGTGCCTAAATGTCTCCTGAGGAAATTGGAGAGTTTTTACGCTTGTTATTTAGAAGAAATAGAGCAATGGTTAAGCTATACTAAGAGTTGTTTCTTTGTCTTCTGAACAGCCAAATATAAATGTTGATAAAGTGCAGCGACTATCTAAGGATTCCCTTTCAATTTCAACAAAAGTTACCCTTTCTAATTGTTTAATATTTTTCTATAGTTTACTCAACTTACTCGTAGTAAGTATCTCATAGCTTTTCCCTCGTTCTTCAAGTATTCTGGTTCTGTAATCATTAAGTTAAAACATTCACTACTAAAATTATGATATTTGTTTACAAAATTCTCACGACTCTCTATAAGTGAATATTTTTTGTCCGTGATTTTATTGTTATTATTAATAACCGTCTCTCCAACCCAATGAGGAAAAAAAGCGTAAAAGAGCTTTAATTACAACTCATTCTGACTCAATTCGCTCATTCTGACGTAATTAAAATATTTATTTGAGACTTTTTGCAACTTATGGAAAAGCTTATAAAAATCTCCTCCAACATATCTTGCTTCATTTATTTCGTAGGTACTTACGTATTAACGCCACTGCAAAAGTTGTGCTAATGCGCGAATAAAGAGTAATCCTGTTGTTCGCACACAGCAACCCTGTTTTCGCACGCATCTTTTGGATTCCTTGTTGCCTTGTTGTTTGCTGATTTTTGGCGCAATTTTTTAGTGCTACGAAAATGCGTCTTTGGGATTTGCCAAAAACAGAACAAGATGCAATTTTACTTTTTCAGGAGAGAAATATTTTACTGAAAAGAAAAAAAAAACGAAAGTGTACCAATTCCCATGATATAAAACTTTATTTTGGTAGACGTACGTTTTGGAAATGTAATTTAAAACAGTGTGATCAACAAGTGGGACTTAGATGGTAGCACAATTTATTCTGACAGTTGGAAAGGTTACCAAACAAAGAGAATAGAAGGATTCCTACTTGCTAAGGTTTATCATAAGTACAATTTTATTGATCCTGATACAGGAGTTCATAATACACAAACCGTTGAGAGGATATGGGGCAGTGCTAAATAGAGGAACAAGAGACATAGCGGGACAGCGGGACATCATTTGGAATCTTATTTATCAGAGTTCATATGGCGACAGCATCAGGTGGAAGAAAATAGAGTCTGTTTTGAATCTATGTTAAACTCTATATCGGCCTATTTTACACCGAAATCCGATTGTCTTCTTTGATTTTAAATAAAGCGTTTTGAATTTTGAAATGTTTTGATTTTAAATAAAGTGTTTTATTTTATGATTTGTCGCAAAAATTTTAGGTGTAGATTGGCAGCACTTATTACCAAACCACTAAATCTGTTGCTGCGGTGGCGTTAATACGTAAGTACCATTTCGAGCACCCAAAAACGTTTCTGCACTTCTCGCTTCTTTCTTCTAAAATAAAGTAAGTTTAGAAGTTTGAGACGACGATTATCATCCGGCATATTTAAGGTTTGCTGAAAAAAATCGCTGCAGAACACAAACAACTGCTCACTCAAGCTCAAAACATTGAATGAACAAGAATTTCTACTTCTCGGACGAACGATATTGGACAAGTGAAAAAACAATAGCTTGAACGATCCGACAACGACATTGTCGTTCACACATTTGTTGCCCGATTTTGTCGGTATCGTGTCGTGTAATGAAAAAGCGCCCTTACGCTTTTGTGTTTAATTTCATAACTTAAAATATCGTCTGCACTAATTACTTAGCATTTTTGAGGTCACCCTTTTGTATCACTACGATTAGTCTTAGAACGTGAAGATCCGATTATTAGATCAAACGTTATTCACGGTGAACTTTTTTCTATTTTGTACACTGAACAATTAAGCTAAGAGAAAAAAATTATTGGTACGATCAAACGTATCCATAATTACAAGAGACCTGTGCTTAATATTTACAAATTTTATGACACGTTAATAGTGAATATCCAATAATTGAATCCAATTTATTCAGGGTATTTTATTTTGAACACTTTAGATTTATTATTTATCTAAAACTCTTGTGATCTAATTCTATACATTACCTACAAATAAAAAGATTTCTGGTAAAATTACCTAAATATCTGACAATAATATTTTTGTTTTTTTAAAAAAAGAAAGAAATATTTCTGGTGTCAATAATCAAAATAAACGGTATTTAAATCATTCATTTGGAAATTTTTTCGTTTATATGGCAAGAGTTTACTAGAAATTCTGTTCAAAATTATAGTTCTTATTGCCGTAAATTTAGTAAAAAATAAAAAACTGAAAAGTAAGTTTAGATGAGTGTAAGATAAAGTAGTAAAAAGAAAAGAAAAGTTACAAATTACCATCGCAACCAATTTTTATCAGCTGTGAATATTGGTTTTTATGCCATGCTCTAAAGTATTTTAATAAAATTATCAAATTATTCCCCCTTTATCCAATTTTATCTCAAATTATAAAAACATATTTTATAGTTAATTTTGCCAAAATTACATAAAAGTACTTCGTTTAATTTACAGAACCTCTTGGTGTTTCCATAGAGCCAGAAATTTTACGATATTTCAGTTAATTTCGACCAAACTTTTTTACCCAGTGTTAGAAATACAAGTACCTATATTTTCCAGAGTAAATAATTTCATTTATTCTTAAGGCTAAATCCAAATCAAATATAAGTCATCCTTTTAAATATTGTTATAAATTATGAATTTGGCTTTTTTAACAGTCTGTGAGAGCATTATAAATCATTTATTTATTTGTATTTTTAAGTAATTATTATTTTATTAATACTATCTTTTACTTCTTAATAAAAACGAATCTAAACATCAACAGCCAGGCATATTTTAACTACTCATATTTTAATATATCTCAAGTAACCTTTAATGCAGCCAACGGCTGTTTTTTAGTTTGATTGTGTCTATTTTGTTCCCCTTATAATTGGGATTTCCCGATATACAATGAGATAACTGCAATTGACTTTAGTGTGGGTATCTCATTCCTGATTGGTTGTTGGAACGAGGCATTGTGTACGTTACCATCCTGTCGGTGAGCTTTTAAATCTGGGCACAGCTCAAAGTGCACGTTTAGGAATATAGACACCGCTTAAAATGCGTGTTTACAAATACAAAAATGAACAGAGATATTTCTAAAAATGGACATAGCTTGAAACACGCGTTTAAAAAATGGTCACAGCATTTGATTCTGTCATTTTATTTCCGAGTTGGGCATCAATTGCAGTACTCAATCACATATGTATTGATTGCATCTGTACTTTTTATGTAATCGATTGCTTGTCATCATAATAACAGGTAATTATGATTACAAGTAATCTTAATCTCTGATTACGTATGGTCATGAGTAACTGCAATACCATTAAGATTCAAGAGGATAATCTCTAATATGCTAATTAATTAGTGAAAGCGATATTCTAAGTAACGAAATCAGACACAAAAAAGTACAGTACAAAAAAGTACTCTGAATAAACATACCGTTTTGTTCTTGATAAATTTGGCCCCCAAATTATAGATGGCAGACGTAATCTAGTAAATATGGTCCAATTATTTGAGCAAGAGAGCGGTCCAAAGATTCGACCCATGTTATTATAGTTACTATACTTTTGGTGTATAATAGCTCACCGACAAACAATTCTTTCCATTCTATTTCGAGTAAGTCAAGCCAATCAAGTACCAATTCTCTTAAATGACACATTCTATATTCTTTCACAAATATACTTTTACAAAGATTTCTATTCTCTCAGTATATATTTCTTACTTAACACAAAGAACGGCGTAGCAACTAAACTAGCTATGCATCGCATAAACAAACTATTTATGCATCGCAGTTGCCAGGTACACGAAAAAAATTTATGTTATGGTTACAATAACATACAGAAACAAATAATAAATCTAAGCAAGTCAAAGACATGAGCGAAAAAGGATTATATTTCAATAAATTCGATGTGCAATACGGTGCTATATTTCATTAACTTTACGTTAATTAGCATTCTAACTTATGAGGAGAAACTTAGCTCAACTTTAAGCCATTTTTACTTTTAAACGATCAGCTGGAATGACGTCATTAGTCACATGTGTTTGTATCCGTGATCTTTTCTTCTTACAGTATACATATCTTAATTATTTATGTTTTTCGGATGACTTAAGAAATCATGCATTAATTATATATTTTATGCCGTTAAAATTATTTGCAGAAAATTTATTGTGTGCAATTTTTGAATGCTTGAATATGTTTAATATATGCATTTTAGCTATTCGATTAAAATCAGTTATATTTATTTCCATCATTTTTATTGCAAGCAATGGTATTTATTTATAGAAGTCAGTTTATTGAGATAATAAAATTTTAATCAATCAATAGAAAAAGTCATTATTTTTTATTTTAATAAATTTAATAAATTTTTCCTGTAAATGGAATCAAATTATTGAAAAAAACATTATGTATGAAAAAACCTTCTATTTCAGAAATTCAGTTATTTGATATAAAAGCTGTTAATGATACAATATAAGTTCAATGAAATTTTTTTTTTAAATTTATTAAATTTTTCTAAAATAGAAACTTTTAATCCTTTATAATCAGTTTATCGAAGAAGATGTTTGATATTTTTTTTTATTTAAGGGAATTATGCCAGCTCATTCAAAACTTCCCCTTCCATTTTAATTAGTTCAACTCATTTAATATTTATTTGTAAATTTTTGAGAACAACACGAAAATTCAAATCTCGCTTCTTAATCAAATTTATATAATTTAGTTTTATTTTACATGAATATGATTTTTTTGAAAACGATATAATCTAAAAGTGTCTAAAATAAAACGCCGATTGAAAATGAAGAGAAACTTCTAAAACAGCATAAATATTTAGAGGACTAAGTCAATGAATTCGAGGAAATAAGTCAATCAATTCGAGTTCTTATTTTATCAGTTTTACAATTAGTTTATAAAAATTTTAAATTCTGAAAATGTTAAATGTTATTTTATGTACTTTAACAAAAATAATTAAAGTTTGTGAGTATTTAAAATACAATTAATTAGTTTGCATCTTTTTTGAATCATTTTTTTTTTTTTTTAACTTTTTACTCTAGATAGTATAAGTAAGATAGAAGAATTTTCAAACTATCCATCTTCAAATTATTTACATATAAATGATTTCTTAAAACTATTGTTTTTATCTCTAGATTAATTTTAAAACTTTTTTTTACCCCTAGAGTACCTAGAGTAGAAAGTAATATCACGGCACAGTTCTTTTTTGATCATTCCTAAGCATATTTATAAATTGAACACTATTTAACTTGGCAGTTATGCTTCGTTATTCAACAATTAAATGTACTTTATCATTAATTTTCTTTAAATTTTCTCTTCAATAAGGCAATTTCATCGAAGGCAATGATTCCAAAATTAAGTGTCAATTAATTTCGTTAATTCACACACCTTCGAATTACATTCTTGATGCTAGACTGAAAACTGTAATACTATTTAAAATATATGAGGTTTTAACAGTTATAATTTAAAACACACTAAAAGTTTTTACCTTAAATGTTTGAAAGTGCAAATAAAAAACAAACTTTCCATACTTTGAGAAAAGAGATAGATAATCCATTTACTAAAGCTTTTATACCGTGTATATAAAATATTTAAAATTTTTATTATTTGGAAAATTAGCACATCCTAAACGTATTATTAATTTTATGTTTTCCTCAACATGTGCTATCTAGTCTAAAAGAATAATGCCAAAATATTTCAAAATTTTTGGCTTTACATTACTAATATTCCATATTAATAACTATGTAAATGATATAGTTTATAAACTACGAATTCTAATAAAATTAACTATTGTTCGTTCATACCTTGTAATTAAAATATTTATTCATTTTAATGTGCAATATCACATATTAGAAAAGTATTACGAATTTTCCACTGCTATTGATATAAAGTGTCTTATCTAATTAAATGATACCCAAATATTTTAAAACTAGTTTGAAATGAATTAAATATCTAGATTTAAAACAATTAGATAAAGTTTAGAACTACGAATTCTAATAAAATAAACTAGTGCTGTGATAAAAAATATTGTTGTACACTGCCGAAAATGCCAGATCAAATTGTTCTACAAAGTACCAGCAATTTGGGTGCATCATCCGTAAAATGCATTTTATCGCAAAATCCATTTTTCCCTTAAAAATTTCCCATTAATAATAAAAATCAAAGTGTAATTACTTTGATTTTTACAATAACATTTATTTAATTAGAGTTATTCAGGGAATTTACTGTAATTATTACTGTAAAAATTACAGTAGGTCAGATTTTTTACCGCACTACAAGTTCCGGTAAATTACATTTAACGGTAAAAAGTTACCAGCATCCTTTTTGCCGAAATTTGATCCAGGTTTAAAAAAAGCGAAGCAGAGATCTATTTAACAAAAGCAGAAGATCTATTTCAACAAAATTACATGATATTACACAACACTTAAATATCAACTATCACATATTATTTGACGAGAATTGCTCTTCTTCTATACTTGCTTACATTTTTTTCTGTCAAACAAAAATTCAAACCAAAACTGACCCCATAATCAACGGTGCGTGGAGACTTTCACTATTTGAATTGATTTCCTTATTTTTAATTTGGATTTTCTTCCGGTTGGGATTCTTCCGATTGTGACATACATATCCTTTGTTTTAAACAGAATAAAACGTTCACGTTCTCTAAATAAAGATATATATTATTTTCTGCATTGTTGTCTAAAAATGCATTTTAATGAGACCTTCTCCATACTGCACTTGAATGTAGAAACCTACTTTTTGCTATAAAAAAGTGTTTTTTCTGTTGACCTTCAGTTATATTATTAAGAATGGGTACAATCATGATTAAAAAAAAACTGTTTCAATGCCTAAAACTATAAAACGGAAGTTATCGTTAGCAAATCAAATTGAATATAGCATTTATAGCACTCAGTTTTGTAAAGCCGGAGCTCTCCAGATAAAATGTTCATTTTCAGCTTTTTTTAAAATGTTTTCTTAAATATATATATATAAATAAATATATATATATATATATAAATATATATAAATATATATATATATATATATATATATATATATATATATATATATATATATATATGTACACGACGTAGCCACGTGTATATTGTTGGAATGTTGGTATTTCGTATCTTATATATTCAGTGAAAGGTCAAATTTGAGTTATATCATAGCGAATTATCCTTGACTCTAGATGGAAAAACTTTGCTCTAATTTTTATGTCATAAAGCCTTGACCAGAAGCATCTTGAATACAAATATAGTTCAAACATTTGTTATTTTCCACAAACTCTTTAAACCAATTTATATGATAATAAGACATTTATGTGTATGCATGATTTTGTACACATGATCCCTATAGAATTAAATTTTAAACACAATAAATTTGACGAAGCTAGCAGCTTAAGGACTTTTTTAATATTTCAGTTTAAATTCACTAGTTATTGAAAAAAGCTCTTCAAAGTTATTAAACTTTTCTTGTCGAATAAAAATGGTAATTATCGAATTTTTAAACTTTTCTTTATATTCCTTTGAAATAAATGTTAGACTATGTTTGTTAAATTTTGAGAGGTGATATTAATAATGGAATAATGTTTGTACATCAAGATTTCAAATCTTTTCTCATATTCACAGAAATTTAAATTTTTAAAAAATGTTATTAATTTTTTTTTTTTTACTAATGTTTGAATGAATGTTTATTGAATGATGGGACTGTTAGTAGGTGGAATATCAAAATTGAAAAGCATGCATTCGTTTTTCTAGCTTTTAAAATTAAACTTAACAGCTCAAAATATTAATTATGAATAAAAATAATATTAAGTGACCATATATTCTATGAAATAATTAGCTATCAATCAGTATGATAATTACACTCAGTACTTTTATTAAGCTACTTATGCTGTATAATATGCCAACTAAAGAGGTTTTTTTCTTCTTCTGATAAAGCTTTAGTTTTATTGTTAAGAAGTATGTTTTCAGTAGAAAATTTTTAAAGAACTAAAAATAAAAAATAAATCAATAATTTTCACAACTTAGTTGTTGTTTTTGCAACAAGGTTTGAAAGAGGCGTCGCCAAGAGTTGTAACCAATTCCGATATCTTTCTTTAGACTCCAATCCAGGTCCAGAAGCTTGATTCAATAAGTCTTTTAAAAGGGAAATTCGAAATAAACATTTCGCAAAAAGTCATATGATATAAAGTACATGAGAAGAAATTTATTTACTTTTCCTAAATGTCTATAACACTATTAATGAAGTTTATACATAACATAACTAATGCTGGTAGATATAATGGCATTTCAATAACGCGATATATTATAATTAAATATCGATATTGATGATGTTTTGCGTAATTTTCTAAGTTAACTAATTCCGATATCTTGTTCCCTAATCCAATACAGATAATTTTTGATCCGTGGGGGCTCAAGGGATAGAGTCTTCGCCTTCCAATGAAGGGAAATGGGTTCGAATTTCAGCGGTGGATTGTCAATACGAATTCCGAACGCGACTCGCACTGACCACAGTGCTGACGTACAATATTCTCAGTGGTAGACGGATCATGGGTTAGAGTCTTCTGGCTATCAGGCTAACGGTGGGAGGTTTCCTTGCTTTTCCTCTCCATGTAATGCAAATGCAGATTAGTCTTCGTGGAGGCATATACTTTTCATGTAACGCAAATTCGGGTTAGTTGCATCAAAAATTCCTAAACGAAGGCAAAATTAATCCCAATATTTAATCCAGGAGTTCCCTTGTCTTCTGGATTGGGTTCAAAATTACAACGCTACGGAATTGAACATAAGTAGTCGTAAACCCAAAAATGTGAGTCGGCTGCTGCTTTGCGACTGTTATAGTATGAAATTATAAAATAAAATACTATGGAGTTGAACAGCCGTAAATTCAAAATTGGGTCGACTGTTCAATGACGGTTATAATATATAAAATAAATATGGTGGTGGTTGATTGCAAAAGTGGAAATATATAAAAATTCATTATTGTTCTTTTTGGCCGTTAATAAATAGATGAAACAAAATTACGGTCTCCAGTAAACAATAAATAAATCTTTTAGTGAAAATTTATATTATAAAGTAGAATAGGTATGATATATATAATGGCCTTTTTAACATCATCCAAAAAAAAGAAATCCCGTAAAGGGATCAAATCCAATACTCTCACACAGAGAGATTACACAGCCAGAATCTCATTTCTGACGGTTAGAAATTGAGACTGGTGAGGCCCTAAAAGGCACACAAATTTTTGTATTAAAAGTGAATACAATTGTTCCTAACGGACATAGAAAGTATGGGTAGGAGATCCAAAATTGGCGATTTATCATAATATAACAGAGCTAAAACAAAGCCAACCAGCATATCAATATTGGGTTAAAAGAAAACCTTGGCGATCACGAGTCGCCAATAAATTTTTGGAATTTATTACAACCATGCAACTGAAACATTTAGCGGTTAGAAATTTAGAATAAAAAATTATAAATAGATTTTTGTTTTCGATTAGGCGCGACAGTGAATTAATAAGTCTGCATAGTAATAAAATAAAAAAAGCATCCGTTACATTGATCCGTTACACGAGAAGAAATAAATATTTTATGTTCGTTTTAAAAGATTAAGACTTCAATTTATTTCAAATATAATTCTATTAATAAAATAATCTTAAGTAATGAAAGATATTTTCAAAGATAGAAAATAAATATGTAATGCCAATTGTGGCATCACAATAGATAATTCTGTTTAGTTTTAAAATTGCTTGTTTGATTCAAAGACTCTAATGAAAGAAAAATGCGAAATAAACCTTTCACAAAATTTCATATAAAGGAAAGTACATGAAAAGAAGTTTATTTACGTTTCTAAATGTCCACAACGCTACTAATGAAGTTTAAACATAACTAAAGGGTATAGTGTAAAGATAAAATGATTATTAGAAAAGGTACATACATTAGGTACTTTGAAGTTTCTTTTTCCTTTGATGGGGGGGGGGGGAATTGAAAGAAAAGGTATGTCTTCAATTTTGATAAAATTTGTTTCCTCGAAGAAGTGGCGATAGTTATTTCGTCACTTTGTCGAAATGTTTGTTTAGAGCATACACCAGAAAACAATTTCGGCAAAAACGTAGAAAATTTTCTGATGTTTTATTTTCAATTTTTAAAATGTAAAACACAGTTTCTTACAAAAGTTAAAATCATTTTAATTATAGTTGATGTAATGTGTTGATAAAGAAGATTTTTGTATAATGAAAATCTAATTACATTATGATACAAATTTGACTAAGTTCTGTTTGTTAGTCAAAGTAATTTAAATTAAATTCCATTTTTCTTTGTATGGTGAAGCATTTTTATCTTAAATCTGACTGCCCAAACATATAGTAAATTCATAGCTTCTACGTCTCAAAAAGTTAAAAAATTCAAAATCTAAAAACGTGCAATTTAAAATTAAGATTAATTTTACTTAAAAGAATAGCTTATACTCCATATTTCGAATCTTATTAATATCTTTACTGTAATTTACATGTTAAAAAATAATTCCTTCCACGCATCGTCATCCTTTAATAAACCGGTATTTATTTCTTTTTTGTTCTTCAAATGTTAGTTTTTTAATATAAATTTATTTATTTGTTTCTATTTTGATTCTGTAACAGGTTTTAATATTTTTTTATTCTAAAGTATTATTCTACGAATTGAAATAAAAGTTTCTTTTCATTTCTGATTATTAATCACATATAAGTTTCAATAATGATTTTAATTTAATTTTTTTTAAATAAAATACTATTAGGTCTAACCCCTACTTGCTCCACTAACTTTCTCATTTATTATTGCTTTTTTGCTTAATTGTCTGTAATTTAAAAAAATACCATTCATATTATAAACTAGATAAATATCTTAATCTACTTCAGTGTAAAAATCTTTTGTATGGATATTAATTGTAACAAAATTATGTTTAACTAAATTTTAAAAAAAATTTAACGAATGGAAACAAAATTTAGACTTTAAAATTCAGAATTTACTTGACATTGAGGAGTAATTTAACTCGTAAGATATATGAAGATATCATTTTATTTTTTGAACATCATTGCATTTATAAATTTTTGTAAAAATATTTCTGAAATACTTAATATAAATTTTGAGTTATTATATCTGGTATCATCTCTTATTCTCTCTCTTTCTCTATTATTGCCTTGTTACTTACAAAATCAACGCAAGTGCGTGTATACGAAGTAGAGATCACGAGAAAGACAAATAAAATTTTCTACAACGCTAGTTAATTAGTCAATATCTTACAAAATTAGTCAAGTCAATACAAAAAATAGAGAAAAAAAATCACCAAAAACCACTTAAAATCACAATAATTTTCAACCAAATTGGAATATCGAAAAAAATCTTTTTAAGTTCAGAAAAAAAAAGAACCCTTTCAGTTTGTCAAAATTGAACACCTTAGTTACATTTCGGGGGGCTGCAGAGCATCTTTACAAGTTTAACAATTAATAATTCTAAAACGTTTCAGTTCCACTACATTTTTCTGCATTCTTCATAATTTCAAGTTTCTAAGTCGCATTGTTTGTGTCCAGCAAAACAAAATTTAATTCAAAGTTACATTATCTTTCATTAAATTAGGAAATATATCGCATCATCTTTGAACAAGCTTATCATTTTGATTACGCGTACGAATTTTAACAATTTCAAGATGATACTTTGATTTTAGTTTTTATTTCCTTTCAATTTTTTGGGTTCATGTATCTTGATAAAAATTATTTTCATTATGGAACTTATTAAATAAAAATTGTTTAATTTGTTTGCTTATTTTTTTTAAATAAAATCTAATATGCTTTTCAAATTTTGACAAAAAAATTACTTTATATAATCTTTTTCCTCGTTATAATTTCATTTATCGTTATCCAAGACACAATCTGCGAAAAACAAAACTATTGTTTAATAGACTAATTACACAGTTATGAACTTCATATTCATTCTGATTATCTTGATAAACAGTATCGGCTTAGAAGATGAGATAAAACTATTCTTCAAAATAAACTTCCTTTTTACAAAGAAAATCAACTAAGAGAAAGATTTGAAAGAAAAAAACCCATAAGAAGTGAGGAAATATTGTTCTTGGTCAGCGATACATCATATTATCTGACACAGAAACGTTCAGAAGACAATATGATTATATTAAAGAAGGAAAAAATAGCGATCTTTTGCTGAAAATCGAAAGGAAAAGCATAACAAGGCCATTACTTCTTGGGTAAAATGAAGCTATCTCTTTACAGGCTCAGCCACCGGCCCAGGTATTAAGGGAAGGTCGTTTTGCCTCTTGACCTTCACTTCTCTTACTTTTGACGTTTCGACCAGAGTTGAGAAGGCTGCTTATTGCTGCACTTTGCAAGCGGCTGATGGAACACTTCTTCATTTGATCGTATTGTTTGTGGATCCTTTAGTAGGTTGCTTGGAGACAGATCAATAGGACTTTATTCGGACATTTATACGATGGTTCGTGCGGCTTTGATATGTGTCTCAATAGTTGTTGTATTTTCGCTCCTCATAGAGTTTTGTGCATCAGCAAGACCCAGCAAAAATATATCTAGTCAAGCTTATTTTCCTGAATATCCACCTTCTTCTTTAAATGAAGATGTGGTCGAGGATACTGGAGAACTTAAGACATTCCATGATGTTGAACTAAAAATGAAATCCCTTATTGACGATGTCATTAAGAAAGTGTTGCCTTTTGTGATAAGGGCAAGTGCTGATATACGCCTTTCAGGAAGATGCATGGCCAGTATTCTTAAATTGGTTATGGGGATGCAGAAGTTGCAAGAATGGTCTATAAGAAGTAAGTGAAAAATATTTGATCACAGACTGTAAATTAAGTATCATGAAATCTAAGAATTTAAAAATTATTGAATTTAAACTATTTAAATTAGTTAATTTTAAGAAAAATTCGAATAAATGTGGTTATTTTAAATATAAAAAATAATCAATTTAAGGCAAAATCAATCAATCAAGGTACAAACACATTTTTTTAAATGTTTTCATTATTTTGAAATTTTTGTGCTATTGTGACATTTAATAAGTAAAACTATATAATCGGAATTCTTTAAAAAAATTTAACATTTAAAATATATTTAAGGAAGATATATTTATTTTTTAATGTAACTTTAAAAAGTTACGCTTCTTTGTTTTAAATTTCTGATATATTTAGGATAAAATTTGATTTCAGAAACTTCTTCTATTAATGTATGTGTTGTAATTAACAAAATTTTTAAATTTTTCTAAAATAAGAGTTGCAATTGTTTTTATTATTATTTATAAAAAAAACATAAAACGAAATCTATTTTTTACTATTTTCCAAAGACAAGTTAAAATGAAATTGAATAATATATATTCAAAATTTCATGCAGTATGTTTTGTTTTTTTAAATACATAGTTGTTAGTAAGAAGAGCCCTAAAAATATAATCATGATATTAAAATTCTTTAAAATTTCAGAAACGAATAGCAAAAAGAAACGGATAGTAGTTTAGGTTGAAGAAAATTTTAAACTGTTTCTTCTCTTTTGTTGAAACAAAATAAACGCTTTATTTTTTCCTAATTGTAAATGAATCAATTTCATAATTTTTAAAGAGAAAAACCTCTCAATATTAAAGATATTTGTATCGCAGATTCACCTGAAATTTATGAAAAAATTAGTAAAAAAATCCTATCTTATATTGAAAAAATCTTATCCTAATAGTGAAAAATCCTAGCTATAGCTACCATGATCCATATCTATAATTTCGGTATAGTCAAAACGTTACTAAAAACTAACCTCTATATCACTCTAATATTCTTATACTGAAAAGGCTTTTTCATATTTAATACTAAAAATCGCCTCAGTTCAAAGTAAAAGAAAAGTATCTTTATAAAGATTGTTTTATTATTTTTAAATACATTTATCACTTAAATATAATTCTTTCAATATCATTTTGTGTTTGAAAATTTATCTCGTGTATTTTTAGTCTATTATTTGTTTAAGAATATATATAAAAATTATAAATACTTTTTCATTTATTTAATCATACATGAAAACTAGTTTCATTTACCAACGCTTCAAGTAATGTAAAAGTGAGCAAATATTATTATTATTTTTAAATTTGACCATGTTAAAAAGGCTATAATAGAGTTAATAATAAATACTCGAAGTTTAATAATACTTTATTAAAAATTTTAAATTTAAAAACTGCTCGTAAATAAAGGTATTATTAATTGTTAATTGTTTTTCAATTATATCTGTAAGAATAATTTTTGAATGAAACATAAATTTATTCACCAATCCATTAAAATCTATAATTTTATATAAAAAATAAATAAATAAATAAAAAAAAACAATAATTTTTTACTAATTTTCTGTATTTTGCGTATAACGGTAAATTTAAAAAAACTGTATTATTCTTAACTGATCTTTTTATGAAAAATATTTTCTTTCAGTAGAAAATAGTTATTTTTTACAGTGTACTAAATGATATTTTACCATTAAAAATAATAATCAATTTCAAAAAATTAATTCCCTTTTCCCC
This sequence comes from Parasteatoda lunata, assembly GCA_949128135.1. Classification (NCBI taxonomy): domain Eukaryota; kingdom Metazoa; phylum Arthropoda; class Arachnida; order Araneae; family Theridiidae; genus Parasteatoda; species Parasteatoda lunata. Next base: position 8,368,050 of record OX421973.1, on the reverse strand, counting down.
TTTCTCACACCGCTTAAAATTTAATAATTTATTAACAACCTTAATAAACACGATCCGAAATAAAAGGGGTTCACATCGAATATGAGGGAAAAATTATTTGTCCTAAATTAAGCGTTAGGTGAGACGTAAAAAATTCTGTATCATACTAGTTCATAATATTTTTAGAATTTTCTACATTCTTAAGAAAAAATTCAAAGTTGGATCCGCCTGCAAATTACTTATTTTTAAACGTTATTACGATAATATGGTTCAACTTGAGTATGCTTTTGGTTCATTTTATCATCTCGTTAAAATAAATATATTTCTATTGGGCTGCTTTTCTATTTCCTCCGGGAAATAACATTGTCATATTCGGTTTAAACGTTTAACTAAACTTTTAGAATTTTCATTCTAAAATTATAGTAAAATAACCGGTAACAGTCTGTCGATCCAATCAACCGTAAAGGTAACGTACGGTAAAGGTAACGTACGGTAAAGAACATTTCTTACTTTTACGTTTTTGAAACCATTTACAACTAGCATGGTTTCAAGACCGTGAAAACGAAATTTAACTACACATTAGAGGTAGTTTAGCAGCCTAATGGTGCTGATATCTATGTGCCGGAATGAGAGTATCGTAATTAGACCAGGACTCAAATCGGGGAGTGGAGGACACTCTTCAAGTATTGAATGGAAGGGAGGAAATATTGTGGTGCATTCGAACCCCCTTTTGTCGGTCATGATATTGACAGATTAGCATTCTCGGCTATAATATATACCCATCGGAAAGGAATTAAATGGACTTTATTGGTGCGATAAAAGTCTGGTTAGTGTGATACAACCACATCACAAATGCCATCTTATGTATGGTTATTTGATTGCTTTGTTTGAATATGGTAGAAAAAACATTAAAATATATTGTTTTCTAACCATTTTATCCGAGAAATCTCTAACATTGTAAGTTATTACGTTATAAAAATAGTTTAGTCTATATCTAAAAACTTTGAATATTACCCAAAAATTTCATTTGCTGTTTAAATTTTTAGAAGACCTTTTATTTCTAAAATCTATCTTAAATTTCTTTCAGAGCATTTCTCAAAATATGGTAAATATTACTAGGATAATTTCTAAATTTCTAAAAAGAAAAAAAAAATTAAGAAAACAAGTGTGAAGTAAACTAATTTTCAAAATATAAAATATTAAAAATAATTCCATATTCATTAAAAAATAATAAAATGCACATGGGGTGTATTTTTGTCTGGCTTTACTTTATTAGATCAAACAAAACACGTTTCTTGTTAATTATCCCATCAAAATACTACATGCTGTTAATTTATACCGTAATTTGATCTGGAATTCTTTATAATGCACACTTTGTTACAAACTTAGAAAATTACATTCTTAATTAAAACAGTTAACAGTGGTATTTGAAACATCTTTTCTGAGCAAGTTTTATAATTAAGCTAATTATTTCTAGCACATCGAAAGCGTAGTGTTCAGTTTAGCTAAATGTTTTCATAAAGGTTGCAGTAGAATTTATGCTTTTATTACTTGATGCTGCGTAAAACCTGTATCCTCTTTTTTTAAGAATACTTAATACTTTCAAAATGTATTTGAAAAAAATGACAATGCAATTTTTTTTTCAAATATCATATTTGCATTTGGATAACTTAAACTAAACTCAGTGGCGCGACATCCCATGGAGGGCCAAGGCACACCGTGCCTATTTCAGTTTTCCTGACCTTGGGATCTGGGGTGCAGTAGCAGATGTTCCGGTTAGGTTGTCAGCCGAACGCGAAACTCCCAGTCTTTAGTTCCCAAGCATGCTTGGTACTCATTTATCGACCCACTGAAGGGATGAAAGGCTGAGTCAACCTTGTCCGGTCCAAAAATCGAACCCAGGACCAGTGGCACGGGAGCGCGAAGTGCTACCACTCAGCCACCGGGCCTCTTTGGAAAACTTATGTGGCGATCAAATGTTGATGATATTACTATTCATTATTTGCCTAGACTTTTTTTTTAACTTGAACTCATATTATAATATATAATAAATGAATTATAAATGAATATATAAATGAATATTATTTATATTCAAACCCTTATCTTATTAACTTAGACAATTGCCAATGAATCTGAAAACTTGTTTTATTACATTTCAATTATTTCCACTGTTCCTAAAGCTTAATATTTAATTCCGAACCAAGTTTGATAAAAGAAAACTAATTATTCTTTTTAGAAAACAGTATTAATATTTTCATAATTTTGTGATCGTTCTTCAAATATCGTGTTTGAAATGGGAAAACGTATGAGATCAATTAACTTTGATAATACTATTATTCATGATTATTTTTAACTTTTAATAAAATGTTAGCTTAATTATTATTTAATTAAGAAGCAAGCAATGAAGGTGAAAACTTATTTTCTTAGTATGTTAATTTTATTTTTCTAAAAGATTAATATTTATCTCAGAAAATTTGAAGTTTGCAGAAAAAACAACTTATTATAGTTTGTAGTAAACTATAATAGTGGAGTATAATAGTAAACTATAATATGGATAAGAAAAAGAGAACATTTTCTATCATACACAAAAATGTGTTTTTTTTTTTAATTTATAATACTTTTTAAAAATCAATTTTTAATCCTGAAAAAATAGTTTAAAAATGGACTCTTTGATGAATGCGTGGAAAGAAAATTTTCATAATTGACGTCGAAAAAACACTTTTAACTAATGAAAAAATGAAGGAAATACGAACAATTTGTGATTCCATTACAGAGTAGCTAAAGGCATTTTAATTAGTTTACAATTTAAACTTCAAATATAGAACCACAAATTTCCTAACAAATTGTTTGTTAGAAATTAATATATTAAATAGCCACTGCGATATCCAAATACTGTCCCTATCGGATTTTTTCCTTATGGAACCATCTAAAAATTATTAAAGAATAGTTCATATCAAACCATTAATTGGTCGGAAGATTCGATTAAAACATTTAATTCTGCAGTTTCCCTTTTAATTGGCAATCCGCAATTATTTGCCTTAAGCCCTACGGAGATTACTTAGAGCAATTTATCTCGAGTTTTCTGAGTTCATATCTTAAATTAATTAAGAAGCATTTATTTTATTTGTATTTAATTTTCTAGCAAATATTAACATCCAAATTATTCTTCGGAATCAGTCATATCGTTAATTTAATTTGTAATATTACGTCTAAAATTATAACTCAATTGATTTCCATTATTACTTTTTGTGGCTGTTGTAAGTTTTTCATACATATCGTTGTATAGTTTTTCAATAATGAAAAATTTGTTTTAAACACCTGAGATTTCAATTTCATAAAAAAAAGAAAAACCAACAGAATGACAATATCTTATCTGATTAATTTGCTAAAATTCGTTTAAATATTTTGTATCAAAAGAACACTTAATTTTAAAAAAATAACTCATGGACAAAACAATTCTAGTAAAATTATTGTACTATATCGTAATGACATTTCTGGAAATTGTTTTTTTAAATGTATAATTCTCCTTAATAAAACCAAAATATAAGTTATTCAAACTTATTTATAAATTTTTCTATTCGTATGATAACGGTTTACCCGGAAATTCAATTTTTCAACATTATAGTTCTTATTTTCGCGCATTTAGTAAAAAATTATAAAACTGAAAAGTACATTTAACCAAATAAAATACATTTTAAGTTATGTTCCAATTGATAAAATTATCTAATTTTGCCACAATTACCAAATTTCATAACATATTATAAAACCATATTTTACCGTTTAATTATATCAAAATCATTACCGCTAAAAATTACCCAGCATTTTGGTCTTCCCATAGAGCCCCAAACATTTAAAATTTCACTATATTCTGGTAGTTTTGACTGTACTTTTTTTTCCATAGAAAGAATTTGATTTTGAAGCAAATAAATAAAATTAAGGTGTATTTCCTATGTCTAAAAGGTCACGTTCAATTGAATTCTCGAAAAGTAGTTCTGCTTGAAATAATTCCACGTAAGCAATATTAACGATAAACATGTTTCTAGTTAATTTCTTTCTTCCTTACAAATGTAATTTCTAAATATATTAAATAGTTAGTGTTGTGTAAGCGTACTTCAGTTTCGTTAAATAGTAAAGATGCATTGTTTTATTCAAGACTTGGATCCTAATTATATTCTTTTTAACTCATCTTTTTTTGCTTACGAATGTATTTTAATAAATATTTTCCCATAAGTAATTACCATTATTGATTTCCTTGTCTGCATTGTACCTCATGACTATAATTTATAACACCATGTTTCAATAGATATTAGTCAAAATTTGTCGCTATCATTCCAAATCAATTCCCAGGAAACATCGATAATATGTCTCATCACGAGGACATTTGATTATGAGAATTGACTCATCATGCAGATCAACAACAAAAAAAAAAAAAAACACATAAATATACGCAATCAACTGTTATATCATTTAAGCAAATTACTCCCAAAAATAATATAAAAACTCACATTATGCAATTTAACAAATTATAAGCAATTCGTAAATGATATTTAAATTTTAAGATTATTTTATATTTCCAAGCTTACATTGAAAAACTCTTGCAATCCTTAAAAGCTTTTGAATTATCATAAATATACGGTGTAAAAGAGTCGACGTGGATATAATATTTCTGTTAAAAAAATCATTATCCTGGTAATAAAACCAAATTCTACAGTATTTAAATTATTCAATTGGTAAATTTTTCTTTTTGTATAGTAACAATTTTTCGGAGATTCTGATTTTCACAATTATAGTTTTTATTACCAAATAATTACTACAAAATACAAACTAAAAAGTAAATTTAACCACATAAATGGTTTTTATGGTTACTCTAAAGTATAATTTTTGAATTCTACCAAATTTTACCTCATCTACTACCAAAACACATATTAAGAATACAATGTTTCTATGTTAATTTTACCAAAAGATAACAGAAGCCCTTCCGTAGAAATTATCTTGCTTTGTATTTCCATAAAACCAAAAATACGATAAATTTTACCTAAGTCTGGTAGTCTTAACCATACTTTTTTTTCTCAGTGTAATAATAAAAGAATAAGATTTGTTTGTTTTTAAACACTTATGTTACAGATCACAAAAGTAAAATTAGAAAAATGATAATAGTTCGATTTTATTTCAGCTATTGGCAAATTTAAATCTTTATTGATGTTATTTTAAACTTAACTCAGGTTTTTTTCTTCAATTTAATTTCGAATTTATCATTCATTTAATTTAGAAAAAAATAATTATGGGTTTGAAAGCTTTTCTTTTCGGACATTAAAATTATGTTTAAAAAATTAATTTTAGGTGTCTAAAATTATCAGACAACAGTGTCAGCGTTTCTGTGAAATAGCATTAAAAAGGAACTGCTGTGTATTTGCGATGATTTGGTGGTCTGCCTAAAACGTATATGAAAAGTTTAAGTAAGATTGCATCAAAAGATTTCAAATTTTAAAATAAAATATTTCTGGTACTTTTCAAGAAGTTTAAGTACATTATCATCGTTACAAAAGTTACATATTAACTATGACATGTAATCTCAATGTTATATATCTCTTTTGATATAAATTTGATATGCTAAAAGTATTTATTGATTAAAACCAGATCAACAGCTTGCTGCGTCAAATGTAACTCATAAGTTTGCAATGATACGCATTCAAACAAAAAAAATCTAAGGGTTTTAAAATCTTTTTAGGAAATAAAAAGAGAAAAATACAATTGATAAAAAAAAATTTTACGCTAAGTAAAGGAAATTTTAAGCTATGTATAGTTTTTTATCCCCCTGATTTTTAAAAAAAAAACTTTATATGTTGTAATACAAATAATTTAAGGAATGTTTAAATTTATCTTCTCTCAAAATATCGCATAATATTTTTACTTGCAAACGAATGGCATCAACTGCCCCGTTATCAAAATGTTTTAAATTTCGAAATAAATTTTGATTTTTTTTCATGTTAGGAATCACATCGACGTGAGGAGGATTATATTATCCCTCTCTCGTTGGTCCATGGCTATTAAATCTATAAGATTTATGCTGATGCAAATCTAAAGAAGCTTTCAATAATATTTAAAACACATTTTCCAGATTATATTTGCATGAACTTATAATGGTGTATTTATCCAGGTCTATTTCTATTCAGGATGAAGTGTTTAACATAAAACAAATAAAAAATGTTTCATATTTTACTAAATCTGCCTATTTACTATATTACGTTTCGGAAACATAAATGAGACATTTTGTGTTTTGATGAATAGAATTTAAAAAGCTCATTATCTGGGCTTTACAAAAACTCAACATTTTTTTAAGCCAGGTCCAATTTTCAGTAGCTACAAACACCCAAATAACTCAAATTCTTGGGTATAGAAAAATTAAATTTTAACTCAAGGGGCTAAGGTGTCATCCCAAATAGGACTTGTAAATCCTTTGCGTATTATTCCAGAAAAAATAAAAATACACGCATTAACGAATGGGTGTCTTTTACCAACCGAATAACCTTTTGTGCTTACCTTATTGCTCGTAATTCTGTTTAGAGATAAATATAAACTAGGGAATTATGATTGTTTGTCGTACTGGTATATGTAAATATGAGGAACTCTTTTCCCTCTCTTAAAATTTCGTAATTAAAGTATTTATAATGATTAATGAATAGTTTATAATGAGTAATTAAATAAATGACGATGATGGTTTTTCATGTTTAACAATGAACAGTTCTCAAAAAAAACGGACCACACTGAATAACTTTTAAGGCAATGATCGGATCTTCACGTTCCAGGATTCAATCTCAATTATTCGAGTGGGTGACCTAAAATATGTTAATGAATTCGTGCAGACGATATTTCAAGTTACAAAATCAGACACAAACACTTTCTTTCTCTGATTTAGCATACCTTTCATCCGAATGAGCTGTATTTCTGATCCCCCAAAATATCGGGGATAGTCGCAATCTGGAAAAAATGGTCCCAATAGATTGGTCAGGATAGCGGTAAAAAGTTTTGTCCTCTTATCTTTAATTCTCCTTTTGCGTATTTCACCATATTTCGAGAACTTTTGAAACTTTTTTTATGTAAAAACCTGTACGTCTTAAAATTCAAACTTTTTAGAAAAAGATTTGAATGGTAAGATGCACAGTTTGTTAATAGATTTTAAAGAATGTAATTTTAAATTGCAAATTGCAAAATTTGAGCGTAATCGGTCGAATAGTTCCTGAGAAATCGAATTTTAAGAAAGTCGTGCATTTAAAATTTGATTTCTCAGGAACAATTCACCCGAATTCGCTTAAATATTGTATTTCGCTATGAAAAATTACGCTCTTTAAAACGATTGAAAAAAAAATTATATAGGGTAAACTAACCAGTGAAGGAACACTTAAGCTTCGCTTGCCTTTTAAAAAATCATATTAATTTCAAAATTCGTAATTTTAGTTAAATGACAGTGTCAACATATTTGTTACTAGTTGCAAATTATGTAAAAAAATTGTAGAGAACTTGCATAATATTGTTTTAAAGTTTTGGAGGTTCGAATAACAAGTAGTAAGAAGACCAAGTGAAGGAACAGTTCTTACCAGTGAATGAACACCCAGTAAAGGAACACTTAATTTTAGTTATTTTTTAATGCTCTTTATGAAGTAATAAGCCATACGCATATTTAAAAACAAGCCTATTCTTGAAATTGTAACCTATAAATACTTGGAAAATGTTAACTTTTTTTTTGTAATCATGAATTGAAAATTAAAGTGTCAACATATTAACACATACTGTTCATTCACTGGGAAATCTATGCCCAGTAAAGGAACTTGCCTGTTCCCTCGCTGTTTAGAAGTTCTTTTCGTATTTTTAACATACTTTTGATGCGGAACATCACTAAAGGTACAAAAAAGTTAAAGTTTATCTTTTATTTTAATTAACTTAGGAAAAAAAACAGTAAAGGAACACTTGTTCCTTCACTGGTTTTTCATCGTTTGGTGATCCAGTGAATAAACACCCCCTTATCTCAGTACTTTATTATGCTATGATGCTTAAAAAAATAAAACGTAACTTCAATAACTATATTTTGAATTCTCTTTTTCACAGTGAGAAAAATAAAACTATTACATACAATTAATTCCACTTCAAACATATAAATGCAAACACTCACCTTATAATTTTTCAAACAAACAAGGTGTTGCAGAGATAATAACAAATTTAAAAATTTTTCGAGCGAAGTCTATTTGACCAGGTAATCCAAAACATTGCTAGATGACTTCCTATTGTTTGGCAGTAAGCTATTGTTACTAATCAATCTAAAGAAAAACTTTCAAATTCTTATTTTTAATCAATATATATGAAATGTTTCTTCACTGGTTGATTTACCCTACCTATTTATTTTTAAATTTTTTTTCGAAAATTATTAGATAAAATCATAAAAAGCTGATAAATATTTTTTAAAACTTATATTTTGCATGAATTTTATTTGGATAAACAAATTTTATAATAGTGTTCAAAAATTTTTGGAGAAAATTGAACAAGGAAACGAAGAGAATTTAAACGAAGAAGACTTTGATGCAATTAAAATGAATTTAAAATATATGATATGTAATAATAAATAAAGAACTAAATAACACTTAAGATAAAAAAAAAGAAAGGAAAAGGTCTGAAAGCTTAGAACGCAAAGAGATTTGAAAAAAACTATGTCAGCAGTTTCGGGATTGGTGACAGAGGTGGGGGGAAGCTTTTGTCTAGAAAAACAAATATTCTGGAAGATTAAATGAAACCCAGGCGTCCTCTTTTCTTTCGCTTCTTATTTAACATTGTTTAAAGGCCGACAAAAATATGATTTTGTTTAGTACATATACATATAGTACAGATTAATTGTAATTTTATGCAAGCGCATATTTTAACACAATCGTTGCCAAATTAATCGGTAAATAATTAAATCGTTAAAACACCGTTACAAAATGAACGGTTATCTAGGTTTGAAACATAACCTGAAAATCTAAAGAAACATAGCCAGAAAACTATACTAAAAAAATTAATTTTGAATTTAGAGAGAGTGTGATACCATAAGATGTAATAAATGAGAAGTAATTTTAATTGTTAACATTATGTAACGATAACCTCACATCGTATAACAGTTCCAATTGGAAACAATTTTGGTCTCTATTGAGCCTTTAAAATTTTTAAAATTTTAAACTCGCAGCATCTAATTCTCACGCTATTACTTTTTTATTACTTCAAGTCAAGTGCGAACTTGCAAAATGAAGCTCTCTCAAGAGATAAATTTTTTTACAACAATGAATAAATAATCATTATATTATTTAAGGCAAAAAGGCGTAAAAACTTTTAAAAAAAAAATACTTAAACAGCTATATTTTTCAAACAAAATGGAATTTCGAAAAGAAAGTGACCAAAAATTAAATTCACAAATAAAAACTACCCCTTTCAGTACGTTAAAACTCAACTCTGACATTGCATATATGCGAACTGCAGAGTAGTTCACATGATACTTTTTATCCACAACTTCAAAAGTTAAGTCTTGGAATTACTGGTCGAATATTAATTTTAATTTGTTGAATTTAATATTTCATTAAACTCTTTGTATATTTTTCTACACACCTTCGCATTATCAAGTTGCTAAGCATTATAATTTTTACTTTATTTTACATTCTTCATTACTTTATTCACCTTTATAAATTCTCACGCTATTACTTTAAAAAAAATAATAAATAAAAGAAAATAAATATATATATATATGTATATATATACATATATATACATCCTTTTCTAAATAAAATAAACCTGTTTTTCTTGTTCACCATCCTAAAAAACATTTCATTTATAAAATTAAAAAAAGTCATTTTTATAGTTATTATTTTTAATTTATATTTCTTATTTTATGCAATGTTTTTAAAGAAGTTATGACTAAGATCCACTTCTCATAGAAAGCTGGTTTTGCTGAAAGCGTGAATTGTAATCAAACCATGCTATGATCATAAGTAACAAAATGGTAAAATACTCCCAATTGAATGGTTTTTAAAATTGATTAATTCATAATTTTAACTTACACTGTATCGAAATGATAAAATATCTCTCCTTTTGTTTTATTATTTCTAAAATGGAAAGTTTATGTTTTTTTAAATTTTTTTTTTACTCTTTAATTCGGTAATTTATTGTGCACTGAAATTGATACTCAAAGACTGTCAAAATTTGTATGCTATTTATTCGTTTTAGTATCTCAGAAGTAGAAACTTACAAAAATTTCGTAAAATAATGGAGAAAGTAAAAAATAAAAATAAAAATTAGAAGAAAAAAACGAAACTGAATGGTAAACTGTACTGAAAAAATGGTTTTTATGCATTAAATTAAATGGTATTAATCATTATTACTGGTATTAAATTTACTAGATTTCCAAATTTTATCGCATGTTAAAAAATTATATTATATTATTAATATTACAAACATCATTACCAAATAGTCGTTTCGGTAAAAGTACCAAACGATTTCTTTGTGTCTGGCTCTTTGGGAGCGACCAAGAAGGACGGTAATTTTTACCAAAGAGCTTTGACATTGATTTTTGGTAAATTTGACAGTAGAATACTGTCTGATTGTCACATTTTTTAGTATTAAATATGGTAAAACTTGGTATCTCAGTCATTTTACTTTAGAACGGATTGAGTGTGTAATTAAACTGTTGATCGCGACCCCAATAGCCTGTAACCGGCAGCAGTGGCTGCCCAAAATGTTAGGAATTTTTATATTTTCTTAACTTATTATAATAATTTAACTATTACCAAGTAATTTTTACCTAGGAATGGTAAAATAATTTCCAACGATTTCTGACATAATTTTTATTTTACCTTTTTCTACGACATATATGATATTTTTGTTTTTAACTACCATAAGATCAAAGTGCAGAGAAAAGTATTGAAGAACTAATTTGTCAAGTAGGTATCAACTATTTTTCAAAGATTTGAATATATTATATAAAATAAAAAGGCACCCCCTTCCCATTGGCACTTAATCCTCGCATATGCACAAGTAAATATATTTCTCAGTAGCTACTGGACAGGTTATAGTTAATGCTTCAATTTTTACCCAGCGAATTGAATTTATTTTTATTATTTAGCGTTATGGGGTCACACAAATTTTTCGCAAAAATAATGGTATTCCCTCTCAAAAAAGTTCAAGAAACCTTGCCTTAGATCATGGTATACGAACCATTTATTCGAGTAAATTTATTTTCCGGTTTTGTATTCTTACTAAACATGTGGTAATAAAAACTATAATATTGAAAACTAAAGTTTCCGGTAAACTGTTATCATTAAAAAGGAAACAATACCAAATGAACTTTTTAAATATCGTACATTTTGGTTTTATTACTAGAATTATGATTTTACCAATACCGTCCTGACCATACAAATCCGGTAATTTTACTAGAATTTTTTTCTAAATTTCGTTATAGTTTTTTTATGAATTTGTTTCGAAACTATTTATTTTCACTGTTGATATATTTTTAAAATTAAAAACGTATATATATTTGATCTTTGAACCGGAATCTCAAAAGAAATTGCGAGAATAGAAAAAAAAACAAAAACAAAAAAACAATTGTTTTCGTTCATTCATATCGAAAAGGAGAAAGTTGCGCAACAAGCGAAGGAAAATCACAAGGCGGGGTCAAGGACAAACTGCCGTTACAAGTTTTTGTAAATATATTAATCATCAAATAAACCATTCTTTTCCCCTTTTTCAATCGTTCCTCACGCTGTGCAAATGACAACATTTCGAAAATTTTTGAAATTAATCTTTTTAAATTGTTCGTTGTAAGAAAGGGCCGTAGAACTCTTTATTGTTTCGTTAACCACCTAGATTTGCTTCGACTCATTATAGGTAACGGCTTTCCTGTAAATTGATTCACATGTAAATGGTATATCGTGTTAAAATGTAACTGAGTTTATCACAAAAATTGCTAAACGCTATAGTATCAACGCTATTGTGTTAACATTATTTTGTCGCACATAAAACTTCTCGTTGAAAGTTTTTCCGTCAAACAATATTGGAATTTACAATAACTGAAGTAGAGCAAATATTTATTATTTATATTTGAAAAAAATATTTAGTATTTTATTTAAACAATTTATCATGTGGTACAAATTATGTATGAGACAAACAGATTTCTTTGAAATTAATCTACTTCAGAATCGAAGATAAAAGGCAATGTAGCTTAAAATTAAAAGAAAAAAATTTTTGAAAAAAATTTTTTTGGACAAGCCTCCAGACAAGGACAACCAATTCAAATTTAAGAATTAGTATGTTTGACAAACTGAAGGTTTAGATTGACATAGACAACCGAAAAATGAATAAAGGAAAGAAAGATTTGAATTAACGTCTACAGTCTGTGATTTCGTGAAAAACAAAGTCATAAAATAATTTCAATGACGTACTCTTAGTTTTTGTCTCACCCATAACAAATTTAAGCCCAGACAGAGTGGTGCAATGAACCCTGATTGCGTACGGAAAGTTAAAATTCTTTTCCAAAAGAGAAATGAAATTTTGAGAGGCAAAAATCATATTCATTATATTTACGTTTAAATTTTGAAAATTAACTTCATTAAGAAAATAATTCAACTACTTAAGAAAATACTTCACTTGTAAATTTTGTATAGAATAAACTAAAACAGTTATGAAATCAAAGATAAATAAGGTTTCAAATAATTGGAAAAAAAATATTAAATTAAAAAAGAACAATTGTTACATTACACAAGTTGTAATTGTGACATAACACATCTTTATGTCTTTAAAACCGAAGATAACTTACAACTTCATTACATTTCATGTTAATGGATACAACTTCAATTGAAAAACTGTGAATTACACACAAGTTGTGTTTTTTTAAGATGAAATTGCATATTTGTTAAAGTTGTGTATTTTAGAAAATATAGTTTTTATCAAATATCTACTGTAATTTTCTAGAAAGAAACTTGCATGAATTAAATTTTCATACAACTGTTTCAGTAGATGCTAATATTATCAAAACATTTTAGTATCACAATTTTAAAATAACTCTATGACCATTTTCCGTTTCTATATTTTTCACTTAAAAAATTTCTTCTAAAAATTGAATTTGGTGTATTTATATTTACAAATATAGATAAACCCTCTTCTTTAATGACATCAAACTTACTGAAGGCTCATCCAGTGATTGGCCGACAGTAATTCCTTTTCAAAAACCAGCGATAATTTTAGAATGTTCAGATATTCATAAAATAATTTCAAGTAAATGTTTTCGATTAATCATCACGATTGAGCCGCGATGGCTCAGGGGATAGAGCGTTCGCCTTCCAATGAGGCGAACCGGGTTCGAATCCCAGTCGATACGAATTCCGCATCCGGCTTGCACTGACCACAGTGCTGACGTGAAATATCCTCAGTGGTAGACGGATCATGAGTTAGAGTCCCCTTGCCGTCAGGCTAACCGTGGGAGGTTCTCGTGGTCTTCCTCTCCATGTAACGCAAATGCGGGTTAGCTCCATCAAAAAGTCCTCCACGAAGGCAAATTTCTCCCAATACTCGATCCAGGAGTTCCCTTGTCTTCTGGATTGGGTTCAAAATTACAAGGCTACGGAGTTGAACATTAGTAGCCGTAAACCCATTAAGTTGGGTCGGCTGTTCAACGACGGTTATAAAATAAAATAAAATCATCACGATTTAAGACTATAGATTGAATTCCTTATGTAAATGCTATTTTATCTAAGATTTTCACTCCATCTTTACTGACTCTCTGAAAAGACTCATCTCAAGATTGACAGACAGTAAACTTTTTTCAAAACCTTTAAAATATTCAGATATTTATAATATATATTGAAGAAATTGTTTTCGATTAATCGTCATATCATCGAGGACTTTATAATAAATCATTTATCCTTAAAAAATAAAATCTAAACGCTAATATCGAACTCATGTAACTAAGTCTTAAATTTTCAAATTCTTATCTACTAAACAAATAGAAAAATATTGTCATTAGCATCTAAATCTTTGCATAAAAAACACTGAAGAAAAGATTATATGCCAAGCTTAGAAATTAAGAATTATAGTGTTTAATCTTTTAAATTGGAATCTTCCTTAGATTACATTTCAAAGAAGAAATCCGTAAGTAACAGGAAATACGTTTAATTCGACAAAAAAAAATTAGCTGAATATTTTTTTAAAAATTTTTTTTATATGATACTCTTTGACTACTAATAGTTTTACCTTAATGAATATTAAGCTAGCTATATAATTTTTATATTTTTTTTTTCTGTCGTAATGAGGAAAAACATTGAAAAAGGTCAATAAAATTATTGAAAAGGTCTGTTTTTAAAAGTGAAGATAATTGCAGGCATTATTCGTTAAAAAATGTAAGAAAAATCTTACTACAAAAAATGTAAGAAAAATTCTTACTAATTGCAGTCTCTTAACGCATAAATAAATATTGGTAGATTTTAATTTAAAACATAAGAATTAAATGTTTTAAAAAATATCAATGTATTAAAAATATTACATACTTTATTCCCTTTTTAACTCAATCTGGGAAAAAAGGAGAGTGGTCCAAAGTTTGGATCTCTTAAAGTTAATTTACTTTCTGTGTTTTTTTTCTTCAGATTCGTATTTTTTAAAATTCGATTTACCTAAAATTATTGGACCAATTTTGCTCAATTTTTGTACTATGCCGTGTAAAATTACGTTCTTTAAAATGATAAAAACATTATATACCTTACAATTCAATTTTTTTTCGATTATTATTAAATAAAATAATGAAAAATAATATAAATTGTCAGCACTTTTTACCTCAAATTCCATTTTTACCGGAACATGTTGAAAAGGTAAAAATCTGATATATCGCAATTTTTAAGGAAAATTTTTTAATAATTATAGGGAAATCACTGAATCAATCTAATTAAATAAACATTATAGTAAAAATGTGAGAGCAATATTTTACGGTAAAAATGGATTTCATGGGTGATGCACAAAAATTGTCGGTACTTTATACTGTAATTTGATCCATAGTTTTTCATGTTTACTAACTATTATTTCACCAAAAATACATTGTCTTTTAAAGCCGAGTCAGAAATTAAAAATATCTATTTCCAGTTAAAAAGCCACTTTTTTATTCGTCTCTTATTTTCTTGCTGCGATTTACGTATTAATTATTTATAATGAACTTGGAACTGGTTTGATAGCTTTTTATGTAAAAGATTATCTGTAATTAGTAATACAAATAGCAAATCACTGTATCTGTTGTGATGCTTCTGTTACTAAATTGAGGTCAAGGGACAGCTATCAGACTAATTTATATGTATGTTCGAATTTGCTTTTCAAATTCATCATTTTTATACCAGCATATAAAAAAAAATTAGAGAAATTGTTTTTATCTAAGTAAGGTCGTCTTTTATTATATTTCTTTGCATAAATTTAAACACTGAAACATAGTGTGGAAACTCTCATAAAAAGATTTTATTTTTATGAAGCTTTCTACGTATTTTTGTAACAGTAGAAGAATTGTTTTGGCAGCTATGGAAAATAGCTGCTAACGTTTCCGTTTTAAACAGAGAATTGTTTCCAGTAGTAGTAAAATGAGCATTTTAATATTTTACTTATTTTTGTTTGTTTATTTTTTCTTATATATCAGTTTTGAAATTCGCATTAAATGTAGAATTTAGATAACTATATATATATATATATATATATATATATATATATATATATATATATATATATATATATATATATATATATATATATATATATATATATATATACCGTTAAAGTGTGAAATCTGTTATTTCATAAAATAACTAGACAAGTCAGTTAAAGTACATAAAATTATTGAATTCTACGATTTAACTTGGTATTCTATAGAATAGTGATTACTTGGTAGTTAAAGTATGTGAAAGGACACTCGAAAGTCGTTTGAACCGGTTCTAGCTGATTTAAGTCAGTTTTAAACAGCTTATAGCTGCTTTGAAATGGCGTGTGTGTACTCTCCATTAATTTGCTTTTTGACGTAGTTCTTAACACGAGCAATATGAGCAATTATAAATTATATTATCCGTTTTTCCTTGTAATTTAGCAATTAATCATCCGGAATAGTTATAAAATGTGCAGTGATAAATGCAAAATTGATAAAAATATTTTTCAGGAGGTTTTAGCTATTTATAATCAATTAGTTTATAATAAAGTAACTTTGAAATTGTTTATTTTTCCTTTTAACGGCTTATCATTAGTTATTTCACAGAATAACTGGGTAATATATTAATTTTTTCATCTACTATACACTTTAACTGACTGAAGGGGTAAGAAAGTTAAATGTTCAGAGAATAAGTTTAAAAACCTTGCGGGTAAAACTAGAAAAATCTATTCTTTTTAATGATTTTTTTACGTCCAAAATCGTTCTACTTGTTACAATTGTTTACGTGTGGCAATTTTGAAACCTCTACCGTATTATAAGAAATTTCATATTGAGAATATTCATTTTTTTCCATTCGGAGCGGTCTCTAATTTCTTTGGAGGACTAATTAAGTTCAGCAGACTCACCGTATGTCAGGGCTACCAGACCTTTTCCCCTATTTGCAATTAACCAAAACTGTGGCAGAATTTCTTATTGGTTGATTTTTGAGAAAGGAAAAGGGTGTCTGTAAGCTGAAGTATCTACAAAATCAATTAAAATTTAAGAAAAACTCTAAAGAAATGATTTTAATAACATTTTCTTAAAAATTACGAAGAAAAATTTCCCAAAATTTCCGTCTTTGTTACTACTGTATATTTGTAAGAACATTTTAATTCTCTAACTTCTAATAATAAGTACGAAAATGAAAATAATATTTTTTTTCTTCCCACATCAATATTAGTAGAAATAAAATAATAGAAAAGTAACGAACAAACGACAATGAATCAAAAAAAAAAAAAAAAAAAGAATGATAAAGAAATATTTATTATTCGGATGCAAGATTTTTTTTTTTTTGTTTTTTTTTTTTTTTGTTTTTTTTTTTTGCAACGTAGCGTTTGCTATAAGCAGAATTTTTTGTCAAGAAACATTCTATTCATAAAAAAAAAAAAAAATATTTTGTCCTAAATATATATTTTGTGGCAAAAGTTTACTGAATGACACAGTTGATAACTAATTATACAAACTTATTGTAATCAAATGAGAGTTTCTGGTGAAAGAAAGACTTGAGGTAGGGTGAACTATGTTTCATGTCGAAAAAATGGTCTTTCGCTATTTGGTGAAATTATTAGTTGTTTTTTTTTCCTCCTGACCTTCCCTTTACTATCGTTTTTTATTGATACATTTTAATAATATTCTAAACAAGATTCAATGAATTTATGAGAGATATAATATAAAATCAATGCAGACGGAGACAATTACCATACTCAATGGTAATGACATTTCTGGCAACAAAAAAACATAAATATGGTTAATAATGCCAAAATATATAATATTTAAATTATTCTGATGGTAAATTTGCCATTCATATGATAACAGTTTACCGAAAATTACATTTTTCGAAATTATAGTTCTTAATACCACACAATTAGCAATAATAATTTAATAATAAATAAAATCAACAGAATAAATGGTTTCTATGCCATAACTTAAGATATAATGATAAAACTACAAAATTTATCACTTGTACCAAATTTTATTAAATTATTATGAAACGGTATTTTATTGTACATTTTACTAAAATCATTAACAAAGCACTTCGGTAAAAATTACGGAGCTTCCTTTAGAGCCAGAAGCACGGTAAATTTTACCATATGACGGTAGTTTTTAACCATACTTTTTTCTCAGTGCAACAAGGACAATTTGTTAAAATCTTTTTAGCAACTTGTACATCAACTGAATTATTGTTATCGGTTGCAAATTTAAGCATAAATGGAAGATATTTCTAACTGAATTCAGTTTATTATTATATTTCATTTAGCTATCAAAGAAACTTTAAAAAAAATAAAAATAAGCTAAACATTAATTACAAAATACCTCTATTAAATATTTTGTTTTTTGTTTTTTTATAAACTAAACCTTTATAAAGAAATTTCAAAACTTTACAAAAGAATAAAGAACAAAATATAAACAAAAAATAAAGCATTATATACATAAAAATATTTCGTTGGAAATCCTTGGAGATACTTGAATAGCTATTGCCAGGCTTAGGCATTTCTTTTGGTTTAAATTTTGATAAGAATTGAATCACTTTAATAAAGCAAAACTGTAATTCCTAATAAAAGTTACATCGTTCTCGAGAAAACCAGTTGTTCTTCATTTAATATTTGTCTACAAATCATTGGAGGTAAACCAAAGGTGAAGGCCATTTCTCCAGGGAAGCTTCTAGAATGTTTTGAAACACTATGAATTCTTGTTTTGAAATGGACAAATAAAGCTTAATTATAATCCCTTCCGTTCATTCAACTTTGTTTTGGAAAATAACAGAAAAATGATGTTTTTATACACATGAAAAAGATAACTTTATATAATTAAACAATTTCTTGTTAATTGTAGTTCCTTACTTTGTATTTTTGAATAAGTCCTATTTAATCTTATTAAAGCAATTGAAATATCATTCAAGTCACGTAAAATTACAATTAACGCATCCTTGAATTTAAAAATACCCTAATTATTGTGGAAATCCCGCCAGGATTTTCCCAGTTTTGTTTAAAAACGATTGCGGTTTCTTTTATTTTACCATCGTTGACTTATTTACTAATATCAAGATTTTATTAAAAAAAACTAGAAAGTTAACAAAAAAATAATGAATTCAAACAGATTGTGAACGTGCTATAATTAAGTTCATTTAAGGCATGACAACTCAAGTTTAAATTATAATTACTCATGATGTATCTGTTCATATATTATTTATGTTGAATAAGAGTCATTTTTTAATCACTAGTTACAGACGAATAAAGTATTATTCACGTTACTTGAAATAAAAAGAATTAAAACACCTTGTGACAAATCAGGAACGGAGTTTCTCAATTTTGTTCAGTAGCAGTTGCATTCAAAACATTTTGTTCAAAATTGTATACAAACATTTATATATTGGGAACTTTAACGGTGTTTTAAATTTTACAAAAAGCAAAATTTTTATCAAAGTCTTAATGAAGAAGAAAGCTTTTAAATGTTTGTTGATTGCATACAATGTTGTTCACGATTCATTTTAATCTTAAATATTCCATCAAAAGTACTGAATGTGGAATGTCATGGTCATTTCAAATGCAACAGCTTAATATATATAAAAATTATATAAACCGGCGCTTCGAGGTATAAAGTAAATACAGCAATTTCGATTTGTAGTGAAACACGTTCTAAAAAAACCAACTTAACGTGATACTACAAAAAAAAAAAAAAAAAAAAAAAAAAAAATCCTTAAAAAACTGATAAAAAGAAAATCGGAATTACTTATGCTAATAGAAGTCGGAAGTTCGTTTAAATGAAGCTCGGTTATAAAATTATGGCTGCGCAACGTATTTAAGTGTCACTTTTATAATTTTGTAATTTTTCCTCATTTCCTTATGGGGAAAGGGGTTGAAAGTCATCTAACTACAAGTTTCTTTTTTTCTTCTTTTCTTTTTTATTCATTTTTTTCCTAGGGCGAGGTCATACAATACCTATATACACGTGTCGAAGGCAGGTAATTGCATCTCTTCATTACCAGTTACGGCGGATTCTTTGAATAATATAATATCAATCTCTTAATGACTTCAAAATTAAATTATAATTGGAAAAAAATAATCACATATTAATTAATTTAAATTTACCCCTCAAAAATCTTTTGAGATGATAAAATGTGCATCCATATTGCAATATATAATGACTTGATTTTCTTGCAGTATAGAATTTAAGGCAAAATATTTTGACTAGGTAATGAAAAAGAGGAAATATTAATGTTGGCAATTAGTATAGGAATTTCATGGTATATCAATTAAAAAAGTTAATTTACCCTTAGGTAAATTATCTGCCAAGCAAATAAATTTTTTTAGGTAAATTAACTTTAAGTCAGCTCCTGAAATGGTACCATATTTACTGTTTCGATAGCTTTCGCTGACGAAAAAAATCCCATTATATTTCCGTTAATAAGTAAACAAAATCGAGATACATTTGTTTGCAAAAAAGCATAAAATTTTAAAAAAAATGATAGCTGTGTTATTTGCCTGTAAATTATTTATTTATTTCAAATTTAACCGTATTTAAATGCAATAATAGTTTATCATCTTTTTGTGTACTACAAAGTAATACAATGTGACTCCTTATTTTGTATCATTTTATGAAATAAATAATAATTGTAACCTTCTCATGATTTCAAACTTATTGTCTTACATTTATTAAAAGGTAAATCTATTTAAGTGAATATTTATATATCTATTTAAGAGAATATCTATTTAATATTTATAATCAATAATAATATTTAATATCTATAAAATATTTCATATCTAATGTCTATATAATGAGTGAATATATAATAATATCTATTCAAGTGGAACAAAGGAAAAAATTTAGTTTGCATAAAAATGTAACTAAACAACATAAAAAAGCACTAATAAAAAACCACCACATTAAAAGACCTATAGTTCCGGTTCTACAATTTTCTTCTGCATCTTAGTATTTCCAACTTATCATTTATTGAGTTTGAAAATTGATAAAAGTTCTTGATTATAGAATCAAAGCACCAGTATATTTGTTCATGTGATAATATTGCACTTTTTTTATCACTTTATTCAAGTAAAATGTACTTTAACAATTAATTACATGTAAAACTATGTCCAGTCATAATGTTTTAATTCAAACACAATAGAATCCGGAAATAAATTTGTGATATCAAATCTGTGGAAGAGAAGCATATAATTTTAAAATTAAAGTTAAAAATATACTTATTGTAAATAAAATAAAATAACTGCGTAGCAATCAAGGGGGTATGTGAACGAAGCAGTCAGGAGTTGAGTTCCCTAGAATTGCCCTAGATATTGAGCTAATCGTCAAATGCGTGTGTTTGTAAAAATTCTGAAAAATGCAACTGTTATACTATTAATTTCATGTAAATAAATATATATCATTCCAATTCATTTAACGAAAAAATCTAAGTTAAAGCATTTTTAAAGAAATTGAATTCTTCAAATGAAACAACGGATTTCTATAAAAATTTGCAATATTTGGAAATTTATAACATTCATTTAAATGAAAGTAAATGTTCTCATCTCAACTGAGCCTCGTAACTGTTTTATATATTGTTCTAAATAATTTTAAAATATCACAAAAAAATAATTACTAGAAGAAAACAATTCTGGTAAAATTATCGTACAGCAAAATAGTTACATTCTTGGTAAAAAAAAAAAACAAAAAAAAACGCAATTCTGGTAATAAAAACCAAAATATGTAGTATTGAAACCATTCTGTTAGTTAATCTTCTATTCACATGGTAACGGTTTTTCTAGAAATTCTGCCTTTTACAGTTTGTTTTACCATACATTTAGTAAAAAATACAAATCTGAAAAGTAAATTAATCCGAATAAATGGTCTTGATGCCATGCTTTAAAGTATCATGATGAAACTACCAATTTGTACCTCGTTTACTAACATTTATCTCATAAAACCATATTTCATAATTAATTTTGCAAAAAACATTACCAAAGCACTTCGGTAAAAATTACCGAGGTTTTTGGTATTCACATAGAGCCAGAAATATACTAGTTTTTACAATATTCAAGTTAGTTTTGATCATTCTTTTATTTCTCAGGTTTTAAGGCTACCACAAAGCATGTAGTACGAACGTTTTAAATCGTTGTTATAGATATCGTCATATCCAACACAATTATCTGCCTTTAAATTGAAAATGCGTCAATAGATTTTACTCTTTTGTATAAGCATCTCCCGTATCATTCAAAAAACTTTTTAAATCCATACTTTTCTAGTTGATGTAAACTGTAGACATTTTCATAATTCAGAATTATTTATTTAAAAAAAAAATTATTGAATGTATGTATTTCAAAAATTTGATGATTTTTAGGCACAGGTAAGTTGATTACTAAAAATAAAACACACACTTGTTGATTCTTTATTCAATGGACATTATTTTTAAAAATATTTTTTTCACTAAAAAACAGTCATTAAATGTTCTATTTCTTCATTTTCAGTGGTGGATGCTACAGGAAAGCCACCTAGTGGTGTTTTCCAGGGTACAACCATGTCGTTGGGAGATTTTGACGAATGTATCAATGTTAGAGTAGGAAAATTAGGTAAAGAGCCACTTCCTGGAGAAAGAGAATATTTTCATGGAAAATATTGCACCGTAGAGTGCAAATTGCCAAAAGGAATACTTGACGCAATTGATGAATTTGAAAGTGTCACACCAGCACAGCGACACAACACGTCTATTGGGACATCGAAAACGGTAATATTATAGGTTTTAATTGTTACACGGGAGTATACAGATGCGTCTTACGTATATATATTGATACGATTAATATTTTGTATTAATATTTTTTTATTATAATTACAACTCAAAACAAATCTATATAAATGTCTACATAAAACCAAGGAACTTCCTAATAAACATTATTTATAAACAAAAATATAAAAAAAGTAAATTATTTGCTCAAAAAATTGTTCAATTACTAGATTACTTTTTATAGATCATCAGGGCATTGTCGGTAAAAATTTAATTGTATCCCTATAGCTTGCAAACTGTGCGAGCTTGTAACCTTTCAAACGAGTCACATAGATTCAGAATATGAGAAACTGAGCTGTCATTTTGAAAGACAGAGAGAGTGCTAGTTTGTGACACCTAAAATGAGTCCCAATGACGCAGAAATGAAGAAGTTAAGCTGTCATTTTGAAAGCCTGTGTGCTAGTTTGTGACATCGAAGACAAGTCCCGAAAACGAGTCCAAATTAAGTAACTAAGCTGTCGTTTTGAAGGACTGAGTGCATTCTCAGTGGTAGGTGGAAGTGAACCAGCTAGCATGGGAAATAAAGGCAACCGGTGCGCAATGTTGAACATATTGCCACCTTTATGCTGATAGTTTTAAAGTTGTGCACACTTAAACACAATGAGCCGCCTCGTGTTTAACAAGAAAAGGTAGTGGAATTAGAATGGGTACCTCGATCGCATGAAAATTAGTTCTGTTTTCCAGTGGATAAACTCTGAATTTCACTTTACTGTTTAAGAAGAATTACCCAACCTATTGCCGTGTTATTGTTGATCAATTTACTGCATCTGCGTCGATAAGTTTGCTTTGCTAAGTCAACCCTCTAATGTTCTTAAACTAGCCTTATTTATTGGTCAATACAGTAATAAAAATTCTTTTTTTTACACATTTAACTTTATTAAATCAATACGGCTATTATTAATAATTGCTGTTTAACACTTATATTGATTGGGTTAATCCCGGGAAGTAAATGCTATTGCCCGGTATACCCTCTACACTATTTAATTTTTTTTTTTTTTTTTAATTTTTTAATGTTAAGAGAAACTGCGAAGCACTCATTTGTCTAGTACATAACTATATTGATGATATTTTTTAAAGTTTAAGTGTCTTAACTGAAAAAAAACTTAAGAAGAATAAACAGTGAGTCAAAATAGTTTAGCACAAATATTTGTACAACAGATGAACAACGAACATAAACTGCTGGCGTTTGCATCCGAAGTAAATGAACAATTGACTTCGTCAAGCTGTTTGCACTGGAAATTACCTTTAAGATGCACATCGGAATCGTAACCAAAGCGTTGAAAATGTTTTCATTGACCAATTTTCATTATTAGCTATTAATAATAACCGGTAAATGAGACTAATTGTAAAAGATTAACCACTTTGACCGATATACTTGGTTATTATTAGTAATAATTAACAACTTATCGAACGAGTTTTCAAATACAACAATGATTATTAAACCGAAATTAGAGTTTTTAAACACTTCCTTAATGTTTTGATAAATTATGAGTCTGATTTTCTCAAATTCTGAAAAAATTTATTTATTAATAATGACCGATTGTTAATAATAACCGACTATTAATAATAACCGACTATTAATAATAACCGATTATTAGTAATTGCTGACCGTATATATACAGTAAATACTGATAGGATTTCAATTTCAAGATATATAATTATTTTTGTAGTATGATTTACACAAAACCTAGTAGTATTTTCTACACAATTGAAAAACAATAGTTAGTAAAAATATAATATGAATTATTATGTCTTTAATAGACTTTCAAAAGTCATTTATAGCCGCAATTGCTACTAAACATTTATTTTCGAACAATGATTTCGAAAGTAATGCATTACAAATTATAGTGTATAACTTTAAGCCTGTGCATTACCAGTGTTGGTTTGCATTGCAAATGCTGCTTTAAGATCTCAGTCACATAATTTGAAGTACGCAAACCTTATTTGTTCTTAATTAGTCTAGACTTGAGGGTCATATAAGAGTGTAGTTTTTTTTAAACTTTCTGTTAAATTAGCACTGTTACTTATTTTCAACTGAGGTTACGATAATAATATGTACTAAATATTTTGTCTCAAACTTTACATAGTAAATATGTACATATTTATTGACACAAAAGATTTCCGTGGCTAACGTAATAAAAAAAACTGAAAACAATAAACTGTAAAGAATATTATACACAAAGTTTATTAAAGATTCCTGTTTAGAAAAAATATTATAATATCGTGTCAAATTAGTTCTTTTGTATGTAAAAAATAAAGATGCAAATATAAAAAATAAAAATTGCCCGTTCTTATAAAAAATTTTGTTTATTTTTTTATTATTTTTTTATTACACACAGTTCCTAAAAATAAATCTGAAATATTTTTTCTTCTTTTAATTTTCTTTTTCTTTTATAATCAATTTTTTAGGCCGCTAATAAAACAATTTAATAAATAATGTTTTGTTTAGAAGATCGAACAAGACCATTTTTCCTATCTCGTCTCTGACAGTTTTAATCATTAGTTTTGGAGCAATACTGTCTTAAATTTTAAGAGCCTGTTAATTAGGAAAAATTAAATGTACTTCAGGTAGGTTTTTTATTTTTTTTGTTGTTATTTGTTATTTTTTTCGCATTTTTTTTTTAATAATAGTCAAATAACTTTTCAATCGCAACGCATACAGTTCCTCACATAGTTCTAAAGAATGCAATTTTAAATGACAGAATACAGAATATGAGTGAAAACGGTTGAATAGCTTGTAATAAATGGAATGAATTTTTTCAAAAAAAATCTTATATTTAAAAGGCAATTTCTCAGGAACTATAGGACCGATTTTTCTCCAACTTTGAATTTCTCCATGTTAAAATACATGGTTTAAAATAATGTGAAAAATTTGTATTAAAATTATACCTAATACTTATTACTTAAACTTTACTTAAATAAACTTATTTTATACTCAGAAATTTTTTCACGTGATCTGTTAATAAACCTTTACTTAAACTTTTCTTAATTAACTTTACTTAATTAAACTTTGCTTAAACTTATTTTATATTCAAAATATTTTCGACGCAATCAGTTAATCTGTCTTCTGTTAATAAAATAATAAAAAAAAATAAAAAATAAGGAACACTGGCTAAAATTTGTTTTTTGCATGGAATTATCTTTGGCTAAACAATTTTTATATCCATTTATTCTTTTTAGCGCTGTACATGCTTCATTTTTTTTATTGTTCATATGAATGAGTAGAATAATTTCATAGTGATAAATATTATAAAAAATACTATATGCATATATTTATATATTTATTTCACAGTTTCTCAGCATATTGGTAAAATATGGACACTACATGAAAGTTGCTGCTTTTAGATTTGGTGTTTGTATCCCATCAACATGTGATGTTGAAGACTTAACCAGTATTGCATTAACTAGTAAGCAATTTTAGTATATAAAATTATAAAGTTTGCGAATTTTCTGAAAAAAAAACATGCTAAGTTAAGCTCTGAAAACATTTAAATTCAAAGGTTTATGAATGTATTTCAATCAACTGCAGTTAAGAAACATTAATTTATCCAACGAGTATTTAAATACAACAATGATTATTCAGCAGAAATTCTTCGAGTTCCTAAACACTCCAAAATAGTTTCGTTAAATTCTGAATCTGATTTTCTCAAATTTTAAGAAAAAAATACTTAAAAACGTTTTTAATGCATTTAGCATTAAACAACTTATTTTTCTTCAAATTATTAATTTTTCTATATTTTCTAAATATGTTTTTTTCTCAAAACATTCTCGTAATATGTTTTTATAAGAAGCTCTTAAATCAAAGACATTTTAGTATGTACATTGTCTCATGAAACTATGGATAATAGAACATGAAAATAATTAACAAAAAATCAATAACAGTGTGCCACTATCAAATTGGCAAAAATTCTTCAATAATAAAATGATTGCCTTAATTTAAAATTCTTTCAAAGACTTCAATTAAATCACTTGAGATAGATGTTTGAAAACTGGAATGGAATGTTTTTTCGTCTTAGAATTGATATTTATTGGTTTATGATGATGCATTGGTTTAGAAACTATTCGATAAAAATGAAACTACAAATAATTGTTTTTAAAAACATTTAAAAAATTACATCAGTGATATATACTATCTTAAGGCTCGCATTAAAAAAAGAGCTTGCTATACGTTCTTATGTACTTTTTTAATTTTTTTTTTATTCTTACGGTCAGAAAAACTCAAAGATCAACGCAGAAGCACTAATGAAATACGTCATTAAATTAAAGTTATCTGAAACCACGTGCTTTTTTGTTTATTTATAATTTTTTTGTTTATATTTATGCTTTAAAAAAGTGTTTATATAAAAAGAAATAATTTAAAACGAAAGATTTTTGAAAAATAAAAATAAGTTATGTACTGAACAGTTAAATTTTGAAAGAAATGGTACTAATTCGTTAGGAGAAACGTAATATAATGCATGACCGATATGTAGGCCAATGATGCTGAATTAATTTCGGTAATTGGCAATTGACGCCAATGATGCTAAATTAATTTTGATAACAGGGTGTAATTGAAATAAAATGTATTCTATGCACTAAAAAGCAAAAGTAATGGAAGAAAAGGTACTAATTCGTTTATGGAATCAGTAAAAAATCAGCATATTATTGACACCTTGTGTTGCTTAATTCAAAGATCTTTATAACATGTCATATGAAGATTTAAGTATTTAAGTCAAAAATTTATTACAGTTGTTTTAGAGCATAATTTTTTTTTTTTGCATTATAAACAAGAAAAATGTTTCTATTATAAACATCAAATTAAAGCTTAATCAAATTATTATTTTTACATGATGATTTAACTTTGTAAGTTTACAAAGGGACTTGAAAAGCAGTAATATATTTATAATTACTATTTTGCATGTTTTAAAATTTTAAATACCATGTATCTTATCAACAACACTGTAAAATTTACCAGATAAAATTACGGTAAAATGTACTGTCACCGTGATTGTACCATCCGTAAAATCCATTTTTACCATAACATTTTATACTGCAATTTTTACAGTAATATTTATTCAATTACAGTGATTTAATAAACATTTCTGTAAAAATTACAGTTATTTTTGTCCCGTGAAATTGCATGGTTAAAAATACTAGCAATGAGGGTGCCAGTACTTTTTTCTATAATTTTTCACGGAATTTTTACAGTGCACATTAAGTTCGCTTGTAAAAATCATAATACAGTCTGGGAACAATTATGAGTCTTAAAATTAGATTTTGACTGCTTTTATTTACATGCCAAAATAATATATTTACAAATATAAGCACGTGCTAAAACAGTTAAATCGTCTGTAAATTTTAATAAAAACAATGGTATTTTTTCAAAAAAAGTAAATAATTTCTTAATATGCATTAAAAATGAGTTTTCGGGATTTGAACACCGGTGTATTGCTTCATATACATTGTTGTTGAAATCGCTAAAATTTTTCAATTTATAATAAATTTTAAAATAAATCATTTTGATAAACCATAATGTTTCTTTTCTGTGAATGTTAATTAACAGATATTAAATGTGAATTGAAATATACAACTAAAATACCAAACATATTAAGCCTGTGCAATAATAACCCCTCCCAAATCATGAATTTTTTTACATACTTTCTAGAAGGTAACAACATTTTACTTTGTGTTAAATGTCTCAAAATATTAAAAATGGATTTGACTGAAAGAATTACATGGTATTAGTGTCACAGTAACAAAAATAATTGTTTAGTTTGCATTCAAAATCACACAATGTCGATGTTATTATATGTTACTATAATTAGATTAGATTTTATTATAATAAACCTAATAAAATTTTACAAAAAACTTGCGATAGTTTAAAATTTAACTTTTATAATTTCAATTTTTAACAGCTAATCTTGTAAAGTTTATTAAAAATGAAATAATTCAAAAATAAATAAGTTAAAAGGATGATTCATTCTTTTTTCTATAATTTTGTATGTTGCAGAAGAAAATTAATTCTATAATTTCAATTTACAGTTTCGAAACAAATAGGATTTCCTTTGAGTGTTCTTCATTGTCAAGAAAAAAGGAAATTAGTACTTGAAACTGAACAAAGTATTATAATGTAAGTGTACTTTATTTAAAACCATTTTTAAATTCAAAAAATAGTCTGCAATATATTTTACAATCGAATATTGAAATGCATCTTACAAGATAAAGTTATAACAAATGCAAGTAGAATTTTACACATCAATTTCAATTTGGTAATTAAAATATCAATTTGTACTATTGAAAATCACTAAAAAATTCTGCTATTCCAATTTTTATTAATCTCCGAATTTCAAACTTATTTATATTTACAATTCATAAATGAACAAATTCATGAAGTAATCAACAAAAGTTTTTATGTTAAAAATATGTCACAGTATTAAAATAGTAATTGCAATGCAATTTAGCTAATGATTCAATAATATAATTTGGTTATTATAAGAAACAAGCTTGTTAAAAAAATTTCCTTTAATGTTAATTAGGCTATTAAAACCCGATAGGTAATAGATTTTGAAGGTAATAGATTTTAATAGATATTTTTGAATCATTCTTGAAAATGAAGTCTCAAAGGTGTGCAAATTAGGGGTGATAAACGGGTATTTAATTTAGGTAAAAATAAAAATTTTATTGAAATCTTTTAAATCACAAGTAAGAAAGGAAGGATGAAAAAAACCTTAACCTGTTTTATTACCTTGTGAAACTTGGCGGTGATTTGATCAGTCATTTGGCAACTGCAGTCGCATTTATCGTTCCTTTTTATTTTTTTTTATTCCCATCTTGCCGTAGTAGTAATTCATTTGATATTGGTTTCATTTTCATAATTCTTGTAATCACCTGGCAACCCCTGTCATCTTTTCTTTTTCTTTTTATTTTGTTCATTCCTGCCTGACACAGTTAGTCAATGGTTAGATTTTTAGTATCAATTTCATAATTGTAATCCCTGGCAACTCATGTGTTCGTTATCCTTTCTTTTATTTTTTCATACTCCTGAATACATATTAGCTATTCATTAAATTTTGACATTATTTTCATGATTCAGATATTCCCCTGGCAACCCATGTTCACTTTTCTGTTATTTTTATTCTTTTCATCCCTGCCCGCACTAGTAGTTATTCATTATATTTTAGTACCATTTTCATAATTCTATTAATCACCTGGCAACTATAGTCCATATTTTTATTTCAGAAATTAAACAGTTTTATCCTTTTCATTCCCGCATGCGTAGCAGTAATTCATGAAATTTTGGTATTCTTTTCATGATTCTAATAATTACGTGTCAACCCCTGTTGTCTTTTTTGTTCTTTCTATTCTTTTCCTTCCTGCCTGCAGTGGTAGTTATTCATTAGATTTCAGTACCATTTTCATAATTCTATTAATCACCTGGCTACTCATGAATTTATTTTTCTTTCTGCAATTCAACGGTTTTATTCTCTTCATTTCTGCCTGTCGTAGTAATTTGTTAGATTTTGGCATCATTTTCATGATTCCTAATATAAATACTATTTGGGGACCGCTAGCAAGCATACATATTCTACATCATTTATGGAAAGAAATTTAAAAATAATATTAAGTATGGTCATTCCAGAACGATATGTAAAAAAACCTTTTCTATGATAAAAAAGTAGAATTATCTTCAATTTAAATAAGTAGATATTAATTTACGTTTATCATTTGTTCGACATCGTAAATTTCTTTTTATTTTAAAAAATGAAAATTTAAAACAAATAACGTTTAAATAAGCCTTAGTTTTGATTCAAGTCATTACAAAAATAAATGAGACGAAATTTTAATCAGTTTTTAAGATAATTTAATAAGCTTTAATAATCATTTCAAATTATTTTTCTACTGAGATAATTTTATTAAGTCTATGTTTACATTCTTTATCTGGCGTCAAAGAATTTTTTTTTCAATAGAATTTAATGAAAACAAATGACGAAATAAAAATAAATTACTTCTGAATAAAGCCAACTTTCAATTCTTTTGTACACTCTGTTACAATAAATATAAGTAAGTGGACAGTTTCAAGGATAATTGTCAGCTGGACAAAAAGTAGGAAAATGTATATTTGAGATATTTTGACAACGTTGTGAAACTTGCGATTTATTTTCGACCAATTACTGTAACGAATTTAATATTCCCATTTAAATTTATGTTATTTGTTTGAGGCCTTTAATGTATTAATTGAAAATTGTTTTATTTTTCTTCTTTTTATTTTTTTTCTTTATATTTTTTATTATTTTTATTATTTTTTATTGTTTTAATTATCAAATTATTGAGTCAGAATCAAGCAATTAAATAAACAAAATGGAGAAACAAAAATTAAGTACTTTATACCTAAGCATTGAAGAAAAATTTTATTCTGATAAAAGAATTTTCTTTCAAAATATTAAGAGTGGACTGTAATTCGAATAAATACATATCTGTCATGCTGCTGTTGAATAAAAATGCTATAATCCAAAAATGTCAGCTTTTCCAACATTTCACATTTTGTCCTAATTTTAGCCTATTTTCACACTACTTCCTATCCTTTGCACTTAATTAAAAGGTTATGTATGTGTTTTAAATTGATATGCTGGTGGATTGGATTTTTCTATACGACAGTAACTTAATATTGGATGTTCCAAAGATGATAGATAAGAAATTAAAAAAAAAAAAGTTGCATGCTAGTTTTCTTATAAAGTCAGTCTATATGTTCTATGTCATATGTCTATGTTCTATGTCTATATGTTCTATATGTCAGTCTATAGCTATGAATTCTATGTTTACACGATACTTCTATTAGAATAATACCAAGAAAAATATACATCAGAAAATACTCTTAAAACATATGTTACTTCATAACAAAAATCATAAAAATGTTACATTGTTTTTTAATTAGCACAAATTTGTTACTGTTTTGAGATTCATGAGAATATTCCCTTAACAAGCCTTAATATTCTGATTATGAGTTGATTTTTTATGTTATTAAAATTTCATCTGAATATTTAAATATTAGATATTTCAAACAGTCGCATACTTATAAAATAATTGATTTCATTTTTATCTTCAGACCTATTTTAGCATTCATCATTGGTTTGGTACTCCTAAGCACAGCAGGAGAAATTTATTTCATGAAATTTCCATTCGATCCAACATCGAAATTTCAAGGTGAATATTGTTTTTGTAAACATAACAACTATTTTATGAAAGATTTTAATTTATTATCATTGGTTTGGTACTCCTAAACACAGCAGGAGAAATTTCCAGCTAGCCCAACATCAAAATTCTTTGGTGAATGTTGGCATTTTAATCATAACAACTATTTTATGAAATATTTTAATTTATTAGAATAGTAGAATTTATCGTATGATAATAATATTTATTTATATGTATCAAAAGAATTTTATTAATAAAATAGAATGATTTTTTTATCAAAAAATCTGAAAACATATAAAATAAAACAGCAATTATAAGTAATCAAAATTTCAATTTCCCACAGAGCACAAAAATATCTTGCTTTAGTACTGTCTTTTTTGAAGCTTATTATTTTAAAAATGCATGGAAGAAATTTACAATCAAATATCGTACTTTACCGGAAAATATGCATTGTGTGAATCCAATGATAACAAGCCAATTTGACAAATGAAATATCTCATTATATAATATAATAAATAAATATCTAATACTTAATATAATAATTAAATAATAAATTGATAATTAAATGTGATATAAAAATTATCTAATATTTAATCATATAATCTAATAATTAAATAAGAAAGATGTAAAATGTGATTCTGAATTGAGAGCTAGTATGTTGAAAAAATTTACAGTAAAAAGTTTCTGGCACCTTCAGTACAGCATCCGTAAACGTAATATTTTATACCGGAACTTGCAGAGTAATATTTATTTAAATAACTCAGTAATTTTAAATTAAATATTGCTTTCAAAGATTTATCAGAATTTAAGTATCGTGAAATTTTACTATAGAAGATAGATTTTACGGAGAAAAAAAACTGTCTAACTGAGTGACGGTACTTTTTACCGTAATTTAATATTGATGTTTTTGCAGCGTACATTTAAGTATTTTGTTAACAAATTAAAACATCTTAGACATTTTGAGTTTTTTACTCATTTAATACATTAAAATGAAATTAATATTTTTTTTTTTAAAAATTCCTTCAGTTTTAATTTCATTACAGATCAAGGATCATGTGCATTAGAAGGGATTGACAGTTTGAAGAGCAGATGTGTTCAATTTAAATTTTCCTCATTAATATTTAAAAAAATTAGTGTCATGAAGCAATTTAATTAAGAAAACACTTTTTACATAAAATTTAAGCTCTTAGTTATTACCACCTTTATTAGAAAAAACTATATAATGAACGTACCAATCACATAAAATAAAGTCAATTAATCGATAAAACTCAATGCATTTTAATTTTTATTCATATGAATTATTCATAACAAGTTGACAGTTGGATTTTTAATAAGAACACATGCATAAAATTTTATAATTTCCAACAACAGAAAATGGTGTACTTGAATGAATAATTTATTTTATTTCGTTTCATTGCATTTGAGTTTCAAAATAAAAAGAAGTTGAAATAAAATCGTAAATGGGAACAATATTATTGCAAAGCCATTATTCAAAAAGGTAGAACCATGCTATTACCTATTTTGACTTTTTTTGTTAAAAAGTAAAACAAAGTCCAACTGTATTAGGCTTTTTTTGCACTTTATTTTCTGTACATAAAAAGCAAAGTCTCTTAATTTTATACATTTCAAATGGAAATGTTTATCATCAATTCAAAAAATAATCTATACAAATTATTTAAAAGCTTTTAAAAACACATTTAACATATTCACTCACAGCTTTTTACAATTAATAAATTGTACAAATGTCATTGTAAAATATAGAAAAATATGTCAGAATTTAAGAAAATATGCTATTTTAAGCCATTTTTTTCGTTCTATTAATGAGTCATATTTTAGATAAAATTTACTGCTTAGTAAAAATTTTTTATCATTATGGTAACATTTTATTTCTATCACATTTAAAGCAAATGCAATTGCACGTTTTCTCTTTTTCAACATTATTGCTGTATTTCATTTTGCATTCATTAAATATCATATCAGCATATTTAAGAAAAACTGAGAAATAAAACCTTCTAAACTGAGAAATAAAAGTATGTTCAAAACTACTAGAAAATGGTAAAATTTACCAGTTTCGGCCTCTATGGAAAGTCCAGTAATTTTTGCTGAAGCACTTTGGCAATGATAGTAGTAGATTTAAGAATAAAATACGGATTCACATAATTGTGATAAAATTTTGTAAATGTGGTAAAATTCGGTAATTTTATTATGGTACATGGCAGAAAACCCATTCTTTTGAAAACCAGAACTTTTGGTAAACCAGTATCATGTTTTTTGGAATAATTACCAAATTATGGTTTAAATGCCGTTTAGTTTGGTTTTTATAACCAGAATTACGTCTTTTTGTGTTTATTTTTTTTACTAGAAATATCATTACCGCGCAATAAGGTAATTTTAAAAATTTTATTTAGGAGTATAATAAAAATGTATTACGATAGTAACAATTCCCAGATAACTCAATTCAATAATTTTTTTCACAAAAAAATAACAATAATAGTCGTTTTTACTAAAATTCATATTCTAAATTTAGAAACAATTAAAAATATTAAATAGTATTTTTCTATTGAAAATTTCATTCGTTTCAAAAATATACAAATATAGAAAAACAGTCTACACATGGGCTTTATTTTTACATATTTGTATAGTTTTGAAGCAAATGAAGTTTTCAATCAGATAATGTCAGATAACGCTTCTATTTTTTAGAATTATTTATTTAATTAAATAGTTTTGCAAAAATTACCATTTATGCTTGAAAAATCATTTTATTCTACTAAGAAAATGGCATAGTTTGTAAATAGCCTCAAAAGTATTTTATGACGCTTTCTTGAAAGATTTAGCATTTTTGTATGCATACTGATAGTTTTTTTTGCAAGTATTGAGCAACCAAAGATTCGTTTCTTTTTTGCCCCGATGGCAGCACAAAACTTTCAGCGTCAAAGCATTTGAAAATTTGTTTAAATTTAACGAAAGATTTTTCTTAAAAAAAATTAACTGTTTTATTAATAGCTGATGGAAAGAAGCTATTTCAACATTTTTTGCTGTTAATAAAAATGATAGAGGTACTTTTTTATTTATATTAGTGCTATATTTGTGGTATTGAAACATTTTCGAGATCATATGTTGGAAAGAGCGAAATTTGCTCTGATAGAGAGGGATTTTTAAAGAATTGAAAGTTTGAAAAGGCCAAGATATTTGAAAAATAAGGAATTATGGCCTTTTAAATGACCAAAAGAAAATAAAAATACGCATCATGGAAACTTATTCATAACATTTTCATCTATTTGAAAGCTAGTAAATATTAAAATAAGTAAAATATTAATTCTTTTAACGACAATGTTCTAACGATTATTTTAACACACTTAGTTGTAAATAATATTAAATTATTGTATTTTAATTTTATTTGACTATTTTATTTTTTATCTTAAACCATTTTTATTTTTAGTCTCCTTAAAAAGACTGTTCTATTCACTGTCAGCAGTTCATAACACTAAGAAGCTGATAAAAATAGATAATGACAGACATCCGATGCCTATGCTTCGTGGAATATTTCTCCTAACTGTTGTAATGAATATCCTAGCACACACTTATTTAATGTACAATCATTTGTTTTTCTTTAAATACAGTAAGTATAGGTTTCATTATTGATTATTTTATATTTTACATTATACTTTTGTCATTATAAATTTAATCTAAATGAAAGATTTGAGTTTTCATGACTTAGTAACGAATTTAAACTATTTTACATTTGATTAAAAATTAAATATGTTTAACGAGCGTACAATATAACGTTTTAAAAATGTAAAATGTTTTGGTGTTTAAATTTTAGTATTTTGCTTCTAATTTTTAAGATTCGATGTTAGGATTTTTGTTAGGTTTGTATTTGATGTTAGGATGTTACATAAAATTGTCTAATATTTAATGATTTGTTATTAAGTTTTAATATAGTCAGCTTTATTTAAAAATTTTTGTTTCTGTCTAACATTTTATATATAATGTAGGCTTAGTGTGGATGTAGCGGTATTATTTTAAAGTTGATAAATTACCTACCAATTTTATTTATTTCTGAGACAGCCATAAAAACAGTACACTTTCCCAAACTTTCAAGTGTAGGTTTGGTAGAAAAATTTAAAATCTTTTTTTTCGGACACTTTAGTACAAATAAGTTGCCTATTGTGATAAAAATTAAAACGGCATAGAAAAATTTAAAATCAGTTAATATCTACCGTTCTTACATAGTATTTAAAATTGTTCAAAATTTTTAAAAGAAAACGCACTTTTTGGGACTTTTTTAATATGCTAAAAAATTTAAAAATAGAGACGCTTCCGTTATTTACGATTGTTTGTTGGTTTAAATAACGTATATAAATTCATTAAATATTTTTTTACACATATGCAACGTTTATAAAAAAAAGCCGTAGTTTACCAATTTATCATATTTTCACTAAACAACTAGTTGCAAATTTTGTGAGAACATAACAAACCAGATATTTGAGTTCCATCTGAAAGTTTATTTTTAGTAGTACGAAATTTCTAACAGTCATCTTCCTTGGGACGTTTTGTGTATCTTAGAATCCATCTGTAATGAAGCTAGTTCCTGAATATGTTCTCTTTTATATTTATTATTGTCAGCAGAGCATTCATTGCGTGAACAAACAAAACGCATTTCATTGTGTTACCGAATCAACAACTTGAAGTAATTTTTGATCTTGATTGCTTGAAAGATTTGATTACTTGAAAGACATGTTTTGGTCCATAAATGAAATATTTGTTCTATTATCACAGTAAACTTCTCAGGCATGGGCGATTTTAAGCTGGAACAGCTATTCTTTTTTATTTAAGTTTCTGTATGGATCTAACGTATATATACAACGTAAGGACTCGGCTGCGATGGGACAAAAGACTAGGAAACCAATCTGCCGAATTTTTGCAACCTTTCTTTTCGTTATGTTTGTTATCTTGCTTTTACAAGCAGCTACGTAAGTAGTGACCTTGCTCAAAATTTAAAGTCTTCTCACCTAGTTTTAAATAAATAAAAGTCTTAAATTTATCACGTTTTATGAGTCTTCCTCTTCTGAGTATAAGAATTGTAAGTCACATTAAGATTCAAAATTCGGCAACAAAACTACGAAGGATTTCATACTTTGTCACACAAACGTCTGATTTGTTTTAACATAGTAGATGTTACTTAAGAGAAACTTACATCTTTATTGCATGCAAAAAATATCACATTGTTTCACTCCTCGCAGTTATATGATGGTAGTTCATTTTAAAGGAAACTTCGTGGCTCACCAAATATTGGTCAATAAAACTAGTGTCTGGAAATGACAATCCTACTTCTTGAGAGTAGATTGTGACTCGTAAGACCTTGATTTGATTTGATTTTATAACCGTAGTTGTACAGCCGACCCAATTTTTTGGTTTACGACTACTAATGTTCAACTCCGTAGCCTTGTAATTTTGAACTCACTCCAGAAGACAAGGGAACGCCTGGATCAATTATTGGGGAGAAATTTGCCTCCGTGGAGGACTTTT
This sequence comes from Parasteatoda lunata, assembly GCA_949128135.1. NCBI lineage: Eukaryota > Metazoa > Arthropoda > Arachnida > Araneae > Theridiidae > Parasteatoda > Parasteatoda lunata. The sequence goes on along the minus strand of OX421973.1, from coordinate 8,330,890 downwards.
TGGGGGAACCGAAGGTGTTAGCCGATTTTAATTTTTTATGCGATTTTTCTTCTTTTTACAATAGGAAGCTTTAAAGCACTAAGGCGTTATAAAGTATTGACCCACTCTTTTTAAGAATAAGATAAGCTAAACTTCAATTGATTTTGTATCAAACTTTATAGAGAAACAATAGAAATTCCATAGGATTCCACAATTTAAAATCATATATAATTATTTCGCTTTAATTATTCCTTCAATCTTTTTAAAATAGATTCATTGTTTACATTTGTTGTACAGGTTCCCCCATCATTAATGTTATTGAGATACCTTTAAACACTGAAAAAGTAGCAGTATATATGCGTCAAAAAATTCGTTTCTGACATTGTGAATTACAGAATCGTGGAAAAAAATAAATAATCAACCATTAGATCTAATTATTTTAGGCATACATTTTATTAACTGCGCCCTAATTTCATGAATTAACAATCAATCAGATTATTTTTGACTCTAAAGTGAGTCCTTTTCTTAAAAATGATTTTTTAGATTTATTTATGTAATATTAAACGCATTGTTAAAATAAAATTTTTATTTAATTTGTACGTGCAATTCTAAGAAAAAATTTTCAAATAAAATAGCAGAAAAGATTTACAAAATATAACGAAAATTAAGACATTTCATTCAGTTTTAGGAGCATGTTTATTATTTTTTTTATTTGGAGAGTGAAGAATATTACATTTTAAAATAGTATGTTTAATTTTTTTTAACATAGTAGATAACATTGTTCTGTGACATTTAAAAATAAATAGATCAATATAATTTGTGTAACATACATTCACTTTTATCTATCTGTTGTTTTATTTGCTGTTTGTTGTTTTATTTGTTAATTTTAATATTTTTATTCTAGGCAGTATCATTAATTATTTAGAATATATGCAAAATTTCTCCTTTTCTGTTATTGCAAATGGATCGAATGGCATTGAAAATTATTTCTTTATAGCGTAAGTTGTGCATTTTAAAGTTGTTTTATTTATATTTAAAATTTCCAGAAATTTTATGAAACGAATGCAAATTGTGAAGATTAAATGCTTAGTTATGAAAAAGAATTCAATGATTTATCAAATTCATATTTGTTAATTAAGTTTTGAAATCGACTTTATATTTTGCGCTTCTCTATAAATGTTTCTTTAGTATTCATTTTTAACTAAATATTTATAATAAAACATAAAATGTTTTATGGTAAAATTATTTAAGTTATCTTTATTTTCCTGATTCACAAGATATTTAAATGTATTTTTTTATATATTTTATGCAATTTACAATTAATATATTATCAATTCTAATTATTAATTCTAATTATATCAGAGATTGAGCAATTTGAAAAACTTAATTGAGGTGTTTAATTTAAAATATCCCTATTTAACGAAATTTCACTGCTTATACAGTGAAATTTCGTTAGAGTAATCTCATTGTGTTAATTTTGGTAACAGTTGCTGTTTCATTTCCAATATTTACCAATATTTAATGGATTGTAAATCAATCTTCAAAACAGTTGTAGAATTTTAGTTTAGTTTAGATTTCTCATATAAATTAATTAAACTATTTAAGCATAATGTTTAAATAGTGTTATAAGTGTCAGTAAACATGTTTACAAGAGTGCTTCAATAATTTAATAATTGCCTTTTAATTTTACTAAAATACATTTCAGTGGCTTCCTTATAACATATGTTCGTTGGAGAAATTTGTCTGCTAAAAATAGTCAACCTGCTAAAATGAGTTTATTTAACCTTTTAGTGAAACCTTACGTTAGGTAAGTAAACATATATTTCTCTTTATGGCATTTTGAATAATTTTCTATAAATTTTTTTGTATTTCAAATCAGTTCACAATTTTTCCAGTTTCTGAAGACAATCAGTTTCCCTAAATCGTAATTGAACTGCAAATGACTATATGACCGCAAATGTACTCTAGGATATAGATCGTTAGTTTTTTTTTTTTTTTTTTTTTTTTTTTTTTTTTTTTTTTTTTTAAATTTTGAAAGTCTAGTAACTGACTTCTATGAAGACACACTACTAATTGATTAGTAGAACGTGATAACTAAAAATCATTGCTAGAATTAATTAAAATATTTACATATCGGAATATCGGAATACTAGAGCGTAAGTTTTAAAAAAAATTGTATGCTTTAAAAGTAAGAGACGACTAATGTTTGAATAGATTATTGTAAAATGAATACAAGCCATTTTTTCTATGTTCCAAAGACAGAAAAAAATTGGCTACAACAATTCTTAGTTTTTCATAAATTTCTGCATAAAGTATAAACTCCTAATAAAATAATAGAAACATTTAAGGACAGTTAGGCTATCGTAAGACACATGTTAAGATTGAGCACTTAAAAAAAAAAGGCCAGAATTTTCAGATAGCATTTTTGCGAGTATTAGAGGAAAAATATGTTCTTCTGAATATAAATAGAATATCCTTATTTTTTAGAATAAAAATCTTGTTTTATAGCCTAAAACAGTTAACACCTGAGACCTAATTAACACTTAAGACATGCAATAATCTTTATAGACTTGCTCAGAAAGATACAAAAAGTGTTTTAAGAAGTTAAAAAGTTCAAGTTTGTAAATACAATGTAGATTGTAGACTATAAATTGTAATTTGAACCAAAATTTGAGATTTATATGAGACATTGAAAGGGTTAGTATGAGACATTATTAATTTTGAATATAATTTTGTTTTATGACAGAATTTTTTTTATGTTAAAACAAAATGAATGAAATAAAACTAAACGATAGAATATAATTTTGGTACTAAATCATATAAATGAAAAATAATCGGGTAAGTTTAGAATTGAAAAATATAAACGTGCTCTATTAACTGGCTGTGTGTGTGACTGAAGTCATTCTTGTCCATAGATGGCACCACTGAATAAATAGAAACGCACCTATTGTCTTAAATTCGCTTGGTTTCTCCAAGCACGCTTGTTGCTATTGGCAAGTAGCAATAAAAACAAAAACAACAACAAAATATTACTTTCTCAGTTTCGCACTTTTCAAGGGGCTAATGTAAGAGTTAGTTTTTTAATAAAATAAGACAAAATTAAAAACTTTGCTCTGATGCAACAGTTTAAAAAAATATTTAGAATTTTGATTTCTGATTCATATCAGCTATATACAGTAACAAATAATATGTAGTTAATTTAAAATTAATAGCTATATTATATTTCTCTTTTTACAGGATGACATTAATGCAACTTCTTATTATTGCAATCTTCCTACTTCTTCCGTTAATTGGATATGGACCGTTTTGGGGTGATTTTGTTGGACCTTACTTAAAAAATTGTAAGGAACGGTGGTGGATCAATCTGTTTTATATTCAGAATTATTGGGATTCCGAAAATTCAGTGAGTTTTAACCTTATTTGTATAAAATATACATTACAGTTATATTAATCATTGAATTATTTTTATTATCTTAAAGTTAGGAGCGACAATAAAAAACGCATTATTTTTAAAATTTTTAAAATATGAAAAAAATAAAGTTAAATAATCTAGTGCCTACGCCATAAGTTTTAAAATATCATTTGCATTTCAAGAGACAAAATTTGATAAAAATTTTTAAAGTATTTAACTTTATAAAAATTCTAGCACAGGAATAGTTAAGAATTTTCGTAAATTTTCTAGCTTGTAAGAAAGTCATAAGAATTAAAATATAAATAAATAAATAAAACTCTTTTTTTAGGGAAAAAATTTAAAACACTGTTCTACTTCTCTATTAATTATTATCTGTGAACTATGTTCTTGTTCTCTTTATGGATATGCTTAAATCATTTGTTGTTAAAATATTATTTTATACTAATTATTCTCCGCCATCAAAGTTACAAAAGGTAAAAATGAAACAAACACTTATAATTAAACTGAAAAAGAAATTTTTACTACAACTTGTTTTAAAAAAGATAACATCTAGAAATAACAAGTAAAAATTCTACTGGCAGGCCACAAGAAAGCATATTAAATGTCAACAAAAAATCTGATCGAAAAATCTGAAAAATCAAACTGAAAAATCTGATAATGTAAAATTTTTTAAAGTTTAAGTTATAAAAAGAATAAAATATAGCCAGTTTTTCAACTAGCTAGAATTTAATCTTTCATAACATATGTAGTCGAATAATTTATACTTTGCGATAAACCAAAATATGTAACTATGTCCATTTAATTTTCCAGAAAATTTGTGTAAGGCAGATAATTATTTTTATTTATTTCATTTCCATCACCACAATTGTATTAAGTATTTATTGAAAAGTATTTATTAAACACACTAAGTAGTTTTTAATTACCTTTACAGTATTCTTTTAATTAAATAAAAATATTAATCAAAATTAAAATTTCGAGTCTCTCCAATAATAAAAGTTTTGTATTGCGGAATTTTGCTCAGAAACTCTTCAAATGAAAGTTTGCTACTAATGTATATTTATTAATGAGAATAAAACATTCTAATTCTTATTTTACACGAAGCTTTATATGTCTTTTGTTTATTTAATTAGATAATTATGCGTCTTCATTTTGATCAAGTCTGATAGTTCGGCAGGGGGACCGGTCCTATTTTTTTCAGATACACAGTAAATGTGATGAAAGTGAAATTTTGCTTTTTTACATATTATAGAGATCATAAAAGCATTAGATTGTTTTCTGGTTTCTTTTTAACAGGAATTTTTCCATATACTTTATTCATTCACCCTATAATTATACGGACTTATACAAGTCGAACACGGCAGCTTGATATTTTGTTCCAGAAACTCAATAAATGTGTTAAAAGTTAGTCGCTAATATATAGTTTAAAAATGTTAAAAACCGTAATTGATATTTCGTTTTGTTTTCCTCAAAAAATTTTCCTTTATTTTATTTTTTACTGAAATAATGATGCACATTTTTAGTTATCAAGCCTCATAGTTTGTGAATCACTTATTTCAGAAACTGAGAAAAGTATTTTAGGTTCAGAATGAGATAAAATATTTTAGGTACAGGGGCATGAAATTTTATGTCTAATATAAAGCTTTCCATACATTTTTATTTTTACCTGAATATTTATGTACCATTTCAGGAAATACAAGCCAAATAAGAATCATTTAACATACGTTATTTATAGTACTGTATACAGTTATAGAACCCTTTCAATGATATCTAAAGGAACTATTCTACATTGATGTAAATAAATCTTATAGCACGATATTATGTACATGTATGTTATACACGACAGTATAATACAGTTTCAAAAAGAAAAGTTCTTTAGAGATTATTAAAAATTGTAAAGAAAAACCATTTGTTCGCAGTATATATATATATATATATATATATATATATATATATATATATATATATATATATATATATATATATATATATATATATATATATATATATATATATATATATATATATATATATATATATATATATATATATATATATATATATATATATATATATATATATATTGAGCACCAAAATAGTCATATTTTCATGATTATATAAATATGAATATAATTATATTAACCATAAAGCTTTATCTTTATCTATTTTTGTAGTGTTTATATCATACCTGGCTACTAGCTGCTGTAATGCAGTTGTATGTTATTGCTGTTCTTGTACTTTGGTTTCTAATAAAGTAAGATTTTTTCTACATTTAAATTTCATTATAAATAGACAAGGGTAATTTAAAATGTCCAATAAACTAAGCTTTCTGGTATATTACATTTTATAAATTTACCGTTATTAACTAAGTAAAGTATTTTTGCGCGTGTAAACTATACTTATAAATTGACTAGTGTAAGTAGTAAAGTAGAAAAGAAGTAATCTTTTCGTGTGCTTCGTAAAAAACTATTTTCCGTTGAATATTTCAAAACTTTACTATAATTTTTTTTTACTTAAAAATAACTCATTAAAAAGAATCGTAAGATATATGAATCTGAAAGCAATCTTTAATTTCAGGTTCGTCATCAAATTATCACATTTTATGAATTTATTACATAAATAGTTTGGATACTTGACCTAAAATAGGTTTTAAGGTTGGAAATATTAAAAAAAGTAACCATATAAACTGAGAAATAATCAAATGAATAATTTAAGTACTGTATACTTTGGTTTTATTATCCATAATTATTGTTTTTTATATAAGAAATGCCATTACCATACCTTACGGTAGTTTTGTAAGAATTTTTTTTCCGTGTTCAATTTTAATCATCAGATGTTATTTTTATTTTATACAAAAATGATTCATTTTCTTGCAACTAAAATTTATTTCATATTTAAATAATGTTTATGAGTTACATTAAAAAAGCAAAATTAACGTCAATTTTTTTCCATGATTCTGGACAAATCAGGTGACCTTATGCGAAAATGTTCTATTTTAAATCCTGCCTAATATATATTCCTAACTAAATATTTACAGGAATTACCATACACTGATCTTGTATAAACGTAATCTCTTTCAAATGTACTTGAACATAAATATGATGCTAGGTTGGACCACACTATAGTTCTTCTTAAAATTGATTGCCAGATTCTGAGGATCAACTTGAATGGAAAATTATACATTATTGTAATACCTTATTATTCCTGCAACAAATTTTCACGATATTATGGTTTTGAATTATAATGGTTCATCGCTGAAGTATTTTTTTTTTTTTAAAAAGAGTGCATTGTGCTTTTCGATTTGATTTATTTTTCCCTTCGGTCATTTTCTTATAATGTAAGGGTATTTCAGTGTATATTTAAAATTATTTTTTGCAGATAACTTCTAACTATCAGATAAAAAAACCGCTTTATCACAAATTTAAAATATTGTATGTAAATAGCCATAGTCTGGAAAGTAAGTACAATGATAAATAATAAATAAGAAAAAAATATTGATCTGTTAAGTTTCCCAACTGATTATGATTCGTAAATATTTGATATTACAGGAGGCCAAATATCGCAATGATTATAATAATAGCACTGATTGTTTGTGGAATGGCTCTCGTTGGATCAATTGTATTTGTACATAAATTGCCTGGTGCTTTAACAATGTATTTACTGGATGGCATGTAAGTAATTACTTTTTTTTCAGGTAGTATTGATTTCACGCAACTCACATTGAATAAAGTAGCTTAGAAGTACAGACATAATTCTATCATTAAGATTCGGTTGCGTATTTATTATTTAAAATGCTTACCAATTTGGAATCGAATTTTTTGGATAGTCACGATATGGAAAAACTCACTTTTAAAATTAATCTGCCTGTAATAATTTGCCCGTTTATAAACTACAGAAAATGTTTAAATTTTGCTGCTTTAAGAAAAAAATATTTCCTTTCAACGCAAATTTTACTACTACGTTGCACTGCTTACGAAGTTTCAATGATTTGTAAGTTGTTCTCTTATCTTTTTTTGGATATCATAATAAGTAAGAGTAGATCATTTTAGATGTAGAGTATAACTCACTCATAAAAGTATGAGTGAGTTCTCACTCACTCATAACGTGCAGTATAACATATTTATCAATTTAATAAAAATATTACAGAGTCATATTCAGTATCAATTAAAGATGTTTCTTTTTATTTTAGAAACAAATACTACTTTCAATTGGTTTTTAAAATTCAACGTAGAAAATTTAACTAAAAAAAAATGGTAACTGAATTTAAAAGGAGGTATATTACAATGTTAAATTTTCTGTTAATTCTTTACTGTTTTTTATTTAATGTTTTTTCGTTAATTTTACAAATTTTTTTAAAATTCTAAATTAGTTTTTAGGGATTAAAATGGAGAGTTGGTTTATAAGTAGTTATAATCTTAGTTTAAATATAAAGCCTTTAAATTATTTACTGCGCATAATCAGTCATAAAAATATTTATTTCTAGGTATCACTCCTATTTACTTTACGCATTGATTAGTTGCTATAATGCAACTTTTGAATGATATGATACAAATTTTCTTGTTAATATTAATCATTATATTATGATAACTACTAGAGAATATAACATTTAAAAAAAACAAAATGTAGAGTTTAAATAAAAAATCGTGTATAATTTGCAGAGGCTAGATAAAAACTGATGATTTTTGAAAATAACTTAAGTTGTTATCCCGCAATTAGTTTTAGAAATAAAAACGAAAATTTTAAGTTCTCTAAAGATAGTACAATGAATTATATACACATCAGCTAGGTGCAATATTAATGACTACTTGCATATTTTAATTTTGTTTCGTAATAATTTTCCAAATCCATAATTGTATTTGATTTACTCATCCTACTTCGTGCCCAGTGAGACAAAAGGCCAGCTTCTCGGTCTTTTGCAATCTTTTTGCGCCAGCTCACTCGGTCTTTTGCACAAGATCTCGCCTCAGACCAGCTCGACCATCCCGCCTGCCTCCTTTCTTCTTCCACCCTTCTTCTTCATGTCAGCATGGGTCTGCCTCTTTTTTGTTTGCCTTCTGGTGCTCACGTTAAGACTACTAATAGTATTTATGTTGGTGGCATTCCCAATACGTGCCCTAGCACATTCCACCTTTTTTTCTTAACTCTGTTTATAATTGGCTCTTATCTGGTTTTGCTGTAGAGTTCTGAATTTTAAATGGTCTGAGAACAGAATATTTTTTGAATATTTCTCGAACATCTGTTTCACCAACTATTTAGTTTTGTACTCTGAAGTTTTGTTAGTTTCCATGTTTCTGACCCCTGCAAGTGTACACTCCTTACCATTGAATTAAGAATTTTAATATTAGTATTTAGCATAAAATTATTTGACCACCAAATTTTTAAATGTTTTTTCTTTTAATCATAATTGTGCTTTTGAAATTCTTGCTCCCATTTATTCATCTGTTGCTCGCTTTCTAACAACAGTTGCACCAAGGTAAGTAAATTTCGCAACATCTTCTATTTCTTCCCTTTCAATTTCAACTACACGGTGCTAAAATCCTAAAATAACAAGACAAATACAAAGTTATATAAAAAATAAATTAAACTGTGTCATAAGAAATGAATGTTTTCGAAAAGTTAAAATCAGGATAAATCGGGTATAAGGTAACCTAATTATTGTCAAACCATCGTATTTCTAATTTGTGCTACTTTTTATTACCAGATCAGGACCTAAAATGTGGAACACACTGTTTATTAAAACCTTTGATCACATTGGACCATTTTCAATTGGGCTTGTAACTGGTTATTTAGTAGCCAAGCATAAAAAGAGTCTCAATTTTGGAACAGTAAGTAAAACTCAAACACTAAAAAATTTCGCTGCATTACTAAATGTTTTTTTTTTTGGAAATATAATTTAAACATAAAATAAATAGTTAATAAAAGTTTAAATTTTTCTAATATTTAAATAAATTAATTAATAAATTTTTCTAATGTATTTTGATGTATTTTCTCTATATGTTGTTATATGTGAAATTGATAAATTAATTAGTAACATCCTACTGTAAATAACTATTTATTGAGCAATAAACATACGTCATCATGTTTATGTTGAGTTAAACCATCAGTATTTAGTCTGAATTTATCCAGGAAATATATATATATATATATATATATATATATATATATATATATATATATACGCCTCCTTGCTATTCAACAAAATTTCCTTCCAATGAATCCCTGTTGAACTTTATCTCATTTTCAGAGTAATTGAATTGTCATATTAAAAACGATGAAGTATTTTAGTCGAGTTGGATGTTTACAAGATTTTTTAAACAAAATAACAGTATTTTGTGCAAAAATAATTCTTAATAAGTTATAAATTCAATACACGGAATTCTACTTACAACAAGAACAACATTAATGGCAAATTATCTGTAACTAGTTTCGATGAATTGGATGAAAGTTGAAAAATATATGTCAATTAATTTAAAAATGTTGTTTTGTGATAACTTCATTTAATGTTTGAGAAAGCCTGTAATTCATTGAAACACCCGTCAATGCAATATCACTTATCTTTCGTATTTTTATAAGCTTATAAATTGTAAGTTAAACTTTTAACTATTATTTTCAAGCCTGCACATTGCTAAAAAGGCATAAAAAAAAATTTAAAACTATTTTTTTCTTCAAAACTTTCACTGCTATTGAATATATTACAAATATTCAAATTGCTCAAAAAATACACTCTTCGAGTAAATATTACATGTCGCAAAAGAAAAAGCCATAAGCTTCAATGACAAAAGGCAGGAATTCAAACATTTTGATCAAACAAATTAAATTCTTCGAAAAATTTGCCTTTGTCTTTGAAAAATACTATATTTTGTAAACATAAATCACCCTTTAATTATAGACCTCCTTCAAAGATTTTAAGTATCAATTAGTTTTCGACTTATTATCAGCATATAATTTGGCAATATTTCGCCATGTTAGGTATTTAAAGATAAAAGTGCAATTATTTTTATCTCTTAATTTAGGTGGCAACAACAGTTTTATGGTGTACAGCAATAGCTTCACTTCTTGCTGTCTTTTTTGGACTTTATGAATACAGACATGGAGATATGAAAATGGATTCTTCATTATCTATTTTATATGCCATGCTAAATAGAAATGTATATGGTCTTTTCTTAGCATGGTTTACCATAGCTTGTGTCACTGGTAAAGCCGGTAAGTGCTTTTTAAAATATTCTTGGAAATTCATATAATAAAATTTCAAAATAAATTGTCCAAATTAATTCAAATACTTGGGTTAAAATAGTTCTGAATGAAATTTTTTTAATTAACCGTAGCAGAATTAAAATGTTCGTGTTTAATCTATTATTTTTACTCGATATATATTTTCCAATTTTTCGTTAGTATATTGTTGTGCTCAAAAAATTTTCTTCTGATAACCTAAGAGAACCAGATATTCTATATTTATAAAGTTTTGAAAAAATAATACAATTATCTCTCAGAGAAATACATACATATGGTATTATAAATATTTATTATTATAAGAAAATAACGTGAGTTTTTTTAAACTTTCGTATTCCGATTTAAACCAATTTTAATTTACTAATTTTTATCTACGTAATAAATATAAAATTTGATTAACGGAAAATGAAAAATTTTCAAAAGCATAAACCATAAAAAACATGAAAAATATCGATATCTTTAAACAATATCTAATCGGAATCTAAATTAAAAACTAAAACAAATTTGAGTGAACTGTTATCGTTGAATTATATTTCCTTCCATAAGATTTATAATAGAAAGTGATTTATAATTACATTTAGCTATTTGAACTTCTGATCAAAGATACCCTAAAAAAGGACTGCATTGTTAAGCAATAAAATGTATATTTCAGCTTATAATCTGAGAAAAATAAAAACTGTACAATATTTAAGTACACTTTCGTGGTAAAAACTATTAGAATATGGTAAAATTTACCGTGTTTTTGGCTCAATGGGAACCACAAAAAATTGGTAATATTTAACAATGCTCTTTTGTGATTGTTTTTGGAACAATAAAATATGATTTTATAATATGTGATAGAAAATGGGATAAAATTCGATAATTTTATCCCTAAGAGCTAGAATTTTGAAATCTAGAATTTCTGGTAAATTGTTATTTTATGAAAGAAAAAATTGTTTATATGAATGAAATGCTTAAATGATGTGTATTATCAACCAGACTTGCAGTTTTTTATATCATAAATACCATACCGGTATGGTAAATTTATCAGAGTTTGTTCTCAGTATAAGATTGCAAGAGATTGTTTTTTTAACATTTATTTAGACTAATGTATCTTGACTATAAGACATCGTTTCTAGAGTTTGAAAAAACAAAAATAGTTCATGTAATACAATCTTAACGTTATTACATTTTTAACATTTCTAGTGAAAAAACTAAATTTTATAATACAATTTTGCTGCTACCGTAAGTGTTTAATTTTTATTTTATTCTGATCTCAGTAATGTTATTTCAGGTTTTATCCCTGACATGCTTTCTTGGAGAGCTTTAATACCTGCATACAGACTGTGCTTCTTAGCATACCTCTTGCATCTCGTCATTATATATTATCATATCGGTATACTGCGAGAAAGGGTGTATTTGAGCCACGAAGAAAACGTAAGTAAAATTATTTTTTATTCAGTATTTTATTTCATAATTAGATACATATGAATTTCTTTAATATTGGATAATTCTTCTATAACACCTAACTTTTTCTCCTAATGTGCTATGTATTTATAGTTTCCTTTGTAAAACATTTATATATCTTTTCCTCTCATTATCTTCCTTGGTAAACTGCCATTTTCCACTTGTACGATCTTTTTCTGTTCGTCATATATTGCTGTTGTTGTTGACGTATGCCTGTTCAGGCAGAGGGGGTGCGATTGTTCTTGTTTTCCAGTGGCGCCATCTACGGCCAAGAATTCAACTTCTGCCACACCATACGTCACACCCGTTTATAGGGCAGACCCATTCATACATCCATCCACAGATCGTAATTTTGACCTGAATCAGAGAACGATCGATCTCCAATCCAGTACCCCCAGAGGTATTGATTTGTTATGGGAACATGGAGGAATTTTGCGACTCGATGGATTTAACGTGCATTAGTCACTTTACAACGAGGGGAGTCTCGGGTGGGGAGGGCGGGTTTTGAACCCACGAACTCTAGGACATGGGTCCAGTGCCCTACCGATCAGACTTTCCCGGCCCGTCATATATTGTCTCAAAGATATAATAATAAAATGAGCACATTTAAGATATAAAATAAATTCAAGCAAAAAACTTGATTCTTTTCGTTATGCTAAATCTCTCTCTTTATGTGTCGGCTCTTTATAAGTCGGCCAATTCGCGATCTGGCCGGCCAGATCGCGAATTGGCCAAGAACGCTGTAAGTTGGCGGGCCAAAGTCCGAAATTTTCTTGATTTCGGGAATTGGCCGGCCAGATCGCGAAGTGGCCACGATGTTCCGGCCAATGTCCGATATTTTCTTGATTTCATTTGAGATAAAGTAAAAAAATAATTTTTTTAAATTTTAATTTATATAGTTGTCTATTTTTTTATATCTTTAAATTTGAAGGTATATATTTTTAAATTAAAAAAGAAAGCAAAAGGGGAAATATTAGCAAATTAATTAGCAACCGGGTGCTCCCACCGTACCACCCGGTCGGTATGTGGATATTGCATGATACCTGACGATAGATTACATTACTGCACACACACATATATATATATATATATATTATTGTTATTATTATTATACAATATTAAAATTATTGCTCAAGAAATGCGTGAGATAGTAGTACAGCACGTAACGGAGCATTTTGGATGGGTTTTCTATCCTATTTGACAACAAAGATGAGAATATTTTTAATATTTCTGCTGCATATTATTACAAAATTTTCTGAGCTATAATGGTTTGTATGATTTTATATTGCTAGGCAGATTTTAACATTTTATTAAAATTTAACATTTAAGGAACTTAGACAATTTTATACATGTCTTGAAAATAGTTAAAATTGAAATCAGGCTATCATACCATACGGCGTCATACCTGAATAAAATGAAATTTCCTGAATTTTATTTTTATATTATGTTCCAATTCCATAATTTCCCCTTACTGCCTAAATATCTATTATTATAAAGCTTTTTTTAAGAAAACAAATATATAATTATAATTAATCTTTACTTATAAAATAACTAAATTTAAATAATTAATGGTAATTTTGATCAAATAATTTGTTTTTTTCCCCCTAGGCAGAAACTCTCTCAGATTTTAAGGCCTTAAATTATATTTGTGTTGCTTTTAACATAGTTTTATCATGACATAGACAGCTATTTTTTTAATTAGTGACTCTAGTAGTATTTTTTTTTTTTTAATTTTAATAATAATTTTCATTATTATTTTATTAATAATAATTTTTAATTAATTAATTTTTGTTTATAACTGCATATTCTTTTGCAGATAATCAACTACTTTGGATACCTCGTATCATCCTTCATATTGTCCTACGTTTGTTACATATTCTTCCAAGTGCCTTACATGTGCTTAGAGTCACTCATATTAAAAAGAACTGTCACTGGTGACATAAGTGACAATGAAAATAGTGACGTTGAGAAAGAAGGAAACACGACATTTAGTGACGGAAATAATTGTTCTATTACTGCAAAATCTATTAAGAGACATATGCAGACAATATCAATCAACGGCATAAAAGAAAAACATATTTTATCAAATATACCTTGTCGTCAAGAAAAGTTTTAAGTGATGAATCTGTTTGAATTTATTTTGTTAAGTCATTGAAAAAGTATGTTATAATGGATTAAGGTTTAAAAATGTATGCGAATTGTTAAGGATAAAGGATATTCAGGGCATTTAAACAGTGTTGGGATGCTATTTTTAGCTTGATTTTTTTTATTAAAATCTCAATTGAGTTGTTAATGTGATATATAGATATATTTTAATTAATTTGTCATATAACTTTTTACAATTTTCTACAGAAAATATGCATAAAACATTATTTTAAAAAACGTGATGCTATGATGAACTTTTAAAATAAATGATTTGAAACATTTGGTATGGCTTACACACTTAAGAAATTTATTTCATTTAATTATTCTTTAAATAGATAAAAGAATATATAAAATTTTTAAATTTTATAAAAATCTGCATGTATATGTTTTTTATTGAGATAAATTTAAACAAGTATATGAAACTGGAATTAAATATTAATTTCCTTTTTATTTTATTTTTTTTTTAAATTTGCGTTGACATTGAAATGTTTGAAGCATAATTTTCAAAAATATTACTGCTCCGTTTTTTATTTCTAAATGAGATATCAGTATTCTTTTATATGATTTAACTCTTTTAAAATATAATTATTTTATGATTTTTAAATGGAAAATGAAACCATTCTCAATCGCGATTTTATTTGTTAAAACTTTAAATGCATTATTTCTTCTTTTCTTTTTAAACATTTTTCTTCTTCCTCTTATTTTTCTGGTGATACTGGTAATGTAATTAAGTTTTTTTACTGGTTATGTAACTCAGATCTAATTAAATTTATTATTTTCATGGAATTTTACAATTATGAATAAATTATGTTTAAAATCTTCATTTATGATAATAAATATCCTGTTAAACTAAAGTTTTTATTACATTATGATTATAAGTTTTACTTAATTGTTGTCAATGAATATTAATCTAATTCATACAGAGAGAAGAGATTACCTTATAACTAATGACCCCATTACAATTAGGTTGCATTGCAATTGTATACTTATTATAATTGATTTGTTAGTAAATCATTTAACATTTAGACATAATTGATTAAAAAAAGCAAGTGAACTGTATTTTTCAATGTTAAGTTTAAATGTATTTACCCTTGGTATATTTTTAAAGTTTAGAAAAAAAATTAATGAAACCTATTGCCAAACTATTGTGACAAATTTAGTTTACTAAAAAAATGTTATATTACTTAATATGGCATAAGGAAAATTTATACGATGTCCATGAAGACAAGAGTATGCAAAAAATATTTAAGTTTATTTCAGTCAACTGTAAATAATTGTTATATATCTATGTTATTGTTGTATATATATAAATGTTAAAAAAATAAATTTTTTGTTACATATTTGCTATTATTTTCAATCATAGTATTAGTTATGGACACAAAATACGCTTTGTTAATTTCTACACAAAAAAATTATAAATGATGAGTAACAAAAATCTCACAACTGTTTTTTTAAAATTATAATGATAAAGTC
Source organism: Parasteatoda lunata (assembly GCA_949128135.1). NCBI lineage: Eukaryota > Metazoa > Arthropoda > Arachnida > Araneae > Theridiidae > Parasteatoda > Parasteatoda lunata. The sequence continues at coordinate 8,315,208 of OX421973.1, read as the reverse complement.
GCAAGTTTTTTTTTAAAAAAAACATATTATATTTTCTATAACTTATTGTCTGTTCATGCATTCGCTAATATCGTCTGAAAAAAATACATAGCGCGTATTCTATCTTCATTTAATAACTAAAGTTTCTCTTTTATTGACTCAAAAGTGTTTCATTTGCAAAGGTTTGAAGCTATTACTATACAAAAACTTATTTTACTGTAGATGAATGATAGCTTATTATAGCGTAGTAACAATAATATTTATAAAATATAGAATTTAAAAATTCAACTTTTTTGATAAAATTGCATCATTATCAAATTACCTACCTACCATAATGACCTCATATGCCTACCATAAGGCCTCAAGTCTCTTTTTAGACACCCTTGTCCTGAGCCAGTCCTCTTGCTTCCTCCAATCCATTTAGTTTAGCTTTCACAATTCTTGGTGCATGTATCTTCCTCTTTTACGTTTTCCATCTTTGCGCCCCAAGTGCGCTGTTATCGGGGCTATCCCGTTTCAGACGTAGGATATGCCCAGTACCTCTTCATCTCCTTTTAATGGATGGATTACTTTTTTGCCTTTGTTCGTAGATCTTTATTTGAAATAGTGTTAGGCCAGAAAATTGTTTCAATTATTTTTAAAAATTTGTTCTGGAATGTTGCAATTTTCCCATTCCTGTTTTGCGGTGTTTCCAACATTCAGCATCATACAAAAGCATGGAGCAAACAACAGCTTTAAAAATATTAATTTTGTTGAGATTTTTATGTTTGAAGCTCTCAATTTTTGAAGGCTTCTGAAACAGCTTTTATGATTCTTTGGTTTATATCATCGTTGCTGCCTCCTTGTTTATTTACTATTGTTCCAAGGTATATGGAAGAATCAATTTCTTTAACTTCTTTAGAATTTATTTTTATTTTATTAAAATGTTTTGAATTTATTCTCATGGTTTTTGTTTATTCTTATTACCAAAAGGTATTACCAAATTAGAGTTATATAATAAAATTACATTAATTTCAATCTTAATGTTTAGTATTTCTTTTAGGAAAATTTTTTTTTTCAAAATAAAAAAAAATAGAAGAGAATCATAATTAGATTTTTAAAAAATAAATGATCATTAGAACAATGTACATGCTTATTTTTTAAATAATACAAATATTGGTTATTATCATACATTATTAAAAATTTGAACGCTATGACCAATAAAACCATTCAAACTTACTATATTTTAACATGATACTAATTTCAACATCATTATTAACTAACTTCTTAAACTTGATTACATGTTTCAATGGTGCTACTTAATAAAATTTGCTATATATAAAACTATGGTTATCTGTGGAAACCCATGGTAACGTATGAAAACAATAGAAATCTTTGTAATATTTCCGTAGCAAAACACCGCAAGCCTATGTTTTCCTTATGGAAACAAACAATGCACATTGCAATTCAAAAAACGAATGAGACCACTATACATATATGGCAAACGTCATAGGACATTATATGGATTTTCGTATAGATTTTGAATGGAAATTTCTCCCTATACCTGATGAAAGAATTCCCTTGTCTTCTGGATTAGGTTCAAAATTACAAGGCTACGGAGTGGAACATTTGTAGTCGTAAACACAAAAAATTGGATCGGTTGTTCAAAGACGGTTATAAATTATATCCAGAATTGAGCTGTGTTGGCTCAGGAAATAGAGCGTTCTCCTTCCAATGAGGTGAACAGGATTCAAATCCCAGGGATGGCTGGAGGATACGAATTCTGCATCCGGCTTGCCCCGACCACAGTGCTGACGTAAAACATCCTCAGGGGTAGATGAATCAAGAGTTAGATTTACCTTGCCGTCAGGCTAACCGTGGGAGGTTTTCGTGATTTTCCTCTACAAATGCGGGTTATTTCCCTCTAAAAGTCCTCCACGGAGCCAAATTTCTCCCAACACTTGATGCATGAGTTCTTTTGTTTTCAGGATTGGGTTAAAAATTAAAAGACTACGGAGTTGAACCTTAATAATAATAAACCCAAAGAAATTGGGTCGGCTGTTCAACGACGATTATAAAATTATACCCAGAATTGGCTCCACTATATTCAACGACAGTTATTAAATCTCGAAAGAAATTCTCGAATTGAAATTTTAGAAAAAATTTAAGGATCGGGAATTCAAATTATCCTTCTTCCCTCAGGACACTACCCTAAATGGTTCTGGAATTATAAGAGACAAATATTTCTTTTAATTCATATATATTATTGTATTTTCTAATATGCATAATTTTTTTTTAAATCTCTCCTCTTTATTTTATCTTATTTTAAGGATTCTTGGGAAAGTGATCCAAACGATCACTGTAGTTCAATGGTTCTTTTCTATTATTATATATGAATAAATTCGTCATAGTTCTATGGTAAAATATCATAGAGCTAGAGAAAACTCTTGCCATTGCTGCATCGCAAAGGTGTGATATAACCTGGAGCAAAAGTTCACAGAAGGTCAGAAATTTTTTTTTTTCAGTGGTTTAAAGAAAAAGATATGGTAAAATTTTACCATAGGCAAAATTCCATAGGGAAAATTTTTGGGGTATAGGGTATTTTTATGCCAAATTTTCTTAAGAGGAAACTCGATTCAATTTAAAACCAAATTTAAATTTTAATTCGCTGTGAAATTGAATTGTGTTAATTTGATGTTAAAATAATTGAGCAATTTTGTGCTGTACTGTAGTTCAAGCTTTCTATAATATGGTTCAATACTTCGATGAATTTTTAAATATTGGAAAAGCATAATTTGGACAAAATTTTCGAAATTGAGTGTATTGCAAATTTAGATTCTCTGTACTATTAGCTTTCTAAAAGTACTTTACTTTTGCTCTTATTTCAATTATTTACAAATTTAAAGCAGTTTTTGTTCAAGGTGATAACAATTGATAGACTGATGAGTCTTTAAGAGCGTTTATCTCAAAATGTAATTTTTTTTCCGCATTTTACTCCACCTTAAACACGATATATGAAATTTTTTTTTCAAATAATTGTCTACTTTATTTCGTAAATATATTTATGATTATAGCACATATGTTTTAAGCTACAGTCTAAGAGAAAAAAGTCGAGTTTAATTTTTATGCATGTTTTTTTGCAAAGACAAGTACGGAAATTTTTTAAATTAGCTTTTTTAGCTCCATTGATCCCTAACTCAGTAGTCTATGCACTTGTTCTTTAGATAATAGTTCAAAACATAGTTGATAACCTTCTAAATAAAATCAACAAAGGATATTTTCTTTTAAGCTATGCTAATTTTTTTCCAGTGTTTAGCGTGTATGTAAAAAAGGACTTATTTTTACCTAAAAATAACCATTTAAAAATAATAGTTTTTTTTTGCTATTTTATAAGTATTTACATATTAAAACAAACTAGTTTTTTGTAAATTTTATATTAATATTTAAAAAAATGTTGTCGCAACTAGTAAATACCTTAAAGTAAATCAGGTTACCATAAAGTAAAACTGAACTGATCGCAGGGCGTTAAGAAAATTTTTCGGTAGTTGTATTTCATCGTATTATATAATTGCTTAACTATTTTTTCACTTAATTTATTTCATTTGAATGCGTTTACACTAAATACACTGTAAAAACATTCTGATGTATAGTTGCACCCACTTTTGGTATTGAGGTAAACTAAACTTTTACAGTGGATGTAGTCACGTTTTTGGTTTACTTTCTCACTGATATAGTTTTATTTATTTATTTATTTTTTTTTTAATTTTTTATTTATTTACTGATAACTCATATTTTTATGCACATTAGAATCAATTTATTAGCTTCATTTCAAAAGCATTACGTTTAAAAAACCATTATATATTTAATGAAATATTAGCATTAATTCTTCCAAACAATTGTTATTTTCTCAGTTTCATAAAATTTTTTCACAGTAGCTTCTGTTTTCTACTTAAAAATTTCTCTATTTAACTTCAACACCAAAAATGGGGGCAGCTATAAACCCAAAATTATTGACACTGTGCACTGAAACTGAGCACTGTATGCATTTCAAGAAGGATTTATCAGGGATAAGAAATTTATCAACAAATTATTCGAACACTTCAAAATGTCTTTTCTACTAACCAAGTACAAGAGGTATAACTCATCAAATACTATAATGATAATCTCTGTACGCAAACCCTTTCTAGCATAAAATAATGATATATAAAAAAATTTTTGTCTGTTTTATTAATGTGATATTTTTTATCATTGCAGATATTACAAAATTTTTTTAGACAAATCAATAAATTTTCACCAATGTGACAATAAGTGTTTGAATAGCAATCCTATTTATTAAAAATAAATTGTATTTTCTCTTGCGAAAAACTAAATTAACTTAAAACTATAGAAAATATGTAGAAAATATTTTGTTAGAAAACCTGATTTTAATAGTCAATTTCAAAAATAAAATAATTTGCAAAGCCTCAACACTAATCTTCATAAAAATTATGGAAAAAAAAAATAAGTGTGGTTAACAAAGAACTTCTTAGATAACTTCTTATTAAGATCTCTCTCTCAGATACGTATATTTGTAATGCAATACTTCAACTTTAAAAATATCACATTTATACAAAATCTTAGCAATAAATGAATTTAAAACTGCTTCAAAATAGTACCATAGTAACCATAGTACTGGAAGTACTAATTAGAATAAGCATTTTAAAAATTATTGAGAAAAAATCCATTTTGTTGACGAGTAATTTCTCAGGTAACTTCTTAATGTAATCTCTGTTTCAGAAAGTTAAATATGTAACACAATACTTAACACAATTTAAAAAAATATCAAAATTATACTAAATCTTATAAACAAATTAAAACTGCTTCAAAATAGCTTCCATTTAAACCTTTAAGAGAATTTTAATTAAAATCTTATGCATTCTCACATAATACTGTAAGTTCCATGGCCTATATTTGATCTCAGTTTAGTAACGTAACCTGCTTCTTCACCGACCTTGTACTCTCAGTAGAAAGTGAAAGCTTGACCTGAACCTGCACTTGGACTACCCATGTACATTTAATATGAGTGAGTAAAGATAGTAGGTCAATTCTTCTTTTACTTCTTCTTTTACAGAGAAGTCATTGGTGTCAAAGATGTTACTAAGACTTTTATTTTTAATTTTCTTCATTGCCAATTTAAAGTGTTTTATGCTAATTTATTAGGGATAAAATAGTAAACAAGGAAGATAATTCATATTAATACAGCTTTATCTATAACATAATTAATTATCTTAATAATAATCAAGTAAGGAAGAAATAATTACTAAATTATAACTATGATAATTATCCATGTAAGAGATAAACGTATTAAATTATTTACGTAAATGGTTTGAAAATGTACCCAAACTGTCACGTGTCATTATTTTATAAATTAGAAGAAAAATCTAAATAGATGATGATTCTGAGAATGCAAAGTTTATATCGTATAGTTCGAGGAAAAATAATTTGATTTTTTAAAGAGAATTCGGATAGATATAAAACTGAAAAATCTTTAAAAACATGTTTTAATTTTAATAACATTAAAAAAGTTAGTTTATAGAATTTTGAACAACAATACGTGTTTTGAAGAAGCAAGTTTAAAAGTCTTTCATCTGAAAAAATTTTTCTTTATTTTTTTAATTTCCACCAGTAAATAAAAATTTCCATTCATATAGGGACGTTGTTTAAAATATGACGAAAATTTATTTGAATTGTAGGCTTCAATGTTAGCTGAAATTAAATAGGGCAAAAAAATGTAATTATTTTTTATGAATAATTTGAGTTTGAACAGGGCACATAATGTCCTAACCGTGAAAAGATTTATTAATTTAAAAAGCGGTCAAAGTTTCCATTCTTAGATTTTTTAATTATATGAATACAATTCTAAAGGTATAAAAAAACACTTACTGCGATAGTTTAAACTGCTAAGTGTCCTATTTACTCCTGCAGTTTCTTTTCATTTAAATTTTTGTTTCAAATGTACAGGATCTGGTAAACATTCTTAAAGTAATAAATAAGCCTATCACTTTAAATTAAATTGTGTAATTAAACAACATATTCTAAAATATACTTCAAGTGTTTTTTGAAGCAATATTTATGTAACAGTATACCAATACCACATATATATATATATATATATATATATATATATATATATATATATATATATATATATATATATATATATATATATATATATAGATATATATATATACACACACATATATATATATATATATATATTATGAAATACACTTAAGGCTTTATAATATGTGATAAAATTTGGCAAAAGTGGTAAAATTTTTCATGATAGTTAAGAGTATGGCATAAATACTATTTATTATGTTAAATTTTCTTTTCAGATTTGTATTTTTTATTAAATGTATGGTAATAAGAACTGCTATTTTGATAACCAGAATTTCCGGTATGCCAGTACAATATGGACCGAAAAATGACCAACTTAATGGTTTAAAAACCGTATATTTTGGTTTTATTAACCAGAATTTTATGTTTTTTTAGCAAAAATCACTATTATACCGTGTGGTAAATTTACCAGATTGTTTTCCCCGTGTAGCATTATGAGCAACTTCTGCACATTAGTTCATCATTTTTCACCACCACGAATATCATGAAGTAAATTAAAATGTAGGAATTCTTTATTATAAACAATTATTTTTTATCATACATCAATTTTGAATGGCATACAACAATTATAAAAAAAAATTATACAAACTCTGTTCTTTATAATTAATAATAGTCTGCATCTTCTGTTTTTAAATTTTATATTGAAATAAACTCAAGTGATTTTATCCGTTAATTAAACGTATTTAAAATGTTTGCAGAGTAAAAAAAATTATGCTAATATTTAATAAAAATTCTAAACATATTTACGTAGTTAAAATGAATTGGGATTTATATTTATACGCTTGTTACAGTGCACAAGTGCGAATAGGTGTAAAAGCCTCCAGTATGCCAATATGTATCATAAAAAATTATCCAAATACTTGCAAAAAAAGGATACTTTTTAATTCTTCTACATTTTTTATGCACTTAAAAATTGTGAAGTTAAAAATTGTTTTTTTATTTAATTTGGCTGTTTTTTTCCCTCTTAATACTGAAAATACAGGCATTTCAGGAACCTTGTTTTGTAAAATTAAAACTTCCATTTGTCTAAATTGTGTTGTAAATATTTCTTAGATTACTATAAAAAATTCTTTCATTTAAAAGGTAGCTAAATATATATTAAAAAAAAAAGATTTTTTTTATACAGTTGTGATGAACGTTTGATGTTTTTCCATAAATCTTTGAATGATACCAAAGAAGTATTTCCTTAGAAAGTTCTAAGGAAATATTTTGGAAACTTCGTTTTTTAAAATAATACTATCTGCAATTATTGTTAGATAGAAATTTCAATCTTTCGTGTTTTGCCAATATGTAGAAAATGTTTCTAAAAAATTCTTTTTGACACTACTGTCACTAGAAGGGAATTCTTTTAATTCGAGTTTAGTAAGACTGAATTTTCTAATGCTAATTTAAAAATTTTAATGTTAAATGTTGATATTAATATTAGTTTTTTAACGCTTATGTAAAATTTTATATATTAAGAGTTTTTAATGCTAATTTATTATTATTAAATATCTTTCATATGATTTTATTAATTTATTATTGAGATTTTTAAGTATTATTTTTTGCACCTAGATTATATATATTAATCAAAAATTATAGTTTCCAGTCATTGCAGACGATATAGTTTAGAGCTCAAAAATATTCTCTAAAATATGGTACATTAATGTAATTAAAGAATACTACTATATTGCAAATTAACTTTCATTGATTTATTTAGTTTTTTAATTCAAAGCTACGAGCGAAAAACTATAATAAAGAAATTGTAGGAAAAAAAATCTCAAATGTGATGAAACATCAAAACTTGATAACAGGCTAGCTTTGAAGTTCAAGGCAGACGATATTAAACAAGAGTTAATAGAACAAACACGCGACCTAAACATACTCGTCTGCAGAGTGAATACAAAATTCTAAAGAGCGAAAGTAGTTTCTGCTGCAGAGAACGCAATTGTTTCCCCATCACTCAGTTCAGTTAAAAGAGTTACAATCCTGAGTTGTGTTTGGTTTTTATCGTCTGCTTTGGTTTTAAAATCGATTATTATTGTTCTACTTTAATTTTGTAAATCGATTCGTTTTCATATGCGATTAATTTCCCTGGCATATTTTTGTTTGTAATGAAAGTTGTTTAATTTATTAGAAATGTAATTTTGTTACGAACTTTAATTAAGAAAAAAATACAATCAGTGCTATTGATGTTTTTAAAAGTCATTTTTTGATTTAATCATGTTAATTGCGTGTTACATCGTGCTCTTACTTTCGATTAATTTTTCAAATTTTGTGACCACTGCTGAAACATCCTCAGAAAGAAGCGCATCCACCACTGTTTCGTCGAAAATCGTAAAAAAGACAGAAACTGGTCTTGAAGGAAAACTGAAAGAGATGATGGACTCGATATCTAAGCAAATTTATCCATATGCAATTAAGCTTGGAACTACTTCAAAAGCGTCAACTTCTTGTAAGCTTGATTTAATGGTATTAGGTATGGCAGCTCAACGCATGGCCCCATGGTCACTGAAAAGTAAGTAGAGTTTATCATAACCTTTGAACGGTATGTTTTAAATAAAATTCCAATAGAAAGAAATGATGTTTTATTAAATCAAGTTTAATTTTATCTTAAAATTAAAACATTTCATCAATAGACATGATATTGTAGTTTAATTTCTTTTTGAAAACTACAAACAAAATAAATACTATTGAGTTTGCCAAATTTAGAGACGATAAATAAAATCGAAAATATACGAGATAAAATAAAAAATTATAAAGTTAGAAACAAGAGTAACTAATACATGCAAATTATGTTTAATGTAAAAACATATTATATCCTAGAATAGATTCTAGTGAAATAGATACAATTAAAATAGATTTTATATTTTAAAAAAAGGTTCCATTTTCTTTTAATTAATATCCGTTTTTTATCTTGTATTACATATTAGTTCTTGCCTAGATTTTCAGACTTATAATAAAATAACAATAAAATTTCTACTTGATTGAATGTTTAATGCGCTTTTCCTGCAATAAAATTCTATGTAATATGCCATGTGACTACGTAATTAATCTAAGTAGTGAATAAATAATGATGCAAGTTGTTTATTTTAATCCATTTAGTACATTGCAAAAAATTACGTTAAAAAATAGTTGCACTTAGGGTGCCGGTACGTTTTACCATAAAACCCATTTTTACCAGAACATGTAACGGGGCAAAAATATGATATACCGTAATTTTTACGGTAATAATTACAGTAAAATCACTGAAATACTCTAATGAAATAAATTTTCCTGTAAAAATTACGGTATTATATACTGCGGCAAAAATGGATTTTATGGAAGAATGAATTTGGAAGAATGAATTTTTCAGAGCTGGTACTTTATTCCGTAATTTGTTCTAGTTTCTTACAGTGTAGTTTTAATATTGTTCAGTATTAATTATTTTATACGGATTCTAAATATGTTTAACGAACATTTACTTGATTTCAGGAGTATTATTAGTAAAATGCTGGTTGTGATGTTAAATTTTCCTATATGTTTTGTTCGCTATAACAAACAAATAACGAACTCATACTTATTTTAATAAAAGTAAAAGATGAAACCATATGGGACAAATATCGGCGACCTTGTTATGTTTATTCTGGTCTTAACCAGCGTCCATTATTTTTATTCTGGTCAATAAAAATCTTTAGGCTTGAGAAAATGAAAAGCGTTTGTGATAAAAAAAATTTCTATTTTAAAAACCTACTCCAATGCTACATTATCTGGGCTCATACAAATTTCAAAAATTTAGAATTAGACATTTATTTTGATAATTTTTCGATGGTGGGAAAAATCTTACCAAAATGGCGATTTTTAAAAATGTTTAATAATTTTTAAAATATTTAAACTAATATTAACGTTTATAACTAAGCTAATAATAACCCAGCTAATTCTGCATGGCAAGGTGGCATATGGAGTTTAAAATTATTTTTTTATTATTTATCAAGCACATTAAATGGGACTTTTTTGTGAAAGAGCTTAGAAAAACCATTATAAATAATTGTTTTATAAAAAAATTTGGATGATTTAGAGAACTGTTCAATACCTTAAACCATTAAACTCTTTTAGAATAATAACATTTTACAGTACACAAATGATAGTTTTGATGCTAAAACTTTTAGATGACGTTTCATTTTTAATTTTGCCACTTTGAAAAATTCTATGTGATCTTGCGCCAGAAGTACCCATCCAGATACATGCCTAGACTACACTAAAAAAGGTTTCTTGACTTCAAAATTTTAAAAAAATGGAGAAAAGTCGCCCGATATGGGAAAGGTTGGAAATTGCTTGGGATTGAGGCAGCCAAAGCCTGTGAAAGGCTACCGTGCTCATAACGAAGAATTTTAGATGCAATCATTACTTATGTTTTTCATAAGTAAATACTAACGCAAATCACACTAAGTAAATATTTGAAATCATTAATGTTTTATTATTAATTTTTCTGTCAAATTATTAAAGTTTTTTTTTCTTCTAAAAAAAAGAGAATTTTTTTGAACTGCAACGGCTGGTGTAAAAATTGTTTTGAAAAAGCGATCCTTTTGATTTAATTTTTAATTTACATTTTAACAACAATTAGATACTTCTAAACAACAAATTTGATCCATCAAAATAGATAATAAAGAACTGATAATAACTAATAAAATATTCAAGGGATGGTTTAGCAGACAAAAGGACAAAAAATAATTTAAAAAATAAGCCAAATCCTGTCAAGTAAGGTAGTTTTCATAATTTTTGTATGATAAATTAATGAGGACACCATGCCTCCTAAAGTGTAATAAGAATTCAAATGGAATAAAATTTTGTTTAGCCATCCTTAACCGGAAAATTTGGAAATGAAGAGGTAGCATATACTATTTCACTGAGCAATGAAATTTCACTAGCCTATGTGTGGGAAATCACATAGAAATGCCAACATACGAATATTTGATAAAAGAACGAAAGTTAGCGAGAATAACACCCCCCTGTTTGAAAAAAACCTAGCACTGTTTCAGTAGATTTTTGTGAAAAATAATATCCTAAATACTAATGTAACCTGCGTTTTCTTTTGTTCTCCACCGTTTTCAACACTGTAACATTTCTAGATCAATTTGCGGTATAAAGTACTGGTACTTTGAGTGCATCATTCGTAAAATCCATTTTACAGTAAATTCCTTTTTCACCGTAAAATATTACACCGTAATTTTGACAGTAATATTTATTTATTTAGAGTGATGATTATTAGTTCAATGATTTTACGGTAATTAATGCTGTAAAAATTATGGTACATGAAATGTTTCGCTCCGTTATATATTTCGGAAAATAGATTTCACAGTAAAAAGTATCGGCTCCTTGAGTGCCAGTACGTTTCACCGTAATTTGATCCAATTTTTTTCACAATGTAGCAAGACCTAAATTAAAGGGTGCGAAAAGACTAGAAGCTTAAATACCTAGAAAATAAGTATAAAAAATAGAAAAATCCATTTGCTTTAATGGTTTTTCTTACCATTCAAGAGAGCAAAAATTATAAAATATTTTCAACGCGTTATAATTGCTTGCATATTAGAATAGCATTTTCCAATTCTTTAGCTCATCAGGAGAAATTTAATCCATAAAATTTTCCTATTCTTTCCTCAGGGAGATCAAAAAGTTCTCGTAAGATAATTGAGAGAATTCATTGTATGAGAGTTTTTTAATATCTCACCCTCAACTGCTTATAACCAAATATTTATGTTTTAAGAAAGTGGAGGGAAGAGGAGATGCAAGCTAAGAAAAAATTAATCAAAAATTTCTAGAAAAAAAAACAACAGAAATACCCTTTGAAATGATTTTCTTTAAAGTTTGCTTCTATTCATATTCTTTTTAGACTCTCTAGTTCCTCATAAGAAGTTTAATGGTAAAATGGGGTGATGGTAAGGTGGGGATATTCCTAGAAGTGTTCCCGGAATATTCACAGTTTTCAGACATCGGAGAAAACGGGAGTATTCGAAGTCAAGAGGTCGTTTTAAATAAGAATCATTAAAAGTGATGCTATGGCTTGAAAAGAATCTCTTTTTTTATTTTTTTGGTAAAGCTACCTAATTTTACGAATTTAAAATATTTTGTCCTGAACATTTCATTTATTTGATTAAAAATATCAATATTGCCTAAAAGTTAACGAAACAATTTCCCCCTCTTTTACATTCTTTTATCTTTGTCCTCAAGTTATGTCAAATCGGAGAGAGGCGTGGGGTTAAGGGGGAGATTGCAAGAAAAGGGAGGGAGATTACAAGAAGTGGGGCATCACACACTTTGGTTAAAATACTATATGTATTTCTATGTTGTTAATTTTTATGTCTTTTATCATCTTATTATTTATCATTTTTCACCATTTAAAAGTTTGCTGTTATCTTTCGATGATTTTCTTTTATTATTTTTGCTAGCATGTAGCTAGTATGTTAGTTTGATTTTATGATTGGATTTTTTTTTTTTAATGCTTGCTTAAATACTTGTGATAGATGAAATAAGCCAAAAATTGTATTAGCTGTAACTAATATTGAGGAGTTTTTCTAAAATTAAATATTTGAAATTATTTTTTTGATAGAGTAAGATTCAAAAAGCTTCTTTTAGTTATTCTTACATATTGATATTTTATTACGGTTGCATGTTAATTATAGATAACCTAAATCATTTTATTGCAAAACATTCAATATTGTTGCTAAGCTTACAAATACCATAAAAATACACGGTTAAATTTAAAATATAAAACTGCTGGGTACAAGTAATTGCTTTTATTGCAACGATTTAAAGCTATAATTCAAAATTATATCATTGAATGAAGAAATTCTTTTGATATGGTGGGCTAGAGAAAATTAAAGTTCATAAATTGCTTTCAGAAAGATAATTAAATGAAACATCATTCAAATTTGCTACTTTTGCTTTGGTGCTTCTTTGTTGGTCTGTTAAAGTTTATTCAATCCATTATGTGAAGATTGTTGATCTTTTGTCACTTGAAGGTTACATAAATATTAAAGTCCTTCTGTAACTCAAATATTTCACAAATTTACAATTCATCATATTTTTGTAGACATTGTTTGATTTGGAAAAACAGAGAGAGCTAAAAGCTCAAGAAACAATGGTGAAAATAGCTTGAAGCGTTGCATGTCAAACCATGTTCACAAATAATAAAATGAGTTAAACAAAAAATGTATTCCTTAAAATATATTGTGAGTGACGTTATCGCTGCTCTTGATAGCGCGGTGAGAACGTTAATATTATCTTGCTAAAAACTATTTTACAAAGTGTATTTTAATCTACTAAAAGTTTTTAAATGCAACGTTGAGATGAATATTAAGCGAAGACTTAAATTTTAACTTGAACACGCATTTAGCTTCACGCATTGTAAATTATTAAATAAATATTATTAAATAATTAATACTAATGTTTTTATTTAGTACGTACGTACTAAATAAAAACATTAGTATTAATTTATATATTTTTGTGTTTTAAACTAATTTTAATTATTTTATAATTTACAATGCGTGAAGCTAAATGCGTGTTTAAGTTAAAATTTAAGTCTTCACTTAATATTCATCTCAACGTTGCATTTAATTACTTTTTGATTTTTTGAAAATAAAGTTTGTAAAATTTTACTTTATAAAAAAGAGCTGTTGTCTTTGAGTCAATTCCTTTATTAAGCCATTTCCATTAGTTTATACTTATTGACAGTAAGCGCTAACTTATGTTTAGTGTAATATACGAAAGTTAAAAAACGCTTTGGTGAATATCATCTACGTTCAAGCAATGTACTCACTTAAGAAAATATGATTTTTGTAAAATTTGAATGCAAAAATAAATATTTATAGCAACGAGATGCTAGAAGTTTTTTATGTGTTATCGGTAATATCAACGTCATTTTATCAACAGCTGCATACTTTAAAAAATTGAAGTCTTGAGCCTTTTTCGTGCAAAAATTGCCCCCAATAAGCCAGTCTGCAATGAACAATCTCTCAGAGAGCAAACCATATCAAGCCCAAACTTCATGAAACTTTTTCAAGTTGCATACAAAATGCCATTGTATCTGATATATTATAAATATATCAGAAGTTATTAAACCTTTGCTTAGATAGAGATAATGACATTATTAAAGATAAGTCATGACGCCTGTCAAGCAAGTGTTGAATTTATAAGATATCTGTAAATAGACGGGATCAAAAGTTAATACTACAAATACTGCGACTACAACTCAAAATGAATTACTGGCGATTAAAAATATGTGAGATTAATAATATTAATGATCGGCTTATTATTTATTTCGCAGAACTGTGAAATTTTCAAGATATGGCTATGGTTGTCTGCATATTAATCTAATTCTAATTTACTTCCTAACTCTCATTTCAAATAAATTGTCATTAGTAAATATGTTCAATGTCATTTGATACACAGTGAAAAAATCCGAATCAAATTAAAGTACAATGTACTGGATCATTAAGTGCATCATCCATAAAATCTATTTCTGAATATTTTACCGTATTTTTTACAATAATATTTATTTAATTAAAGTTAGTTGAGTATAATTATATCTGTAAAAATTGTTGTCTATCATATTCCTTGTTCCGTAACATATGTTCTAGTAAATGTATGTTCGATTTTACGGTAAAAAAAAAAAATTTAAAAAAAAAAAGTGAAAAAAAAAAAATACGGACACCCTGAGTGCCGAAATTTTTATGCTTCTTATTAACCCACATTTAATGAAAAATACAAAACCTGAAAGCAAATTTAACCTAATAAATGGTTTTCAAGCCTTTTTGCCGGAATTTTTAGCAGTTTAGATTATCACACTGTCTTTGCTTTATACCATTTAATTACTCCTTATGAATTATGAGAATCAACACTTAAAAAAAATGTAGGTCAAATATACCAGAACATTGTAAAATTCACCGCGTTTTTGGCTTCATGATAACAAGAAAAAATTTTTGTGATTTTTACCGAAGCTCTTGGGTAAGGGTTTCGGTAAAATAACAATAAAATATGCTTTATATGGTAAAATTTGGCTATTTTATAATGATATCTGAGAGCAAGGCTTGAAAACCATTTATTAGGTTAAATTTGCTTTCAGGTTTTGTATTTTTCATTAAATGTGGGTTAATAAGAAGCATAATTTCAAAAACCGTTATATGAATCGAAAAATTACTGAATAACTAGTTACTGCTAGAACTTGCTACTAATTACCGAATATTTGGATATTTATTTACCAGAATCATGGATTTATGAGCAAGAATATCATTAACATGAAACATAGTTATATCAGATTTTTATTGATTTTTTTCTCTGATTAACATGATTCCACGTATTTTATTTTAAATCTGTTTTTGTCTAATAAGAAAAAACATATTAAATGATTACTATGTATATTTTTAAAGCATGCACTTTATTGAAATATATAATTAGTTTATCAATGATGTAATTACTTTAAACAATATAGTAAAAATTTTCAACAGCATGCCAAGTATTGTTTTAATGCTAGTTTGCAAAATATCCAAGATAAGTCATCAAGCAAAAGAAACAAGGCATCATGTTTGCGAAAACATAAATTTCTAAAATAAACTATGAATGCTGACCAAGGAAGATATATTGCTTCTAAAGTTAAGTGCCAATTGATGGTTGCTTCTAGAATCCATACTGGTAAACTACAAAATTCTCAAAAAATTAGGCTATTTGTAAATAAATATAGTATTTTTATAAAATTTGGTTATAGTATATATATATATATATATATATGTGTGTGTGTGTGAAAATTATTTCCTACCTTCCTACCTTCAATAAAGATGATGGAGAAAATAACTTTCAAAATCATTCAATACTTTTGTATATTTTGACATTTCTAAATATATATAAATTTTAGTATCAGTTTTAAGTGTTGATATTTCAATCAACTATTTAAAGGTTAACGTTAAAATCAAAATAACCCACAATTTACTAAATGTTATATGCAATATGTTTGCGTTATTGTCAAAAATACAATCAGTTTTTCTCCATCTGTTTTAATCTTCGCTGTGCCACGAAGTAAGAAGAAATGCAAATTTTGGAAATGCATTTAGTACAATAGCTTCAAATCAGATATAAATTTATCATCAATATATTTAAATAAATTTTCTCACATTTATTTGATATACTCAATATGCTCTGAATATACACAATTTAAAAATGCATTAAATTTACAAAATAATTGTACAGTATACAATTTAAGTAAGTTTAAAAAGTATGATAAATTTGAGGCAAAAAAAAATTATTGATTTAGTGCTTAAATTGATTAAAAGTTTAATAAATTTAAATTATTTAAAAACGAAAAATTAAAAACTTAATTACAAAGTACTATAGTATGGATGTTAGCAATAACGTTGAATTAAATTATAATTCTATGCACGCTACAACTTGAGAAAAATAGAACAATATTAACCTGTTTTTCCCTTACAATTTACAATGTACAAAAATACTCCCATTCATTACTAATATTTAAAAATCAATAATGTACAATAATATAAATAAAATAATACGAAACAATTGACGCAGCTTCATCTAAATATTTAAGGTATCTGTTAAAAAAGCATATCGAGGAAAGTGAAGATCGTTATTTGAAAAGCTGTTCATAATTTCCTGATACATTAAAAAAAAATCCTTCAAATGTTCATTATTTTTTTTAAAAAATCCAATATTAAAAGAATAATTTAGTTCCTGGTTCTTTCTTTTTTTAAGTCCAATACACGTTATGCGTTTTTTTTTTATTTAAAAAAGTTCTGAATACAAATAAAACAATTCTAATCATTAGTATGAATGCACATATTAAATATGTACATAGTACAGAATATGATAAAAAAAATTTAACAAATGATGGGTTCGGCATACGCAACTGCTGTAATAGTTAAAGGCACCAATTACTTTTTTATGTTTTTTTTGTTAATTAAAAATATTATGTAATAAATTTAATGAAAAAAAAAACTTTATTATCATGAATAAAACTATTTTATTCTTAATCTTCTTTAAAGCAAAGTAACCACATTTTGAAGCGATCACTACTGCAAACTCAGAGTATTTCATTAGTTAGTCTGTCCTAACTTTTGAAACCAATTTCATTCTAATTGCTTTTAATCACTTTCGAAAGACGATTCGAACATGGAATAGATAGATTTATGGTGTAATGACCGTTTTTTTCAAATGATCAATTTTCGATACATTAAATATATACATTAGATATTTATATACATTAGTTATTTATATATCTATGAGTTATTTAGAGTAAGTAATCTACATATTGTACTTTCATTTTAATGCATTTGCAGTAAAACAGCATATTTTTTTACTTGAAATATTCTTTATTTGTTGAATTACAATTGTAAACAAATTTCTAATTAAGATCTATTTACATTAAAACAAAACAGTTGAAAACAATCATCTTGATGTAGATTTATTAGCAATCACTTTTCGTTCTTCATTAAATTTATTGAATATTTTAATCAAGTTTCACTAATAATAAATTATTTGATTATTTGTGATAAAGAAATATTTTAAATATTACCCTTCAGATATTAAACATTAGAACAAAATTTACATATAAGTGAGATTAAAATCGATTCAAAGCTTAATTGATACACAAGCTGAAACATTAGCTTATTAATTTTTCATTTAACTTTTATATGTTCCTAAGGCCATTAAATTTATTGAAGACTAATGAAGTTTAATTTGAAACCATAATATATCATTATGACAAAACTTACCCGTGCTATAAATAATTTTCATATTAATAAAAGTATGTAACATGCAGAGTCTAACATATTTTTAATTTGTTTAAATTAGGTCAACAAAGTAGAGATGCGCCATTCATTAAAAAGAATACAATAACTACAAAAATAAATTTTCTTAATAATAAAGTATATTGCGACAATATTTTGTTTAGTAGCCCTACGCTGTAAATTTTTTTCAGATCAAATTACGGTTATAAGTACCAGCTCTCAGCGTGTCAGTACTTTTTACGTAAAATCCATTTTTAATGGAACATGTTATAGAACAAAGAATCTGATAAACTATAATTTTTACTGTAATTACAGTAAAATAACTCTAATTAAATAAATATTTACCGTAAAAATTTTGGTATAATATTTTACGGTAAAATGGATTTTAGGAATGCACTCAAAGTGCTCGTACTTTATACCGTATTTGATATGGAATTTTTACAGTGTAAAAGAGCATTCTAAACCTACGTAAATGTTCTTTTCTATAATCAAGTGAACAATATTTATACTGCAATTATAATATTGTTAAATATAGAAATAGCACTGAAATATTATTATACTTAATGTATTGAAGTACTTCGTTATAATTTTATAAATTGGTGGACGCATTCGCTTATTTAATTAAGTGTACATTAATTAAGTATACATTAATTAAGTATATTATTAGTATTTCATTGAGTGTCAATTCGTATATATTGATCTTGAAATAACGGAAAAATAATTAAGAGAATACTATATAGTTGAATTAAATGCTCTAAAACTAAAATCTTCATAAATGTCCTAAAACGTCCCTGTCATAGAAAAGAAAAAAAATAGAGGTTTCAGACATTTACTAGAATTTTTCCTGTAAAATAATCCAGTGAAATAAAAAATAATCCAGAGTACTCATTGAGGGTACACTGTAAATAATCTGGATCAAATTATGGTAAAGAATCCTTAAGATACCTGTACATTTCACCGTAAAATCCATTTTTACTATAACATATTTTGGACAGAAAAAATGCGATGTACCGTAATTTTTACATAATTTTTGTAAAATCATTTAATCTTCTTGCTAAATGCTACTATAAAAATTACGATGTAATATTTTTCAGTAAAGATGGATTTTTCTGATGATGCTACCAAAGTGCCGGTATTTTATACCGTAAATTGATCTGAAATTTTTTACTATGTAAATCGTTTCTGGTACATAAATAATTGTATAATTCAGATATATAGATGATAAATTCTCTACCTAAAATATTTTAAATTCATATATAACACTTTTTGAACATAGAAACGATTATTAAAGGAGTAAATTAATTAATAAAAAATTCTACAAAATTATAATGTGAAACTCTTATTTTTAGTGATAGATTCGTTTGGCAAATTATCAGGAGGAATGTTAGAGGGAATAACATCTGCACTTGGTGACTACGACGAGTGCCTGGATGTGATAATCGGTGGTAAAAAGAAAAGAAAATTTCGTACTGGAGCATACTGTATGCTAGAAATCAAGCCACCTGACTCCATACTTACAGCCATCAAAGAGGTCCAGATCAATAAGAATAACAGTACATTGTCTACACATCTAAAGGACCCGGTAAGAGTTACTATTCTTTCAACCCATCCTTTCCGTGCAGAATAACTTCTATTATTTTAAAATACATTGTACAGTGCGCAAATAAACGGACCACCCTGCATAATTTTTGATTTCTAGGACTTAATGGCTGGAGAGGGTGATCCAAAATATGTTAATTAATGAAAGCAGACGATGTTTTAAAATACGAAAACAGTCCCAAAATTGTACTTTCTCTGAATAAACATACATTTTTTAGGCAAAATCAGATTTCGGACCCCCCAAAAAATAGAAGGTGGCTCAAATCTGGAAAATATGGTCAAAATAGTTTAGTCAGGAGAGTGCTTCAAACGTTTGGACCCCTTAATGTTAATTTTACCTTTTACGTATTTCGCTAGATCTCGAGAACTTTTAGAGCGAATTAAAAAAAATTTTAGTACCCAAATATAAAATGTGTTTATTCAAAGATAATTTCTTGCAAAAAAAAATAGCTTTTAGTGAAGATTTATTATTTTATTTAATAAGGGTCGTAAAGTTGTTAATTAAAATTTTTTGCGTTATTTTAAAGAATATAATTTTACATGGCAAAATACAAAATTTGTGCAAAATCGGTTAAATAGCTTTTGAAAAGTTAAATCTTTAAAATTCAATTTCGCATTTGTTATTTTCCCATAATAGTTTCAAAGTAGTCGTTTACCATGTGCAATAGCCATTCTAATCAGTTTACCGATGTGTTAGCTTCTTTTTTAGTACTTTGCTAAATGTTCCTAATTGATTTGCGCTTCATGCAACCTTTGCCATACTCCGATTTTCAATCAGTTTGCTTAATTCGTATTCTCTTTTGAATTCTATGTGTCTGTCTCGAACATCACAAAGCTAGCCTTTTCTTTATTCCATGTACCATTTTTTTCGACAACTGTTCAGCGCGCTGCCTCTTAACTGGTACTCTCGCTACAGATTTTATCTTTTTAAATTCACGTGACTTGTCTTTAACTTTTGTTGCCTTTTCTTCGTAGTAACCAGTATATTTAGCTTTAACTTTTTATTTCTGGAAACTTGCTGAGAATTTTCGCTGATCTTTTGTCTTAGTGCCAGCATGATGTCACAGATTTTAAATTTTGTTTCCAATATTTATTTCATTTTCATCTGTATTACAATACTATCGGGTCCATCACCACTTTCCACTTTTGTCGTTTCCTACATATGCATCTTTCAAAGTTTTTTCTGTCACCTTTTTCAACCATAGTGTCACGTATCGTATTATTACTTCCTGTTATAAACAACATGTTGTTAGCAGGTGGATCCTAGAATAACCCACCTCGTGGAGATTTTTTTAAAATCTTGAAATCTAAAAAAAAGATATTCGGGGAGATCATCCGATCACACCACCAAAATTCTTAAACCTTATTGGTTTTTGTATGTATATACCTACGCGAAAATTGGATTTCGTTTAAAAAGAGGTAAAAGTGTTTATTTTTTCGCTATTTATGCTTCTGATCTCTTGCGGTTAGAATCATCGTTATTATTTCATGTTTAACCGTTATTTCAATTATTACCGTCATTAATTCATTTTTATTTTTTTTTGAGCGATACAGGTTGAAAATAATTTAAATAGTTTTTTTTCTTAAATAATCAAAAAGCAACGTTGATCCCAGTAATAATAGTCAACTTGGCGAGAATTCAGAACGTCGCCAAGAGGTGAGCTATTCTAGGATTTTATCGTTGTTAGCCCACAAATATGCGATATCATAAAGTGTTTCTATATCCAAGTCATACTTTTTAATAGCAGCTATTCTGTTTTAGCGTCTCTCTCAGCAGTTTCGTTGTAGCCACCATTGTCTCTATTCTTCGGTCAACCAACGATTTCACTATTTCCTGATTCATTCCAAGTTGTATTTTCTCCTGGCTGCACAATTCTTTATTTAATATTTTTACAAGTTGAGTCACTAGCCCGGCATCCACTTTAAGAACCTCTGGTACTAATGCATCAAATACCTTTATCTCATTCACCACTGAAACTCTATGCATATTTATCTTCTTTTTGGTTTCTTGATCTCCATCAGAATTATTTTTATAACAATATCTCTACAAATGTATTTCTTTTCCTCCGGCATAACATTTTGGCTACGATTACAAGTTCTTATACATTTCGTATGAGCAATGTCTCCTTGTATTAACTTCTTCGGAGGTTTTCTTCGAGTTCGCACCTTGGCAACGATTTCATTTGTTCCTATGAAACTCGTATTTTCTTTCTGACTTTAGATTTTCGTGATTTCGGTACATCTCCACTGACTCCGAAGTACTTCCAAAATCAATACAGTATCATTTATAGATTAGCCGAACACTCATCGAGTGCTTTCAAATTTAAACATTGGTATACTTTTTGTTAATTCCGATGTACAAATACGAGGCGCAGGCCTTTTTTTCCCTGCAACAATAAATGTGTACGATTCGTCACCATCTTTGACTGCCGTCAAGTGTTTTATGTGCTTTCTCCAACTATTCTTTTTCTTAGTAACTTAATTTCTTCTTCACATGCCCAACCGCTGACAATCAAATCCCTTACATAATTAAATTCTAATTTCCCTGCCAAGGACAATAAATCACATCTACGTTCTGTCAGCAAAAATGACATAATTAATTTTTCCCAATCTTTGTCCACTTATATTCGGTTTCTAACTCACTTCACAAGACGTCACCACTTGTCAGCGAACAGACAGATTTGGTCCAGACTAACTGAATTGATAATGATTTAATTAAAAAAGTGATTCATTGCATTTGTAACACATAATAGTCAATTAAAAATATATATTCATTTATAAATCCGTATTTTTAAGTACATACAAATTAAATCGGTTTCTACAAAACTGAAAGCTGTTCTAAAAGAATAAAATCATAATTCACGATTTTTCGTGAATGTGATTTTATTCTTTTAGCCTATGCAAGTTATTTTGTTTTCTTCATAAATTTTCTTGATTTTTCCAGACTAGCTAAATTCTATTTTTAAAAGTCTTGCATTTAATTAATTACTATAAGAAGTTATATATTTTCCATTTTGGACTAAAACGCCGCTTGGATTAAAAAAACAAAAAACATTTTTATTCGGATATGTTTCATTGTAGTCATATATTAAAATTATATATTATTCTATTTTATTTGAGTAATTTTCACAGGGAAATAATTTTTAAAAAAACGTTTAAATTAAGCACAGCATAAAAACTCAAATGTATATTGAATCTAGCTGCGTGATCCAGCAACAAATGCATGTCCATTTTCCATTTTTTTACGCACTTACTTTTATTCAAAAGTACATACATATATATATATATATATATATATATATATATATATATATAATAACAGAGCAAAACCCCGTTATTAATATGGGAATATTAGACGAAATATCAGATGAATAATGAGTCCAGATCCTGCACAAGCTGTTTATTAATTAAAGATGGTGAAGCAACAGTTTCCTCCCCTCACCGACTGGAGGGGGAGAGACACTTTTCTCGTCTGATCTGACGGAGTTTAGCTAGCACAAGTAAACACAAAAAGCCATGCAAAAACCATCGGTCCTGCGTTTTATAGGATACTTAAAAAGTGTGAAGAGGTCAGTCATATTGCATTCCTTGTATTCCTACGCCTCATCGCAAATAATTTAATACTCATAGAAAATCGTTTAATCTTTCCTTATATGGAAGTGAAAGATTTTAAAATAACTCCTCTTTTGAAACATAAATCTAATTATAATTAATTGGCTTGTTTACAGTCTTCAAGTCCTAAAGTAGAATATCTGCTGTTTAAGATTTTAAGTCATTAACGTATGTATTTTTAACAGAAGCGCCACCTTTAATTTTCTTTAGATTTATTTGTTTTAATATTTCACTTTAAGGTTGCGTGGCAACCAGATATAGTTTTTTTTGTTGTTGTTCTTTTTTGTTTTAATTTAAGTTTATATACATTTTTAGAATCCGTTTTGATGCTAAATTATTGGTTATTAAAAGATTAAAGTTTTGTATATTGTTGTCATTCATCTGTAGAACTTGTAGTTCATTTGATTGATTGTATTTAAAAGGCGTCCGCATTATTTATTTCAACTTATTGGCGACATTTGTGGCGTCCGCGACAGGACAGTTATTACGCTACTTCTGATTTGAAAAATGTTTTTAGCACCAAAAGGATTTAAAAAGGAAGATCTTATTATTGTTGCCCAAGAAATTGGCGAAGTATTACCTCAAAAAGCTACTGTATCGGATCTGAAAACAATCATTTTGAAAAGTAAAGAATATTTAGCTGATCCAGATTTTGTAACAAGTGTATTGGTAGCTACTGTCAATGATCGACGACAAAAGGAGGAATACGAAGAAAAATTGAGACAACGAGAAAATGAAGAGAAACTAAGAGAATATGAAGAGAGAGAAAATATAAGAAGGCATGAACTGGAGTTGGCGAGACTTCAAGCTACATCGTTTGGAACCGGTGAGTCTCCTCCAAATATTATTAGTGCCAGTGCCAGAAAGCAGTTTAATTTGCCAAAATTAGAACTTAGGCAATTTAGTGGAGATTTAAAAGATTGGCTACCATTTTGGGGACAATTTGAACAAATTCATAAAGATACAGGTATTGCCCCCGAAAACAAATTTCAATACCTGATTCAAGCTACAACTGTTGGATCTAGAGCTAGAGAAGTTGTAGAAAGCTTTCCGCCAACCGCTGCAAACTATACCAAAGCAGTTGATAGCCTCAAAGCCCGATTTGGCAAGGATGACCTTTTGGTCGAAGTTTATGTTAGGGAATTGTTGAAGCTCATAGTTTCCGTTCAAACGCATGAAAGAATATCTATGACCTCTCTTTATGACAAACTAGAGTCATATCTTAGAGTTTTAGAAACGTTAGGTGTTACCACCGAGAAATGCGCTTCAATACTATTCCCTATGGTAGAATCTTGCTTCCAAGAAGAGTTTCTGAAAGCATGGAACCGAAGTTCTTCGAGCGTTGCTTCCGTTGACGCCAAAGAGCGATTAACAAACATCATGGCTTTCTTGAAGGCAGAAACGGAAGGCGAAGAAAGAATTAATTTGGCTATGTCAGGTTTTGGCTTGGGATCTGATGAAAAACGCCAGCCCTTTAAGAAGAAAGCAAGAGATTTGCCAACAAGAAGATTTCCAACAGCGGCAAATCTATTGACTACAGGTGTAAAGGATTTGAAGAAAGGGTGTGTTTTTTGTTCTGGGAAACATAAAAGTTCAGATTGCTTTTCCGCTCGAAATATGACTTTAGCTGAAAGAGAGAACATAATAAGAGAAAATCAATGTTGTTTTGCCTGTTTAATGCAAGGACATTCAGTTCGTAAGTGCAAAGCTTTTATAAAATGTGTCGTATGCGGTAAAAGACATGTGGTACTAATGTGTGAGTCTTTAGCTGCAAGAAATCGTGAACCCGATAAATCTGGGCAGAAAAGTGAAAGTTCTGAAATAAACATGTCTAACATTACGTACGGTCCGAAAGTGTTCCTTCAAACTATGAAACTAAAGCTGATATCTGATAGAAAAGAAATTGTGGTGAGAGCAGTTTTAGATTCGGGATCACAAAGAACATATATTTTAAAAAATTTGGCTGAAGAGATGGAATATGTTCCCTTGAGAAAAGAAACTCTCATACACTCTTTGTTTGGTGGTTATAAATCAGATAGATTTGAACACACGTGTTATAGAATTAGATTAAGGAATCTAGAGAATAATTTGACTTGTAACATGGAAGCTTTGGATCAAGCATCTATTTGTGATAGTATAACACCGGTTAGTTTTGGACCCTGGTTAGAAGAACTTGACGAAATGAATATAAAGTTGTCAGACGTCGGAAATGAGTCACTACCAGTTCAAATTCTGCTCGGAGCTGACGTAATAGGAAAACTTATGACTGGAAAACGAAGAGTTTTGGCCAGTGGATTAGTAGCAATAGAGACACTACTGGGATGGACTTTAACAGGGAAAGCACCTGAATATGATTTACCATCAAGCAATGCAATGTTGGTTACTTCCCTTTTAGTAAAAGAAATGGATATTTCGGAGCTGTGGAGATTAGATTCCTTAGGAATAGAAGATCCTTCAGAACAAAAATCTAGAGAGGAACTGCAAAAAGCCTCAATGGAGCATTTCCTAAATACAGTGAAAGTTGAAGGAGATGGTCGTTTTATAGTTAGTCTGCCATGGCTTGATGAGCATTTGCCTTTGCCAGATAATTATGATTTGGCGTTAAAGAGATTGCAAATGACAACACGCAAATTGAAAACCGACAAATTGTATGATGCCTATGGAGAAGTGTTCAAGGACTGGGAGAAAGAGGAAATAATTGAAGAGGTTCCAAAAGAAGACATGGGGATACCTTGTCACTATTTACCTCATAGACCTGTGATAAAGGAGAGCAGCACAACTAAAATCAGACCCGTGTTCAATGCTTCTTCTAAGAGAAAAGGAGTTCCTAGTTTAAATGATTGTGTTGAGAAAGGGTTAAATTTGATAGAAGTAATTCCCTCAATGATAAATAAATTTCGAAGTTATAAATTTGGTGTAACAGCTGATATACGTAAGGCTTTTCTGCAAATAAGTCTTTATGAAAATGATAGAAATTTCTTACGATTCTTATGGTATGGAGAAGATGGACAGCTCAAGCATTTTCGTCATCGAAGAGTTGTGTTTGGCGTTTCCTGTAGTCCGTTTTTGCTTGGAGCCACTATTCAATACCATTTGAATAATAAACTAGAGGAAGCAATGGGAGGGAATGAAAAATACCCTAAAGAGATTATACAGGAACTAATATGCAGTTTTTATGTAGATAATTGCCTCACAAGCGTGAAAACTGAATCAGAGTTGAAACAATTCATAGAAGTTGCTACTAATATTATGGCTGAAAGACAATTCGATTTACGAGGGTGGGAGTCTACTAACCCATCAGAGTCTAATTCTAGTGAGACCAACATTCTGGGAATGAAGTGGAATAGAAAAAGTGATACTCTGTTAATTAATATTCCTGATATGAAAGACGCAAAACATGAAAAAATCACCAAAAGAAGCATTTTAGCTGCCTCACACAGAGTTTTTGATCCTATGGGGATAACTAGCCCGGTATCGATACGACCAAAATTGTGGTTACAAAATTTGTGGAAAACTAAAATTGGTTGGGACGATGAAGTTGACACAAAATTACGAGAAGATTTTACAAAGTGGCTAAGTCAGCTTGAATATCTGAAGCACATAGAAATCCCAAGGTGGTTACATTGTGACAAAGGTTACGAGCGTATTTCATTACATTTTTTTTGTGATGCCAGTAAGTTTGCGTATGCCACAGTAGTTTTCCTAAGAATAGAAGACGAAAGCAACGTTCAAGTTCACCTGATACAAAGTAAAGCAAGAATCGCGCCTAGCGGGAAAAAGGAAACAACGATTGTTCGACTTGAACTTCTTGGCGCTACAATTGCAGCTCGTTTATCAATTGAAATAGTAAAACAGTTTAAGACGGACAAAGTTCATTTCTGGACAGACTCAACAACTGTATTAGCTTGGCTTAAAAGAGAAAACACATGGGGTGTATTTGTGGAAAATCGAGTTCAAGAAATCAGGAAATTGACTCCGGTAAAAGCATGGAGGCATTTGCCCGGATCTATGAATCCCGCAGATCTACCAAGTAGAGGTTGCTCTGCTCAACAACTCGGCAATTCGAAATGGTATGAGGGTCCCAGCTGGCTATATCTTTCCAACACGGAATGGCCTGTAGCAGCTGACGAAATTTCCGTTAATGAAGAGGAAGTAAATTTGGAAAAAAGAAAACAAATAGTTATTTCCATGGTAAATGTTGAAGTAACGGAAATATGGTGTAATTACTTTTCAACATATAGCCAAAATGTAAGAGTAGTCGCTTGGATCCTACGTTTTGTCCACAACGTTTCACATCAAGATAAGTTAAAGGGAAATTTAATCTGTGAGGAGTTAACAAAGGCAGAAAGTGTGATTTTTAAGTCATTGCAAACAACGCATTTCCAAGATGATAAATTTCTCGCCAAAATACAAGCTTTTCGAGATAAAAGTGATATTCTGAGAGTAAAAACCAAACTGGTACATAGTGATGAGAATGAGAATTTCAGATGTCCAATTCTTTTACCTGCTAACAGTGTTGTGTTAGAATTAATCCGAGAAGAGCATATAAAAGCGATGCATGCTGGTCGTTCCATCTTACTCTCAAGACTCCGAGAGCGATACTGGATTCTTAAAGCTAAAAAGTTAATAAATAAAGTTATTTCCAAGTGTGTGACTTGTAAGCGTCATCGAGCTAAACCAGTAGAAGTTCCTTTTGCGCCTCTTCCAAGAGAAAGAGTTACTCAGACATAAGTTTTTCAAGTGTCTGGTGTGGACTATGCCGGTCCTCTGTATCTAAAATCGAAAGAAAAAGCTTGGATAGTTTTGTTTACCTGTGCTGTGTACCGAGCAGTCCACTTTGAATTAGTACGGTCTCTAACTACAGATGCTTTCATTCAAGCATTCAGACGATTTATCGCAAGAAGAGGTAGAATATCGGTCATTTACTCGGATAATGGAAAGAACTTTGTAGGAGCAAACAATTATTTAAAGAATTTAGATTGGGACAAGATTGCTGTGTACTCAACCGCTCAGAAAATAATTTGGAAATTTATTCCACCCACAGCAGCATGGTGGGGTGGGTGGTGGGAGCGGATAGTTGGAATGCTTAAGACTCTTCTACGTCGTGTGTTAGGTAAATCTGTTGTAGATTATGAAGAACTAACTACAATTTTATGTGACTGTGAGTCGGTTTTAAATAGCAGACCGCTGACCTACATTCACGATGATCTATCTGAATTAGTACCTTTAACTCCGGCAACGTTTATATACGGGGAAGGTAGCAACAGCAACGAAACTCCAGATCTAGACCTTGTGGATCGAACCTCTATGTTGAAACGTGTAAAATTTTTGCAAAAATTACGTGAAGATCTCAAACAAAGATTTAGAAATGAATATCTTGCTCAGCTAGTGCACAAGGGAATAAGAAGGAATGATGTAATAAACATCGGTGATATTGTTTTAATAGGACAAGATAATACTCGACGCATAGATTGGCCTCTTGGAATTGTCTTGGAGCTGTATCCTGGAAAGGACAGTATTCCTAGAGTAGCCAGATTAAGAACCTCTCAAGGAGAAAGGATCCGACCTTTCCAAAGACTTTATCCTTTAGAGCTATCAGAAAAGAACGATGTGGATGTTCTGGAAAAGTCTTCAAGGAAAATTAATTTGGAAGTTGATAATGTTCACAATTCCGTTAATGTGCCCGATAATTTGGAAGTGAACTCTCTTAGTAAAAGCAGATTAGGAAGAATCATAAAAATTCCACAACGTTTAGATTTATGAACTTTTTGTTATTTATATAATAACTGAAGATTTTCTTAATTAGTTTCATATAAAGGTGACCAATATATATGAGTCAGTTTGTATTTCTACGAAATGCTAAACGCATGTTCCAAAGTGCTATTTATAATATCACTTTGCAAGGTGGGAGTATGTTTAAGATTTTAAGTCATTAACGTATGTATTTTTAACAGAAGCGCCACCTTTAATTTTCTTTAGATTTATTTGTTTTAATATTTCACTTTAAGGTTGCGTGGCAACCAGATATAGTTTTTTTTGTTGTTGTTCTTTTTTGTTTTAATTTAAGTTTATATACATTTTTAGAATCCGTTTTGATGCTAAATTATTGGTTATTAAAAGATTAAAGTTTTGTATATTGTTGTCATTCATCTGTAGAACTTGTAGTTCATTTGATTGATTGTATTTAAAAGGCGTCCGCATTATTTATTTCAACTTATTGGCGACATCTGCATTTTATGAAAACGAAAAAGTTTTACTGCTTTTATTAATACAAAAGTAATTTTATAACTTTTGTATTACATCCCCCTCAAAAAACAAATTTTTGGTTAGCCAAAAAAAATTAAAATTTAGAATAATATGACTTTATAAGCTTTATGCTGGTATGACTGTCCTCTTTCCTACTATAAACAACATTTTTTCAATTATGTGAAAAAATATTATTTACAGTAACAACAATAAAAAACATAATAATGCAATTTATCTGTTTAGGCAACTAAACAGAAAGAAAAATGAAACATTTATATCTATTTTACTAACATTTTCAAAACATTTTTCACGCTAAAATATACAAAACGTAC
The DNA here is from genome assembly GCA_949128135.1 of Parasteatoda lunata. NCBI lineage: Eukaryota > Metazoa > Arthropoda > Arachnida > Araneae > Theridiidae > Parasteatoda > Parasteatoda lunata. The sequence goes on along the minus strand of OX421973.1, from coordinate 8,285,552 downwards.
TGGACACTATTCATGATTTAATTTTAACATTTCTGGGCTGTGATATTTCCTAAGTTTTGATACATGTACTATTTCAAAGTTTTGTTTACTCAAATCATTATTTTTATTCATTTATTTTTTTTATTAGCTTCTTGGTCATTCTTTCTTTTTCCTATTTTTCCTTTTATTTTTGTTACCCTTTACGTTATTTTTTTTTCAGTGTTTATTTTTACTGAAACATATTCAACTTTTCTTTTTTCGATGTTTACTTTTACTGAAACATCAAACTTTTCTTTTTTCGATGTTTACTTTTTTTGAAACATCAAACTTTTATTTTTTCGATGTTTACTTTTTCTGAAACATCAAACTTTTATTTTTTTCGATGTTTACTTTTACTGAAACATCAAACCTTTATTTTTTTCAAAATTCTTAACCTTAACATTTTGAGAATTTTGCTGTCTAATGTGCAAAGATAAGTTGTCATTGTTAGATTTAGCAGAGGTGATCAATCTCATACCAAACCGAGTAACAACTGGCCAGACACAAATCATAAACAAACAAAAAACTCTGCAAGTTTGCAACCCTACTAAAGCATATAGTAAATCAGTATCAAGCATAAAAAACTTAGCTGAGTTAACAATTTCGCCTATCGTAATAAGGGGAAACTCACAAATTCTGTTAAGTGTTAATTGTTCTTTCGTTAGGGTAACATTTAAGTTTTCAAATTTTTTAATAGGAATTTTTAATTTTGACACAGTCGTTTTTTTAATATTTTATTAATCAATAAAGATTAAAGAAATAAATGTTTTACTATTAAAACATAAAAATATCAAAGGATACGTGAAAAAGTTCGAATGAATCCACAATATTTCTTGAAAGCCACAACATCAGATGAAAGTTGATTGGGGAAAAAAAAAAAAAATTCTTTTTTTTCTTTCTCTTCGTTAAAATGATTCCTAAATTAACACTGAGAGTGAAGGAGAGGAGAAATTGAAGCTTATTTTTCTTTGATTTCTGAGTAGGAGGGAGGTAATGTCGAACATCTAAGTAGACCATCGTAAACCATTCCGGGGTGGGAAAACACTTCATCGACGATTCAATCCAGAGCAGCACTGGCATAACTAAACTTTCCATATTTCAAGTAGGTTGTAAAGTAAAGGGATGGGATTTTTAAATAACAGAGCACTAGGAACCGAATCATTTTCTTTATCAGCTTTAGACACTAAATTTTCATGGTATTTCTCAGCTCCAGCCTCCATGTAGCAATAAGGTACGGGTATTTTACGAAGGGATGAGGAATCCTTCGGCTTCGGGGTGAGGTTTTATCAACGTTGCAGTCAGCTGGAAAATAGATAACAATAGTTTCCTGGGCAAGTAACTATCCTGCCGGCTTATAATAACAGAGCAAAACACCGTTATTAATATGAGAATATTAAACGAAATATCAGATGAATAATGAGTCCAGATTCTGCACAAGCTGTTTATTAATTAAAGATGGTGAAGCAACAGTTTCCTCCCCTCTCCGACTGGAGGGGGAGAGACACTTTTCTCGTCTGATCTGACGGAGTTTAGCTAGCACAAGTAAAACACAAAAAGCCATGCAAAAACCATCGGTCCTGCGTTTTATAGGATACTCAAAAGTGTGAAGAGGTCAGTCATATTGCATTCCTTGTATTCCTACGCCTCATCGCAAATAATTTAATACTCATAGAAAATCGTTTAATCTTTCCTTATATGGAAGTGAAAGATTTTAAAATAACTCCTCTTTTGAAACATAAATCTAATTATAATTAATTGGCTTGTTTACAGTCTTCAAGTCCTAAAATAGAATATATCTGCATTTTATGAAAACGAAAAAGTTATACTGCTTTTATTAATACAAAAGTAATTTTATAACTTTTGTATTACATATATATATATATATATATATATATATATATATATATATATATATATATATATATATATATATATATATTTATATATATATGTATATATATATATATATATATATATATATATATATATATATATATATATATATATATTTATATATATATGTATATATATATATATATATATATATATATATATATATATATATATATATATATATATATATGTATATATATATATATACACTTCTGGCCATTAAAATTGCTTCACCAGGAAGCGACACACCACGAACGTGAAATTTGTAGGATGGACAAAGAATGTTGTGGTATGCAAATGATTAGCTTATCAACGCATTCATGCAAAGCAGATGGCGGTAGTGACATCTACAATGTGTATTCTCATATAAAAATAAAATTTGAGCGTTGTTCTTGGGTAAAATGCTTTTTGTTATGCCACGTGTAAGAAAGCGAAACGCCTATCAGCGTGTGTATGCGTTTGATAGAGGTCGAATTGTGGCCTACCGGGATTGCAGTTTATCATACCGAAGTAATTCTGCTCGCGCTGGTCGAGACCCCATGACTGTTAGCGGAATATGGAGTCGATGAATTCATGGGGGTCATATGTAATGCCGTGCAGGTTCTCACCGGCCCCTCATCACTAACAGCCGAGAAGACAGATATGTTATCTACATGACCTTAAAGAATCGTGCGGCTACGCCATCAACTCAACAAATGGGGTCATTTGCAAGACAACAAGTGTTTGCACGAGCAGTTCGACGACGTTTGCAGCAACATTAACTCTCAGCATGGCGACCATGGTTTCGGCTACCCTTGACACTGCATCACAAGCAGAAACGCATCCATTGGTATGACTAACGACTAACCTAGACGCAGGAATGGCATGACGTCGTCTTTTCAGACGAATCCAGGCTCTGTATACAGCATCATAATGGCCGCATCCGTGTTTGGCGACATCGTGGAGAACACATATTGACAGCTTGCATTCGACATCGTCATACTGGCCCATCACCTGGAGTTATGATATGGGGTGCCATTGGATACACGTCTCGATCACCTCTTGTTCGCTTTGCCGGCCCTTTGAACAACATTCGTAACATTTCTGATGCGTTAGGGCCAGTTGCTCTGTTTTATCTTCGGAAACTCCATAACGCTGTTTCAGCAGGACAATGCACGACCGCATGTTGCCCGCTCTGTCCTGACCCCTTTCTTGACACAGAACATGTTCGCCTGTTACTCTGGCCAGCACGTTGTCCTGATCTCTCGCCAATTGAAAATGTCTGGTGAATTGAAAAGTTTCCTGATCTCTCACCGAATGACTGGCACGTCACCACTCATCAGTCACTACGCTCGATGAATTGTTGCATAATGTTGAAGCTACATGGAATGCTGTACCCGTCCATGCTATCCAATCTTTCTTCGACTCGATGCCCAGGAGAATAACTGCTGTTATTGCTTCCAGGGGAGGCTGTTTGAGTACTTATTCCTCAGGATCTATTCATCCAAATATCCTGAAAATTTAATCAGCTGTTCTGCCAACTATAATGCATGTGCCCAATAAATATCATTTTGTTATTTGCATTTCTTCCTGGCGTAGCAATTTTAATGTCCAATATTATAGATATACATATATTATAAATTATCAAACAGGTCTCTTTGACTGTAACTTATTACAGTATATTAACGTTATTTGCACAACAATAATAATTGTAAGACGGTTAATAAGATTTGACGACCTTTCTAACTAACTTTATCTGAAAATATAGTGCAGAATTGTATTATAATATTAATAAAAAATACAACTATTCTCTTAGTTTTAAACTCGAAAATTGAGTTAAAATCGAATAATAGCTGTACAGAAAAATAAATACAAATTTGGGATTCGCGATCGCAATGCTTGAGTACGCCATCTAGCGGGAGCCTGAAATATCAGACATTAATTTATTTAGTTCCATCAAAATCATTGGCAGAATCAGACGCCATTTTCTTACAGTAAATACGAAGCAAAATTTCCCTAAGGAAAAGGCCGAAGAACTTGAAAAAAATTCTCCAGAATATTGGTAAATCATTCAGAAACAGAACATGCCAAACATTTGAAGAAAAATTCCTCTATTTTTAACTTCTATGATCAACAAACTTGCAACTGATAACTTCGACCGACTTCGGTATTGCATACTGTTCAGATGTGTGTATTACGGTAAAATACATTTCTTCTGTTTTCAATTCATTATAAATTAAAGTGAAGTCAACATTGCTTTCTTCATTCCAATGAATAAATGTGAACGTACAGAACTGTAATAGTTATAGAATATTCTTCTACTTTATAGAATAGTATATGTTTTTGTATCTACATTATTCAGAAAACAACAATAAAGTATCATCCATATGACTTGAAATAGTATCATTTGTGTTGATTATTAATACATTTTTATCGCTTTCTTGGTGAGCTTTTTTAGTTTTGAAAGAATAATTTCAACTAGAATTCAGCTATTCTGTTTTTAAGCAACATATTAAAATTCATATCGAGATCTTACAATTATAACATTTTACTGTGTGGTATGTTCTCTAAAAGTAATGAAGAGATAATCTATGTATATATTATTTGAAAATAAAATTTTGAAACGAAGAACATTTCATTTTGGAATTCTCCAGATTTATAAATCAAGTAAGTGTTATGACTTTTATAATAAAAAAAATTCTTGTAAATTTTTTTTTTTTTCTTATTTCATGATAGTTCTCTACAGAATTGTTTTTTACGTCTGATTAAGAACTATAAGAATAAAAAAAGAAACAATATGGAAGTTTTTTATTTCAATATGAGGAATTTTTTAAATTGTTTTTTTTTATCCTAAGAATTCTTTATTTTACGTTTTTTACTTTATAATTTTTTGATAAAAAATGTAGCTAAAATAATTGTTATGAAAAATTAAATGGTATAACATTATGTGTTTATATATACTTCTTGCATATTCTAATGTTTGAAGTAATATGATTCAGAAAAGTATGGAATAAAATTTCGGTACTTACTATTAACGCCACTGCCACTACAGATTTGCCGGTTTTTAAGTGCCGCCAATCTACACCTAAACTTTTTGCGACAAATCATAAAATAAAACACCTTATTTAAAATCTAAACACTTTCAAAATTCAAAACACTTTATTTAAAATCAAAGTAGTCAATCGGATTTCGGTGGAAAATGGGCCGATATAGAGTTTAACATAATTCAAAACAAACTCTATTTTCTTTGGCCTGATATGTTGTCGCCATATGAACTCTAATAAAATAAATTTCCAAATGAAATTAAATTTCCAAAACGTACGTTTACCATAATAAAGTTTCATGTCATGAGAATTGGCACATTTTCGTTTTGTTCTCTTTTTTTTTTCTCGTAAAAAATTTCGCTCTTGAAAAAATAAAATTGCATCTTGTTCTATTTTTGGCAAATCCCAAAGACGCATTTTCGTAGCACTGAAAAATGGCGTCAAAAATCAGCAAACAGCAAGGCAACAAAGAATCTAAAAGATGATATCCAGGATTATTTGATGATAATTTTCTATAGAATGGTTTTCTACTTCCGATTATGAATAAAGACAAAAAACATGAAATTTTTTTTTTTTAATGTCAGGAATTTTTAGAATTGTTTTTTTCTTTTCGTAAGCATTCTTCATTTCACGTTTTTTAGTTTCTAAATAATGATTTTTATTGAAACTTAAAATATTTCTATAAAAATTGCTGTCAAAAAAAACTTATTTTACAAAATTAAATTATATAAAATTATGAGGCTTATGTATACTTCTTGCTTATTTTAATGTTTGAAGTAATGAGATTCTTAAAACTATGGAATGTAAAATTTAAATAGTCCTTTTATGTTACATCATTTAATTTACTAAAACTATTTCTCAACTCCAATAAGAAGATACATTTTTTTTCCTGTTTATTTACAAATATTTTTCCGATGTGCTTAGGATGTTTCTTCTCTAAAAAAAGGGAGATACCATTTTGTTTTCGCTTGCATAAGAAAGAATATCAAAAATTTTTCTTTTTTAAATTTAATAAGCCACAATAAAAAAGGAACGCTACAATGCTACATGTTACATTAAAGACGTCGCCAGAGTAACTGAATGACTGTTCATATAGAAATCGCAGGTATTCGTCTCATACAACAACGCCCCCTATAGTTCGTTGCGAACGCGAATACAAAAATCTTTATAGAAAAACAATATCTTTACGACTTATATTGGTTTTATGCTGATGACAACCAAAGAAAATGGAAATGAATGAGAAAAAACTGGATCCTACCACGTGATTTTCCGGCCAATAAAAATGCATGGGCAACAATGTAAAACAGGTACACCATCATTAGACATGCCCAAAACAAAATAAAAATTTAAACAAACTTTAGCTGGTAAGTTTAGTTGTAACAAGTCAGCAGACAGCATTATTACTTTTTCACACTCATGCATTCTCAATTTTGATTGGCTGTTTTGTGCGTTACTAACCGCAAGTCTTCTGTGATTGGCTATGTGTTATTATTTCACTCTCTTCTTATATATATATATATATATATATATATATATATATATATATATATATATATATATATATATATATATATATATATATATATATATATATATATATATATATATATATATATATATATAGATAGATAGATAGATAGATAGATATATTTAAAAAATTAAAAATCATGATTTTAATAAAAAGCATAAAAAAAAACGACTGTCTGGTAAAATATTTTGGAAAAAATCAACTTCGAGAACTTAATCGATTTCTTGTTCTAGCGAAAGCCTTATATTTAAAATGATTTTCATTGTTGAGGAAATGCGTTATTCATAAACTTTCCTATATACTTCTAGCATGCACTGTTTAAAACTCTTCCAATGTTTTCTGAATTTTCGTATAAAATATTTACGAAACCCTATTCAATAAAATTCATTTGTTAAAATAGGATGTTATATGATATTTGCATAACATTGGCAAAGATTATGTGTGTTGCTTTCGGTAGTTATAAATCAATTTCTTTTATTAAGGATAAACTTATTTGAGTCGCACGTAATGCAATACAAAGAAAATATTGACAGTAACTAAAACTTTTGAACAATAAATGCTGACTAAGTATACACAATTTTATCGACGTTGAAACTAATACATATGTAATAACAATCTTACTTTTTGACATAAATTACAAGTAATATCATTTAAATTAAAAATGTTATATTTGCATATAGCACTCTTATTTAAATATAATAAAATATTTTATATACCATATTAAATAATAAAAATTTTCTATTAATGTCTTATGGTAATTATTTGTATCTGTATGGTAGCATTAGAAAAATGCTTTAAACTCTTTGAATAAGTATTGATAATTATGGAAATTATAAAAACATTGCTTTTACTATTTTTTGCACTTCATAACATTTGAAAATATAATGACTGTAGAACCTATTTTGTAAAAACAAATTTAAGACTGCAAGTATTTATTTTTTTAAATCAATCACAAATAATTAAGTATGTAGTCTTAGTATTAAAAAGTGATGAAACATTTAGAAGTTACATATAATTTTCAGTTTAGATTTTCTGAATTTTTTATTATAATCTCAAGCAGTAACGTTAAAAGTCGATGTTAAAATAAATACGTAAGCGTCATTACGTTTTGAACTGCTTTAAAGCACAGTAAAAGAAGACCATCAAAGAAATCAATGCGAAATGTACGATCAATTTACATTATTAACGCTCAAATGTATTCAAACAAATCGGTGCGAATTATAAAGCATTAAATAATTTAAAACATATCAGTTTATTCTTAATCACTACAAACAATACAAACTAATAAAATATGCAATAGAAAAACTTACAAATTCTAGTATATAAAACGCAAAAAAAGAATTATTTTTTTCATTTAAAGCATTTATAAGATTAACTATTGAGTGCAATTTATTTAAAAAGAAATTGTGAGTTTTTTATTACAATAACAGTAAAATCAAGATGTATAACTTGAATTATGTGTTATTCTAACGATAAATTTTAAGTTGAAAATTCGGAAATCTATTTATTTAAAGCATTTAAGTTACATGTTTCTTTGACATCACATTAGAGCATCATCTTCAGTGAAAAATACAGAAAACTGGTGATGAAAAACACTACATATGGGCAGTATATTGAAAAATAGTAAATTTTTATTTACTCCACAATGTGCTTTTGTAATGTTTTTCATTGTCATATTTCCGTATTCAAAAATATACATTAAAAAGTATTGAAAAGTATACAGTTAAGATATACATTTATATGTATTGAAAGGAATAAAGGGATATTTCTTTAAAGGTGAAGTTTCAATGAAGCATCGAAACTTGCTTGAAAATTTTAATTGCTGAAATATATTAGATTTATAAATTTCAATGTTGACTTCTTTCTGTATTACAAAATTCACAAAGTTTTTACGCTTCCTAATATTAGTGAAATACTATATTCATGAAAGATTTGCCTGCAAAATAAACTTTAATTAAAAATGTAAACTATCCAGTTGGATAGCAGATATTTATAAGCAGATATTCTCTGTTGCAGATATTTCAAAGTCTACGAAGGGTTCGAACAAATCCTGATCATATAATGTTCCGATTGGGCATTTGTATGCCATCTTCTTGCAGTGTTAACGATGTTCAAAACCTTATTGACACAGGTAAGTATAAATATTTATTTTTCCGTAAAAGCAGTTTTCTTATGATCAGCAAACTTGACTCATAACTCAATACTTAGTTTGAAATTTATGTATTTTTAAATTGCCTAGAAATTTTAAAATGAAGTATGCAACATTTTAAGCATTAGGAATAATTTTTATATAAGCTAAGCAACAAAACATAGTGTTCTTGTGTGTCTTAAATATGTTATATAATATGTTTTTATATGTATAAACAAGATTCATAGCATATTTTAAAAATTGCTACGTATTTTTATTTTTATTTTACTATATATACTAGTGGTTTGAGTTTTTCAAAGGCATTTTATAAATTGGAGATGATCTCACAAATTTTAGTTCGAATAAATAATTAGAAATGTTTTTAAAATTTATGCTGTTTACAAAAAATTCTTTTAAAGTAGATATGGATACGACCATAATACTTTTTATACCTTGAACCATAATGCGTTGCAAATGTACTGCACGCTTAATGAGTCATTGAGATCATTTATCTCCCCGTTCAAATTGAATCAGAGAAGCATACGATGAATTGTAAGAAATGAAATAAAATAATTCAACTCAGAATAACCACTGAAGCCTATCTAAATGATATTGCGGATTAATACTTCAAAATATGTTATTAGTTCATATACGCATTTAACTGTTTTATGGGATATTTTAGAGTTTCGTAGAATGTTAAAAAGTACACATAAAAACTCTGTAAACATATGTTCAAAATTACCAGAATATGGCAAAATTTACAGTATTTTTGGCTGTATTATAATTACGAAAAGATGGATAATTTTTACGAAAGCACTTTGGTAATGATTTTGGTAAAATTAACAACAAAATATGGTTTTATAATATGCTATAAAATTTTTTAATAATGGCATAAACACTATTTATTCAGTTAAATTTACTTTTCAGTTTAGTATTTTTAACTAAATGTGCAGTAATAAGAGCTATAATTTCGAAATCCAGAATATTTTTTAAACCCTTACCATGTGAACGTAAAAATTTCCAAATGTCTGATTTAATTACGTTATATTTTAGTTTTATGAACCAAAATTAGGGTTTCTTTACCAGAAATATCATTACCATACTGTACGGTAATTTTACCCGAATTTGTTCTCCTTGTAGATATAATTCGCTTTTGGTTGTAGAGGCAAATTTTACGATAACTCTATTACTTCAAGTTGTTTTCTTTTATAATTGTTTTTCAGTTTTACTTTCGTTAATTCATTTTTAACTAAGTTAATTATTTCATTATCATAAAGTACGTTAATTTTATCAGATTTTTTTCCTTGTAAAATGTTGAGTCAAATTATGAGAAGAAATTCTCTTGCATATTATACTGACAACATATATTTCAATTTACAAGATGATTATAATTTTTACAAGGTATTGACATAGCTGAAATGAAAGGTCGTTTACCTGTGCATGTAAGCCACTGTGACGCAAAAGTGGGATATTATTATCAACCTCATGAGATTTTAATTTTGTAAGTATACTCTATTGCATTAATCGTTTTTAGTGAGATTCGACAAGTTTTGTAATATTTCCATGGAACTTATGATTGTTTTTCATCAAAAGGACATTTTTTCTGTAACATCAAAACTAAAAGATTTTTTTAAAAATATTTTAATATGATAATTGTATTATTTAAAATTGTTGTGTATTTTTTTAACTTCTAGAGAGTTACACGGTAAAACATCTAATATTAGTACAAAATAGATACTGAATATATAAAAAGTTTCTCGAATATCTGAATTATAAATTTTATTAATACTGACATAGGAGCAGTTTTGTTTTTACAATAATGGTATGTTTTACTATATAATGATCTAAATGATTGAGTTTCTATAGATTTAGATTAAAAGGCTATTGAGCTCGTTCAATTTTGTCGAATTTGAAATTTTTTAAATATTCTAAGGTCTTAAATAGCTTTATTTAATTGTAGATTCACTGATTTTGACATCAATTAGAATTTAAAGCAATTAAATAGTATTTTACTATATTCTATACCTTATTTCAGTTAAGTTATGTCAAATCAAATTTATCCATGTACCTCTAGTTTTTTTGGGGGGAGAAAGGCGTTATCTTATGACTATCTTTTTCGGACGATTAATTACAGTATATAATATACTTGGATTGAGCCATGATGGCTCAGTAGTGAAGGCACTGAACTGTCATTATGAAAAACTGTGATTCAATCCTCAGCGGTGGCTTGAAGCCACCCAGCTTCTGGTTGAAGGGTGACTGCGTATGTGAGAAGTAAGGACTGCTTGTGTGCAGTGTTAGCCATATAACTACAATCATTCCATTGGTCATAAAACTGTTGAGCTTTAACCTCTATACCCCCCTAATACCAACGGGCAGTAGTGGAAATTTTTTTCTTAAGTATATTTCGATTAGATGTTCTTGATTTGATTAAGGGCAAATTTATTGACTAAAATGCAATGAAAATACAACACTGTGTGAGATTTATAATTTTATTTTTAGTTTTAAAATGGGATATTGAACATTAAATAATTGAATATTAGATTCTATACTTCATTTATTAAACTTTTTTACAGACGAATGTTTTTCTCAAAGAAATTTACATTTAAATAATTCCTTCGATAATAATTAACTATTACATTAATTATTTCATACAACATTTTTGCAATAATAAAACTTTTTGCTATAAAATTTTACTATTATTTTGTAACGTAATTTATTTTAGAAAACAACTGTTATACGAAAGAGTATATTGGTTTTCATCTATGACAGAAATTTGAAAATTAAATTAAAAGTTTTATATTAAAATTTTTTTCATTATTGTGGGCTGTGCATTAGCATCTTGTCTTTTAAAAATTTTAATTTTTTTCAGTTGAATTGCTTCCTAATATTTTCACGAATTTCTTTTCACATGTTGTATGAGAAATATAATCTATTCCAAATCTAACCTTGAAATAAAAATATGGAAATGTTTGTTCAGATTTTACATGTTAGTCTTTATTTACTCCATTTTCAAGATGCTAATAAACTAGTTTACTACCTGTTAGAAAAAAAAGAGGAATAGCAACAAATTTCAACTTCGTTTATTTATTTACTTTGAAAAATTTATGAAATTTGTAATTTTTACTATTTATTTTGTAACTATGGAATATCCACGCTAGGTACTTAATAGGTAAAAATATTTTGAAAAATAAACAACCAAAATCACAATTCTATTAAATATGGATTGATTTAGAAAATTATTTACAAAACTCTTGCTTGAATCAGTTTCATGCAATAAAAATGTTCGTATGCTTACATTCTGCACATTAGAAGCATTAAAATAATCATTTTCTTTTCACCCACATTTCACAGTAAAATCAGCTCTGTTGCGAAAAGCTGAATATATTATCTTGCATAAAATTCTTAAACTATTTTTTATTAATCCACGAGTTGTGAAAAAAAAATTTAAAAAACAAGGGAAGCAAGTACAATGAAAAATTCCGGATCTAATTACGGTATTAAGTGTGTATTTGGGTGCATCATCCGTAAAACCCATTTCACCGTAAAATCCATCTTAAACGTAAAATATTATACCGTTATTTGTACAGTAATATTTATTTAATTAGACCCATTCAGTGATTTTACGCACAATGAGTGCTGGCAATTTTTACCGGAACTTAATCCTGAATTTTTTTACAGTGTAGTCTATGATAGGTATCTGGATCGTTTTTATACCGATTCATCTAGTTCACGTTAATTCAACCTGAATGAACAAAAACAATTTTGAGTTCAAGTTATTCTTTAAACTTGCCTGTCAGTCAAACTTTGGTCGTGATATTTCTTATGCCAGTCATCAATTCATTTGAATTCTATAACATCATCCAGGGTTATTTAAGCTAATGGGGTGACTTCAATTACTTATGCTGGATATATTTCGGCTGGTGGTTTTTGCAACACTGTAAGCTATAAAAATCAATAACGGAAATTATTCCTTTAAATTTGAATTTGTTTTCTAAATTTAATCATGAAATGTAGCATCTTGAACTTTATTATATATGTACGATATCTGAAAACTGAAACTGTAAAAAAAAATATCTATGCTTTTATTTGTGTTAATAAGCATTTTGAGTAGTATATGCCCCCGTATTTTAAACTTTTGAAAATCAATCACCAGAATACATAAATCAATCACTGAGTTTTTACTGCTGGTTTAAGTCACCCTATACTGCGAGATAACTTAGACTAACATGTAATTTTTGTTTCTGTTTGTTTCTTGTTTCAGTATGTATATTTCAGAAAACTTTTACACATGTAAACATTGAGTGTAACTGCAAATTTAAATTTTTGAGCAATTAATTGGTCTCTAAAGTAAATGCTTTTTAATTAACAAATGTTTTAAAATGAAACGGGGAACAAGCAATCTCAAATGAGAGATCAACGTTTCATAAGCTTTTGTTCTTTTATTTTAAAGGAAGTTTTATAAATAATAAACGTAAGAAGCTTTTCATATAAAATAAATATTATGAAATTTACAAATTAAAATTCAAGAATTTATAACAAAAAATGAAATCTATTCTATTGCAAAAAATCGTTACCAAGAAGGATTATAATAATGAATGATTTATAATATTTTATAATAATGAAAATAATGAAGGTTTGGCTATTTGTGCTTGTGACAAATTGCTCTGTAGATGCATTGTTATATTGATCAATCGACACTACAGAACTGAAAATATAGTTTTTTACCATAAACAGCAATTTATTGATACACAGACAACAAGAATCAATCTTTTAATATGCTTTTTCTTGAAAATGTGCAATATTATCATAGCCTCATGAACAAATAGTTAAATCTCCTTAACACACAAAAAAGAGAAATCAAGAAAAACTTGAACATCCTTAGTAACATTCGATATATTTCGATATCAGATTTTCCTGTACCACCATGTTGTCCTAAAGATTAAAATAATAGACCTAAAATAGGATAATAATTAATAAAAAATATTTGAGTTTGATTATTCAAATAAAGTATATTTTTGTAAACGATTTAGGTATTTTTTTTTAAATTTAAAATCCTTTTTGCAGTGATTAAATCCCATATTTCTGATTTTCCTGCTGTGCTTTAAAGATTACGCATTCGTACGTGAAAATCTGATTATTATATTAAAAGTTCTGTTATTGTGTTTTGAAAACTTTTCTTCAATGTTTTCTTATAAGACTTTCTCATTCTTCAATAACTTTAATAATGCAATTTCTAATTTTTTGTCATATTTTTCATACTAGGGAATTGAAAATTCCGTTAAGTTTTTTATTTTCATAAAAAACTGTTTCATTAATTAAATTGGGGACCAAATTTTTATTTGCATTTATAGAAATACTTGATTTTGTCTGATTTCAATACTAAAAAAAGTTTTGCGCTCCTAAAGCTTTTTTAACGCAACATTTACGCTTTTACCTGTGACATATAAAGTTTCTAAATTTGTACATTTCGACAAAAAACAGACGAAAAATGACACTTATAAAAATGTGTTAACTGGGAAAGAGAAACCGATTAAAGATTTGAAATCAGTGATACGAAATTATATTAAATATATTACAAAATCTGATGCAATAGAAAAAAAGGCTGTTCCCATTTAAATCAAACATTCAATAACTTTATATCTCATTAAAATAGAGTTTAATAACAAGTTCTACTTTACGATAGCGTAATTTTTTATGAATACCTTTTCCTTAAATTGATATTTTTTTTCAATGCAATAAAATTGTTTTCTAGAAGGCAAAGTAAAAACAATCCTTATATCATATCCTATAATATTAAATCAGAATCAGGTTTTTTTTTCACACACCCACACTTTTTAACTTCAACATTATCGAATTTCTTAGGCTTTGGGGAAACAATGGCAACCATATAATTTTAAATGACAAGTGTCAATTAATTTCGTTTCTAAATAGTGGACTAATATTTTGAACTCTTTTAATTCCAGCTGTCTAATAGGTGTGTTCATCATTATAGCAGTGATTGGATCTATTGTTGCATTCATCAAAAATATCTGGTACTCAAACAAGGACTCAAATGTTGAAATAAAAGGTAATAATTTCCATCTTACGAAAATCATGGATAAGACACACATGTAAGAACATTTAAGGTAGTAAGATTTCATTTCGAAACATACAATTCATATTATATTATAAAGCGGGATAATATTAATGGATAATTTGAAATATTCTCATACTTAACTCAATTTAATAACATTATTATTATCTAAAAGATTTGAAGGCTGATATTAATTAAAATTTCAAAAAGTTTGGTTTTAGATTTTAGAAAGTTAGAATTTCAGAAAAACATTAAAACTATTGGGCTAACTTTAATTGAAATTGTTATTTTATTCGGTCATTTTTAATAATAGTAATTATATTATCAATAAAAATAATATTATAATTATTATTCATAATTGAAGCTGTCAACGGTATGGAGTAATTTTTAAACATCGTAAATAAATAATAAAAAATTATCATCTTTAAAGGTTTAAAATTTTAATGTCGATCAGCTAACTTTAAATTATAAAAATATAACCTTATTTTTATCATTTTCTTATGAAAATAACTTCTTAGCAAAGTTTTGCCGGAAATAATTTTTTCACATAATAACATAAATAACTTGACAAAAATGCTAAGTTAGCTATCATATTATTTCACAATATATATGGTTTCCTAAGGATAATTTTGCGAACATTGAATAATTAAAAATAATAATAATTAAATTTATTGTTATTTTAAACAGTTAAAATAACTTTAAAAACATGAAAAAAAGAATATATTAAGTAGTTTATAAATTTAACGCTGTGCAACTAAATTCAATTGCTTATGAACAAGTTAAAAATAAAGAATTCTTTTTTTCCCACCCGTCTACTATTCTTTCTCAAACCTTTGCTTATCTTCTTCTTCTTCTTAACTTATCTTTCAAGGCATTTTAATTTCATAGTTTATATACATACCACCCCTGCTCGCAGCGTTCGCTAAACTTGATAACAGCTTTTGCAGTCTCTTTTGGATTGCTTCGCAATTTGAGCTCGTTTTGATCACTCATTGGATATTTTTTTTTAGTTTAGCTTTGTATCCCTACTGGTATTCTTTTTTTTAAATGAAGTCCTGAACATGTACAACCTATACAATCTGTGAAACTTTTGAGTTATGTGCATGTCATTGAACTTTTACTGTTTTATTGACTAAATGTATTTTATTGCTACATAAAAATTACTTAATTACTGAAACAAATAATTCCTCGAACTCGCTTACATGGGAAACTACAAATTTTAAGTATTTCGAATTACAACAGTTTCAAATATGTTATTCCAACATTAAATCTTAAAATGCGTGAGAAACAAAGAAAAGGCTTGGAAAATGAAGGAAAAAACGTACCTGGTACATCTTTCCTAATAAAATTCATATCTCTCCTTCGTTAATAATGAAACATCATTAAAATTAACGTGCAGTTCTAAATTATTATTTTATCTCTGTTAATTAATAACACAGTTAAAACAAAAATAGAATTATTTGTTTTCATGAATTGTTTTCTCTTTGACATTTCATTTCTACTAAACTTATAGCTTTTTGTTGTCCACTCGAGAAAAGAATTTTCATTCAGATATTTATAATCATGTACGTTTAAGTTCTCATACTTATGACAGTTTTCACGGTTGATATTTCAGTTCTTTGTTGACGATACAAAAATGAAATTTCGTTTTTTTTTTTTTTTTTTTAACATTACACGCATTACTGTTTTTGCTAATATAGATAGGTGGAATTGTTTAGTGACTAAAATTTTAGAAATTTTGACAAAAAACCTTTTAACCATCTTCATTGATTTTATTAGAACAAAAAGGCATAATTTGGATACGAAAATTGTTTGCCTTACGTGTTTTGTACCCATTCATCTCATCTCACTTTAAAAAGTATTTATTTATGTATTATATTTTATCGAAAAAATAAGACAGACAGTAAATATTGGCTTATTATGTGCTCATAATATAAAAATGAAACAAGTTGTATTAGTATAAATAAATCACTAGGATTGTTTACCTTGTAAGTTTTGTACCTGCTCACTGTTTGAATAACTTTAATTAAACATTGGAAATTTTAACTTTAAATAAAAAAATAAAAACAGACAGTAAATATTTAAATTCTTTTCTTAATCATGCAAAGTTTGTATTAAATTATTCATTGACGGTTATTCATAGAGACGATTAAAATTCTAATTACTAATATTTTTCGAAATTTGAATTATCGCAATTAAGCTCATTTAATCAAAATATCGACTGTTCCCTCAATTTGTCAACAAATAAATCGAAATGCCTTTTGTGTGTTGTATCAAGTGGATTAAGTTTTGCCGCTTGCTAATCAAAATATTTAAATGAGTAGAAGATTAACTATCTCTTTTTCATAAAGAAAAAAAATTTTTGCAATTAATTCACACAAATAAACATTTCAAAACAAACACACAAACACAAACAAACGGAGTAAGGTACTTTTTGTAGGAAAGCTAACTGATTAAGTTAAAACCGAGTTGGTAAATTTAGTTTAGAATGCCTTTAAACGTTTTTAATTCTTATTTATTTATTTATTCACTTATTTTTGTCTGAATTCTTTCGCAAATTTTAATTTTTAAAGATAATACGAATGAGACTTAATATTTCCAGATTAAACTTTAAATAGTTTAGGGCCTAGTTTTTTTTCTGAAAATTACTTTAAACTGTAAAATAGTCAAATTGCATTTATCCATCTTTCTTATATAACTCATAGTATCTTATAATATCTTTCATGACACTGGAGAACAATTTTGCTTTTGTTT
Source organism: Parasteatoda lunata (assembly GCA_949128135.1). Lineage (NCBI taxonomy): Eukaryota > Metazoa > Arthropoda > Arachnida > Araneae > Theridiidae > Parasteatoda > Parasteatoda lunata. Next base: position 8,268,132 of record OX421973.1, on the reverse strand, counting down.
TCTATTGTATTAGATTTTTTTAACAGATCTTAGATATTTTCTTATCACAGATTTCATTCTGCAATCGGTTTCTCTCAGTAATTTACACGCTTATAAACATTATATGTAACACAGAGGATCACAAAAATGTTGTGATAAACGTCTAGAAAAGTTAGAGCACATAATACGAGGGTCACTCTGAAATTTTTGAGATGCAACTAGATTTAAGTTACACTTACAAAATTTTAGGTGTGTTCAAAGTAGTCTCCTCCAGCATCAATGCACTTTTGTAGTAAAATTTTCCACAGATTAAATGCCTCAAGCAACTCATTTCTTGGAATAGTTGAAAAAATGCATTTATTGCCACATCAATCTCTTCTTTTGAATAAAAACGACGTCCACCTAAGTTCTTTTTTAGATTAAAGAATAACCAAAAGTCACACATGGCTAGATCAGGTGAATGCGGCGGATGTTCTATCACTTTAATTTGTTTTTGTTTAGGAAACTCAACTGTTAATCTGGCTGTATGTGAAGATTCATTGCATGGTGAAGCATTAGTCCCCTAACATTCACTTCTTGTAGAATATCTGGAAGTTATTTAGTGGTATACCAGTTTACTGCTACTATCTTCTGTCCTTCCAACTTGATGGTTTTGACCAATCCCGTACTTCTGACGAAAGCGGCATACATCACTTTTTTAGTGTGCATAGTCTTTTCACCATTGTCGGCGTGGGATCATCTTCAAAGACCCATACTTTGCTTTCTTGACGCGTTGGAACGTCAAAAAACGTTATGTACGTTTCATCACCCGTTACAATCTTAGAAATGATGCGGTGGCCACCATCATTTAGCAATTTAAGAGTTTCTTTACTGATTCTGACTCGCTCCTCTTTTTGGTGCTCAGTTAGATTATAGGGAACCTAACGGCAAACTACTTTTTTCATATGTAATTCTTCATGAATAATTTTGTGTATGGCTGCGGATCCAATGTTAAGTTCCTTCTGTATAATTTGATAGGTACAGCGATTATCATCCTTTAACATTTTTCGTATGGCAGACACATTATCCGGGATTACTGCCGACGGCGGCCTTCCTGTGTGTTCTTCCTCCTGAAGAAAATTGCGACCTCTGATAAATTCTTTAAACCATCTGAATACAGTAGCAGGAGCTGGAGATTCATCACCAAATGCTAATTGCAAAATTGCAACTGTTGAACGCATTTTTCTTGATTTAATCCTGCTTTAATATCGTAGAAAATCATAGCGCGAAAATGTTCTCGCGTCAACTCCATTTTCTCTTCTGTTTAAAATTTATTCTACGCTAAACAAGTTGAAGTAAGTCAGTAAAAAATCGTCTGCTGTGTTAAAATACTTTGTATTTTAAAATTAAACCGTTATTTTTATTTCGTAAATCGCCGTTTGCGAGTATCTCAAAAATTTCAGTATGACCCTCGTATCAGGATTGAAATTGCAAAGAAACACATGTCCTGAAATACTGTCATATACTGTTAAAATTTTCATTCTAAAATTATAGTTAAATATCTGGCAGCTATCTGTCCATCCAATTAACCGTACTGTTTACGGTATTGAACATTTTTTTCCTTTGTGGTTTTGAAACCATTTACAAAAAGTATGGTTATAAAACCATGAATACAAAACTATACGGTTTTTTAACCATTTACAGATAGCATTTTTAAAAAAAGCATTTAAAAGCATTTAAAAAAAGTAGTTATTTAACTAGACATAGAAGCTCGGCTTTTCGTAAGGTGATGGGCATTGGAGAGTGCCAGACATTGAAAATTCTTGATTTGTTGAATGGAATGGAGAAAATATTATGGTGTAATACTAGGACTTGAACTCCAGTTCAACCGGTCATGAGATTGACAGATAAGCCCACTCGGCTATTATATGTACGCATTTGCAAAGAACTAACTAGCTTCATTAGGTCATTCTTGTTGGAGCGATGAAATTCTGGTTGTTTAACCGTATTAGGTGAGAGCAGTTAATAAAAAGTTTTTCTCAATAACAGCAGTTAATAAACAATTTTTTCCCCAGTTCATTCTGGTTGTTAAACCGTGTTAGGCCGTCGATAAAAACAATCAATAAACTGTTTTTCTCACACTTAACAGTTTGATTACTATTTTATTTATGGTTATTCGACTGTTTTGATTAAATATGGTAAAATAACCATTCAATAAATTGTTATTTAACTATTTATTCCTAGAAATTGTTAACAGTGTTTGTTCGAAAATGCCACCATACGCCACTTACTATAAACTGTTTCTTAAGCAGTTCATAGTAGGCAAGTGAACTTATGGAAAAGCCTCGTATATCGACATTTCCAGGCATGGGTTCCTATGCAACTTTAATCCCAGATGTTATTCCCGAATGCGTCTGGAAGTATGCTGTACCATAGATGAAACTTCCTGTATATAACGTTTTTAAACTTGTACATTTCGACCAAAAAGTAAACTGAAAATATCATTTAAAAGAAAATCTGTACCATTAGAAAGAAAACTAATTTCAAATATGAAATCGAATTAGGCAAGATCAAGTATTTCTATAAATGCAACAAAAAATATTTTCCATAGTGTAAACCATCTTTTATTTATGTCTGAATTTTATTTCTATTTTATAGGGAAATTTTATGGAAAAGAAAACCAATCTATTAAGGAAAAAGCTGTGAATTTATGTTCAAAATTTTCAGTGGGCCACAGTATATCTAAACTATTACGCTGTGACAATAATAATGACGCCTCTGATGTTTGCAAGGGAATGACGTTTTTCAATATTTTACTTTCAATATTTTTGCATACATATGCTTTACCACACCCTTTACATTTGTACAGATTTCGTAAGTATAGAAATTTTTCATTAATTATTAATATATGTTTATCATATTTTTTCAATTACATCAAACTTTTATTGTTAGTTCCGTATTATGTTCTAAGCTGAAAGCATCTATCTTGCTTTCACTTTTGATTATGTCAAATTTGTTAAGGTCGAAATATTTTTAACAATGTAACTACTTAATCGGTTGAAAAAATATTTCTGTAAAAATTTAGTTTCAATATTTTATAATTTTATGTATTCTTTTCAACTCTTTGAGGAATTTTAACAATTGTCTTGCAATAACCTTAGAAACATTCTTTTGTTTCATGCATTTGAAACCTAGCATTTGTTTTGCAAAATTATTTTATTGCATGTATTTAAAGTATATCTTGTTTCAAATTTCCTCAAACATGCTTAATATTAAGGCATATTAATTGTCATACAGCTAGTTTTATAATATTGTTTAGTTTATATTGTTTTAAGAAACTAAAAGACAATTCACACACAAGAGACTCATAAGTTTTACAATTATTTATTTATATTAAATATCAAAACAATAACTTTTGAAAAACGGAACAATAAATTTCTAGAATCATTAGATAATATCAAATTAAAAGAATAATTCTCACAAAAGAAAACGAGAACATTATTGAATTTTATTCAAGTTAAAAATGTAATTTTTTACAACAGATGTTACAAAAGAATATATTAAAGAAAAAAAAGTTAAAAATAGGGCATATTTGATTTCAATTGTAGTAAACTAATTATTTCGATAGAAAGATATTAAAAATAATAAATCCTTAAACACATTTATGATTAGAGTTTTTAAATTCTAATTTTTAACCATAATTTTAATGCATTCCTAAATACTTTACAATATACAATTTTAAAAAAGTTAAATGAGTTCAGCTTCATGCATCATTTTCTCAATGTTCTTCATTTTTTTTAACTTAACTTTTTTTAACTTACTAATCCCTTATTATTTATTAAATTGCATGCATCTCATATTTGTCTGTACCTTTTAACTGGTCAGAAGAATATTGCTAAGTTAAAAATAAGGCATATTTCATTTAAATAGTAAGAAACTATTTTTCCCCGATAGAAAAATATTGCAAATTATAAATATTTAAACAAATTTACGATTAATGTTTTTAAATTCTAATTTTTAACTACTATTTTTAATGTATTCCTAAGTATTTTAGAATATACAATTCAAAAAAATTAAAATAGTTCAACTTCATGCATTGATTATTTTCTCAATACTCTTCATTCTTTTTTTTTACTTTTACTAATTCCTTATTATTTATTGAATCGCATGCATTTCTCATATTTATTCCACTTATTTTACCTGTTTAGAAGATATCGACTGACCTGCTTAATTGCTAAATTTTCTATATTAAATGAATTTTGGAGACACTAATGAGGCTAAGTATATATTGATCTAATCTAATTTGCTTCAAAGTAGCATTTAAAAAACAGAATCTCGTGCGCAATTTTTTTCGAAGCAAAAAAGTGAAAAATAAAGCGACTTAATCATATTTGTTTCTGAGCTATTTAAATGATTTTCAATAAAAACGTTTAATTATTATCTATATTTATATTTAGTAGAATAGGCCGGCCAGGTGGCCGAGCGGTTAGCGCGCCTGACTGCGAAGTCATTGGCTGCGGGTTTGAATCCCGCTCTGGGTATGGATGTTTCTCTCTCTCTTTGTGCTGTCCTCTGTTGTTGTGTGATGTGTGAATGTGACCCACCTTATAAACGGGTTTGTGGCAGTGTGGCGTGGGCAATGTTGCTCGCCTCCGTGACTTTGGTTCACAGGTGCCCACTGGGTAACGCGAAATGAGCAACAATTCTGGCATCTTCATAGGCAAAGATTCAAATTTAGCGCCAGCCATTGGAGAAAAAAAAGCATTTAGTGGAATAGAATGAATCGATTTAAAGATCTGAGTAGACAGAAATGAGTACGCTAAAATGCAGATTTGCAGGTTTAAACATGTTATTAGTGTTATTTTTCCTTCTAAGTAATGTTTGCTCAAATCAGTAATCATTCTTTATAATGGAATCAAAAGAAACCTAACAAACTATCGTATCGCATATTCTTATTTCAGGAGATACATTAAATTTTACTAAGTTTATCGATGAGATTTTATTTGGGGCTGTTGCCAACTCTTCCGTTGGCATTGACACTTTCTTCTTTTTGGGGTAAGATAATGAAAATTTATTTCCTGTTTATCTCTCTCTTTAAAAAATTTAATTGTTCTTTGTTTAAAATGCACTATTGTTTTGAATAACTAATTGGTTTATATTCTAGAGGATTTTATTTTGTGAATTCGAGATGGAAAAATATAAAGAGGCCAAACATATTGCCTTATATCTTGAAGTTTATATTCATCGTCATTACAAGGTAAAACATAAATAGCTTTCGATGCATTAAATAAATAACACAAATTTAATTAATCAATATTCTTTATGTTACTTGATATCTTCTAATAACTATTCCAGATACAAAAAAAGATAAAATTACAAATTAATTAGACAAAAACTGTATGTGGATTTTATCAATTTAATTGGAGATCATGATTTTAAAGCAAAATTCATCATCTTTTAGACTACTAGTTTGTACAATATAAATTTCTTGTTACCTAAATAATTTGATTCATTTTTGTTCAAGTTAATATTAAGCAATAAGTGATGAAATTTTTCTATATGTTAAACATTCACTGTCAATACACTTTCCAAATGTCCATAGTATCTTTTTTTAATTTGTTTTGTTATTTACGCAGTTTATGTTTCTATTAATTGTTGTGATTATGCTTACATTAGCTGCTAATTCAATATTTTTTCTTTTTATAAAAGATACACTAGTCATTTATATGAATTGAAATTTATGTACAGTACGCCAAAACGCCAAAAAAAAAAACAGTCAACCTTGAATAACTTTTGATTTAATGATCAGATCTTCACGTTCTAGGACTTATACTTAATGCTTTGAAGGGGTGACTTCTTCAAATATGGTAATTTTTTTCTCAAGTTGAAAATACCCAATTATACTCTTAATGTTTTTTGGTATAGCCAAAAGTGCCTTTCGATGCTTCTTAAAGCTAACTAAACTATGGAGACAAAATTCCAAATCATAAATAAGGTTTATTTCACTTTATTTTCAACTTCAACTAATTAATTAAAATAAATTAAAACTTTAAAAAAATTTAAATTATTTAAATTTTACAATTAATTAAAATTTTAGAAATTAATTAAACTTTTATTAAAATTTTACAAATTAATTAAACTTTATTATACTTTTACAAATTAATTAAAATTTTAAAAACTTAAATTAAACTTTTTAAAAAAACTTAAACTTTTATTAACTTTTTACAAATTAATTAAAATTTTGAAGACTTAAATTTTTTAATTAATTAAAACTGAAATTTTTAAAAAACAACTAAAACTAGAAAAGTGTTCATTACTTAAGGATTACATGCAATCAATATACTTATTTGATGAAGATGCAATTTTGTAGTATTTTTACTTTATGGATCGTTTCCCAATTATAATATGCTTGTGGTTATTAAAATGAAAACAAATATATTATTCTGAGAGTGAAACACCTTTCTCATATTATAAGATATGAATATTCATTTTAATAGTACTTAATTTACGGCTTCGTGTAATTTACGTAACAAAAGATGTAACGTAATTACGGTGCAAACTTGTGCTCCTTGTTCAACACTTCTAGATGAAATATTTTAATGTAATACATTGGTTTCTGCATCATTATATAATATACTTACATAAATATTTAGTTGTAAAGTTAATAAAATCTCATTTAATAAGAATACAAATACAACCTTTATTGATTTTGTTTTAAAAAATATATTTATTTTGTAGATTTGTATTTGCACAAGTTCTAGTTGGATGTTTGTTATTTTTACTCCCTTCCCTTGGATCAGGACCGCTTTGGAAAGACTTTGTTGAATCGCCTGTAAACAATTGCAAAAAAAGTTGGTGGATGAATCTACTATTTATTCAAAACTTCTTGGGTCCCTATGATATAGTAAGAACAACTCATTTCACTTCAAAAGTGACATTTATAGGTGTTAAAAAATTTTTAATATAGCAAGTAAATTTATAGAAAATTGCCTTATCTTAAATTTCTCTTATACACCTTTAAATTGGTCTTATCTGTTCTCAATATCATCTAGTTAAATAAGGATAAAACAAGATAGCAAAAAATATCACCAAATTAGTTACTGAGCTTTTGTCCACTTAGTTTTTCAGTTATTTGTATAGACGGCCGACAAAATTTATTAAAACAACGGAGTTAAGTTCAGTTTCATATTTTTACAAGTCATTCATATTTTATTTTCAAACTTACTCTCCAGCTTATTTCTACGTATATACAGAGGAGACCACATATCAGGCAAGGTAGGAAAAACAATGTATTCACTCTAAATTATTCTGGATCAAATTACGGTATACAGTACCGGCACTTAGGGTGCATCATCAGAAAAACAGTATTTACCGTTAAAATTATACCGTAGTTTTTACAGTAATATTTATTTAATTAGTGATTTTGCAATAATTATTCAGTAATTTTACAATAAGTGATTACTTGAGTTATTTTATAATAAGTGATTCAGTGATTAACGTTTGTGATTTTACCATAATTATTAGAGTAAAAATTAAGGTGTATCGGATTTTTTATTCCGTAACAATGTCAGAAAAAAAAGGAATTTCATGGTAAAAAGAGATACTATGGTAAATAAAAAGAGAGAGAGAGATACTTTTTACTGTAATTTTTACAGTTTTCTTTAAAGTTCAGTATTTTAAAATTAACTAATAAGAAAGATATTTAATATGTCACTCGCTAATCGGATAAATTGTTTTTACAGATATTTTTTAGTTAGTTAAGAGATAATATATAAAACTAATTTTACAATTTAGTAGCAATTATTAAGTTATAAATTACCTAAAAACTTCAATCTTTACCTTAAATACACAGCAAATATACTCACCCTGCTGATGAAGAGAAGTGCCATGACTTGCTTTAATTTAAAATTATTTTCGCTTCGATCGGAAATTTTAATATTTGAGTGTAAAAAAGCTGAACCCTAAAATTTAAATTTAAAAATTGGGATAAAAACTTTACCTCTTAAGTAAAAAACGTTTTTTTTACGATAACAGTTTTAATTTTTTTAAGGTAAACAATTTAATATCTGAATTAAAACTCTATCCAGAAACTGTTTGAAATTTTTTTCATTATTGTTATCATAATATAAACGTTGTTCTGTCAACTGTATTCTTTAACTACACTTGGTGAAGTTTTCGCGATTCATTAAAAAAAAATTTCCCCAAATTAATATTTCCTAAATCTTGGCAATCAAAGGAAAATCGGCAAAAATTTTATCGAAATGCATAAAATCAAAAACCACTAAGTTAAAAAATTCCGATTGGTTTGAAAGGAACATTTTGGGTACCTTCCTTATAAGATATAGTTGGTCATAATTCAAGTAAGGCCTTCATTTAGTAAAGATTATACTAAAGACCTTAGGCCTTATAAAAAATCATCCGCAACAACATTAAATTTTATCATTTATATATATATATATATATATTTGTATTATATACAGGGTGTTTATAAAGTCCCGGACCCATTTTGATGTTTAATAACTCATAAAATAATAAAGATAGATTAAAATTAATAACATAAATGGTTAGATAGACTCAAAAAGTTTCATGACCCTTGTCAATGAACTTCCACGTGTGCCCCCTTCGTCAGGCGGAGAATATTAAGTCGATAGTCAATTTCACACCAGGTAACGGCAAGCATGTCGGCATCCACAGAGGCTATTGCGGTTGTAATTCTTGCTTTTAAGTCATCAATGTTCGATACGATCCTCCTGTAAACATTGATCTAAAACTCCCATGAATACCGTGAGACACAAAGGGATTCCCCAAAGGTTAATGTGTGGTGTGGACTAATGCACGGCCGAGTCATTGGGCCTTTCTTTTTTACAGAAAAGACGGTCTCATCAGTCGTATACTTAGACATGTAGGAAAACTTCGTATTTCCACAACTAGAAGAGTTTCAGCCACATGTCTTTTTGCAACAAGATGGTGCACCACCTCATTGGGGTATCATTTTTCGTAGTTCTTTGAATGACCATTTTCCAGGAAGATGGATTGGGCGAGGAGGTCCAATTCCTTGGCCACCCAGATCACCTGATATAACGCCGCTGGACTTTGTTCTTAGGGGATTTATAAAGGACATTGTTTACATGAGGATCGTGTCGAACATTGGTGACCTAAAAGCCAGAATTACAACCGCAATAGTCTCTGTGGATGCCGACATGCTTGCCGCTACCTGGTGTGAAGTTGACTATCGACTTGATATTCTCCGTGCGACGAGCGCACTCGTGAAAGTTCATTGGCAAGGGTCATGAAACTTTTTGAGTCTATCTAACCATTTATGTTGTAAGTTTTTATCTATCTTTATTATTTTATGAGTTATTAAACAACAAAATGGATCCGGGACTTTATAAACACCCTGTATATATATATATATATGGCCAGCCAGATCGCGAATTGGCCAAGAACCAAGAACGCTGTAAATTAGCTGGCCAAAGTCCGAAATTTTTTTTGATTTCGGGAATTGGCCGCCCAAATCGCGAATTGGCATGGGAAGATCAGCCAAAGTTGGAAGAAAAAATCATTATACCGGACAAACCGGGCAAATGTATACCGAGCAGGGGCACTTGACCTTAAAAGAACATCAGTGTAGGATATACCGGGCAAATGTATGCCGGACAGTGGCACTTAACTAGACCTAGTATGACTAGACCTTTGGTGTAAGTATGACTAGTATGACTAGACAATAAAATAGACAAATTAATAATGATTATTAAATTAATGATTATTTAATAGACAATTTAAAAACTTCTATTTTTTATATTTTTAAATTAAAAGATTTATAAGAATTATTTATATAATTATAGAAGGCCGCCAAAGTAAAATATTCCCTTATCGTTTCAATTATTTCCGACTTTGGCCTTCGCGATCTGACCGGCCAATTCCCGAAATCAAGAAAATTTCGATCTTTGGCCAAGAGGTCCGGCCAATTCGCCACGACCTGGCCGGACTTCGGGCTTTGGACGTAACACACACACACACACACATATATATATATATATATATATATATATGGTGACGGCAGGAGTGGTCGTCTTTGAAAATAAAAAGAGGCACTGTTATACGACAAAACATATATTGAAAACTAAATCTACATAAAAACGGACGATAAACACATAAACAACACAAAAATATAAATGAGGAAGAGTTCGTCGTTATGATCGTTCTGTATAATCACAACTCCTCTTTGGAGTCCATATACGTCTTTTTGGTTAGTTCCAAACCGCGCTCTCTCTCTGTGGTCTCAGGGAAATCCCCATTCCTTCCTCGTGGTGCACACAGGGATCAGCTTGCAGCTTACATAGTCTGGCGGGACTTCTGGCTAAAGGCGACTTCTAGCTGACGGATCAGAGAACTGAGATCACCTTGCCGCTTTGTGTACAGGAATTGTCACCACATATACAGGGTGTTTCATATTGAATGGGACATAAAGAAAACATGATTGTAAACGTTATAATAAATTTATTTAGAAAATTCAAATTTAACTCAAAACTACATTTAGTCAAGTTTCTACAGGTGTTCAATATGTGCCCCTCCGGTGACACGATAAATGTCTACACGGTAATCAAGCTCCTGCCACACTCATGATAGCATATCCCCTGTGATGGAGTTCAACACTGCAGTTATCCGCTGCTTCAGTTCCTCTAAGTCCTGAGGAAGTGGAGGCACAAACACCTTGTCTTTAACGATACCCCAGAGAAGAAAAAATCACAGAGCGTTAGATCTGGTGATCTCTGCGGCCAATGTAGATATGTCGAATCCTGTGGCCCAGCACGGCCAATCCAGCGATGGGGTAGACGTTCGTTTAGGAACTCACGTACGTTGTTATTCCAATGTGGAGGAGCACCATCTTGTTGCCTAATTAAATCAGGAACAGCTTCCTCCAGCTGGGGGAGCAAACACTCAGAGGGAAGCTTGTCTTGGAAAAACGCAGTACGCTTTCTCCTGCATGGACGACATTTTGTTTAACAGCGCCTCTAGCGGCGAGTTCGTTATTCGATGATTTTTCCCTGTTGCCAAATAAAACTTGTATAATTGTAGTTGCAGAATAACTTTGTTTTGGCTGAATAAATCCATTACGGCAGTCACACTGCGCTATTCTTTTTGTCCCATTCAATATGAAACACCCTGTATATATATATATATGTATTTATTTATTTATATATTTTTATGTATTTTTATATATTTGTAAAACATTGCAAAAGGTTATGATCTAAAAATCTACATACGACTACTATTTATACTATTTCTTGATTTACTATTAATGGTTTTGTTTTTAATTTCATGGTACTAAAATATTCACATTAAATTGTTAATGCTATCTTAAATATAAAACCTTTTTCCTATTAGTGCCTTTATCAAAGCTGGTTTTTTGCAACTATGGTTCATGTTTTCATTATAACTGCTGTATTAGTCTATGCACTCCACAGGTAAATATATCATATCTATCCTTTTTCAACATTTTGATTATTTTTGTAAATTCTTATTGTAAATTATATCGACAAAAACTTTAAAAAAAATGAGACTTGAAAAGTATTGATTCCGTATTTAACTTCTTGTGTTTAATTTTTCGTTCTATATTTAGGAGGAAGGGCAAAACGCTGTCAAGTTTTTAACATAATTAAGAATATAAATGTCTAATTAAACTAGTCGCTTTACAAGTTATTATTTTCAATAAAAATCAAAACCATAAAACTACATTAGCTCTTTAATATGAAACATTGAAGAATCAGTTAGATAATTTCATTAATGCAAGAAGTTTCTTTTGTAAAATTAAAAATACATATCTAATGGTAATAAAAAAAATTCTAATTTGTTCTATTAGCCGTATATTTTATTACAAGCCATTTTTTTCCAAATTTAATAAATGATTCATTTTTTATCCTTTTACGTAAACTAGTTGCGTGAAAAACAATCCTGTAGTACTTGAAAATCTTTTCGTTTCAAAGATTATTCATAAAAATTAAATTTTTTTCTTCTTCAGTATATTTCATTTCAAAATACTCAAATATTGACAATTAAGCATTTTTGTAAAGAAACATTTTCTTAAAATAATGTATTTCCTAAAATACCTAATTTTTCCGTAAAATCCATTTTACAGTAAATGTTATCTTTAAAATCTTATTCCGTACATTTTACAGTTATATTTCTATAATTAAAATGATTCAATAATTTTACGCTAACTATTCTGAAGAAATTAAGGTACATCAGATTTTTCATTCCGTAACATATTTCGGTAAAAATGTATTTTACGGTGGTTTTTACCACTATATGATCCGGCTTTTTTTACAGTGTAATATGATCATCTCAATAATTTTAGGACTAGTTGATTAAATTTGATGGTCTTTAATTTCCTGAACTGAGAAATATGAAAAACGAAGTCGCATATTTTTTTTATTTTATCTAAAGCACTTTTTATCAATGAAAGAATTCACTACATGTAATAACAAAACATTTTTGTATGCGTTAATGGTTGCAAATTTTTTCAGTGTGAAAAATGAACACATATTTACTGCATTACTGTAATAGTTAATTTCATCTTTATTAAATAATATTATGTTATTACTTTTATGGTTAAATGTTGAATTAATCATAATTGCAATCATTGCAATCATTTTCATAATAGTTTATCAAATTAGGTGGCCTTTTCGAGGAGTTGTAAGCACAGTAACTGTTATCGTGATAAGTGTTTTGGTTATGGCATTGGTAACAGCAATAACAGGATATCCAGCTACCTTAGCTGTTTATTTCTATGATTACAGGTATTTTGTTTCCTTATAATATTTTATTTATTATCATTTCTCGTTTAATTTTTTTAACATTTTATATATTTTTTAAATATTTTATTATTTTTATAATTTTTCAACAATATTTCAGTATAAAGCAAACCATTCAAATTCATATTACTTTTGATAAGCTAGAAATCCTTAGAAAAAAAAGATTTTTCAACAAGAAAATCTTTATTATTTCAACTTTGAATATTATTTTAAATATTATAAGTATTATTTTACTATAAATATATATTCTTTACTTGTCAATCTGATTTTTTTTTAAAGTATTAGTAAAAAATAAGGATAAAATAAGACAAATCTGAAAAACAGTCTTTAAACAATTCTAAAATATTTTTGGTGAAAATGAGACACGAATGAAAATTTAGAACAAGACTGATTGATTAGGAAATAGAATAAAAGAATGATTACAGTTTGTCCTAAGAAATTACCTTTTCCTGGCACAAAACGTTTTTTTCCACAAATTTCTTTATAAATTTTAATTAATTAATTCAGGTAACCAATTATTATATTATAAATTTAGTTTAAACATCTAAAACGCATAATAAATGCTGTGTAGTGAAACGAAAAAATTTATGCTTTATTTATTTCAATTATTTTGTTATAGAATTTTATTTTGTCATTGAATTTGTTTGTTATTCGAATAAAACTAGCGAAATTTCACATAGCATCAAGGTATATGCGTGATATATGGTGCTAATGAATTAATTTTTCTAAATTCCACTTAAGGGTATCCTGAAGCTGTGTCACTAAAGAATATTAAATATAAACCACAATTTATATGCATTAAATTGGATGTAAACATCATTTTAAACTATTTTTAATAAAGGTGTGGCCACTAGCCCATTAACAAACTAATTGCTTAGTTGAAAACTGTTTTCAACATCAGTTAGTTGCTGTTAATTCACTAAGTCCATCAAAAATAGTTTCCGCTTATGTCATTGATATTGCATAGAAGGCAAGTAGAGAAGTTAGCCAAACTGAATGTGCGCTGCTGTTTCATAAGGTTTTATTTTACTCTATACTTACAATCTTGCCGAAAAGAATTTAATAGCCTTTTCAAAAAATACTCTTAATATTTTTGAAATTATTAAGATAGAATAAAAAATGCTAACTAAGCGAAATTTTTCCTCCTAGAAGAAAATAATTAAAATCCATGAAAAATTATCAATTTTATAATCTCGCGCAGCGTTGGAATCTCTTTTCAAGTAGTTACAGTAGTAGTAGTACCGTACTTGTATCGTGATAATACTTCTTGTAAAAGAGAAAAAAGAAACATATTTCTTGTATAAAAAAAATATATGGTATATTAAAATTATTTTTTTAGCAATTTTGTAATTATGATTTTTAAAATTATATTTCTTATTACCGGATGTTTAGTAAAAATACGAAACTGAAAAGTGAATTTAATCAAGTAACTGAGCTTTTTGGAGGCCCCATAGTGCAAGAAACACGGCACATTTTACCATATTCTGATAGTTTTGACCATAAGGAACAATTATATTAGTTCTTTTTAGATGTGGTTAATGATTATTATATTTAATTGATTAAAGTCACTAAATTTACTGACACAACTTAGTTTCAAAAAAATTTGATAATTACATCTTAAAATTTAACATTCTAACCATACATTATATTGTAAAGGCTTTTTTATGGGGCGATGATAATCAAGAAAGAGAAAGAAAAAAAAAATGCTTGCAAATATTTATTTTAAGTTTAGTAAATAGTTTCTCATTTTGTTTATTACTTAAATTTTAAAACATTCGAGAGAATCATGCTTTGGTGACTCATTTTACTTTATTAGTATAAATATTCTTTACTTTCTCAAAAGCTTATTAAATACGAACTTATTTACCATATTTCTAGAAAAACAAATAAAACAAAAATGCGGCTTGAAAATGGCAATAAATGATCAAAGTACAGCAAATAATTCCATTCTGGGAATTTACAAAACACCACTGAGGTGAATTTCTAAGAGAAAATTCCTCAAGCTGTTTTCGAAATCATGCATTTACCGATTGCCGCAACAAGCTTTTCCCAGTCTCTTACAGGCATAAACTAGAATGAAACGTTTTTTATTCATGCAAAATTCCTTTCATTTTGCTGTCGTGCATAGAACATTACCATTCTAATAAACCAGTTTTATGTAAGGAATAAAATTTAGGCACATTTTTGTAAAAGACCCCTTAGTGGCTAATACTCGGAAATACGTAATTTAATGAAATTTTCGCTGCCAGCTTTAAGTTAAATACGCCAAAATAAATCGCATATTAATTCATAATACAACTTTCAATGTCTGCAGCAATATAATAACTTTGATTTAAGTGCTTAAACATGCTGAGTTTGAAGAAACCAAAAAATATTTCATTTTCATAAATAAAACTTCTTTCAAGTCATGTTTGGTAGATTTATTACCATGTTTTTAAAAAAACATTTAACGAAATAAATAAAATCAAAAAATTTATTTCAGACTAATATTTTAAGAAAACATATTTCCTATTACGCTTGAACTGACAGAAGTGGCGTTTATAAAACATTGCGTATGGAAATGAATGAATTTAATTAAATAAATTTAAAATAACCGAGTTCATAAGCAAATTAGATAATCTTTATGATTGTATACTTACATAAATATTAATAGTCCGTTTATTTTTAATACCTTTATTTTGAATTTAGTTAAAAATAATAATAGAGTGAATGAGCCTGAAGAAATTTAATTTGTAATAATATATTACGAAAAGCTTTTATTAATTAAACTTAACAAGCTTTCTGAAATATTATTTCAATGATAGTTTTAAAAGATAATTACTCAAAGTGGAAATTTTTATATTTCTAATTTAAAAATCTAGTCTAAATTTTTATATTTTGAGATAATAAAAATAGAAAAATTAAGGTTAAGAATTAAGATGTGTATAAAAACATTTCTTTTAATTCATATAATATAAAAAAATATTTTTGCATATTTAAGTCTTTTTAAAAAATATATTTGTTTAGATAGTCGAAAACTCATTAGGTAAAATAATTTTAAAAACCACTTAAAAATGTATAAAAATTATCCACTTTAAGGGAACAACAAGCATTCTTAATTTATTTTCAATTTAAATATGTACTTTTATGCATCTATTTTAACTGAGCAATTTAATTGCGCATGAATTATACATTATACGTAGTAATAGAAACACCAAATTTTTTAATAGCATATAAATTTTATATGTAAAATATGAACTCAGAAAATGATTCTAAAAATGAGTCTTAAATCGTTTGTGGAAAACTTATAGTCCTTTCATTTGAAAACCTAGTTTCCTTTAAGTAAAATAATGATAAAAATATAAAGTTAAATGCGTTTTTAAAGCAATTTATTTTTTATATTAGTCTATTTTATTGATTTTTTAGAGAGGAGGGGTTATTAGAGTAGATAGTGAGCTGCAAAAATCTGCAAAAATGTTAAACACTATAAAAAAAATTCCGAATCAACTTTCGGTAATAAAAAATTACCGGCACTCAGGTGGCCAGCCCCGAATCACTATAAATAAATATTACTGTAAAAATTACGGTATAATATTTAACGGTAAAAATTTATTTTAAGAATGATGCACCTAAAGTGCTGGTATACTTTATACCATAATTTGAGACAGATTTTTTTACAGTGAATGTAATTTAGCAAATGTCTTAAATCACTTGAGTAAATAATTAAATTACAACACCATTTTACAGTTAATTAAATGCTTAGTAATTTTTTTAAAAAATATAATAATAATAATTTTAATTAATCATGTTTAAGTTTTGAGATCATTAAATAAAAGTTCAACTTCATTAGTTACTGATTTTACACATGCTTTTCTTATTAGAAGAAGCATTTAAAAAATACTATCCAGTAGTATTTATTTCTTACTATCAAGTAGTACATTACTATCCAGCATAGAAAAAAAAACGCATCAAAATTAGCTAATGTACCTTTCAGCTTGAATGCTAGATAGATAGGTTCATCAATAAGCTAGATCTATCTATCTATCGATAGAAAAATAAATGCTAGACAAGTTCAAAATAATTATTAGTAAAATTTACAGCAAATTTGTGAAAACTTTCCACATTAGCTGCCCCATGTACAATGCAAAGATCTAATTACAATGAAAATTACCTGAGATTGAACAATTTGTTTTCCGAAGAAGTATTGTATTTCTTGAAATTATTTTTAATTTAATTTAAATCAATCAATCATAGTTACATGCATTATAGTAGTTCCTCTGTACTTAAAAGACATTAACATTAAAAGAAATTGCTTTAAAAAACCAATTAGAAATCTTTTTTTTCCCATATGCATTATCTTTTCATTTCACAATTTATTTTATTATCCCTTCTTTTTGTTGTTTCATTTTGTTGCTACATATTAAAAGCTTGCTTTTAATTATAAACAAAAGATTTTCTTCAGTTGTATCAAATGAAAAAATCGATTGCCAATTTCTTAAGTTGATATTATAAAGTTGATATGATTAAGTTTATATTTGAAATTCATAAATTATTTTCACTTTCATCTACAAAACTTGGAATTTGCTGTTGATTACGGTGCTGCCATCTATCTTACAGTAATGGAAAATTAAATGTACTTTACAAATATAAAGCAAAAGAAACAATCCCATTACCTTTAACTATGAGACAATTTTCAAATTTTCCAAGAATAATTTTTTAAAAAAAATACAAGCCCAAAAGTTTTTTTTTCAATCAACATTTGTTTTTTTGCAGGCAAGCTGTTTTTTTTTATTTATATTTTTATTCTGTCTATAGTGTTTTAATTATTTTTAAGAAATATTGCATGGAAGGTATTGTATTTGTAATTAATCGTAGATTTATATGAATAAAAATATTCCTTTGCCTTATTTTTGCTTACGGCTTATTGTAAAATTACTGAAAACACGCGGAAGTAGAGATTTAAATTTCATAATATCGCTTTTACCCCTTTTTCGCGAAAAATAATAACAATACAACTTTTTATTGTTAAAAAATTACATGCAGCCTGATTTTTAAGCAACAAAATAATACAGTAAAATAATACTAAAATAATACAGAAACGATAACTTTTATATCTTATTGTCAAATGCAATCCTTAAATTGTTTTTTCTTCACAATGCATGTTAGGAAATTATTTTAACTAAATTTAACTAATTAAATTTGTAATTAATACAAATTGAATCAATTATTAATTTTTGATTGATATTCTTAATGTTACGGAAATGTGAGGAAAGAGGAAATGATGGACGAAATTAGAAGAAAAATCTCATTTCTTGATAAGCGCAATATTTTGTAATTTTAAACAAAGACATCGTTTTTTTTTGTTTTTTTTTCTCTAAAGCTTTTTTTTTTTTTTTTTTTTTTTTGAAAATTCAATTTTCAACATCTCAAAAGGAGAATGAATATTTCTATCATTTTGCAATTGGAAAACGAATTTGTACTCCCTCTTTAATTAAACCCTAACTATGTTGTAACGAAATATTGATATATCATAAAATTAATTAGTAAAAATATCGATTGTAGGACAATTATCAACTGCAATATTATCTAATAAGATAATTTTGTAAGTGTTATCAATAATGAAAAGAACAAATACAATATTCTCGTAAGTGTTGATAAATTCTTTTTCGGTTTCAAAAATATTGACAAAGATAAAAAAAAAAAAAAAAGATTAAATTAATTAATTTAAAAAATCTGATTATCCATCGATATTTACTGATGATGTATCGCAAACACTGACGCCGTTCCAAATTGGAATATGTTTTTGATTTAAAGCATGAATTTTCTTTGAGAATTGAAGTTTATTCACATCTAACTGAAAACACAAATTTTTACGGAACAAAGCACCTGAAACCGGATGACTGATAGCTTCATTGAAATCGTTATATAATATTATTTACAAAACTTTTTTTATTTTTAAATTTAAATAAAAAGTGAAATCAATAATAAAAACAATTTATAAATCATAGCTTTGTGAGATGGATTTGATAGTCAATATATTGTTCTTCGCGTAGGACATCTATCTATTTCTGGAAATATGTGTACACGCAGTTTTATACACATATTGGATCCCAATGTATAGGAATGTTGACGGCATATTTCATAGCTGAGTACCCAATAAAAAAGCTGGATAAAGTAAGTTTTATGCTTTGATTTATAATGAACGTATTTTAAGTTTGCTTTTCATTACAGAAAAATCAACAATTCAAATAAAGATGCGTCATAACCATCAGTTTAACACATAACAAGGAAGCTAGCAATCTAGAATTCGTGGAAGAATTATACTAGTATGCATGTTTTAACACGATTTAACATTTTTCACTTTGAAATCTTACTTTTAATTCAATGCAATTCATCCTAAAAAAAATAACAATATACTTATTTGTTAAGAAAAGAGGGCATAATTTAGTTCTTTAATTTAGTTTACTATAAAAATAAACAATTTACTGCACTTTACTTGAGGAATGGGTATTTTTACTCTCCAAGTTTTACCATAAACATTAGTCTTACAATAACTTTTACAATAACCAAGTTTTACAATAAGTTTTACATAAACCAAGTTTTACAATAAGTTTCTTTTTAATAAGCAGAACGTAGCAAACCACTACTTTCCATCTCGTTATTCTTTTAGTTGAATTTTTAAATCTTTGAGCTATAGCGTGACTACCGGTTGTTGGTTATATGAAATTCTTTGACCTTTAAACAAGATAGATTGAGTGTAAATAAACCATAACTCAATACTCATAATCTTCTAAAATCAATTCATAAGCATCGTGTTCAATATACCATAAGTTTTATTTAATTTTTCACTTCTAGAGGTTCGTACTATTGGCTTGGTTGGCTTCATTGCTGACAATGAGTTCCATAGTCTTAGGTTTGTATGATTATCGTGATGGGGCAGAAATGTCAAGAAGTCTAGCTGTTTTCTATGCTGCTTTTCATAGACCTGCCTGGGCTCTTGTAATTGGCTGGATAATTTACGCTTGCGCAACCGGTTACGGTGGTAAGTTTTGACTTTTTCCTAATCCCTTAATAAAATAAAATGAAAGAAGAAAAGTAACGATTAAAATTAAAAAAATTTAACTGGTCTATGAAAAGTTGTTCAAATAATTTCTATATCAGTACGCAAAAAAAAAAAAAAAAAAAAAAAAAACGGACCACCCTAAATAACTTTTGATCTAATAATCGGATCTACACGTTCTAGGACTCAATCGTAATGGTTTGAGGGGAGACCACAAATATACTAATTAATAGTTCCTGAGAAATAGATTTCCCTCAAATTTGGCACTTAGCCATGTAAAATTACATTCTTTAAAATGATGCAAAAAATTGTATACCTTACAATTGACCAGTTTTTTTTTACCATTCTTAATTAAAATAATAAAAACTATAAATATAAACTATAAAAACTGTATAATCACTTACAAAATTCTTGAGATAGAACGAAATACGAAGAAAGTAAAATTAACATTAAGGGGTCCAAACTTTATAGCCCTCTCCTGACTGAACCATGGAGACCATATTTGCCAGATTGTGGCTACCCCCTATACCCCTTTGGAGATCAGAAATATTTATCTATCGAAATAAAGGTATGTTTAATCACAGAAAGCACGTTTTTGAGTCTGATTTCGTAAACTGAAACACTTATTCATTGGCATATTTAAGAAGGCCACCCCCTCGAGCCATTAAGAATGAGTCTTAGGTTCCAATCATTAGATCAAAAGCTATTAAAAGTAATCCGTTTTTTTTTTTTTTTTTTTTTTTTTTTTTTTTTTTTTTTTTAGGCTCTGTACAAAGAAGGTATTACTGATAATGTTTACTTAAAGTGTTTAAGACGCCATATTGCTTGAATAAAAGCTTCAATTTAAATAAGTATTTAAAATCTTTTATCAAACAATATACGTTACATGTTTGCTTTTGAAAATGTAAAGATATGCCGACAATTTTTGTAGTTTAACTTCATCAAAGGTCCTCAGAAAACACAATTACACTAGGAGATGTAAATTTTATTCAACAGTATTCGTAAACCAAATGGTCCTAAGAAGAAATTTTCATCGCAAAATTTGTTTCCTCTCCATAATTAATTTAAAGTATAAAGAAAAATTGAGTTCTGGCAAACCTAAATTTAACATTAAGTTTTATTTGCTAAAAAAAAATTCTGAAACATCAAAATGCTACCAAATTATTTGAAGATAGCTTCCCCGTTGCATAACGTTAAGTTATCTTCTCATAATTTGTTTTCATTTTGATCTTTTAAAATTTTCTTTTCTGTACTTGAAGCTTCATGGCTTACTCACTTTTTCTATACCTTAAATTTTAAAGTAATTATAGAGGTGAAAGACAATTTTCGATGAAAAGTTTCGCCAGTGGCATAGTGTCCTTTTTAATAGATTCATTGATTACACTGTAGACAATTTTAGATTGTAATTTATCCCTTATTCTGATTATTTTAAAATGATTTAAAATTTTAACTTTAGATGCATCAGATAAACTGCCCTTTTTGGTCCAGGTAATAAAATTAAATTGCTAAAGAAATATTTAAAGAATTTTATTTTATTGAACGTTGATTATCACTTATAATAAGTTCCCATCGGCTAGTCAGATAATAATCATAATATTTACACCTTTTATTTATAAAAAAAAAAATTGCAAATCATCTTAAGCAGACCAAACTTTATATCTGATCATACTAATTTTTTAAAGATCTGGTTATGCTGTTTTTAGGAATGGTTAGGACATAAATATGACTACTTTTAAAAATGACGTAATACAGTCACAAATACCATTTTTAAAACCAAAAAGGGAAAAATATGCTTACTTATTTCTTCGCTTAAGATTCACATGGAAGTGTCTCAAATCTCTTTCCTCCAAACAGTTCATATTTTTTTCAGTCTACTTTTAAAATATTCTTTTTTAATGAGGGGTGAAGAAGGAAAATATCTTTTCAAAATACATCTATAATCTAAAATTGCTGATTTTGTGTATAATAATCACGAATGTATCATAAGACATTTCATGAATATTAAAATATTCTCCGGGAAAGTTGTAAAACTTTTAGTATTTTTGTACGTATAATTCGTCTTCACATTAGTTTTATTTCCTCATAAATGTCACCCGTTAAAAGGTTAAAATGATAATTTTAGTCTCACTACGGATAAATGTTTTCACTTCACTTTACATCTATTTGTAAAAGTAATTGGATTCTTGTTTTATTGTCAATTAACTCGCAGCTGATGATATTTAAATCATTCATTATTCAAATGATTTTTGGAGAAAAATAGTCACGAGTCAGCATATATTATAATTTGTTTCATATAGTTAATTTAAAAATAATCGTTGGGAAATATTTTTTCAAGTATGTTTTTCCGCGATACTTACCTTTTTCAGCGACCTATGAATTTATCTTCCTTTTGTTTACGTTTCAAGAAATTCTTTAAAACATAATCAACTTAGTTAAAAATAAATTAACAAAAGTAAAATTGAAAAACAATTCAAAAAAAAAAAAACTATTTAAAGTAATAGGAGTAAACGCAAAATTTGCCTCAAGCAACCAAAAGCGAATTATATCTAAAGGGAGAAAAAATTCGAGTAAAATTACTGTACTGTATGGTAATGACATTTCTGGTGAAGAAAACTTAATTCTGGTTTTAAAAAATCAAACTATACAGTATTTAAATCATTGATATGGTAATTTTTCCGTTCTTAAGGTAATGGTTTAGCAGAAATTCTAGCGTTCAAAATTATAGTTCTTATTAACATACACTTAGTAAAAAATACAAAACGTAGAAGTGAATTTTACCAAATGAATGGTTTTTATAAATGGCATATACACCAATTTTTTTACGGTGTTGTGGATTGTGTTACACTTCCTTTATTCGAAAGAGATGTAAGATTTTTTACTTTAAATATGAGGTAGCCTCAAATAAAAATAACAGTTTAAATGTTTGCAATATTTTCTAAATCAAATAATGATTAAATATCAGCCGCTATATTGGAAGGTTCTTATTCGCTATATTGAAAAATTCTTAGTTGCTATATTGAAAAGTTCAGGGCGTAAATTCTAACGCGTGTTAAAAGAATATTTCATCTATGGACTTTAAGTATACATTGTTATAATGAAATGGTCGGTGTTAGAGAGTTCTTATTAAAGAAAGTAGACTGTTAATATGGGATGCCCAGCATGCAAATATGCATGGTTTATATAAATGCTTTGCACGCCGACATAACAATTTGCTTCTAATATCTTTTATTTCACTTTCCAGGCGTCGTGAACTCATTTCTAACATGGAAAGCTTTCATACCTTTGGAAAGACTGAGTTACTTGGCATACCTTTTGCATATTCCCATAATGTATTACCATGGTGGAGTTCAAAGAGAAAGGATGTACATGGGACATTACAACCAGGTAAGATATTCAATAAAAACCCTAGAAACTTTTTTAATGTCTTTATCCAAGTCAATTCTGGATTAGTGAAATATTTATTGCAACTTGCGTGATTCGCTGTCAATTAAAGTTGAATGAGCGGAGGATTCACTGTGGCCTTGTATGGCAAGGTCACATTAACATGACGCAAATGGTGGATAATGTCCAGTTATATTTTGCTATCATCTTCGCTTTTGTTAGTGTCTTCAGGCAAGGAATGCGAGATTTATCCATTATTTGCACGCCTTTTTTTCATCTGGATAAATATATTAACACATATTTTAGAAATTGTTGGGTTAATTAATAATAGAAATGTTCTAGAAGGAAAAAATGATATGGATATTACGTCACTAGTTTTTTTTTTTTTTTTTTTTTTCGTTATTTAATTCGGAAAGCAACTTATGATTCCCTTAGTTTCGAGATTATATCTGAGTACTTTTAAGTTACTGATGTAAAGCTTTTTTTTCTTCTAGTTTTTGCGTTGATGATAAATATTTAGTAACTATACTATGTGTTTTTGAATTTTCGCACGTGCTATCTTTGAAAAACATAACATGATTAATTGCTGTTTTGATACTGAGAAGACGCATATAACTGGTAAATAATCATCGTATAATTAATCTTAATCATTTTTTTTAAATTCTTAAATAAGAAATGAAAAAAGAATTTAAAAAAATAATCAAATAATAATAAATTTAATACATAATGCTTCTGATCTTTTGTTCCGAAGCATTAATGAGCATACTTACTGAAGAAGGAATAATAAAATATATAAAATATCTGAACATAACTCGCAAAACTGGCAATACTTCAATGGTTTAATAACCTCTACAGTTGAAGATAGATTTCATAAATCCATGTAATTTATAATTTTGATATATCATCATCATTTGTCATATTGTTAAAGCATTGATGCTCAGCCTTAAAACGTAGTCAATATATGAAAAACATCCGTGTATAAAAAGTGGCAGTACATTTCTGCTTGCACCAAGTGCGTAGCACAGTTTGATTAATTTTAGATCAAATTATAAATATTTATATTGTTGATATATTTCATCATACAGGACTATCTTATGTATTTACAAAATAAGTCTTATTAACTAAACACTTTTATAACCACTTTCTTTCTTTTTGAAAAAGAAAACATCCTTTTAAAAAATAAAATGCTGATCACAAATGAATTGAAACGTAATTATTCCAGTTAAAAATACGTTTGAAAACAGAGTTCCAGTTTTATATAAATTTGGTTTATGCATAATTCATCGAAAAATAACAATAGTTGAATTATTACAAATAAAAGGGCTATTTAAAAAAATAAGTGAGTTATAATGGAATCATCATATAATTTAGTAATAGATAAAATCGTGTGTGAACTAGAAACCCACGTGCATAGTCTTACTTACAGTAGAACGCATATAATGTATATAGTGCACGAAATTGAAAGAAAAAAAAAACGCCCACCAATACCTTTGGTCATGTGATCAGATTTACACGTTGTAAAACTAAATTTTAATGATTCGTTCGTCTGTTCGTTCCTTAATAACTTTTTACTCTTTGTGAAGCAGGAATTTTTTTTTTTAATTTTTACTCAGGAAAAGCCAAAAAGAATTTTGGTCATATCCACAATGTACTGATAAGCTTTATTCTTACATTTTTCAAACTAAAAATTTATTGATTAAAATCGCGTTGTTTAAAAGATAAAATCTATTACAATTTTAGTTAGAAACTGTTCGCTTAATTTAATACAAATTTTGTATTTTGTTATTTAAAATTACATAATTTAAGATGTTAAAATTTTGTTATAACTTATAATTCCAAATGCTTTTGACTATTAAAATTAAATAATAAAATTAAGTAAGCCCATTCAATTCCCATTTTTTTATTCGCTGAATTCATTTGAATGACTTAGGCAAACTGTTCAAGTGGAAACATAAATAGGATCTAATAGGACACGATTCTTCGATATAAAATTTTTTCGATATAATATTTTTTAAAGTTATTTCTCAGTTTTTTAGAAAATGCGATGTAAATTTAAACTTTATAAATTTATAAAAAATAAATCGAGAGAAGGATTGAGAGGTATTTTTCAGTTAGCAAAATTATTTATTGGGTTGCATATTTTTTGTTTATCTGTTTAAATTAACGTAATTTACTTTCCCTCTATTTCCAGCTTATGTGCTTTCTAGCCTATGCTGTATTGAGTTATGCTTTAGCATTTGTTTGTTACATTATTTTTCAAGCACCCTATGAAATTATAGAAGGATGCATTTTTAACAAATCTGGCGAAGAAAATATGTGGGAAAGGAATTCTACAAATGTTTCAGAAATAAAATTACAGAAAACAAGCAGTCAAGTAACCGTCGACGAAGAAGAAAATAAGTCAAAAGTTTTTAATAGCAGGTATTAAGCAAAACTAAGCATTTAATTAACTAATCTGCTTTAGAGAATTATATATTTCAATTGTAATTAGACTTTGCGAATTGCAATCCTTACATTTCATATGTATTTGTAACAATTGTCATTCTTTATGATGGGCTAGTCTGATACTCATTGGCCATTGTTAATTTTATTTCACTTTTACTGTTGTAATTTGTACTGTTGTTTATTATGTAAATATGAAATTTTATGTACAAATCAAAACAATTTAAAATGTATGTATGTATGAATAAAATATTATATTATGCAATCAAAAGTGAAATATTTACAATACAAAATTTAGTTACTTTTCGACGAGCTTAGTCCCGCAATGAACTGATTTCATTTAATTTGATCTTTATTCGTCGTTGAACTGCCGACCAAATTTTTTGGGTATACAACCACTAATGTTCAATTTCGTAGCCTTGTAATTTTGAATCCAATCCAGAATACAAGGGTACCTTTGGATCAAGTATTGGGAGAAATTTGCCTTCGTGGAGGACTTTTCGATGGAACTAACCCGCATTTGCGTTACATTGAGAGGAAAACCACAAAACCTCCCACGGTCAGCTTGACGGCAAGGGAACTCTAACCCATGATCCGTCTATCACTGAGGATAGTTTACGTCAGCATTGGGGTCGATGCAAGCAGGATGCGGAAATCATATCGACCAGCCATCGCTGGGATTCGAACCCGGTTAACTTCATTGGAAGGCGAACGCTCTATCCCCTGAGCCATCACAGCACGCAGTAGACTGATTATAAAGACACGGTTCCCAGTAGAACACCGAAATCAAACATTACTAGCTGCTGTCAGTAAGCTGTGTGACTACTCTGATCAGCCTGAGTAGGGTGAGCGGACCGAGAGGAACCGGAATCGGTCCTCTCTAAACTGTTCTAGCGTAAGGTGCTTGAGTTAGCTCACAAGTCGTCAGGCTACCAAATGGGGGAGCCATCTCTTCTGCAGAAGATCAAAGTTGCAATGCAATGTCTTCGGATTTATTTCAGGTATGTTTCTCTGACTGTTGCCTTCAGCCCATTGTGCAACTCCAGTGAGACGTAAATAAAGTACCTACCTACTTCAACGAGCTAAACAAATAAAAAGTCATTGTCCACAAAACATTTAGATTTAAATCATTTTGCACTTCTACCGTAACTCATTTTGGACAAGGGAATCTTGGAGGTAAAGGTTCAATATTTTTGTAACAAACGTCGTCATTGCGGAAAAGTGGTCAGTCTTGGGACATCGTTAGTTCGTAGGCACGTTGGTACACATTGATCTGAAGCTAGGGAAGCTTGAATCCGCCACTGAGCCCCAGTACTTCGGTTATCCACTGAGCAATTGCAATTCTGCATTGATAAAAAACGTGGTCGAATCTACCAGAATATGGTCAATGTTACCGAGTTCCTGGTTCTATGGGTGCATTAAAAGTGCTTTGCTAATGGTTTTAGTGAAATTAAGAATAAAAAATGGCTTAATAATGAGTGATTAAGTGTATAATAAGCATGGAATAAGCACCATTTACCAAGATGAATTCATTCTTCAGTTTAGTATTTTTACTAAATGTTGGGTAATAAGATCTATAATTTTTAAAACCAGATTTTCCAGTAAGCCGATTCTATATGAAGGTAAAAATTACCAAACAAGTGGTTTAAATACCATATATTTTGATTTATTAACCAGATTTTTCTTTCTTTTTTTTCCAGTTACGATAATTTACTAGAATTTTTGTCACTGTATAAAAGTTTGAGTAAAATTATTAGTCGAAAGGTTTTTACATATTATACTGGCAACATATATTTATCATGTAATTTTTTAAGACAGTAATTTTAAAAACTAGAATTTCCAGTAATAAGTATCATGTAAACGGATAAATTACCAAATTAATTGGTTTAAATTCCTTATATTTTGGATTTATTCACCAGATTATGATTTTCTTTACCAGAAATATTACCACACAGAGCGGTAATTTTACCTGAATTGTTTTCTCCGAGTGGTGCGTGCTCATAAGAGTTGTTCAACGAATAAAATTGTTCTAGTTTACTACTTTTTGTTTTATTTAATTTTATAAGAGATATTCTATACTCATTTAAGTACATTAAAATGCAGCATTAAATAGAACATGGGTTAGAGTTTATTAAAGTTGACAAAAGACATCATCAGGTTGTCAAAAACATAATTTAAACCCTTAAATAAATTAAGAAAAACTTCAAAATTTTGTAATATTGCTTTGAAAATTTAAAAGTGATGCATTATTGATTTCTATTCAATGTTTTCAAAAAAGGTTATAAGATCATATGAGATTCTATCTTTCATTGAATAAAGCGTAATACATTTCGTTCATAAACTAAATTCTTGTCCTTAAAGAATTTTAATGAAGGCTATAACTTTAAACGTATGCATAACTTTATATAAATTAACTTATTTTGTTTCAAAAATTAAATAACAAAAGGATGAATAATTTTAAAATATATCCTTGAGAAAAACTCCGTCTAGAGAAGAAAAATTTAAAAATGTAAACGGATAAATATGCAATGGAAGATTAGGCATACAAATTTCTCTTAATCGACCCATAAAGTTTTTATATTTAAAAAAACCGTGCAAACGTGTTTAGTAAGTTGGATATAATATTAGAGCATTATAAATTCTAAGAGAGTGCATTCATGTGATTTTAAACATTAATTACATTCAAATTCAATAAATCTTATTACTTTAACTGAATACCACAAAATAATAAAAACTCATTTGATTATTTTTTATAAACATGGTCAAATAATCGCTCTAAATATGCTTAAAGGATAAAAAGTAATTACTAAGTAATTTATATTCAAATAAATAAAAAAATATTCATTTTTAGGAAGTATTTATCTGTTTAAAAATATATCTGGATCTAAATTCCTTTCCGTCCCTACAATTAAAAGTAGTGTATAATCTTCACATTCCAGGACTCAATCTGAATAGTTCAAGAGGGTGACCTCAAATATGCTAATTAATAACTGCAGACGATATTTTAAGTTACGAAAAAAATATACAAAAGCGTACTTTCTCTGAATAAACATCATACCTTTTTTTAAATGGATTCGGATTTCTGACCCCCAAAAAATGGGGAAGGCCACAATCTGGAAAATATGATCCTCATAATTTGGTCAGAAGTGTTATCCAAAATTTGAACAACTTAATGTTAATTTTACAATTGCATATTTTCCCATATCTCGAGAACTTTTCAAGTGAATTGAAAAATTATTTCATACAATTATAAAATTTGTGTGTTTATCCAAATACAAAATTAATCAATTGTAACTCTCGAAAATAATTAGTTACGCAACTAATATTTTTATAACTATTTTTGGCGAACGGTCTAATATTGTTACTTATTCCAAAGGACGTAAAGAATCACATATCTATTATTAATAACTGTAAGGTGCCTATATACATAATTAAATATATTAATACTTCCAATAATGTATTAAATACTTCTGGTCATGTTGTTGTAACTGTGGTTATGAGGACCTATTATACCAAGGTGGTATTGTGGTCATGGATTTTTCACCGCCCGCCAAAACAGTAAGTACCCTTTCTAATATCACCAGCCTACACAATCAGGGCACCTAATATACAACCTTTATTTTCCATTATTCGTTGCATATTCCGGTGCGGTTTCATACTATTAGAGTACAGTAAGCCAAAAAAAATCGACCTCTCTGAATAACTTTTGATCCCTAACAATCGGATTTTCACGTTCCAAGACTGAATATTAATGTCACTTCTGGGGAGACCTCAAATATGCTGACTAATAAGTGCTGACGATATTTTAAATTACGAAATCAGGCACAAAAACATACATTCTTTGAATAAACATACCTTCTATTCAACCGATTTAGATTTTGGACCCCCAAAATATTGGTGGTAGTCGTAATCTGAGAAATATGGTCCCGATAGTTTTGTCAAGAGAGCTCTCCAAAGTTTGGACCCTTTAATGTTAATTTTACTTTTTGCGTAATTCGCTGTATCTCGACAACTTTTTAAGAGAATTGAAAACTTTTTGCACAAAGTTGTAATATTCGTTTATCTGAAATTAATTCCTTGTACAA
Organism: Parasteatoda lunata; assembly: GCA_949128135.1. Lineage (NCBI taxonomy): Eukaryota > Metazoa > Arthropoda > Arachnida > Araneae > Theridiidae > Parasteatoda > Parasteatoda lunata. Next base: position 8,238,412 of record OX421973.1, on the reverse strand, counting down.
TAAATAACTTTGAGCAAATATTTATGAATTTTTTAACATTTTCTTTCAAACAGCATTTTCAGAAAAATTTCGAATGGTAAGGTATGAAATGTTATGCTTCATTTTAAAGAATGCAGTTTTATGAGACAAAATACAACATTTGAGCGGTACTTAAAATTCAATTTCTCAGGAACGGTCCCTTCAGTAATTTTATTTTATTTTACAACCGTCGTTAAGATTATTTTACAACCATCGTTCTGATTTTACGCCTATTAATATTCAACTACGTAGCCTTGTAATTTTGAACCCAAACCAGAAAGCAAGAAACTCCTGGATCACGCATTAGGGCAAGCTAGCCTATGTGAAGGACTTAATGGAACTAACGGTCATTTGCGTAATAGGAGAGGAAAAATACAAAAAACTCTCATGGTTAGCCCTATAGAAAGGCGATTCTAACCCATAATCCGCTTACTATTGAGGATATTTTACATTGAGACTCTGATCGGTGCAAGCCGGGAGGAGAATTCGTATCGACAAACCCGTGCTAAGATTAGAACCTGATTCAACTCATTGGAAAGCGAGCGCTCTATCACCTGAGCAGAGGTCCCGCAGTGACCTGATCGTTAAGACATAGTTTCCAATAGATCACCGAAATCAAGCATTGCTAGCTACGGTCAGTGTGTGGATAGGTGACTACTTTGATTAGCCTCCGAAGGTATCGAGGGTGTGCAATATTGTTCTTCGTTAAACTGTTCCATCGTAAAGTGCTTGACTTCGCGTGCAGGTTGTTAGGCTAAAAAAGTGGGGAAGCAAAGGATCAAACCTCAGACGGCATATCTTCTGATCATCCTCAGAGATGTTTCCCAGACTGTTGCCATTAGCCTATTGTGCAACTCAAGTGTGACATAAATAAACTACTACTATTTCATGAGCCACCACGGCTCAATTTACAATAATTGAAAAAATGTCCCGAGAAGAATATTTTTCAATGCTTTTTGGAATAGTAAAATTGGCCTTTTCTGGAATAGTAAAATTGGGAAGCTTCCCTACTCTACTTTCAGTGGCATTCCATTTTTTTTAAGAATTAAAAATTTTGGCTATTTCTATAATAATTAATGAAAAAATTATGAGAAGAATATTTTTATTGTGATCCTTTTTCAAAAATTACAAATGTGACATTCCAAATCCTCCCTTATCGCAATACTAAAAGCTACCTTACCTTCTTAACATTCACTCATATATGGCGTGAAAGACTAAGGGGGAAAAAAAGGGGGGAAAGGGAACTAGTATTTACACTAACAGAAAAATCCTCGTAAATAAATATTTTCAAAGAGCACAACCAAGCCATGGTGATTCAGAGGTTAGAGCATTCGCCTGCCAATAGAGTGAACCGGGTTTGAATCCCAGCGATGTGTAGTCGATACGAATTCCGCATCCGACTCGCACCGACCACAGTGGTGGCGTAAACGTCCTCAATGGTAGACAGATTTAGGAATAGAGTCCCCTTGCCGTCTAGCGATTCATGGGAGGTTTTCACTCCATTTAGAGCAAATATGGCTTAGTTCCATCAAAGGTCCTAAACGATAGCAAATTTCGCCCAATACTTGATCCAGGAGTTCTCTTGTCTTCTGGATTGGGTCTTAAATTACAAAGCTACGGAGTTAAAAATTAATAGTTGTAAACCCAAAATTGGGTCGGCTGTTCAACGACGGTTATAAGAGAGTGCGAACATAATATTATTGTTGATTGCAACTGAAAATTGAATTACGTCAAGATCCTTGCCAAAATCACCCTGAGAAGACAAGGAATGTCAGAATTTACCTTGTCTTCTTGGTCACGCAGTTGGTTACGCAGTTTACGTCACCCCTCTGAACTTTTCATTTAGAAAAAAGTGGTTAATTTGGAAACGAAAGGAATAAATGAATAAAAAGAGTTTATGTATTTCGAATATCAAATTCATACGTTTATTTTTCCCTTTAGCCGATCCGAATCTTAGTGATTAATCATATTTTCAATTATTGTTACATAACAAACAACCTCACTACAAGATAGATCATCTATTCAAATCATTCATTTTATTTCACAACAGATTTTTAAATAGATATATTACAATTCTCACATAGAAACCTTTCCGAGACTAGAATTTTTAATTAAATTAAAGTAAATGAATTTTTTTATAGAAAAATTGAAAATGAATCAGTTGTTTATTTAATCTTAGTTGTTTTGTTCGCAGTAGTTGATGAAAATGTAAACAAGCAGGATGTTGTTTTGATTATTTTAATCCTCATCTGATGTTTAAGTAATACTTAAACATTGTTATTTGCTAATTGATTCAAATGTTCAGATAAAGAACTTAAAATAAATGAAATTTCGACATTACTGTCATGGTAATTTTAATGAACTCTGTCTTATTAGGCTTGTTGCGTAATGGAAAAGAAAGTAAGAACTTTAATAAATGTTTAATATTTCGAATAAATATTTATTTAATATATAAATGGAAATTATAAATATGTCAGTAAATGAACAATAATCATGATTAAAAAAAACAAAAAGTAGCTATAAAAGTTACATAACCAATTCAATACTACAAAATAATTGGAGTAATTTTTTTTTCAATAAAATATAAAAATATTTGCCGCCTTTGGCAACTCGCCTAATTACCCTTCAAAATTCACCAATAAACCTGCAAACTTGAATGGTTGCCCAGCCGAATGCACAGCAAAACTGTAGTTAAATATTTTATTTCCTAAATTAGTTTGAAGTTATATATTAAGCGAATGTTTCCCTAACTGTTGACCGTGAGGAAGTGCTTTGATCTTAATTTAGCAATTTTCAGGAGATGTCTACGTTATAGTCTTAATGTATTGAATTTAAGTAATAATTTAAAATCTGCCAGGAAGCCATTAAATCACACAAACGATTTCAGCATAGTAGGAAGTCAGAAGTTTTAAAACCAATCTACTCTCTGCTGTGAGATAAAATAGAAAACGCATCTCTATGTTCCATTGCGTGCTTTCACTACACTTGCTCGAAAAAAGCAAGCTCCATCACCATCAATTGAAGCGGTCAATGTTGAAAGGTGGTATGTTATAAATCTGCACTTTCGAGTCAAAAAACTGTGTCAAGTGTGGAAAGGTTGCTTTAACTGCTTCTAAATTGTTGAATTCTCTTCGCTAAGAATTCTAGAAAATTACTCGGTATTTGATAATCGGTGAATGATATTCCAAAACCAACAAAAAGCTTATTTTGTATGTTACATACCCTATTTTAACATTGACCGCTTCAATTGGTATGACAGTACGTGGCAACGCAACACCGTTTATGTTTAAAATTTCGGCAGCCATTTTAGAAAAAATTAAAAATATATCTAAATAATTACTTCCCAAATAAGCTTTTATTTTTAAAATATAAAATTATTTTAAATAAATGCTTAACATACTACTAATTTTTTAACGTAACTTAAATTATTACTAAAGACAATCTGATAAAATGAATCTAAATAAATACTTAAAGTATAACTAACTTTTTAACACTGCTTTAAGTACCCGAGTTTATGGTCCCTCATGAATATATATATATATATATATATATATATATATATATATATATATATATATATATATATATATATATATATATATATATATATATATATATATATATATATATATATATATATATATATATATACATGAGACGGTAGTATAATTTTTTTTTTTTTATTTCGTGTAAAAAATAATTTAAATTTATATTTTTTTTACATTTAAATTAAAATCTCATGTATAAAGAATAAATTAAATTTAAACGTAACAAGCTTTAATAGCTACTTTCTGAATATATATATCTTTGTACACAAATTAGATAGCGGGAAAATAAAAAAAATTCAAGTAATATCTTATTCTAACTATGACTACACAGGTGGTTCGTAATTATCGTTCTTAATATATATTTCATCCATTTGCCAGAAATATTATACAAGGGTCCTGTCTTAATATTCAAACAGGAAAAAAAAGGAAAACGTTATCGAAATTTGACGAATCGCATTTGCGAGAGACGGGTTTAAAAATAAAATTGATTACAGGAGAAAACTTATAGTAGTTGAAAGTTATTAAAATCTCCTTCTAATTACATCCGGAAATCTAACTGTTTTTAATAGTTCCATTACGCTTTATAAATTGTTATTTCTCAAAGTTTCTACAACGTTTTTAGTTTTTTTTCTAGCTAAAATGTTATTTTTCGACACTGAAGTTACATGTTGTTTTCATCTCTTTTTTGACAAAAACTCTAGGCTGAGAAAAAAATATGGAAAAATCTTCCAGAATATAGAAAAGATTTTTGCAAAAAATTAGCATTAAAATAAGGTTTTATTACCATCTTGTTTAGTCGCAAATATGGCAAAATTCGGTTGTTTTAACCATGAAGTGTGCAATTTTAACATTACTAGTTTAAAATGAGATGACGCGAAAGTGTTCAGTTTAATAACCTCAATTTTATTTCTTGAACACTTTCTAACGTTACTTTTCGTCCATTAGCTTTTTTTATTTATCCATAAACTAACATCTACCAGCCAACAGAACCATTAAAAATTGCGTATTTTTAAGTATACAAACGCCTGAACTAGGCTAACTCAATAGCTTATCTGCTACGTATTTAATTTACCTCTCACTGGAAATGCGCTATTAGTGACGTTCTGAGAAATATCTCTGAGGATGATCCGAAAACAGGTCATCATAATATTAATCCTTTACAGAGGGGATGACTCCTCAGCTTTAGTAGCCCACGGGCTTGCATACGAAGTCAAGAACTCTATGATAAAACAGTGCAACCGCGCACCCTCATTCCCTCATCGATGCCGTACACCCTCATTCCCTTCACATGTTATCTCGTTCTCTCGGTGTACAACTTGGAATCGTTTCTTTAACTGTTACACATCAGTGCTGTCCAAACGTCCTAAAATGTACAAATAGAAGTAGCGGGCTCGAATCCCATAACAACCCTGGAAATATATATTTATCTATTTATATATATTTATATTTATTTCCGTTAATTAATTTATATATTTATTTATATTTTTATTTTAATTGTTTCATTTATTTCATTATATTTATTTAATTATGTTTATTTATTTATTTATACTTATTTACGGTACACATACCAATGTAGGTTTGCGAGCTCATTACAAAGTTCGTCTAAGACCTTGTCGAGTCGAAGTATAGATAGTACAAGTTGAAGAAAGACAAAATAAACATATATCCTAGAATACGGTGGAATTCGAACCTGCTACCTCAACGTTGAAATAGATGTATCTTTGTAATGTCTTTCTCTAAATTGCGCTTTCTGCTGATAAAGACAGTACAAAGATATTGAACCCGTAACCTCTACGCGTCAGAAAATTTGATACCCTTCAGTTGTACACAATCTAACTAAAATTAAGAGGACACCCAGCGGTATGGACTTAGAGTCACATATTAATAGGATGTTGGTACCCTTTTTGCATCTCGGTGACAGTTTGCACACATCTGGGAAGACTTTCGATCCGTTTTTGATAAATGGCCATAGGAATTGACTTCCAGGCTCCCATCACAGCTGAAGGGAGTGAAGAGGGTCGATTTGGCTCGCTACATCATCTGCGCTCCAATCCATTCCAAAAGTGTTCTATGGGATTTAGATCAGGGCTGTCAGAAGGCCAGTCCAGTTTTTGAACACCCATTTTGTCAAATCCACCACGTCTGTGAAAGCCTCGATGTGTGAATAAAGCTGCTATCCTGCGGGAGGAGAAATGGGCCGAAATATTGCCATATTGCTCAGAGTTCATGTTTCCAACCACAGGAATTAACGAACCCAGACTAAACCACGAGAAGCATCCTCACATCATTATGCTTTCACCACCTTAACAATCGGGTGTCCGGATACTTTTGACCATATAGTGTATATGGTTGTTTACTTGCAATAAATGCTTGAGATTTTCGTGTATTGCCCATTACAGCCACTCTGAAGCGTGGCTGTAATGGGATCCCGCTAGGACATTGCCATCACAATTTTCCTAATATGCAGAGAGGATGGATCCATCTCTGTGGTAGCTCAACAGGCTGCACACGAAGTCCAGCACTTCGCGATAGAACAGTTTTAAGGAAGAGGCATTGGGTCCACTTCCGAGTGGGTATGAGTTCTATTCCCACCAGCAGAAGACACCCCATGCACCAAATGGTGACTGGTGCACGTTAAATCTATCGAGTTAAAAAGTTTTCTATGTTCCTATAACAAATCATGTAACTGGGGATATTGAACTGAAGATGGATCGTTTTCTGGTTCTGCTCAAAATTACGATCTGTTGATGAATGAGTGGATGATGTGAGAATGGATCCACTAATTTATTTTTTAACCAGAAACGTCATAACCATTCAAGTACGGTAATTTTATCAGAATTTTTTTCTCTGGTCAAAAATATATATTCAGAGTAGTTACAGAAAATCTTGTGCATACCTTGTCTATTAAAAAGCATACTTGTTTTGTTTAAAAGTATATCTCGTCATGCATAAACTTTCTAAAATTGGTTTGTTGCTCCTATATAGAAAAGTTTGATTATTCACTAGAATGAATGATGTTGACCAAGTGACCCTATGCAAAGATATGTAAGTGAGGTTCATTATGTTTTAATATTTGATATAAAATAAAAGAAACACTCTAATGCTTTTCGTTAAAATTCTTTTTTATGTATCACACATCTTTTTTTTTTTTTTTTCGTTATACATTGAATGATGTGTATTACCAAAAAAATGTTGTGCATTCTTTATTCCTACATTAAGTTTTGTCAAAATAAATATTCAAATAACACTGTTTTGACCAAAGTAAAATTATGCGTATTAAAATATATTTTTGATAAGTCATTTTTCTCGCATTAAATTTTGTTTGATGTACAAAAATACTTGTAAAACACGAATAAATATATTTCGTGACACATTATATCCTACACTGAATTTTCAATGACCTACATAACTTTACCATTTACCATTTTTTCCTACATTTTATTTTATCAAAATCAAATATTCTTTGTGCACTATTCTGTCCAAATTTAAATTGTTTATGTTATATAAATATTTTTGATGAATTATTTTTTTGCATTAAATTTTGTTCGATAAGCAAAGAAATTTGTGTACTACACGAAATAATTATCTTTCACGTATCATTTTATTCTACATTGAATTTTCAATGACCAACATAACTTTTGTTGCCCATATTGCGCATTATTGTTTCCCCCACATTACATTTTATCAAATTTAAATATTCTTTGTACACTATTTTGACCAAATTTGAATTGTGTGATGACAAAAATATTTTTGATTTATTTATTATTTTTTTGCATAAAATTTTGTTTGATGAGCGAAGAAATTTGTATGAAAATTAATATATTTCGTGTATCATTTTATTTTACACTGAAATTTCAATAATTTACATAGTTTTTGTTGCTTATGTTATGCATTCTTTTTTTCTATGTTTAATTTTATCAAAATCAAATATTCTTCGTTTACTATTTCTTTTAAATTTGAACTGTGTATATTATAAAAATATTTTTGATAACTTATTTTCCTTGCATTAAATTTTGTTTGATAAGCAAAAAAATTGTTAACTCACAAAATAAATACATTTTGTGTATCATTGAATTTTCAATGACCTTTTGCAGCCCACATTTTTATGTTTAGTTTTATCCCATAATAAGTTTTTTCTTTTTGTGTCAGTAAATTGTGCATAAATTAAAACCATTACCAATTGAAGCGCAAATTTAAAAATATATACAAATATTATAATTTCAAAACACTTTTTTCATAAGCCGAAGTTCTGTAAACGTTATTTTGTTTTCGTCAAAAAATATACTTTTTTTTATTTTCTCAGAAGATTTAAAGTTACTTTTTTATATTACTTACTACGTAGTGTAAAAGATCTTAGTTATTTTTAAGAAGATTCTTATTTACTTCTAAAAAATCTTAAATCACCATATGTTCAAAATAAAGTTTCAGCTTATATTTCAATATTTTAACTGAAAATTATTTACCTAAACTTGCGTAAATATCTTGGTACTAAATCTTTACATTGCACTAATTAAACACTTGTTTAAAAATATATTTAAATGAAAAATTCAAGACCAGAGGTTTCACAAGGAAGAAGTTTCGGAAAATGTCATTCAAAAGTGTCACATAAATTTTCACCCAGAACGACGCTATAAAGTAAATGAAACTGCATAATTATGAAAGAAATAACTGACCTTAAGTATCATAAACGAGTAACATTTTAATTCAATTACTTATGTAGATGAGCATGTTGGTCATTATTTTCCTCCATGAAAGTAAGTAAGAAATCGAAGCAATGTTCAAGGTGTACAGGTTAACATGAGACATTGAGGAGGCTTATCAAAAACAGAGTCCTTAGTCCTGACGTAAGCAAAACTAGAGTCCAGTTTTCAAGGTCCCTACCATAACAGTGACTGCTCTTCTCTTAGTTCTCCAGATTAAATTGTTAAGTTTATTGACCAATTCACTTTCGGAGGATGAAGATGAAAAAGATCTTCACGATATCACTGGCTTTTTTGTGTTTCTCTGTATGGGGATTTGGATTCTCGTATGGAGCTGGAGTTGAAAACAGAAAGAATGATTGGGTTAAAGAAAATTCTATAGAAACTTTTGCTCAAACGGAAAAGAGGTTTAAGAAACTTGTAAATTCAGGTGTTAAACTAGCGTTACCTTATTTTATTGATGCAGCAACTGAAATAAAAATTAACAGTAAATGCATGCAAGGGCTGTTGATGCTGATGACAGGTGTGATGGACATTAAAGATTGGGCAGTTAAAAGTAAGAAACATTTACTTACATGCTCTTATATGGTAATTCTTGAAATGTTTTCCCCAAAATATCTAACCCTGAACTACATTTTTTTTGTTTGTCAAAAAAGACTTTTAGATGATACATTTTTACAAATATGTTCTTTAAAATACAAATAAGTTTAAATTAGATGACTGAATACTGTTTTCAAATTTAAAGTTTAAATTAGATAACTGAATACTGCTCTTAAATTACTACTGTTCTTAAAATTAAAATTAAATAATTTAAAATTTGATGATGCCATGCATGTGTGATTATGCTTACATGCCAAAGTGCCATGCTTTTTAATAAAAAAATTTGTATGAGACCTGAAATTTTTTAAAGGCCAGAAATTGTTACAGCTCAAATTTCCGTATATCTAGTTTTACAATAGGAAATTTTTGTACATAATTTGTTATTTATTTAGCACGAAAAAAATAGTCATCTCTGATCACGCCATGCTTCATGATTTGTAGTGTTTGCAATTAAACGTTTTATTTGTAGAGCAGAGACGGACATTTGTCATTCAGAATAATGAATAAAGAATGATGAATAATTATTCAAACTCTGAATAATGAATAATGAATAAAGATTTATTCATTAGTCAGAAATATTTTGAATAAAGAATAAATCATTCATTATTCTTTATTCAGTATCCTTTATTCATTAGTCAATAATAACTGAATAATTTCACTGGTCAACAAAAATGGGTACGGAATACTCAGACTACGATTATGACAACTACAAATAAAGCGTTAATCCTTTTCGAGTATATTTATATAATAGTTGAGGAAATTTACTTTTGTCTAACATAATGCATACTTTTGAGAAATGGCTACATGGCAAAAAAGCGTTAATTTTTTAAGTTAAAATTTTATTTAAAAATTTAAAATAAGATTATCGTTTGCTTTCAAAAACTATAAGAAATTGTGTTTTATAGATTTTAGAACAAAATTTTAAAATGAATTTAAGTAGCTAAACTGTTATAAACCTACCTTTTAGCACAACTAAGTATGTAACGCTGGAGTAAGTTAAAATAACATAAAAATAAATATTCATACTTGTCTTAGTTTTATAGTTACATTCCTAAAATAAGACGTTTAAGAGCAAACGATGTTTTGCATCTCGTTATAGACAAAGGCATATCGATTGCATTTTTCGCTGGTTATTCAAAATTTTATTCAGAAAAATTAGTCATGACTAATGAGTTTATTCATCAATCATTATTCAAAATATTTTATACATTTGCATAATGAATGATGAATAATGACTAAATTTTCATATGAATAATCATTTGAATAATGATTCAGAATAAATTTATTCTGAATAAATTTAGTCATGAATAAAATTTTCGTGAATGATGCACATCACTGTTGTAGAGTTTAAAACATAAGACATTATTTTATTATAAAATACACGAAAACTAGCTAGAAATTAAAATAAAAACAAAAAATAAAAAAATTATTATTGCTCATAAAATAATGAAAAGTTATCAGGGGATTAAAATGCTTAATTCCTTTTGAAAATCCATCTTTTCAAAATTGTTTTAGTTAAATTTTTTTTCTTAATCTTTTGTTTTTATTCTTATATGCGTAACTTAAAACTTAGCACGATTAGTTTAAACCTGAAGATTTAAAATTCAAAAAATATTTAATACATTTTTGTTCAAAAATTAATTTTAAAATATTTATTATCAAAAACTATTATAATACTATTACTATTTTGTATCGAGAGTGTATTTATTCAAGATTTTATATATAACTGCTTTTTCTCAGGAATATATTTGTTCAAAAGTTAATATTTAACTATTTTTTATTATGAATATACTTAAACCTGAATTCTTTTTATTTTATTTATAATCAGTATATTTATTAAAAATTAATTTTTAATTATAATTTATATCCGAACTACTCTTTACAAAATGCAATTTACTATAAACTACTATAACCCAAATAGAATACAATGAGCAACTCATAGTATTAAAATATATAACTGATTTTATATATAACTGCTTTTTCTCAGGAATATATTTGTTCAAAAGTTAATATTCAACTATTTTTTATTATGAATATACTTAAACCTGAATTCTTTTTATTTTATTTATAATCAGTATATTTATTAAAAATTAATTTTTAATTATAATTTATATCCGAACTACTCTTTACAAAATGCAATTTACTATAAACTACTATAACCCAAATAGAATACAATGAGCAACTCATAGTATTAAAATAATACAATATTAAAAATACAGACACACATACATGTCATTTACTTTTGCTTACTTATAGAGTTTTTGATATAGAGATATAAGAGAATTAAATTCATGAATTAAATTCAGCTTTTCTAGCTCTGATTTATGGCCTACAAGTTAAAGGTATATGTCATCGCTTTTTTAGCAACTTTCGAGGTAAACAAGCAAAACGAGGCAGATTAAAAAAATACCAATTTTAAAAAACAAGAAATGGCAACATGTATGCATAAACATTTTTCATTTGTTTGGAGCATTTGACGTAATTTTGAAGCTCCATTGGTTATGGAAATCAGTTTTTCATTAAACCCACAAATAGCAATAAATTTTGATATTATTTTGATATGTGTTTAATATCAAACACATATTTGACATGAGACAAATTTCCGTTGAATTTTATATTTTTCTTATTGTAATTTGAGTAAAATTTGGCAATTTTATCATGATACCTTAGAACATGGCATAAAAAAACATTTATTCAGTTAAATTTACTTTTCAGTTTTGTATATTATTCTAAATGTGTGGTAATAAGAACGATAATTTTCAAAACCAGAATTTTCTAAAAACCGTTATCATGCGAACATAAAAATTAATGAATTAACCATTCAAATATTGTATATTTTAATTTATTAACCAGAATTGTAGTATTTTTACCAGAAATGTCCATATCATACAATGTACTAGTTTTACCAGAACTGTTTTCTCCGTGTTGCTTATATTAAAAATGAGGCATAATACACAGTATTAGTTAGATGAATTATATGATTAGAAACGATATATAAATTTCATGACATTTAAATTTATTAAACTACTAAAATTTTTTGTTACCAGATGTTCATTTTTTTTTAAAACTAATTTTTAAATCTTAAATTTATGTTACTATCCTTTAAATGAAAATAGCATAAACTAGATATACTAAACGTATTTAAATTACGTATTTAGAGTACTCACATTTAATAATTAGCTGAGTTAAGTTTCAATTATCAGATCCCTCGATTTAAACAAGAAAAAAATTTTGTAGCAAAAACTTATTCCTCTTGGCTGAAAACAAAGTTAAATAAAACTGATTAACAAAACTGGGTGTTTTATTCAAATAGAATGATAAAAGAAAGAGAATTAATCATCAAAAACAACCAGTTTAAATTTTAACAGTGAAAACTTTCATTCTTAGAGCAAAGAAAAATATATCACGCTACGTTTTCCTTCTTAATAAATTAAAGCATTTTGTAAATTGCTCCATCATTAATTATCCTATACCTTACAATGCCAATTATGGAGCTATATTTATAAATGTACCTATTACTCATTTTGAGCTTGTCTTTGAAATCGAATAGAATCAACATTTTAAATTTTTTTTCTCTAAAAAAACGGTCAAGGTGCTAAAATATTTATTTTTATATTTTAACCAACATGAAGAAATTGAATCTTTCATTTTGTGCAAGGTAAGAGAATCACCATTATTGTCAAGCTCAGTTAATAATGTAAAAAAAAATCGAAAAGGTTGAAAAAGGAACTTACAACAGAACGTCGATAACCTTCTTCATACGTGATCTGCACTTAGATGAAGCATTATGTTGACAATCAATTAAATATATTTTTCCCAACGACAAGTTAGCACAACCGTTGTTCCAGAAAACATCTAAGTAGTAAATAAAAAAAAGGAAAAAAAAAACAATTTCGTGAATGAAAAAAGAAAAGAAAGAATAAGAGAAAACGTAACACAAAAACGTGAATTGTTCCACAAAATCGGGAACATAATGAGTATCAACAAACTGCAGATCATTTTCACCGTTTCCCTCAATTTTACAACGTTTTATTTTTTATATGTTTATGCCTTTTCGCCTGCCTGTCCTGACAAACATATAAACATAGCATGTTTTATTCTTTAAAACTTTTTTATAGCATTAAAACACAGTGAGTGATCTAAACAATAATTAGTACCCGGAAGAAAAAAAGCTGTATAAATACGTATATATATATACAGAGAGAGAGAATGAGAGAGATGCATAAATATATATATAGTAGGAAAAAAGTTTTTTTTTTTTTTTTGATAGTGTATCTACAAAAAGCGAGAAATTTTGCACTATCAAAAACTTCACTGACATAATTTTAAAATATGTCAACTTTTCAGTACATGTTTTATTCGTAGATTTAGTTCAGCATACTCGTATAGTAAGCAAAAAATAGATATAAAAATAGAAATAACTTTTGCTCTTACGATCAAATTATCACGTGTTAAAAACCAAATCTCAATGACTCACAGGGTTGGCTCAAAATATGCTAAATAATTAGCATTTACAATAAACTAATAAATCAGAGACAAAAACACAAATTCCCTTAATTTATTAAACATACTTTTTTCTCGAGGTACATTCAATTTTTGCCTGTCAAAATATGGAGGCCATACCAAAATCACGTAATCGAATTATTGTTCCCCTTAATTTTACGAAAAAAATATTTTTACAAACAATTATAAAATTTGCTTATCCAAAAATAATTCTATGTAAAGAATAGAAAAAGATAAAGCTTGCAAGTCAAAACTGCCATTAAATCTTTTAAATTTTAAAAAATCAAAAAGGTTAGGTTGATCTTTCTTAATATATATATAAATATATATATATATATATATATATATATATATATATATATATATATATATATATATATATATACATATATATATATATATATATATATATATATATATACATATATATATATATATATATATATATATATATATTATATATATATATATATATATATATATATATATATATATATATATATATATATATATATATATACATATATATATATATATATATATATATATATATATATATATATATATATATATATATATATATATATATATATATATATATATATATATATATTCATATATATGTATTTGATTTGATTAAAAGTAAAATTCTTTGCGTTGAATATGGAACTATTACAAACTAAAGTCATAGTATATTTTTATTTCCTTTTTAGTGGTGGATGCCATTGGAAAACCTTCGGCGGGTATTCTTGAAGGAACAGCCACGGCATTGGGAGATTATGATGAATGTCTTAGTATAACAGTACCGAGAAGGATGCGTCCAGTTCCAGTTCCTCCATACAAACCACATCAAATCGCTTTTCATGGAAAATACTGCGTCATTCAAATCCATTTACCAGATGCAATACGAAAAGCAGCCATGGCTTACCAAGCAGGAAACAGATCGCATTCTGAATTGGCAAATTCAAAGACGGTAATTACATATTCTTCATTACATAAAAAAGTATGTAATGTAAAATGAGAGTGAAACAAAAACTTCAATCATAGGTCAATGCTTGATAATTAAATTTCAACTGAAATTATTTAAAGATTCCATAACTTACTTTATATCTCAAAATCGAAAATAAATCCTACTGTTTACGCCACTGTTTTAGAAAATATTCACCTCACGTGTTTCCCAATCTTTCATGAGACTTCTGAATAAAAAAAACCTCTTAATAGAAAACCTCCTAATAAAAAAAGTATAAAACTAGTACATTTTAAGGAAATGTTTAAAAAACTTTTTGATACGAAAATGTTATTAATGCGGGAATTTGTTTTTTAATTATTTTATAGTGCTGAATTATTTTTGCGCTTTTTTCGTTTTTTAGTATTATTAGGAAACTATTATTAGGAAAATTTGTATGCTTTTTCAACCACTTACTGTAATGTGATAAGATGAGGAACACGTCTTACTTTGTTTAAATTTCAAATTTGTTTAGGAATATTTAAATAATAATTCTTTTGATTGATTTGCTTTCGATTTGAAAGAAATTTAAATGCGGTTAAATACTATGCTTATACTTTTTTTTGCATCCATATTTTTAAAGTCCGAAGATAGAAAAGTCTCAAACATTTTTTAATTTCGAATTAATTTTAAAATTATAAAATTTCGAAGTTTGTCCTTAGTTAGTTTAAAGTTGTTAAAATTCATTTCAAAAGTTAAAATTTTGTTGTTTTACTTTGAAGCTATAAGGCAACTAAACCATAATTTAATTGAAGAAAAAAATTATTTTCGTCTTAATAATGGGCTTGATATTAATATTTAGGGGTAAAAATAAAAATAAATTTTTTTTAACTCTCCTTTTCTTCTTTTCCCCGTAGATTAGATAATAATATTCTTCGTTAGATAACATGCAAATTTCTTCCTTTGGTTAGAAGATGAGGTTCAACTGTTTAAAATATAAAGTCTAAACCACAATAATGAATAATAGAGGCTAAGTTTTTAGTGTATATAGAATGAAAAATCCTCATCCCATTTATTTTTAATTAGAAACTATTCATTTATTATTATTTATTTATAAATCTGTACTCTAGGGATAATGAATGGGTAGAACAAGTGATTGAAAGCGAGCTCAGAGAGGGTTAGATATCAAGCAGGGCTTTTAATGTACACTTAAATTATAAAATAATTAAAGCATAAAAGCTGGGATGTTAAACAAGATTAATTCAAGCAACTTGAAAAGAACTACTTGAGAAAAAAAGTATGATCAAAACTATCAGTATATGTTAACACTTGTCGGGTTTCAGGCTCTATGGAAACACCGAAAAGCGTGGTACTTTTTAGCGAAGCACTTTGGCAGTGATTTTGGTAAAATTAACAATAAAATATTGTTTTATATAAAATATTGTTTGTGTGTTAAAATTTGGTAAATGTGGTAAAAGTCTGAAATTTTACCTGATACCTTAGATTATGACATACCATTAACTGGGTATGACATACCATTACCTAGAGTAAACCATTTACTGAGTTAAATTCAGTTATGTATTTTTAAAAAAATATTTGTTAATGAGAACAATAATTTTGAAAAACAGAATTTCCTATAAGCCGTTACCACGGGAAAAGAAACCTTTACCATATGAGTGTTTTAAAAAACGCATATTTTGGTTTTATTACCAGAATATTTTTAAAAGTATAGTATTTACTATTCATTCTAGCAGTTTTACAAGAATTTGTTTTCTCTGTGAGTTGACGAACCACAGTGATCGATGAATTGAGCCCCTCTAATATTTTTAAAGCAAAGTATTAAAGGAATTAAGTTATAAAATAACGGATATTGAGTAAATCAGCGACGAAAGGAGTGATGAACACTTCAAGCTCAGTTAGCAAACCGTTCTGTGAAGAGCTGCATAAGCTCTTCCTGGGGTATTTAAGCGAAATTAAACATTCACACAAACCCTTAGTAATGCAATAAAACAATATTGCTTTTGAAATCATATTTTATTTTATGACCGGCGTTGAATAAAAGACCCAATTTTGGGTTTCGACTACCACTGTTCAACTCCGCAGCCTTGTAATTCTGAACCCAATCCAGAAGACAATGGAACTTCTGGATCAAGCATTGGGTGAAATTTGCATTCGCGGAAGAGTTTTTGATGAAACTAACCAGCATTTGCGTTACATGTAGTGCAAATCCAAGAAAACCTGCGGTTTTCCTTACGGCAAGGGGACTCTAACCCATGATCCGTCAACCATTGAGGATATTTTATGTCAGCACTGTGGTTGGTGTGATCCGGGTACGGAATTCGAATCGACCAGCTATAGCTGGGATTCAAACCTGATTCACCTCATTGGAAGGCGGGCGCTCTTTTCCCAGAGCCACCACGACGGCTTGGAATTATATTTAAATTCAATTTCCTAAATTAATGAATTAATTCTTTTCTTCAAAACTTTTAAGCGAACCATTGTGGCTCAGGGGACAGAACGCTCACCTCGCAATAAGGTAACTCCAGTTCGAATCCCAGCGATGGCTGGTTGATACGAATTCCTCACCCGGCTCACGCCGACCACAAAGCTAACTTAAAATATCCTCAGTGGAAAACGGATCCATGTGTTAGAAACCTTTTGCCATCAGGACAACCATAGGAGATTTTCGTGGTTCTCCTCTGCATGTAACGTAAAGGCAGTTGCTCCATCAAAAAGTCTTCCACGAAGGCAAATTTCTCCTTCTTCTTTGTGCAGGAGTTCCTCTGTCTCCTGGATTAGGCTCATAATCATAGAGCTACAGAGTTGAACATCGATAGTCGTTAATAGATAAAATTGGGTCAACTGTTCGGCGCCAATTACAAAATAACAGAAAATAATATTTTTTTAACCTTTATCGATTCTAAAAATAGAAAACATTTATCTGCATTCCCAGATAGCAAACTTATTTTCAGATAAACAATATGTAACGAAACAATATTTGTAACGATTAGCACATTAGTGAAAATAAGCGAAATAACTATTTCTTCATTTATTTAGCTTAAATTTAATACGTATCAAGTTAAAAATATAATTTAATTACAATTTTATTCTCGAAAACTAAATTTATTTTCTCAACTTATCTCATAAAACTAGATTTTAAACTAAATCAAATAAATTTTTTAGCGATTGAAATACGTATTAAATAATTTTAGCCAAACGTAGTTGTTTTTTTTTTTTTTATTTAAATTTGAGTAAAAAAATCTGCATTTGAACTAATGTCGACAGTAAACTAATATTTTCCTTCAGTTTTGCTTTAAATTGTGTATTGTTTCAATTTGTCTTATTTTATACCAACTAAACTCATAACTACTTACGTCATACTTTATATAAAATATGCTTCGACATCAAAAAATTTTCAGTTTTTATGTATTCTTATTTTTTAGATTTTTAAAGGGTCGTCTTAGTGGTTCAATTAAACCATTTCATAGATTTTTTCAAATCAAATCATTTTTAAACAGAATATTTGACAATACTAATATACTAAAACTAATATACTAAAACTAAATAATAAAGTAAAGCATAAAAGTTTTTCTTTTTTAATATCTGACAATTTTTTTTCTTTATTTATTTACATATTTTCTTTTAATTTTAGAAAGCTTATCAATAGTTAAAGAAATTTTTATGACAAAGGTTATGTCTATCATAAGGAAGTTTTTAATTTTAGATTATCTTCCGTTTCCCAACTCATCATTGTTAGTCATAAACTTCACTTTCTTTTTTGAAGCGGGTAATTGCCCTTGACCCATCTACTTCTCTTCGATGCATACCTGAGGCTAATCGAGTTGAATGTGATATATTTCAAGGTTTGATTACATTAAAATCAAATGGAAAGAGTTGATATTGAATTGAATAAGTATTTTTCTTTTAAGCTTTTACGCATTTTACTACAGGTCTTTGAATCTGGAAAATTTTAAAAGTAAACCGATGAGGAAAGAAACTATTATCAAAGTCACTATAGCTTTTCGGAAAAAGGAATATATATCTAATAGCTATATTCCTTCAATTTTATTTCCTTAACACTACTGTTTTATTTTTTTAAACTTAGTAACGAATTTTCTAAGAAATAAAATATCATATCTTCTCCTTCTACCATCTGCATGACAGCCAATTATAGGCCAGCGAAGTCCCAACTAGTACTTTCCATCAGACACTGGGTTTTACCTTCAACTGAGTCCCATGGTGTAAAGATCTTTATCCCCCGAATAAATCCATCTGGAAACTATTATTCAGTCTTAACAAACTTGTATTTACACCCAATATTTAATTACATATTTAAAAAAAATAATTAGTTTTTAACTTATAATTTTTCAATACTACTTATCTCTTACTAAATTAAACATTATTTTAAACTTATTTAAGTGCCACTTATTGCTTCCTAACAAACGTCATTGGGATGGAACTGGACGTTTGCGTATCACATTCGGTGCATAATGTAATCACAGATTTATATGAAGCTAAATTAAAAAGTTATAATAATATTAAAAATTATATTAATAAAACTTTAAATCTAAGCACATACTATTCTGTAAATAATGTATGTTTTAATTAGAAAATGAGTGAAATTAAATTTGAAGGATGTCTTTAGTGTATTATTGACCGGAATCAGATAGAGATGGCAGTATGACTCAGAGAATAGAGCACTTGCTCCCTGAAGAGGTGACCTATGTTCAAATTCTGACGGTAACTAGTTGATTTGTATAATTTTTAGTTCTCACCGAGCACAATGCTGAAAAATAATATCTCCAGGGGTTAATAGTTTAGAATCCCTTTTTCAATTGGTTGGAAGTTTTCGTAGTTTACCTTTCATGATAAAGAAAGTTAATAGTTAGAATCATTCAAAATGTCCTTCAGAAAAAAAATGTGTCCTAAAGCTTGATTAATTAGTTAGTTCACTTACCTTCCGGACTGATTAAAAAATAAAATTTTGCGTAGTTGACATAGCCTAAATATAGTCACGAAGGCAATATACGAAATCATTATTCATCTTTCTTGCAGTTTTAAACGCGCTAAATTTTAGGTTTTGCACTAATTATTCCATATCATTTATCGATTTCAAGAATTTTTTTCACTGTTTTTTATCACTAACAAAATAAATTTTAGTTTTTCTTCCATATACGATTTGAACATATTTCTTTACTTTTTTACGTTAGCTAATTTTTATCCATTATTATCCACTAGTTTTCTGACGTTAGCGAATCCCCTTCCACATTTAATCCAGTTAAAAATTAATGTACACTATAAAATATCTGTTAAATTTACGGAAAATAACAGTCAGCTGGTGTGCCAGTATAAAACCGTTTATTTCTCAGAAAAATACTGTTATTTAAAAACGGAAGTCTTTTTTATACTGATAAGTACTGTTATTTTAAAAAACAAACACTGGCATTTTAACAAAAAAAAAACGGAATTTTAATTTTAAAAAAACTTTATAGAACATTAATGTCAGAACTGCTGTCGGTACGAGCCAATAGCGGAATTCGCAAGGCGATACAAGAGCCAGGATTCAAACCCAGATGACATCTATCGGTCGTGAGCGCTCCGTCCCCTGAATCACGGCAGCTCTTGTTTGTTTATGATGAAACATTATTTAACTGTCTTTCCCCAATTCTTACTTATTGAATTCTTATTTAAGAGTAAAAACGGGAAAAACTATATTGGCCCATCCTTATAAAAATGTCAAACCCATAAAATAATTTCTGAAAAGTGAGAGCAAGTACAAAAAATAATCGCAATATGATTCCTAAAAAGATAAAAATATCGTACTATAAACAAAACTGCACCGGAAAAAAAAAGAATTTGAATCGACATTTTTAATTCGCTTAGGATTAGGGCGAAAAACAGAAAAAAAACTGTTTTGTGAAAAACAGCTTTATACAGTCAAATATACGGAAAAAGTCTGTAAAAAACACGAATTTTTGCAGCATATGAGTATCGTTTTTAAACAGAAAAATCTATATCTTTAAACAGTAATTTATTGTAAAAATAAAATATGTATTTTTTTCTTCTGAACTTACATTTTAATAAATATACATACATTGTAAAATTACTTAGATATTTTTTACAATGTATGTATATTTATAAATATACTTTTTGTACACTCGACAGTAAAACTGTTTTAATCCCATCCCCCCTAAAAGCCAGTATCAAAGTCTCGATTATCGAGAAAGAAGCTGACATTTAATGCAAATTACCGACTGTAAATGACTTGAGTCAATATTAAATAATGCACGAAAACATATATTATTGACTCATTGTAAAGATTTTTATAAAATAACAGCAACATTTGTAAAAACGCATAGTAATTTCAGGTTAATCTTTAAAATGTTTGTAAGAACAATAGCAGTATAAACTTTTGTATCTTGTTTCCTATAACTTCAGAAAATAATTGGCTTGAATAAATCTATTATCTTTCATAAAATATTTCTTGAATTAAAAAAGCATGAAATGTTAAATAGGATGGAATTTATCATATTATAATGCGTAAAATATTACGTCATTTGATAATATGATAAAAATATTACGTGATTTAACTGTGCGTATTTTGGTTACCACCTCCGTATACCTAAAGGAATTATTACATAAATTTCTTTTTTTAATAACATTTATTTGAACAAATTGCAATATAGTAGGAATTATAATATCCTTAAACTATTTATGTTATTCCAATATTTAACCTTGAAATGTTTCCGAAATGAAATCAAAAACACAGTTGGCAATTTATGGAAATGATGAAGAGCATAAATTATTCTCATTCTTAGTTGGATCTACCTCCCAGCAATTCTGCTCATTCTTCAGATTATGAAAGATAATGTGAAGCGACAATTGCGCATTATTTTTTTAAAACCTGAATTAACACGAAACCACACATTAATTTTTATTTTTATTTTTGAATTAGCACTCTGAAAATAGCTCTATATTTATGATGGCAAGAGAATATTAAAACTCAATAAAGAATGTGCTTTTCCTGTGTCTAGAATTTTAATTAATCATATCGTGACATACAAATTTCTGATTTCAATGGTACAAAAGGTTGCAATTTGGAAAATATGTTCCCTAGAGTTATGCCAGGACATCAGTAATTTTAATTTCACTTTTCGCTTATTTTTCTACATCTTAAATCCAACCCAACCGTAACCAATTCCAATGGTCCAAAGGGTTGCAATTTGGACAACATGGTCCAAACAGCTTGGTCAGGAGAACGGTAGTTTTAATTTCTCCTTTTACTTATTTTGCTATATCTTAAAAACTTTTGAGCGTGAGTGTATGGAAGGTATGTTTCTTCCTGCATTAGGGTGTAGAGTACGTCAAAAAAAAAACGGACCACCCTAAATAACTTTTGATCTAATGATCGGATCACTGCGTTCTAGAACTCCATCGTAATAGTTTAAAGGGGTAACCTCAAATATCTTAATTAATTAATGCAGACAATATTTTAAGCTACAAAGTCAGACTCAAAAATGTATTCTCTCTCTGAATAAACAACGTTTTTATGGATTCAGATTTTTGACCCAAAATACATAGAGGGTAGCCGAAATTAGGAAAATATGGTCCCCATAGTTAGGTCAGGAGAGCGATCCAAAGTTTGTACCCCTCAATGTTCATTCTTCTTTTTTAGTATTTAGCCATATCTCGAGAACTTTTGAAGCGAATTGAAAATTTTTTGCAAACAAAACTAAAAAAGTCGTTTGTCTGAAAATAATTCCGTTAGCTAAAATTTTAGTAAATATTTATTATTTAATTGAATAGTAGTCGAAAAAAATTTAATTGTAAGGTATAAAATTTTTACACCACTTTTAATTTTCTAATTTTACTGGACAAAATACAAATGTTGAGCGAAATCTGTAAAATAGATCCTGAGAAATCGAATTTTTGAAAAATTGTATATTTAAATTTTTTTATATGTAATAAATTTTAATATACGACTAAAAATTAAAATAAATAGGTATTTATTTTTGTTTAAAAGGGTGCTCGAGATATGGCAAAATACGCAAAAAGTAAAATCAGCATAAAGGGGTTAAAACTTTAGATCGCTCTCTTGACCAAACTATGAGGACCATATTTGCCATATTGTGGCTACCCCTACATCTTATGGGTCGTAAGTCCGAATCCATTGAAAAACATGTATGTTTATTCAGAGAAAATACGCTTTTGTGTATTTTTTTTTAACTTAAAATATCATCTGCATTTATTTATTAGCATATTTGAACACCATTAAGACTGAGTCCAAGAACGTGAAGATCTGTTCAGTAGATCAGAAATTATTCAAAATGGTTCGTTTTTTTTTTTTCTTTTTTTCGGTACACTGTACAGCTATGGTGGTTAGGGCACCCAACTACGAACCCGGAGGTCCTTGATTCGAATACTGCGGGCACCCAACGAAGATTTCTCTCCCACATTTTTCCCTCCACATGTATTTTGCTCAAAAATGAGTATATGATATTTCAATTTTGAATACGTAGGATTTACAAATTCGACCTTAAAAACCTTACTAAGGTTGCAGAAAATTTACCCTTTAATATGGTTCAAGCGTCAAAGCAACCCTTTAAGTTCAAAGTTGAGCCGATTATTCTGAGACAAGAAAAGCTTGTTCTGCCCTGAAGACAAGAAAAATTTAATAAATTTAAAAAAAAAAATTAGTTCGTCGAAGAGGATCTAGGAAACCAGGGGTCTTTCACCCGTCCTTGAAAGTCTAGTATTCTGTTTCATTCTTAGCTGGGTAATATAACTCAATCAGTCATCATTGAATAATTGCACTTATACGTGTGGAAGAAAAATATTTGCGATTAAAATTGCTCATGCACTCCGAGATGCAAAACTAAGACGTCGCAAAATTATGGTTTAAAAAAATGCTGGTAGCGCTAAGACGCTGGTTATGGTTAATAAAAAAAACTCTTTCTCTGGTTACAGACTCAGGTTATCTTAAAGATTTATAAAATGATAATTCCTTGTGACATTGATAAATATTCCTTCATTAATTATTACGTGGACGTGTAATTTTTGTGTTATTAGAAAGATAAGGACTATTTCATGGTAGAAAAGTATTTTACTATCAGCCGTGTTTGAGCCGTGATGGCTCAGGGGATAGAGCATTCGTCCACCAATGAGGTGAACCAGGTTCGAGTCCCAGCCATGACTGGTCGATACGAATTCCGCATCTGGCTTGCGCCGACCACAGCGCTGATGCAAAATATCCTTAGTGGTAAACAGATCATGGGTTAGAGTCCCTTACCGTCAGGATAACCGTTGGTTTTCAAGGTTTTCCTCTACATGTAACGCAAATGCTGGTGAGTCTCATCAAAAAGTCTTCTACGAAGTCAAATTTCTCCCAATACTTGATCCAGGGGTTCCCCTGTCTTCTGCAATGGTTCAAAATTACAAGGCTACGGCGTTGAACAGTAGTAGTCGTAAACCCAAATATTGAAACTGTCGTTCAACGACGGTTAAAAAATAAAATCAACCTTATTTATAGGATTTGAGAGTAATATCAATGTTACAATGTAAAGATAGCAGCTATTCAACAACTTTTGACTGCATACCTAAATTTCTGATTTCTTTAAAACATAAATATGACTGAAAGAACTATCATAGACTATGAACTTTTGTTAATTTAAATAAATCAAGGATTCTTTTATTTAATTTGCAATTATTTTAACTCATAAGCGTAGTGTTCCACAGTGGACTGATCATAAGCACGCGGTTTTCTGTAGAACACTGAAGTCATTGCATCACTGGCTGCGGTCATTCAGGGTATTTAAAACAATCTGAGTATGGTCGTTCCACGTTAAACTGTTCTACCGTAAAGTGCTTGACTAAACATGGAATTTGTCGGGTTAAAAAAGTGGAGGAGCCATCCCATCTCAAAATTCTGTTGAAATGTCTTCGGACCATAATCAGACCGTTGCTAATTGTCCATTATACAGCTCTAGAGCAACATTATTAAAGTACCTACCTAACTAACGTAATAAAGGTTATTACTATAATTAAATCTAAAAACTTTTCTTATAAATATTATCCGATATTTAGTTTTGATGCGTTTTAACTAATAATTAAACAACTTTTGATGTTGACACAGATTTTGAAACAGAATTCATTTCAGTTAACAGTCATTATTAAGAATGCAACCAAAAGTTATCGTTAACTTCTATCCTTTGGAACTTTCCTTCTCTTTCGAAAAATTCAAAAATGATCTGTTAATGCCTTCATCAACTGAGATCTCCTAAATTTAATGACTTGGATAATTAAATAAATATTGTATTAATAAATAAACATATAATAAGATCTTTTACCGGGAAATCTCACCAATTTCAAAAGTCCCATTAAAATTTTCTTCCAGTAACTTTTTCATTGTAAATTTAAAAAAAAAAAAAACTCTAACATTCTTTGAAAATTATAAATAGTTTTCTTTTATGTTAAAAATATACATAGCGTTCAAGGATAAGATATTCCAATCTACCATATATAACTGGCCTATTTCTCGTAATAACAAACTAAATCAAGGCTACCTGCTGTCTAGCACATACTCATAAAATCACGAATTTAGAATTAAAGTCTAACACTTTATTCTGTAACGATTATACACTTAAAATTTAATTAGATAAAATAAGTAACACGCATTTAAAATTTCAAGTCTCGAGCCAACCACATGCACTGGTAAGAAATTAATAGATGCTCTTATTGAAACAATTACTGCAACTCAGTGTGAGACTTTAAATGTCCATTCCCTTCTTAATGAAATCAGAACTAGGATACGAACCACGAACCTCACCCACGATCTTTATTTCCATGATAATTTCTTGCCTACCTGTTCCACACGTCATTGGCGATTTAGTGGCAAAATGTTTTGTTGTTTTTTTCAGATAGCAGGCAAACTTAAGACAAACGTTGTATTTTCATTTCCATTTGGTTGGCACAGAAATATGGACTAATCATTTTTTAAACTTAATAATCATTTTTTAAATTTAATAGATTATGACAAGTTTGGTTCTTTAAAAAGCTAAATAAAGGTATGCAAAACACTTCTCAAAAAAAGTCTCATTTTTTAGCTTTTACTGTAAACCTTTTTCTCATTCTACCTTTGTCCAAGCTCTAAAGTGCAACATTTTGTTGGAGTTCAAAACATAATGATCAGGCCGCCCTTTACTTTTGAAGTGTTAACAATATATATAAAAGCCTGCACATATAAACCTTTTATCAGTGATAGTCATAAAATATAAACTAAATCTTGAGAAGGTGAAGTTATTCTCGGATTAAGAACGTTTTCTGATCTTGCTTTGCAAACGACGATTCATTCTCTATTTCAGAAAATTTTTCTAATCTTGTTTTGTAAAGGCATATTTAATCTGATATAAAAGGGTTGTATATACAAATTTAATGATTACCTCATGACACTTAAACTAGTATAGTTAAATTTAACATTGTTTCAAGCTCGCAGGATTTATTTGCCAATCATTTAAAAGCTTTGTTGGTCTTTGAGATAAAGGTTGTTTCTGAAATAAAAACAACCTTACACTGCTATCTGGGATGTCATGCGTGGTACGTCTTTCCAACTCAAATGGTCGAAATAAACTTTAATTACAAAGTTCTGTTAATATCAAAGACACATAAAAGGTTATGAAAGTTCCGATTTTTTGTAGAAAATAAATATAAATATGACAAATCTAATTTATCAAATCTAATTAATAAAAAAAAATACACTAGTTCAGATTAGACAATTACATTAACGAGCGAATAATTCAAAATAGTTCAAACTATAAAAAATCTATTAAATACCCAAGATAGTAACATTAAAACTAAGTGAAATGCGAAAAAGTGGTCATATTTGCGTCCATTAAATAGCGGTGATATTTCTGACCTTAATTCCGAATGATAAACTGCTTGCGAAAGAAAATCTTATTTTGTCAAAATCAAAAATGGAATATTTTCATGAAATATTTCAGATCAATTACAAAAACAAGCGCCATTGATGCACATTGAAAATCTGAAATTCAATAAAATCATAGTTTATTAATTTATTTTATTTTATTATTGCCTATTTATTCACTTATATTTGTTAGAGGAATTAATCATTCATGACCATAACATGATTTTAAAACATGAATAAACAAACTCTTTTAATCAAGATTCGTTCGTTAATAATTCTAATTGTTCCCTAACATAAAAAACTTTTCATCGATAATATAAATTAATAATATCTGCTCGGTCAAAGTCATATATCGGTAAACGCCCATTTCTCAAAAAGGCGAAGGCACCTTGAAAAATTCCTTGACTCTCCGCTATCAGTTTTCAAAGATTCGTGTGAATTCATAAAGAAAGGGTAACAGCCGAGTCCTTCATCTACAAGACACCTGAGGAAGTCAATTAATATGAGCTGACGTGTTTTCAAATGGCGAATCCTTCTCAAGGATTGACTTGAATCCATCCACTTACCAAATCAAAACGAGTTTTCCGGAAGTTGATTTATTCTTCTTTTTTGTCATGCACTTTCGGTGAAGACCGCTCTATTACCTTGATGAATTCTAACACTTCTATCTTTGATGATTCCTTTGATCGTTCCTTTGGTTCCTTTTGTGTTACAATATGCATAAAAAATATGTATTTTGTTCCAATATACATAGCGCTACGTTCAATTTATATATTATACTAACAATTTGCCTGATCTTTTCGCTACCATTTCATTTTGCTTGGTTTTAGATCAGGGAGAGCCAACAGCACCAATTTCTGCAAAAAATTCAGCACGGAGAAAAAGAATTTCGGAAAAATTCTTGTAAAGAAAAAAAAGCTATAATTCTAGTAATAAAAAACAAAACATTCTTTATTTAAATCTTAAACCATTCAATTGGTAATTTTCCTTTCATATGGCAACTGTTTACCGGAAATTCTGGAATTCGAAATTATAGTTCTTTCTACCACACACTTTGTAAAAAATTCAAAACTGAAAAGTAAATTTAGCTGAATTAATGGTTTTTATTCCATACTCTAAGGTATCATAATAAAATTACCAAGTTTTATCACAGATTATAAAATCATAATTTTACTAAAATATTTACCAAATCGCTTGTGTAAAAACAACCGAGCTTTGTGATCCATATTTTTTTTCAGTAAGTAAAAGTGACATAAAAACTAAAACTTGTAGAATTATGGTAAATTTTACTATCACTTTAGAGACATACCACGAGATAAGTACCCAATTAACATGAAATTTTGGATAATTTATATGCAGTCATAGGTTAGATAACAATAAAGGAAATTTACTAAACAAAGAATCATATATTAATTTATATATTTTGCTGCAACTAGAAAGAATACACCTACAAAATGGAATAAGTTTGTATTTCTTTTTTCCTGCACAGGAAACTTCGGATGAAAATTTTTGTCAGGCAGTACTTATCAGTCAGCAATCATAGGTAATTCAACTAAGTAGAAAGGTATCATATATAATATGCAAAGGGAAAAAATGAATTGCCTTGAATAACTTTTAATCTAATAATACGTACTAGTACTGAAAATCGTGAAAAGCTCATAAAATATGAAAAATCATATGTACAATGCTCCAAAAAATACGGACAAAAAAGAGTAACTTTTGATCTAATGATCAGATTGTCACGTTCTAGTACCCAATCTTAATGGCTCGAGGGTGTGACCTCAAATAAGCTCATAGAAATTGTGCACACCATATTTTAAGTTACGAAATCAGACGCAAAAACGCACTTTCTCTGAATATCCATACTTTTTTTCTCGGTGAATTTGAATTTCTTACCCTCTAAATGAAGAGAGGTAACCACAATCTTCCAAATACGGTCCTGATCAAGAGAGCAGTACACAGTTTAGATATCTTAACATTTTTACTTTTTGTGTATTTCGCTATATCTCGAGAACTTTTTAAGCACACAATTATAAAATTCGTTTATCGAAAGAGAATTCCATGCAAAAAGAAAATTTAATTGTCATTTATTTATTTTTTTATAAATTTATTTAATATTAGCAGAAAAAATTTTAGATTGTAAGGTACAAAAATTTTTACTTAATTTCAAAAATTTTACTTAATTTCAAAAATTTAATTTTGTAAAATAAACATTCTTTCTTTTTTACGGGGATAACGCATGATTTTTGAATAAACGATTTTTTTTGGGGGGTGGGGGGGGGAATTCTTTGGATAGGCGATTTTTATGATCGTGAGCAAAACGTTTAGCTTATAAAATTATCAGGTTATTGTGAAATGTGTGAAAAGGTCTGCGTGAACTAATTAGCCTTTTAAGTTCACCTCTTCAAATCATTAAGATTGAGTCCTAGCGTATGAAAATCCATTCATTAGATCTAAAGTACAAAATTAAAAATATTGATTATACATATGTTAGCTAACATTTAAATCCTGATGGTATTGATTCTACTGTTGACAAGAAACTTTTTTTGATAAGAAAATTTTTTTGATAATATATAATTTTTCATATTACTGTTTTTATTGTTTTAGTTTTTACGAAATCTGGTGAAAATAGCTCCAAGAGCAGATGTAGCTGAGCTTCGACTTGGTGTCTGCATTCCTTCTATCTGTGATACGAAAGATCTGCAAACCATTGTAAATGAAAGTAAGACTTCATACATTTGATCCATAATTAAAAGTAAAAAAATACGTAACTAAAATATTCATACTATACAATTTGTTTCACCTTCACCACTTTTAATATATATTTTACATTAGTCAAAAATATAGTAAACAAATACGTACATTAGGGGTACACAAATTAATGTTTCAGTGGAGAAATTCAAACTGTTTTTAAAATATGACGAATATTTTTTGAAGACGGCGAAAGTAAAATTAACAAATACTAATTGCTGTCGGTTGAGTTTTGAAAATGCTCCTTAAAACCACCTTTAAAATTTTTTTAAAACAATTAAATAGAATCTGATGTTATTAATCTCGCATTCCTAGTTTTAAAATCTTCAAGTACTGATAATGTTTTTTCTGCATTGCTTAGTTACTAATTTATGCCCCTCAACATGTATATTTTTATACAATATTTCGATAGTTTTTATATTGTATTTTAAAAATAAATATCAAGAGGGAATAACAAGATACCCTTTAATATTCAGACTTATTCCATAGAAGAAATTAGTGGAGAACAATATTCTGTATAAGTTATTCAATACTAATCAGAAACTTTGATGGCTGCTTTTAGATATTAAGAAATATATATGAATATATTTTCGGTTAAAAGTGTGCGATGAAAAATACTCGAGCATTTATATTTAAACAATTTATTCCCGAAAAGAAGAATTTCTTAGTTTTTTTTCCCTTGGTTTATACGTGACCTTTGTAAATAGATGACTTTTGTATATAAGTTATCTGTAACCTATGTACATAAGTTATAAATACAGCGCTATTAATCGTAAAAGAATAATTATAGTTTTATTCATTCTCAAATGACGGAAAAATCAAATAATATTAGCATTAATAAACAAAAAAAGACTTTGCCTGACATCAGCTCAAAATTAATAGAATCTGAAACAACTATTTACCTATAAAATATTTATTCATCATTCGTTTAGCAGTATTTACTAGTAACTTTTATTTATTCTCCCTTCTTAATGCTATTCTCTTCTATTATTTTTATTTTTATTATGTTTCAAAACTACAGGTTTTTAACTAAAAGTAGTGATCTTCTATTTTGTTATTAAGTATTCTTACTGTATTTCTTTATGACACTTTAGGATAAACATATATAGTTACCTTTTCACTGTTTTTAAACATTAAATAAGTTATATTTACTTTGTTAATAATTTATATTTTATAGGATAAAGTTTATATAAAACTGCGTTCGGTCACGGTTAGCAATAAAAATAATGCATACAAAATAACTATTTAAAATTCTAAAGCGATATTTGGAAATAACATTTTGCACAACTGCTAAATAATCTCTTTTACTAAAAATGCTTAATGAATTTTTATAGTAAACTAAAAATGAATTTACAATTTAAGATACATGTATGGGGAAGAATTTACAAGGGAAACCGCTAGGTTACAAAATCGCTAGGTTTAAATTTGTTCCCAATATTATCAAAAAATAAAGTTTGGAAACAAATTTATGTTAATACAATACAATAAAAAAATTTGGAATCTTTCAAATGAATAACAAATAAGCTTGAGATAAAATTTTGCTTAAACATTGGTAATGCAATAAATAAATTCAAAAAATCATGGCGATTGAAAAGCAAAACAAGGAAGGAGTGGATCCCGTAATTGTGTTATAAATATATATAAAGATAAATTATTATATATTGAGATTATATGCTTGTAAAAACACAAATGCTTTCTTGATCGCTCATAAATTTTCATTTCTCATTAGTTTCCATGCAAAAACTTTCCGTACTTAAGCTTACTTTACAAAGCATATTGAAAAAATTAAATTTCTTAAGGATTTCTGTATAGGAACTGATCAGGTCTATTACCAAAAATAGGATTAGATGAAGAACTATGCTAGAGGCCTTAAATGTCAGAAAGCACGATAAGGACAAGCAAAAGACTCGTCATATTTTGTACTAAAGGTTGCGAGGCATACGAAAAAAGTTTAGAAGCCCTAGGTTTGTTTCTAAGGAAAACAGATGGTCCTGATACCATTTGAATCGACGACAAAGCAAGGCCATTTTGAGCTTATCTGGTTAACGAGTTTCTGAAAATTGCAAAGCTAAAATATTCACCGGATGATTTGGCCAGCTAGGTGTTCAAACCTCTACTCTGTAGAATATGTCTGAAAAGATCTGGAGGATAAGTTAAACTCGTGAACCTCCTCCAAAAACTGCATAGGACCCTCCCAAAAAATATTGTTGAGCGAGTGAAAATAGTCGTTATGAGAATTTCAAAATGATCTTGAACTAATATGAAATCAAGTTTAAAACCTACATAGCTGTACAATATCTCCTAAGAAAGAGAGAAAGCCTTTGCTCTGTTAACATAAACGAGAAATCCACTTCTTTAGTAGACTGAACGTTGAGATATTTATCTTGCTTTACTTCTCTGCGCAGTTCTGCAGTCCGGACGTTGAAACATCTTTCTTTTTTCTGCTCCACTGCTCAATTTATGTTGTTACGTAGGACTGCTGAAGTGGTATGTGTGGAGGCCTTCTCTCTTCTAAGAGGTACTGAGCCAAGTACCTCTTAGAAGAGAGAAGTTAGAAGAGAGCAAAACTCCTAACTAGCCTTTTTTTTATTTTTTTTTTATTCTTTGACCACTTTTTTACACTTTCTAATTTTGATGACGGTTTCACTCCATTAAGCGGGTGCAAAACAATTGTTATAAGATTATTTATTTTTATTATATGAACTTAAGTCAAACTAAATTTTATGAAAATCTGGAGATAATTGACTAAACTAAGAACTTCTTTTAATTTTGAATACCGAAGCATACTGATTTATTTCGCTCTAAACAATATAAAATTTTTTATGCCGTCATGTTTTTAATTTTCATTCATAGCACTCAAACCTTTTAAGGAAGTAATAGATTAAGGAATATCAAAAAAATTTTACCCTTTTTACCAATGATCACGTGTTTATTCACATGAAGATTACGTAACAATACTAAAGCATAATTATAATTCAAGGCACGATTCTCTGCTTACAATTGACGCAAATTCTTAGGTACGATGGGGAAAAAATACATGATATACGGAATATAAAGTAACTGGCAAATTCTTTCCGAATGTAAAATTCACATAGAAACAATAAAATGTCTCTGCATTGGTGCTCAGATTCGATTATATACAGTGTCAGTGAAAAAGCATGAAGCTTTGAATAATATTTACTAAACTGAAAAAGTTTACCTCGTCTTTTCGGCGTTAGGCTTTTCCCAAGCATTTTCAATCATCATACGTCTTCTACAGCGAAAGTTGGATACACTTTAAATCGCCATCAGACATAATGTAATTTAGTGATAAATTTCCATGCAGTTACCTAATCTCCGGCAATTTCAATGCGTGAATTAGTTATTTACATTAGTAAGCCCTATTTCTAATCGAAATTAATTTCTTTGATTTAAAATTAGCTTTTTTCAGTAAATAAATAAGAATACATGTGTTGTTTTCCGTGGAAGAAATTTTACTATTTTTAGTAAACTTGTTTTTGGTAAATCTCGTTTGTTTTTTCTTTAGAACCTTTTTCTAAATAAATTTACGTAATTTCCATAGTTCTTAAAATTTGATGAATAAAATTTTGTTTAGATTATGTAAAAGTCTAAGATAAATAACTATGTTTGCTTAATGTTATCGTAATTTTTAAAAGAAATCCTGAAGGCACAGATGAACTTTTCACTTACTTTTATCAGTATAGATAACAAGGGTCATTTTATTCATTTGCGTATAATTTACACAAAATATATTATGAATATCCGTAATGCAATAATATCACAAACGTATAAGTACTTTTAAATTGCAAAACAGCCACATTGAAGCAGAGTGTTCGCTTTGCAAAATACTTTCAGTGTTGCCAACGGACACTACAAAATACAGCTCAATTTAAAGAACCACATAAGAGAAGTATATTTACATACTATGTATTTAGAATTACGTATTTAATAAATTGGGTTTATTAACATTAATTAGTATTAGGAATTTGACAAAGAGGAAAATCAAAAATGTCAAAGAATTTGAGATTATGTCTTCATGTTGAAGAGAGCATTGTACATACGTTTATTTAAAAGTTTCCTGGAAAACATGAATGCATATTTTAGCTTTAGAAATGATTTTCTTAATGCTAGTTCAAGCTGTAATTGCATAGTTTACAAAGTATTTTTTATTCATTTGGTTTAAAAATTATTACATCTTTATAAGACGCGCTAATTTTGATAACTGAGTATTTTATCAGGTAGTTTTACATGCATATCAAATGGAACGAAATGGAAATATAAAACAAATTCTTAACAACTGAGCTTTTATTCGTTCTGGGCTTTGATATATAATCATAAATATAATATGTCTTCATTTCATCGAAATGAAGACATACTATATTTATGATTGGTCGCGTCATTTCATCAGTACGCTTTGGCATAGACTCTATAGATATTAGAGTGCGCTTTCTTGACTTTAATCATCATGAAGCCATGCTTACAATATTCAAAGCATTTTTTTAATGCATAACATTATTATAATATGTAATAATAATAATATTAATATAATTACAATGTGTAATTATAATATATAATAATAACGCTGTATATAATTATACTATATAACATTATTTACAGTGCTACTATCATACAATTCATGTTGTCTGTCTGACTCTACAAAATAGCTCAGAAGTTCTCATTTATGAATTTTGATTAGAGGCCAAAACGCAGGGAAAATTTTTCGTTTTTTTATTTTTTATTTTTTTATAACCGTTGTTCAACAGTCGGCACAATTTTTGAGTTTACGATTACTAATGTTCAACTCCGTACCCTTGTAATTTCGAGCCCAATTCACAAGACAAGGGAACTCCCGGATCAAGTATTGGGAAATATTTGCTCTCTTGGAAGAATTCTTTATAGAACTAGCCAGTATTTGCGTTACATGGAGAGGGAAATCGCAAAAATCACCCACGGATAGCCTGATGGCAGTCTATCACTGAGGCTATTTTTATTCAGGGTTGTAATCGATGCGAGCAGGGTGCGGAATTTATATCGATCAACCATCATTGGGATTCTAACGCGGGGCACCTTATTGGGAGGCGAATGCTCTATCCCCTGAGCCAGCAAGGCTCTAAAATGCCACTTGTTAGAAGTGAGTTTCGAACCCACATTCGTGGACCAAAATTCTGCATTGTAATATTTCTCTATTGTTATATATTTACTCTGTTAAGCATTATATATCATGCTTCACGGCAGACATTAATATTACAGCGCCATTTTCTAAGAAATTAGTACGAGCCAGTTTATTCTAAAGAGTTTCTTAAAGCATTCATTTTACACAGTATAATTTTTATTTAATTTCATTGCTTAATTTTTTTTTATTTATATTATTTATTAATTGTATTTATTTATTCATTTCATTTATTTATTCATTTTATTTATTGTTTGTTTGTTTATTATTGTTTAAGCAATTTTATAAGATTTTTAAAATAAAAAAGATAGTTTGAAAAGAGAGCTCATTTAAAATAATGCTAACTAAGAAACTAGTTCTAATGGTGAGTGACATAGCAAAGTAGTTACTGATTTTTCCTTCCGAATTTTTCGCATAAATTTATCATTTTGTTCAAATTTAGGATTCAAAATGAACGAGGATAATATGCAAGTCATAAAATACTTTAAGTACAACGAAACCTATTCATATAAAGTATAAATTCTTTTTTAAAAAACATCAGCTAAAGCATATCTTTGAAACAATCTATAATTAACAATACCATCTGATAAGAGTGTTTTGGCTTTTTCCTCATTTAAAATTCTAATTTCGCTTTAACTTTTGGTTCGTGTTTTCTTTCACAAAATTGAATAAATTTTCAACTAAAGCATAAGTTTTTGTTTTTTGTTTCTCATTATTTATCTCGAGAAATAGCTACTCTATTTGAAAAATATCACGTAATCAAATTTTTAAACTTATTCATCATATCATACACATTTTTATTTACATTATATAACTCCAAGTTATCCCCTTAAAAACGTGTAATGAGGAACAATATATCAAATTTGTTTTTCAAATATTTATAATATAATAGAGCATTTTATTTATAATATAATAGAGCATTTTATTTATAATATACTAGAGCATAGAGAACTGCGCATAACTGTTTTAATTTTTTTTAAAAATAAAAAAAGTGCTTAAGAATATTTTTTTAACTTTTTGACAGAGAACGTTTTTTTTTCTCTGCCAAGGCATAATATATTCCAGTTTTACACATTTGATAACTATTATTGATTACCATTATATATTACTGTTTCAATCAATATTTGATATTTTTATTTTTTTTTTTTTTACATTAATGGCTGAGTGTCTAAAAAGATGGAAAAGGGTAGGCAGCATACTATCCCTTCTTTTAGCTTTCTGGTGATTGCACTTGTATAAAGCCGCATTTCAGGCTGTATTCTTCATTTCAACTAGCATATTTCTATGCGTTATTAGTTTTTAAAGAAAAGTCTAAAGAACGACATAATACCGAATAGGAACATTTGCAAAATGAAAATCAAAGCTAAAAATATATTATGCATGTTTTTGATAGAATTTAAATTCAGTGATTTTGCTGACTGTATCAGGCAGTGGATGTTCTCTTCCTCTATATAACCATCCACAAACGCAGTTTTGTGTGGTCGAGCGTCATCATGCATTAAGGCGAATCGGAATAATTATGATTACATGCTATCTTGATTATAGTTACTGTAATTTATTACTAAATTCAATCGCATTATGCCTTACTCAGCCCTACTTTGCTTTTAGTAGGTCGGCAGAAAAACAATGAATTGCCCAGCGCTTGTCTAACATGACATCTTCCTTATATAGGGGGGGGGGGGGAAATACCCCGACGAGGTAAATTTCTCTGATGTTTTGTAACCTTTTTTCTAACTGTCGTTGAACAGCCGATCTAGTTTTGAATTTACGACTGTCAATGTTCCGTCACTGTAAGGCAACTCCGTAGCCTTGTTAATTTGAACCCAATCCAGAAGATAAGGGAAATTCTGGATCAAGTATTGGAAGAAGTTTTGCCATCGTGGAGGACTGTTTTGATAAAACTAACCCACATTGGAGTTGCATGGTGAGGAAAACCACGAAAACTCCCACAATTATACTAACGAGAAGGAGGCTCTAACTCATTATCCTTCTACTACTGAGAATATTTTACGTCAGCACCGAAGTCGGTGTGAGGCGGGTGCGGAATTCGTATCGACCATCCATCGTTGGGATTCGAACTCGGGTCACCTCATTGAGAGGCTAGCACTCTATCCCCCGAGCCACCACGACTTTACTGGGGTTGGGTGTTTGCGGGTACTAGCAATGTCAAAAACGTGTCGAGAATGGTTACATTGGAGCCTGAAATAGGGTACAATCCTTGAAATGAACAACTGAATGTTTTCACATAACTCCTGAACGTTTTACTTAATCATTGCATGATAGTTTTGCCAGCTACAGGTTTATTAAATGAGATTAAACACAATACTAATATGATTCTGTTTCTTGTAACAGCAGCCAATAATCGAATATATGATACGCATACTATTAATTTGAACGTCCAATACTCCCTGATCTTTGAGATGATTCAAAGATGAATCCTGAGGTTCTGCTGCAGAATAATTGAACTTGTAAGCCATGTTGTTGTTTTTTATCACACTTTAACAAGTCAAGTTTGCCAGCCATCGGCGTGTGCGTATTAAGTCAGGAAGGCGCATCTCTCATTTGACTACAAAGACCGCAAGGGTGAAAGAATGTCTTAGCTCAAAACCCCCCGGATCGATGGCAGCACCGCTCTTTCGTGAGGTCACTTTCACAATTTTTACATAGATCTGAAGGGGAAAGATATCTTCTTTAAATCCCTGTATCCATGGTACTACAGTAACCACCTACTGGACTTTCGATTACACAGATTTTACACGCACGTATATCGCATGTACTCGGTTTGTCTTAGATCTTAGCAAAGTCGAGGATCGAACCCCTGGCTCCAGTTAACAACTGGGCTACCACGAAACCGGTAAATGATATTTTTATAGAACTCGCTATAAAAAAAAATTTAATTTATGACGTCTCTCTTTTATACAATAATTCCTTCAATTAAAAATAAAGATTTTTTTAATTAATAAAATAGTAATTATTGTGAAAATTTTCAGAGTATATTCTAAAGTATAAAAATTTATTCTTAAACCAATAAATCACGTTATTTCCTTTATGAAATCAAGTTTAGTTAAACTTAGTATTGTTTTCTCAAATACGATAGCCAGTAGTAGATCAAGGACATCAACTCAGCTACTTTTTACAAATTTCTTTTAAAGTCAGTCCACTTCGTATTTTTAAAACTCCCTTTACCTTTCTTTTATACACTTCTTGAAAGTGACCTTTAACAATTAAAGTTTTTGACTTCACATTGCATTTTTTTACCATAATTAGTTACTTGCAATTTTAATTTGTAATGTTAAAAAATAAAAGAGAGAAATTGCTTAAAAATAATTAAAATTCGCTCAAAAATTTTAATTAGCACATATAGGGGGAACTTTAGAATAATGATTTCTTTTTCTCATAGGTATTGTTATAAATTTAACATTACATGAATCTGTTTTTTTTTAAATATTTATGATATATAATATGTAATAAATACTATATATATATATATATATATATATATATATATATATATATATATATATATATATATATATATATATATATATAT
Source organism: Parasteatoda lunata (assembly GCA_949128135.1). NCBI lineage: Eukaryota > Metazoa > Arthropoda > Arachnida > Araneae > Theridiidae > Parasteatoda > Parasteatoda lunata. The sequence continues at coordinate 8,200,706 of OX421973.1, read as the reverse complement.
ATATATATATATATATATATATATATATATATATATATATAATATATATGTATAATATGTAACATAATATATAATATATAACATACATCACCAATTTAGATAACATTGATGAAAAAAAATGTTTTTTTTGTTCTACTTATTATTAATTTATTTATTTTTTATTTTGGTGGGGAAAAATTTTTTTTTGGTTTTTAAAATGAAAAACACCTTTAAACTTTATCATAAGCAATAACATCAGATGAATTAACGTTTAATTTATAAATATTTCTTATTTATGTTCTGTTTTTAGCTATAGTATAATATATTTGTGCTAATAAAAACATATTGCATTTACTCATTTGCTGAAAGCGAATTTATTAAGAGAGTAAAACAATTGTATTTTTAATCAGTTATCTTTGAATTTTATTTATAATGATTTATCAAAAATAATCATAAATATCGATGTAATTCCTCATTTCTAATTTTTTTTATCTATTTAACGATCATATTAATTTAGCTAAAATATTAGATTTCTGAGCTAAAATAGATTTGCATTATTAGATTTCCGAATTTGCAAGTACTTTTCTTTAGAGGACACCTCTTTTTACCGAACATATTTCTCGCTCACAAAGTTTTTCACTTTACCAACGTTTCTCTGAATTAAATATCTATCCAAGAGTAAAATATGTCGGGCTGGCTATTTCAGCTTGATTGGGGGAATTCATGGATTTCCAAAGCAATAATTATTTTCATGAATAAATTTAACATTACTTTAAATATTGTTGCGTCGAACATAAATGAGTGATACCCAATTTTGGATACCCGGGACTGCTGGATTAAGCTTACGCCGGGCACTAGGCCATTCAAATTTTTGGGGCCCTTTAAATTAAATTTTTTTTTCTCGTATATTTTTTATTTATATAATAATACTTATAATTAATAAATAAAATAACTAATAAATAAATATGATTAACATTATGTAAAAAAATTATTGTATTTTAATTGTATTTTATTGTATTTAAAAAAATTATGTATTTATGTAAAATCTGTAGTTTTTTACTGTGTATGACAAAATTTGTTTACGAAAAAAATATATTAATAGACACCTTTAAAATATATTTCCCACAACTGATTTATTACTTTGATTTATAACTTAATACATTAAAGAAAAAGTAAGAAAAAAGTTCAAATTATCCGAAGTTCTAACACTCACCCCTACAAATGATTAATAATATATACTACAATAATGCCTCTAAAATTCTATATACTATCAATAATATATATTATTAATAATATATACAACACTATAGCAAATTATATTATCAGTTACTGCTCATACAATATTTTAACATTTTTTTGTAAGTATAATGCTTAAAAATCTATATTTTATAGGACCTCAACATCAGAAAAGAGCTTACTATGTGTCTATCTATGATAATTGTTTTTAAAAAATATAATATGACCTAACTCTCGTTAAGATTTTAAGAGATTTGAAATTTTTTACAGACTTCAATTGCTTAAAACCTTATTTATATATTATTTCATGACTGTAAAATTTCAAATACCTTCAATAAAATAATTCAAAGGTTAAATGACTATAGTTTGGGTCTTAAAATTATACACATGATAGGATCCAAAAAAAATAACAACTGTCTGCAACAAATACTAATAACTTTCCCTTTGAATGTGTCATGCCTTAATATTGCTAAGTGAGAATATAATTTTATAGTTTTCAAATAAGTACGTGACGTTTCAATTGCAAAGTATTCTAGAACTTGCGTTTTAGTGACCATTTGAAACAGTAAGAAAAACGTGAGTATTTTAATAATTTAATGCTTCAAAAGCGTAACCTTGAACCCCTTTGTCAAATTATTAAATTTCAGTAAGCATATCTCTGAAATGATCAGTTAAAACCCGTACCCCTACTGTCTAATATTATATAACCAACTACGTTACACGTGATATCAAAAACGATGAGCATCCGAATTTGACAGCAACTGTACAGAAGAAATGTCAAAAGGTTACATTTTTGACAGTGCTTTCATATATTTGAAAGTGATCCATGGTTGAATAGGGAAATTTATCAAAATTGAATTTAAATTGACGAATTCTATTTAAAGTTGCTGAAATTCATTATCCGGATGTTAAAACCTTGTCTGTCACGAATAAATTATTTTAATTACAATATCGTGAATTTATTATTGCGAAATATAAGAAAATGTCTCCAATGATGACGTGTCAATCTTTGGGGCCACGAACCACATTATAATTATCTATATATATGAATATGAAAGTCTGTGTGTATGTCCTTTATAGACTCCTAAACCATCTAACCGAAAGCTATGAAACTTGGCATACAGATAGTTTAAAGAACGAGGATGGTCACTGTCGACATTACAATATTCGACGACAAACCGTTTGATCGGGATTAGCTAAAAACGAAATGGAATTTTCTGATTGGCCAGGGGTTAGCCAATGTTTTAAATTTAACGATCCAATTTGTCACGTATTTTAAAGATAACATCAGTCATAATTGCTAGCTTAGAGCTCTATTTGATCCAAAACAAATTTATTACACGTTTTATGAACTGTTTTATGCAGCATACATATTTTTATCTAAGAAATATATTTTCGTTTAAAAACGTTACTGAAGCACAATATATAAAATATGATACAATTTAAAAATTTGAAACTTGATTTTTGTGTATTTAATACGAAGTTTCAATTTTATTTAATCGTGTACACTCCAAAAAAATTCCGGATTTAATTACAGTAGAAAATACCAGCATTCAGGGAGCTGGTACCTGAATCCCATTAAATCCAATTTTACAATGAACATGTTAGGGAACAAAAAATCTGATATACTGTAATATTAACAGCAATAGTTACCGCATATCACCGAATCACTCCTTCAAAATAAAAATTACTGTAAAAATTAAGGGATAATATTTTACAGTAACTAGGATTTTACGGTAAAATGGATTTTTCTGATGATGAACCCAAAGTGCCGGTACTTAATACCAAAATTTGATTTGGAATATTTTACAGTATGGTTGAATTCAGACTGTTTCAATCTACACCAAGCCTCTAATTTAAACCGTAATTTGATCTGGAAATTTTTACATTTTATGTTTGTGTGAAAGGGAGAAGAGAACTTTTAAATTAAAATTTTTTAACATATTCTTAGCTTGCATTTATGTCGTCCCGAGAGTTTTATACGAAACTCTTTAGGAAAAGTATTTTCTGCACTGAACTATAAATCAACAAGCTTACTGTAAACTTAATAATATACTAAATTGAACCATGTTTAAATACACGTTGAACCATATGTGCAGTCTAATTTAAGATGGTTTCATTTCCACAATAATACGGTTGAGCTAGGCTCCGAAAGAAGATTGCAGTCAATATGCACTATATTGTTTAAACTATTTTAAAATTTCTGAGAGTTTAGTGAAGCACTCATGCCATAAAAAAATAATTTAAAAATCTTTCTTCCTTATATTTGCCATCTTTTTGGGCAAATCTCATATTATCATGTTCAAAACTAAATTGAAATATTCAAAAAAAAAAAAAAATCTCAGAAATATTTCATGCAGTATCAAAATTTTATGTTCAAAATAACATCATTGAAAGCATTCTCTAAAACATATGAAAATAATAACAATTTTAGAGGAAATTAACAATTTTAGAGGAAATTAAAATCATTTTGGAAATATAAAAGGAATATTTAATTTTATGTGAAATGCATTGCTATTCATAACAACCAATTTTTCCGACATACGTTCCTTTTATAACCTTCCATTCAATTTTCTACAACAGCAGCACATACATATTAACTTAAATTGTCCCTGAGGCAGTTGTTTAATTGCACCTGAGAGATGATGAAAAGCTTTTTTTTTTTTTTTTTTTTTTTTTTTTTAACGGTTAGTTTTAGAAGTACATTTTATGTTTACATAATTCTTTCCTCCACGTATTCCAAGGTTTAGTACTAGTAGAATCTCTTAGCTTCTGGCATATTTTTGAAAAAGTAACTGCTTTTGCCTTATTGCAAGATATATATCTATCGTCTTTAAACAGTAATTATTAGTAGGGTAGGTTCTGTTTTCTTTGCCTTTGATATCCATTTTTCCAGTTTTTCTATCTTTTTAGATGTTGATTTGGTTGTGTGGTTTTTCCACTATGCTTGACTCACTTAAAAAAAATTGGAAACAAAATTCTGAATTGTACACTGTATCATCCATTTTTACCGTAAATTCATTTTTTTCGTAATATACTCTACCGTAATTTTTTGAGAAATAATTATTTTATAAGAGTGACTTTGTGAATTTAAGGTAATTATTATTGTAAAAATTACGGCATATCAGATTTTTCATTCCTTATCATTTTCCGATAAAAAAAAGTTTTTACGGTAAAATATACCGGCACCTTGAATCTGGTATTTTTTACTGTAAAATCTGTAGTTTTTTACTGTGTATGACAAAATTTGTTTACGAAAAAAATATATTAATAGACACCTTTAAAATATATTTCCCACAACTGATTTATTACTTTGATTTATAACTTAATACATTAAAGAAAAAGTAAGAAAAAAGTTCAAATTATCCGAAGTTCTAACACTCACCCCTACAAATGATTAATAATATATACTACAATAATGCCTCTAAAATTCTATATACTATCAATAATATATATTATTAATAATATATACAACACTATAGCAAATTATATTATCAGTTACTGCTCATACAATATTTTAACATTTTTTTGTAAGTATAATGCTTAAAAATCTATATTTTATAGGACCTCAACATCAGAAAAGAGCTTACTATGTGTCTATCTATGATAATTGTTTTTAAAAAATATAATATGACCTAACTCTCGTTAAGATTTTAAGAGATTTGAAATTTTTTACAGACTTCAATTGCTTAAAACCTTATTTATATATTATTTCATGACTGTAAAATTTCAAATACCTTCAATAAAATAATTCAAAGGTTAAATGACTATAGTTTGGGTCTTAAAATTATACACATGATAGGATCCAAAAAAAATAACAACTGTCTGCAACAAATACTAATAACTTTCCCTTTGAATGTGTCATGCCTTAATATTGCTAAGTGAGAATATAATTTTATAGTTTTCAAATAAGTACGTGACGTTTCAATTGCAAAGTATTCTAGAACTTGCGTTTTAGTGACCATTTGAAACAGTAAGAAAAACGTGAGTATTTTAATAATTTAATGCTTCAAAAGCGTAACCTTGAACCCCTTTGTCAAATTATTAAATTTCAGTAAGCATATCTCTGAAATGATCAGTTAAAACCCGTACCCCTACTGTCTAATATTATATAACCAACTACGTTACACGTGATATCAAAAACGATGAGCATCCGAATTTGACAGCAACTGTACAGAAGAAATGTCAAAAGGTTACATTTTTGACAGTGCTTTCATATATTTGAAAGTGATCCATGGTTGAATAGGGAAATTTATCAAAATTGAATTTAAATTGACGAATTCTATTTAAAGTTGCTGAAATTCATTATCCGGATGTTAAAACCTTGTCTGTCACGAATAAATTATTTTAATTACAATATCGTGAATTTATTATTGCGAAATATAAGAAAATGTCTCCAATGATGACGTGTCAATCTTTGGGGCCACGAACCACATTATAATTATCTATATATATGAATATGAAAGTCTGTGTGTATGTCCTTTATAGACTCCTAAACCATCTAACCGAAAGCTATGAAACTTGGCATACAGATGGTTTAAAGAACGAGGATGGTCACTGTCGACATTACAATATTCGACGACAAACCGTTTGATCGGGATTAGCTAAAAACGAAATGGAATTTTCTGATTGGCCAGGGGTTAGCCAATGTTTTAAATTTAACGATCCAATTTGTCACGTATTTTAAAGATAACATCAGTCATAATTGCTAGCTTAGAGCTCTATTTGATCCAAAACAAATTTATTACACGTTTTATGAACTGTTTTATGCAGCATACATATTTTTATCTAAGAAATATATTTTCGTTTAAAAACGTTACTGAAGCACAATATATAAAATATGATACAATTTAAAAATTTGAAACTTGATTTTTGTGTATTTAATACGAAGTTTCAATTTTATTTAATCGTGTACACTCCAAAAAAATTCCGGATTTAATTACAGTAGAAAATACCAGCATTCAGGGAGCTGGTACCTGAATCCCATTAAATCCAATTTTACAATGAACATGTTAGGGAACAAAAAATCTGATATACTGTAATATTAACAGCAATAGTTACCGCATATCACCGAATCACTCCTTCAAAATAAAAATTACTGTAAAAATTAAGGGATAATATTTTACAGTAACTAGGATTTTACGGTAAAATGGATTTTTCTGATGATGAACCCAAAGTGCCGGTACTTAATACCAAAATTTGATTTGGAATATTTTACAGTATGGTTGAATTCAGACTGTTTCAATCTACACCAAGCCTCTAATTTAAACCGTAATTTGATCTGGAAATTTTTACATTTTATGTTTGTGTGAAAGGGAGAAGAGAACTTTTAAATTAAAATTTTTTAACATATTCTTAGCTTGCATTTATGTCGTCCCGAGAGTTTTATACGAAACTCTTTAGGAAAAGTATTTTCTGCACTGAACTATAAATCAACAAGCTTACTGTAAACTTAATAATATACTAAATTGAACCATGTTTAAATACACGTTGAACCATATGTGCAGTCTAATTTAAGATGGTTTCATTTCCACAATAATACGGTTGAGCTAGGCTCCGAAAGAAGATTGCAGTCAATATGCACTATATTGTTTAAACTATTTTAAAATTTCTGAGAGTTTAGTGAAGCACTCATGCCATAAAAAAATAATTTAAAAATCTTTCTTCCTTATATTTGCCATCTTTTTGGGCAAATCTCATATTATCATGTTCAAAACTAAATTGAAATATTCAAAAAAAAAAAAAAATCTCAGAAATATTTCATGCAGTATCAAAATTTTATGTTCAAAATAACATCATTGAAAGCATTCTCTAAAACATATGAAAATAATAACAATTTTAGAGGAAATTAACAATTTTAGAGGAAATTAAAATCATTTTGGAAATATAAAAGGAATATTTAATTTTATGTGAAATGCATTGCTATTCATAACAACCAATTTTTCCGACATACGTTCCTTTTATAACCTTCCATTCAATTTTCTACAACAGCAGCACATACATATTAACTTAAATTGTCCCTGAGGCAGTTGTTTAATTGCACCTGAGAGATGATGAAAAGCTTTTTTTTTTTTTTTTTTTTTTTTTTTTTTAACGGTTAGTTTTAGAAGTACATTTTATGTTTACATAATTCTTTCCTCCACGTATTCCAAGGTTTAGTACTAGTAGAATCTCTTAGCTTCTGGCATATTTTTGAAAAAGTAACTGCTTTTGCCTTATTGCAAGATATATATCTATCGTCTTTAAACAGTAATTATTAGTAGGGTAGGTTCTGTTTTCTTTGCCTTTGATATCCATTTTTCCAGTTTTTCTATCTTTTTAGATGTTGATTTGGTTGTGTGGTTTTTCCACTATGCTTGACTCACTTAAAAAAAATTGGAAACAAAATTCTGAATTGTACACTGTATCATCCATTTTTACCGTAAATTCATTTTTTTCGTAATATACTCTACCGTAATTTTTTGAGAAATAATTATTTTATAAGAGTGACTTTGTGAATTTACGGTAATTATTATTGTAAAAATTACGGCATATCAGATTTTTCATTCCTTATCATTTTCCGATAAAAAAAAGTTTTTACGGTAAAATATACCGGCACCTTGAATCTGGTATTTTTTACTGTAAAATCTGTAGTTTTTTACTGTGTATGACAAAATTTGTTTACGAAAAAAATATATTAATAGACACCTTTAAAATATATTTCCCACAACTGATTTATTACTTTGATTTATAACTTAATACATTAAAGAAAAAGTAAGAAAAAAGTTCAAATTATCCGAAGTTCTAACACTCACCCCTACAAATGATTAATAATATATACTACAATAATGCCTCTAAAATTCTATATACTATCAATAATATATATTATTAATAATATATACAACACTATAGCAAATTATATTATCAGTTACTGCTCATACAATATTTTAACATTTTTTTGTAAGTATAATGCTTAAAAATCTATATTTTATAGGACCTCAACATCAGAAAAGAGCTTACTATGTGTCTATCTATGATAATTGTTTTTAAAAAATATAATATGACCTAACTCTCGTTAAGATTTTAAGAGATTTGAAATTTTTTACAGACTTCAATTGCTTAAAACCTTATTTATATATTATTTCATGACTGTAAAATTTCAAATACCTTCAATAAAATAATTCAAAGGTTAAATGACTATAGTTTGGGTCTTAAAATTATACACATGATAGGATCCAAAAAAAATAACAACTGTCTGCAACAAATACTAATAACTTTCCCTTTGAATGTGTCATGCCTTAATATTGCTAAGTGAGAATATAATTTTATAGTTTTCAAATAAGTACGTGACGTTTCAATTGCAAAGTATTCTAGAACTTGCGTTTTAGTGACCATTTGAAACAGTAAGAAAAACGTGAGTATTTTAATAATTTAATGCTTCAAAAGCGTAACCTTGAACCCCTTTGTCAAATTATTAAATTTCAGTAAGCATATCTCTGAAATGATCAGTTAAAACCCGTACCCCTACTGTCTAATATTATATAACCAACTACGTTACACGTGATATCAAAAACGATGAGCATCCGAATTTGACAGCAACTGTACAGAAGAAATGTCAAAAGGTTACATTTTTGACAGTGCTTTCATATATTTGAAAGTGATCCATGGTTGAATAGGGAAATTTATCAAAATTGAATTTAAATTGACGAATTCTATTTAAAGTTGCTGAAATTCATTATCCGGATGTTAAAACCTTGTCTGTCACGAATAAATTATTTTAATTACAATATCGTGAATTTATTATTGCGAAATATAAGAAAATGTCTCCAATGATGACGTGTCAATCTTTGGGGCCACGAACCACATTATAATTATCTATATATATGAATATGAAAGTCTGTGTGTATGTCCTTTATAGACTCCTAAACCATCTAACCGAAAGCTATGAAACTTGGCATACAGATAGTTTAAAGAACGAGGATGGTCACTGTCGACATTACAATATTCGACGACAAACCGTTTGATCGGGATTAGCTAAAAACGAAATGGAATTTTCTGATTGGCCAGGGGTTAGCCAATGTTTTAAATTTAACGATCCAATTTGTCACGTATTTTAAAGATAACATCAGTCATAATTGCTAGCTTAGAGCTCTATTTGATCCAAAACAAATTTATTACACGTAATTAAATATTAAATTATTTTATATTCACTATGTCAGATGAACATCTACGTCACCAAATTTATACTTTGTCTGATACCACGTGACTTTATTTTATTTATATTGAATCTTCTAAACGTGTTTCTAAAAAATTACTTATTTAAAACGAGTGGTCATGGAATAGAAAAAAAATGTTTATGTATTCAAAAGCAAAAATAAATGGGAAAATGGTACTAATTCGCTTAGATACGTAAAAAATCGACTCTAATGATGCTTAATTAATTTAGGTACTATATGCATATTTAAATAAAAGAATTAAGCTATGTACTAGAAAGCAAAAAAAAAATGGCGTAAAGGTATTGTCATAAGAAATTGTCGTAAGAAATTGTCATACTATCATTGACGACAATGATGCTTAATTAATGCTGGTAATATGTAATAATTGAAATAAAAAAAGTAACTTCTTAACTAAAAAGCAAAAATAAAAAGAAAAAGGTACTTATTTGAGTTTTGGGTAACCGTAAAAAATCTGCATATTATTATTGAAACTAATGCTCAATTAATATTAATCATGTGTATTAATTGAAATAAAATAAAATAAACTATGTGCTAAAAAGTCAAGCTCATGGAAGAAAGATTAATGGGAAATCCGTTTAAGAAAACCCTAAAAAATCACCATTCACTGATAACGCTTAATTCATATGTATCACTGACGGTAATATATACTACTGGTATTATGGTAATTGGCAAATTGGTTTTGATAAGATTTCTACAACGGGTTTTCCATAGTTTCAGAAAATATTTTTTCCAACAGTAACTAAGATAGTTTGTTAATAATTTAAAAAATTTGAATTAAAATAAATTTTTTAACCACTACTTATAAATATTTTAACAGAAAATTAAATGTCAGATAGAGAAATTGTCATGCTTCAAAATCCTTATGAAGTTCCAAGATGTTATTTTTAAAAAAAGTCGGCTTTAATTGGCTTTACCACTGACCAATATGTATAAATTCAAATGTTGAATCGTTATGTAATAAGTACCAAATATACTTATATAGGTATAAAATATGATATTGATATATCTAGTGATTTTTAAAAGTTCAGTTTTAAGACCTATACTTTGGAATTAAATGTTTTACGGCCCCTCGGAAGGGATATGTACCTGAGAAAATCCCGTAATAGTGGAAACTTTTAACTATCATGAATCGGCCACGGGCAGTAGCATCATGCCAAAAGATGCTAATTACATTTTATTTTTATTCCCATGGTGTGATTTACAAACCACGAGCTTTGCTTACTTCAATAATATACAGCTACCGAACATTACAACATATAGCATTTAATAAAGAAAAATAAATTATTTTAGCTATATTAATTGAAAAACTTAGTGGAAGAACCAGGTAAGTGGCATTTTCAGAACGAAAAAAAAGAACACGTGTATCCGAATTATTTTATATCCAATTTATTAGAAGGGGGGACTATAAATTCTTTGCTCTATTTAATTTACCACTGCCTAATCTATCTATCTATCCATCTATCTATATATATATAACATATATAAATGTTCGTGAGTCGTGAGTGGGTGTGGGTGTCCTTTATAGGCTCCTAAACCATCGAAAGAGATGAAACTTGGCATACAGATAGTTTGAAGCAAGAAGAAGGTCACTCTCAACGTTAAAACATTCTACGACGAATTGCTCAAGCAGGATGAGTCAAAAACGAAATGGAATTTTCTGTTTAGAGTTAATCATTGTTTTAAATTTTATTATAAGCGATTCAGTTTTTCACATATTTTAAAGATAAAATCAGTGATAATTTCTAGCTTATAACTCTATTTGATAAAAAAAAATAGTTTATTAAGCGGATTTAAATATTTAATTATTTTATATTCGCTGTATCAGATAAATTAAATGAACAACATTAAGTTTCCGTATGAGTGGTCTACGCCACCAAATTTATACTTTAAAAGTTGTCTGATACCAATCGCTTTTTTTTTTTTATTTGTGTTAACTTTTTAAATCCTTTTTCTAAAAAATAATTATTTAAAATCAACGGTAAATGAATAAAAAATATTTATGTATTCAAAGGTAAAAAGAATGGAAAACTGGTACTAATTCACTTAAATAAAACGTAAAATAAATCGTGATAACATTATTGACGACCATGACGCTTAATTAATTTAGGTAATATATGCATTTTAAAATAAAATAAATAAAGATAGAGAAATGGCCATGCTCCAAAATCCTTAGGAAGCTCTAATAAGAATCATATATTTTTTTTGAAAAATTTTCGGTTTTAGTTGGCTGTCACTGACAAATATATTTTTCACAAAACCTAAATGTTGAAGGGTTATGTAATAAGTACCAAATATGCTAGTATAGGTATGAAATATTATAATGATATGTTTGGTGACGATTAAAACAGAACCAATACTAAGCAGTTTAAATACCGATAATTTAGAAAGAAATGTTTTGCAGTCCCTCGAAAAGAATAAGTACAAGAAAAAATTATTCGATGATGGTAAATTTTGACTATTATTATTTGGCCGAGAGTAATAGCATCATGCTAAGTGATGCTAAATACATTTTATCTTTAATCTAATGGGATAAACGACAAAAACAAGTTTTACTTACTTCAGTAACGTAAAGCCACAAAAAAGGCAACAAATAATGTTAAATAAAAAAAGAAAATTATTTTAGCTCTATTAATTGAAAAACTTAGTGGAAGAAGCAGGTAAGTGACATTTTCAAAATGAAAAAAAAAAAGTTGTATTCAAACTATTTCATTACCAATTTACTAGAAGTCCGGACGAATAATTCTTTGCTTTATTGTTCTAATTTTACATAAAACAACAATACCTAAATTTGAAGAAAAAAAAATTTGCTATCATACTAAAAATGTATGTGATTAGCTATGCTAAGATTGAAAAGAAGGCAAAAGCAGTGATTTATTAATTCCCCTAAAAATGTCACTTGCCTGGATCTTCCATCAAGATCTTTAATTGTGTCGGTATATGCTTTTAACTTATGAGCATGATTTCGTAGTGTTTCTCTACTCTGATTTATTGAATCTGTACTTATTTTTATTCACCCCGTGCGAAGAACGGGTATTCATCTAGTAAATTTATAAAATTAGCTATATTATCCACGTGAATTTTTAAAAAATGCCTATTTTCAAGTACTATTACTTCGTAGAAAATGGGAGCCTATTTTTACACTCTTGAAACATATCTAATGTTATTTCCAATTTGTTTATTTTTCAAGCGAGTGAAGTTTTTTGATCAAGTAAGTACTTTTTATTTATTTATATAATTTTTAATAGATCCTGATTGCAGTTTCAAATTTTATTGATCATTTTTTACTCATTCTAAAAGAGTTACACTAGTTACAACTTTTTTTTTTTAAAAAAAAAACTTTGAAGAAAGTATGTTTTATATAGAATATAACGTTTTTTAAGGAAAAAAATTACATGGCGTTTATAAAAATAAAAATGAAAATTTCTTAGATTAAAATGGTATGAGAGAACCACAAAAATATTTGATCTCTAAAAATGTAATATTATTTTTAATTTTTTTTTCTTTTGCAACTTTTTTTCGTTACAGAGATTGTGACAAACAATTCATTACGGAGATTGTGATATTTTTGGCTCACCCCAGAGATGATATTACTATTTGCGACAAAAACAAAATTAAAAAACACTAACAACGAAGTTTTTTAACTTTTTTGAAAATTTTTAATTTGTTTACGTTTATGCTTCTTTACTGTTTTTGTTTTATTAAAAAAATTTACCTCAACTATTAAAAAGTCACATAATGCCCAAAATAAAAAAGATAGTCAAAACCAAAAAATAAAACCGGAGTTTTCTTTTATGAGGAAAAGAAGAAGATCATTTATTACCATGCATTACCTTGTCAAATAAAACATTTATTTTCTTTGTCAAATATTCATTTGCAAACATCGCATATCCAAATAAAAGCGGAATAACTACAAAAACTTATTTAAAAGCAGCAAATAAATACATTATCCTTGAAAGTTTAGAAGACTTAGTATTTTGACCTTTCATTTAGAAATCAAGATAAAAATTCTGTAGTAAACATATTAAACCAGCGATGCATTTTAAAGTAGAAATTAGGTACGCTTAAGCATTTAAATTAAAAAAATACCATCCATTCATCTTTTCTTTCAAATGCGTAGGAAATATTAAGAAGTTATTTGTAAAATAGATGAGTCCTGCAAAATAAAATTCTTATTATTAAAATATTAAAATTAACTATGAAATATATCGTGACGGATACAGAAAGACAACAAAAATGTGAAACAAAATAAGAGATTTAAAAAGTTTTTCCGAACAAAATTAGAAAGAAATAGATGTTATGACTTGTTCTACTAGAATCGTTCTGATACCAAGTATTAGGTAATACTCAAAACACTTTTAAATCTAGTGCAAAAATACTAAAACTCGCTAAAAACATTTTACCTTCATTTGTCTTAACAGCAATTGTCAGCAGAAGTATTTAATTTTAGGTTCAAAATTTAATCAAGTTTTTCTCTATTCATATTTTTCTCCTTAACTTGAAAGATTACTCGACTTCTAATAAATCTATTAAAATAAAAATTGGTAACTGTTTTGAGTATAATATGTTGCTTAAATTTATTCTAGAGCTTGAATATTACAAAATATTTTAAATAATTTTTGGCTTAAGAAATTGTAAATATCCAATGAATTAAGTTTTCTTTTAAACTGAAAAAATATTTTTTGTATTTTATTTAATTGAAGCTAGCATGGATTTCAAAGTTGCATACATTACATACAACATGATTTCCATGGCTATCTGGCCATTTTCGAGCAAATCAGACGACTGTTGCGTTATATATATATATATATATATATATATATATATATATATATATATATATATATATATATATATATATATATATAATACGAATTTCGATTTGCAGGATTACAATATTTTACAAATAACTTCTTAATATTTCTTACGCGTTTGAAAGAAAATATGATTGGAAAAGATTAAATGACAAAAAACTATGATACTTTTAATGATTATGTGTTTGTTTAAAATAAGTGATGCTCCATAAGTGTTTTAATCCGGGTTTTTTTTATATTTTGGCTTTAAGTAAAGAGACATTCAGAATAATGAGCATTTTTTCTTTTAGTTTCTTTCAGTTTTCTTTAAGTTCCCATGAGATGAATTTTGAATCTTTAGAATAATTTTTATAATTTATAATAAACATAAAGTAAACAAATGCATTTTCAAATCCCAATACACATATCATGATTGAATATTTAGAGACTCGAAGACTCTTAATCGTTAAATAAAAAATATCTAGATAACAAGATACAAAATAAGCAAGCAAATTATAAAATGTAGAATCCCTGAAACTTCGGTGTCAGTATCTTCATTTTTCATTCATAAACTAAAATAGTCTAATCACTATCGACCTGAAGAGTTCTATTATATTTTTTAATGTTAGAATGAAAAATATTTTTTATTATTTTAATAATTAAATGTTATTTTTTGCAATTTTAATAATTATTTTCAGATATTTGCTACTTAAATAATTATAATTTCTAATTTTTTACATATACATTCACATAATAAAAGGCTTTTTGCAATACAACAGTCGGAAATAATGATACACATTAAATTTATTAAAGAAACCTACCATTCATGCACTTTTTGTATGTTAATTTTTAGATTAATAACAATATTTTCCTAATTTTTTCTATTATTGTCACTACTAAACAACAACAATAATAATAATAATAATAAATTTTCAGTTTCAGCTATGGTTCGATTTTCAGCTACTGCACTGCGATGTGAAACAGACGAGTCAAGACCAATAAAACTCGAACAAGTTGCAGTTCTGTAAGTATTTAAGAGGATAAGCACATTTTTTTTTTTTTTTATATGCTCGCTGAGTAAAAATAAGTCATACCGAGGAAAACTATAAATGACATAATTTAATACCATTTAACTCCGCTTCTAGACTCAATAACCGACTGGATTTGATATAAGAGTGAATCCACCAGCTTTTGCAAATACGTTTCATCCAGTTGCTCTTTGAAGATTTGCGAATTCAGCAAATTACGGGTGTGCTGGATTCAATGTTTCATCCGATGCTGCAGTCATTTCCAAGGTTATCAGTATACAAGGCTTAAGAATCATTATATTTAAGGTTAGGCCATCGAATCAATGAGATTTTATCTTACTACATGAATATCCGATCATAAGATAAAAAGTTATTATGGTGTTCAATTATTTTCTTATTTTGGGAACTGAGCAATAAGAATTTTATTGAAATTTTTTGTTTCTTAATTCTTGCATTTTCATCTCTTTTTTTAAAAGTATATTTAATGATGTTTTTGTACCGCCTTAATATTCAATTTTTTTTATAGTTGTGCGATTGGTTTCCTGGTGCTTCTTGTTATGGCTGGAACTTCGTTAGAAATTCTCCACCGCTTTCGAACTGGGGAAACAATGAACGATGCAATGTTAGAAAATGAAAGTATGTATCTTGCGATATTTTTTTTAGTAATTTAGAACAAATTAAATTTCATTATAAGTAAAAATGTTATAGTTAATAATTTTTTGGTTCGGTTTCTATTGGTTAATAAATTAATGCTATGGGAGTCAATTGAACTAGTCGTCCTTCTCAAGCAGCTTGGTTACCCTCACGAACGACGAGTAGTCACTTTGTGGCTCCTTACTGCTGGCATGGTATAATATTTTAGGTATATAACATTTTAATGATTTATGTAAGACAAAAACTTCATGTGAAACTGTATTCGATTTTAAACTAATTTGCATAATAGTTACGAGTAACCAATAATTCTTAAAAGTTTAAGGGAATTGGCCAGAGAATTCTCTGTTTAACGGCGCTCAAATTAATACTACTTGAAAAATGATATGTCGTATGATTCTGGCTGATCCTTTACTTTAGAAAATCTCAGAAAACGGCAGTTCTTTGTTTAAAGAAAAAAGTTCTTAACGTATAAAAAAATTTTTATCTGGGTGAAACGTTTTTCTGTAAAGAAATGTTTTGTTGAGAAATGTTTGTAATGGGGTTGAGAAAGACGGAGAAGATGACCAGGAATGGATTTTTTGCATTTGTGATGAAAATATTTTAATAACTGAATTAAATTTGCGTGAACAATATAAATGAAAATGACAAAGAAGAAGGTGACGTTGAAAATTACGTAATAAATGAGTCATCGTGGCCTTCCTATAATGATACAACAACTGCTACTGAAGTTGCAAAGAGATATATTATCTCACCCAATCGAAATGAGATAACTGCTCATCAATAACAAATGGTGGCTCATTATTGTTGGGTCATTCAGCAAGCAATTAATATTGATATTTATTTGTATCATTTTGCTCATTGTGCACAAAATCTCTTAGCTTTACCTTATGTATGAAATTATTAATTTATTTTGCTTTTTAGGTTTTATCGCAAAATTTTTCCTAGCCTTTTCTGTTGGAAAGAATACTCGAAAGTTATTCTCTTTAGAACCAAGTGATACGCCTATGATAAGCAGCATAAGAGGAATAAAAGTTATGTCTGCCTGCCTTTACATTGTTGTGTGGACATATGCCACTCCAAATGATTTCCATTTTTTTAAATATCGTAAGAAACAATTTTTACATTTCAAATTTATTTTATATGCATTCTAAAATTAGACTATACGATCAACTCATTTGATCCGAAAATTTTCAGCGCATATTTTTCGTTTACATTACAACAGAATTCTTATCTATTCACTAAAAATAACTCCGAGCGATAACATTTGCCCTCTAAAATTAACCCATGAGTCAAACTTTTTTTTTCAGGAATTTTTAAATTGCATTTGTTATTTTCATTACCGAAAAATTCTCCTAATTTAACAAAAAACAACTCCACGAGTAAAATCAGCTCTCTAAAATTAGCCTATGTGTAAAACTTATTTTTAAAGACCTTTTCATCGGGCATTTGTTGTTTTCATTGCACCAAAACTCTCCACAATTAACCACAGAAAAATCAGTCCATTTGTATAACTTATTTTTTCCTGGAATTTTCATCGTGCATTTGTTACATTCATTGCATCTAAATTCTCCTCAATTTAACAAACATAACATCACGCGTAAAATCAGCCCTCTAAAATTAGCCTAGGCGTTAAACTTATATTTACCATGAATTTTTATCATGCAGTTGATTAAAATTCATTAAAATTCAATGAATACTTTCACATTTCATCAAAATACTCTTCGATTCACAAAAATAATACCATAGACGAATTTATTAAAAATACTAATTGACAATGGAGCCAAAAGTCTCTATGGCAACCATTTCTATAAACAATCGGTGATTGAATAAAGATTAAATAAATTAAAAAATGGAAGAGAATGGGAAACCTGCGAGGGACGTAGTGTGGGTATATCGATCCTGATGGATTGTTGAAACGTGACATTTATTTAAGTTAACAACTGTTCTTTCCATTCTATTTCAAGTACGCCAAGCACTTTACTAAAATAATAAATTCAATTTCATTTCTAAAATATTTCTAACTTGGCAAAATATTTACATTATTAAAAAAACTGATAACTTACCAGAAATAAAAATATAAAAATGTTTTGTTTAAAGTTAAGTATAGTTTATTATTCATTCGTTCGATTTAGTTTAATATTAATTGGTATGATATTTCTCTGAATTTTGATGTACTTCATTAAACTTAACCATTGATTTACTTAACTGAATTTTGAGTACTTCATTAAACTTAACCATTGTTAGTCAAAAAAAAAAAAAAAAAAAAAAAAAAAAAATAATGATAATGGACCACCCTCAATAGCTTTTAATTTAATAATAAGATTCTCACGTTCTGTGACTCAATCTTAATGGTTTGAGGGGATGAACTAAAATATACTAATTAATAAGTGCAGACAATATTTAAGTTACGAATCAGACACATAAACGCATTTTCTCAGAATGAACATATCTTTCTTACGAAGGATTCAGATTTTTGACCCACAAAATGTAGGGGGTAGCCGCAATCTGGCAACCAAAATTTGTCCAGGAGAGAAATACCAAGATTGGTCCCCCCCTAATGTTAATTTTATTTGTTGCGTATTTTACCATAGCTCCAGTGACACGTGAAATCATGAATATGTAAAACAAAAAGCTTTAATTGTAAAAGATTCATATTTCACAAATTGTATTATAAAAATATTATTTTGGTAAAAATATTTTATATTAGGTAAAAACCAAATAACATTTTTGTAAAAAATATGCTTAAAAAAAAACCCCTCCCAGTACATCCTTTGAGGCTATTTAAATAATAGTTTGTTTTAATAATAGTTTGTTTTAATAAGAGTTTGTCTAAATGCTAAAGTATATTGTAAAAAAATTATGGGAGCAGTCATGATTGAAATTATATTACAAATCAAACATTATTTTCATATTCCAGGAAGTGCTTTTCATTTTTTCAAGTTCTTTGAAGAATGGTGGTTTACAATCTTTGCGAATGCCTCAGCTGGAGTAGATTCCCTATTTTTTATTGCGTAAGTATTATAAAAATATATGATAAAAAATATTTAAAATGCCATAAGCATTTCAGCAGTTAAACCGTGTTATTTTTATTTTTATTTTTTCGTTCGTTTTAAAGAACAGTTTTTTTCAGTAAAATGAATTTTGATAAAAATAAGCATTCTACTCAAATCTTCCAAATATACGTGTGGAAAAAGATATATAAATATCAAGTTAACTTGTTCAATATAATAAAAGTCTTCTTTTAGCGCTACGAAATGTATGATACAATAATTAACATTACGCAAAATAAAAAAAGAAGCACCCTAAATAAATTTTGACTAAATGGTCCATGTACTGACATGCAATCTCCATGTTAGACCGTGCCTTGTTAATTAATTAACTGTGAATTGTGCATAATTAACTATATTTTAATTTACGAAATCAAAAACATAAACATATAATATCTTAACAAACATAACTTTTTTCTCTGATTTTGTCCGTCAAATATATTTTTCACCTAATTTATAATCAGAGAAGCTATCGAAAGCATTCCTGAATGATAATTTTTCTATAAGTTCATTCTCCATATGGAGCTAATTAAGCAAATTAAAAACTTCAGCTCATAATTATTAAATTTGACTACCCAAACAGATTGACGTGCTAAACTATCAAATATCTATAAATTAACTACAGTCTTTCTCTAAACTGATAGACTGGGAGTGAAACAGCGTCGTCTCACTTACAATATTTTTAAAATTCTGGAGAATATAAAAAAGTGGTGGGAAAAGATTTCTTCGTTTTTAATCAATTTTCAACAACAACAAAAAAACATAATTAATATACTCATTTCATATTAATTGATTTATTTTTCTTGGCATAATTATTTAAAAGTGAAGTACTTACCTTTAAAAAATTTCGGGTCAAGTTACGGTAAAAAGTACCGGCAGTCAAGGTGCTGGTACTTTTTACCGTAAAATCCATTTGTACAGAAACATGTAACGGAACAAAAAAAAACTAATATGCCGTAATTTTTACAGAAATAATTATCTTAAAACCTCTAAATAACTCTAATTAAATTAATATTACTGTAAAAATGACGGTATAATATTTACGGTATATCGATTTTACGAATGGTGCACACGAAACGCCGGTACTTTATACTGTCATTTTTATTCAGAATTTTAAACAGTGTATTACATTATCGTACATTTCTAGCTGTTTTCCCCCTTTAAATTCTTTGGTTATGTGACTTATCATTGCTTTATTAACAAACCATTTAATTAAATTAATCTTCTAAATCAAACTAATTTATATTTACAGAGGATTACAAGTTTCCTATAGATTATGGTGGAAAAGCCAGAACCGTAATATCAACATAAATATTCCGAAATTCATTTTGAAATGGTATATCAGGTAAAAAAGTGTATCTTTCACTATATATCTTATATCAAAATAAATAATATCAGCAGAAATATACGTCGTTATGCAAACATTTGTATACTTTTCAAAAACAGTTTGAGTTTCAAAACTTAATCCCTCAATAAATAACACTGAGGAACAAATTTTTTTTTACAATTATACAATTATTTGATCTTGCCTAATTGGGGTGCAATACAAATACGTTATCTTAGCCAATTCTAAAATTAGGTTTGCTTCTAAAACTACACATTTTTTAAATGACATATTTAATTTATTTTTTTATGGAAATGTATAAGTTTAAAAATTTTATATGTCACGTGAGGTCGCATAAATGTTGCGACAAACTTTTAGGGGAGTTAAGGCCATAATCAGGATTAAAACTGCATAGGAAACCACGCCGGAAATGTCGTCATATTCCGCTAGGGGCGCTTTGTTATTATGAACTCTTTCTTCGTGTGCTTCAGAACAGATCAAAATCAGGAAGCTCCTCTAGTCATACACGACGATTTTTCCGGGCATGGGTTCCTATGAAATTTTAATCCTGATAAGATGCAGTAATTCCCTTATGTGACCCCCTGTTATATATGACGTTACTAAACTTGTACATTTTGCCCAAAAAATACTCTAAAAATGTCATTTAATAAAATAATAAATAAAGATTGTAACTCAGAGAGAGGAACTGATTGCCGATTTGAAATCAGCGATACAGAATTATCTAAGGGTCTGTTAAAAAAGTCTCATACAACAACAAAAAAAAATTCTTCCACAGTGTATAATCTATTCAAAATAAAACTTAATTGGAGTACAATAAGATGTTGGTGCAAAATTGAAAGAAGCAATTCATAGAGAGATTTGGAAACCGCATTTCCTGTTCCAATTCAGTTAAAATGATTCGAAGGTTAGAAATACAATAAATTAACAACAAAATATTGAAGGACGTGAAATTCCTAGAAATAATAAACATATATAAAAACGATAACAAAAATCATAATAGCTGATATTTTTAATATATACATATATGTTAACGAACAATAAAAAACAATGCGTAAACAATAATAAATAGACAATAGTCTTACGTGCACGTGTTTACGTTTTGCTTGATTAACAATGCTTTCATGCTTAAAGCAAAGCTCCTAGCTTTCTCCCAAAAAAAAGTGCAACGGCATGTGCATTATTAATGTCTCTGTCATTCTTGTCTATGTACTAAGATAAGCACACAAAGAAAAAAATTCTGGTAAAATACCGTACTGCATAGAAATTAAATTTCTGATGAAAAACACCATTATTCTGGTTAATAAAACCAAAATATTTAAATTATTTGAACCACTCATTCAATAATTTTTCCATTGATATGATAATAGTTTACCGGAAATTTTGGTTTTCAAAATGATAGTATCTTTTAAAACTATAGTTCCTTTCAAAATTTAAATCACGCAACCATATTTATAACTAATATTACCAAAATCATTACTGAAGTGCTTCCGCAAAAATTATCAAGACTTTAGAGTTCCCATACAATCAGAAACACTGTAAATTTAATCATATTCTGGCATTTTTTACGAAACTTTTTTTCTCAGTGTACATTTAAACGAAGTATCGCATAATATACTTCTGCTTTTATACAGTGCCGACCGTATTATTGTGGACTGTAGTTAAACTGTGTTATAAAACCATCTTTAACTTAATCACATAATACTACAATTCAATATGAACTGAAACATGGTTTTATTTAACTACTTATTAAAGTCAGCAAATCAGAAAGTGATGACTGAATTTTATGAGAATGCATAACTCTAAGCAAACGAATCAAAAAAGAATATTTTGAAACTAGACTGACATCATCAACTACTACTCTACAGAAACAATAAATGCAATAAAATTTGTCTACATGTACTACATTTATAATTCATGAAAATTACACTTATAATTCATGAAAATAAAATTCTTAATATTCAAGTTATGAGTAAAAATGTTTAATGCAAGTTTTAAATAAACTTTCACTTATTTTTAAGTGAAAAAAAAACTGTTTTGAGAAAACGAAATAGTAAAATTTTTGGTGACCTATTCCGCAATAAAGGTATGTCTTAGCGATTCATGTTACTATCAATTATAATTAGTTTAAACAGATAAGTCGATAGATTAAGTAGATGATAGATAGATTAAGTAGATGATAGTTAGTCGTAGATGTCCTAATAGACCTTTCTTTTTTAGTATAATTATTTTTAAGAAAGCAATAAATCAAAATCCACGTCGTTGTAACATTTGTAAAGATAAATTTTTCAAAACAAATGCTTTTCAAAATGGAACTAAATTCAAAAGTGCTTCCACGTCTAACAGAATATAATATCGTAAATAAAAACATTTCTGAAAATTTTTATCTTCGCCTTTCAAAATATTTAAACAAATTTTTATGATGAAAGTCAGTATATAAGTCAATAAGTTGAGGGTATATTAATCTTTAAGCTAAATAAAAAATAATAACTGTACAATGTCAATAAAACTACTAAATTAAACTCAGCGGCGCGAAAGCCCAAAGAGGGCCAAGGCCTACTGCGCCCATCTCAGTTTTCTTGACCTTGGGCTCTGGGGTGCAGGAGCAGATGTTCCGGTCAGGTGGTCAGCCGAGCGCGGAACCCCCAGTGTTTAGTTCCCAAGCATGTTTGGTACTCATATATCGACCCACTGAAGGGATGAAGGGCTGAGTCAACCTTGCCCGGCCCGAGGATCGAACCAGGGACCTGTGGCACGACAGCGCGAAGCGCTACCGCTCAGCCACTGGGCGTCAATAAAACTAGTTCGAGAAAATATTAAAATACTATAAATTAAGACTAATTAATATTGATTAGATAAAATTTTAATGAAAATATATCAAATTAGTTATAAAAAAATTACAGCATTATAAAAATTATGTTGATGGAAATATTTTTCTTTTATAGATTCACATTGTCACAGGTGATAGTGATCGGATTATTTATGTGCTTACCTTTGTTGGGATATGGACCCATATGGGGAGATGTTGTGGCTCCCGTAATAGAAAACTGCAAGCAAAGATGGTGGATGAATATTCTAGCAATCAACAACTTCTTTTCATCAGATATAACAGTAAGCAATATATACTTATTCACTTAAATTTGAATAACAATTACGAATTTTTAATTTTCATGGAAAAAAAAACATTTAAACCCTATTTGTCTTTAAATAACAGTTAAATTTACTTCCTAACTTAAAAAAGAACAATAAATAAATAAAAAGACGTGGATATTAAGCCAGGACTATATATAGGAAATTGTCCATGGCTCATCGTTTTCACTTTGTACAATAAAGGAAAAACTGTTCCATTTTTACAAGTACATTAACAAGCATTCAAATGAGTTTTAGCTCCCTTACTCAACTTTGGAAAAGTAATGAAGCTTACTTCACCGTATATTATTTAAGATTATTAACACGTCTTAACCTGAATTTTTTTTTTAGATATCTAATATCTAATCTGATATCTAATATCGAGTATCTAAACGTAAAACTTTCTTTCTTAATGTATAATTATGAGGGTTTTTTTCGGCCAATAAACTGTAATTCATGAAAATTTTCATAAATAAGACAGTGCGAAATACCGAGACTGAGAAATAAACTTAATTGGATGAATTTTAGAGGGTCAATATTTTGTAATTTAGCTATATTTTTCACCATATAAGCTTGCTCACTTGGAAATATCATGAAGAAATATAGCGTATTCTAAGCTTTTTTATTATATTGTATAAGAAACCTAGCTATTGATTTATTACTTCTTAAAAAAAAAATTTTTTTAAACTATTTTAATTTAATTTTAAATTTATTCCTATTGATCCCTCAATTCTGAAAGAATCAATATTTAATTTAATTCTGATAAGCACTTTCATTTTTGAAAGAAAAGAATCATTGTCTTTAGTGATTTATATATTGTTTTTTAATGATTTCACAATTCTCAAATTTAAGAATCAATGAATTACATTAATTTTTAAATTGATATTCTAAGTTTGCAATTAAAAAAACTACTACAGAATGATGATCCATTTCTAAATTAATCTTTTAATGAAAATAATTTATAACTAAAATATTACCTCGATTCATATCTCATCAAGCTTTTAATTCTCAAGAATGAAATACAATCGCTAGATTCTATCCTGAAAAAAATCAACATTAAAAAAATTTAAATGCTAAAACATGCATCGAAACATGAATGCTAAACATATCTAAATAATTTTACATACGCATTTTGTAACACGCATGTATTTAATTAAAGCAAATATGTTTGTTTTTTTTAATTATTAATTTATTGTCTTGAAAAAATGTTTCTGCTAAGTAATTATTACTCTTAAGCCTGATTTTGCATGCAATAAGAAGTTTCTTTTAATTTTAGTGTCTACCTCACACCTGGTTAATATGTTGCATGATGCACATATTCATTGTAGCTCCTGTAATATTTTTAATTCTTAGCAAGTAAGTATTATTTTCAAAAAATAAATTTGCTGTAATTTATGACCAAAAATAATGCGAAATGCAGAAAAAAAAACTTCAAATATTATGCCTATCATAAATATCATTTTTAAATTGAAATTACAAAGCAATCTAGGAAAACAAATGTTTGTAGTAAATATCTGTTATTGTAGTAAATACGTGATCACCATCATCTTCGTGGAGAAACAAATCCAGGTAAAATCACCATAGTAATGACATTTATGGTAAAAAAAAAATTATAATGCCTGTTAATAAAATCAAAATATACAATATTTAAACCATTCATATGGTAATTTTTCTGTTTATACGGTAACGATTTACCGGAAATTCTTGTTTTCGAAATCACAGTTTTTATTACCATGCATTTAGTAAAAAATACAAAACTTAAAAGTAAATTTAGCCGAATAAATTTAAATGCTAAACTCTAATATATCTCTTCCATACTCCAATTCATTAGGATAAAATTACTGAATTTAACCACATTTACTAAATTTTATCACATATTATAAAACCATATTTAAGTGTTAATTTTACCAAAATTGCTTCGATAAAAATTGAAGAGCTTTTTGGTGTTCCCTTAGAGAGAAATATGATAGATTTTACAAAATTCTGGTAGTTTTGGTGATACTCTTTTTCTCAGTGTAATTTGTAGATTATCACCTTCTTATATATATTCTTAGGTGTAGAATTTATGTAAGAAGGTGATTACGAAACAACCTATACCATCTATACTTAATAAGTTTCCATAAGTTTTTGAAACTTCCTTTCAGTAAGCAAAAATAAAAACTTTTATTTAACTTTTGTACCTATTAGAGCCATAAAATTGTTTTTGATATAGATAGCTTTGTTTAGAAGGTTCTTTCTAATTTTTCATGATTAAAGTTTGATACAGAATTTAAAATTTTGTGTCTCAAATCCCACAACTTTTAATATTTACATTGATTTTACCATAAAATGTATTAAAAATAAAACATACTTTCTAAGTTATTAAAATTTTTGTAAGTTTTTAAAAGTTCCTTTCTATAAGCGAAAATAAACTTTTATTCAACTTACTGCACCTATTTGTGCCATAAATTCATTTGGTAAAATGTAACTAGCTTTGTTTAGAATGTTCTTAATACTTTTTTAATGATTAAAGTTTGATACATAATTTAAAATAGTGTGACTTAAGTCCCACAACTTTTAATATTTATATTGATTTTATTATAAACTAGACTAAAAATAATGCGAATAATACATAAGTTATCATTTCATTGATATTATCTGATATGTTTACGAAATATTTACCATATGATACGTGAATTAACTTTATAAAAACAATATTTATAAACTATAAATTATTATCAGATTATATTTCAAAATGAAAGTAATTGTACATTATGATCTTTTCAATTTTTATGTCGTTATATTCTTCTTTTGTTTAGACTAATTTTATAACAATAGGAAATCTTCGTTCTATGCCTTTATCATAAGACGCCTTTTTGAAGGTTTTTTCCTGAAAAACTAAAAATTAAAATTTGTTTTTAAAATTTGAAGTTCATATTTATTTTTAAATTTAAATAATTATTACATTTTAATTTATTTTTAATTAGATCGACTCCTATTGGAATCTTCGTAAATGTGATGCTAATTTTGGGAAGCGGTGCTGCCATTGCCATAGTTACACTCATGAATGAATTTCCTCCAGCACCAGCCTTCTACTTCCTGAGTTTCATGTAAAATTTCACTTTTATTTACATACTATTAGTATAAGATGCTCTACACCGTAAAAATTCCGGTTCAAATTAAGGTAAAATCTTACGGAACAAAATATCTGATATAGCGTAATTTTTTACAGAAATATTTACTGTAATACTGTGTAACAGTAATATTTACTGTAAAAACACTTACTGTAATTAATTAAATATTATTGTAAAAATTAAGGTGTAATATTTTGCGGTAGTTCTTTTAACCCTAATTTGATGCAGAACTTTTTATAGTGTATTCAAAATTTGTTGTCATATTATAAGTCAGCTACCTTCTAGTGAAATAAAATTATGTTATTGAAGTGATGTGAGCTTTTCAACTCTATCGAAGAGATGTCGTTTGTATACGCGTTACCGAGCTGTATGTAAGTAATGTAATAAGTCACTTTCTCGGCTAAAGGTGATTCGCAGCTTTGAAAGACTGGATTGTCTTATAAAGTGTCCCTGTAAATGTTTCTTACCTGGGGTGCTAAAAACAAATTCTAAAGCCGGAATGAATCTTTTAAAACATTCGAGGCGTTCTAATTGAATCTGCGATTTTAGGAACAAATACTTAGAGATCGTTATTCTATCTCAAACACAATTTTTCAATATTCACAAGTAAACTGTAAAAACTGTAAAAAATTCCGTATCAAATTACGGTAAAAAAGTACAGGCACCCTGAATGCAGCATCCATAAAATCCCTTTTACCATAAAATCCATATTTACTGTAAAATTTTACATCTTAATTTTTACAATAATATTTATTTAATTTCAGTAATTTTATTGTAAATACTACTGTAAAAATTTTTACAATAATATTTATTTAATTTCAGTAATTTTATTGTAAATACTACAGTAAAAATTACGGTGCATCATAGTTTTTGTTTCGTGAAACTTTACGGTAAAAAGAATCGGCACCCTGAGAACCGGTACTTTTAATCGTAATTTGATTCCGAAATTTTTACACTGTGTGAAACTTTCTTCAAAGAGATCGATGATTTCAAAATACGTAAATAAATAACCTGTATTTTCTAATCACCTTAAATACACTTATTTTAAATTTATTTTTATTTATTTTCTTTATATATATATATATATATGTTCAAGCTCATCCTTAAAAGTTTAGTGTTTCTCTCCTCCGCTAGAGGACGTTGTTAAGTGATTGTTTTAGCAGAAAATGAGTTAGACTTGCTCCACCTATATGTAACTGATGATACATGTCCGTTCAACTACAACTACGTTTAGTATTTTTTTAGTTATAAATTATTTGTTTTGTTCAAGCTGCTCCCCCATACTTTGGTCCTTCTTGCGAAGCATATCGAACGTAATTTGTGGATAAATCAGCTTACAATCAACGAATAAAAAATTCCCACTATCTAAACAGTCACTTAACAATGCCCTCTTGCGGAGGAGGGGAACATTAAAATCTTAAGGGTGAGCTTAAACAATACAATTCATACAAAAAATTTCGAGCAATTTATTTTTATTTTTTATAATAAAAATAAAACATGTGTATTTAATATAAATATTTCTTACAGTAACATCAAAACTGTCTGGGAAAAATTATTCATCCAAGCATATGACCACGTAGGTTCCTTTTGCATAGGTATTCTTTTAGGATTTTTCTTCAACAAATATGAAAAGGTTCAACTTAAAAAGGTAAATGCTTCATTTCATTCTAAATGCAATATTATGTAAATAAATTATTAAAATAAAATGACACATTTAAAAAATATAACAGTTTATTTCAAGTAGCTATTTTAATAGCAAAAATTTCTCATTTAACCGATTCTTCATAAAGAAGTTCTTGCAGTTTCAGAAAAAAGTAAAACTGAATTCAGAAATAAAATAAAATCCAATATAATAAATTACAAGATGAATAATAAATAAAATACAACATGAATTCAGAAAAAAAAACATGAATTATGCATAGAATTTGCTCTTTAATGCTAAATACCATCTTGAAGCTAAGAAAAAATACGTTGTAATTAATTTCATGATTGCAAATACCTTCATAATAATACCTCAAAACAACCTATTCACGCCACGAGCGAAGTTTTAAATCTGGTATTCTATAGAATACCCAGAGATTTTAAAGAATATCAAAGACTGGACAGCAAAATATGAAACAATAAAACGTTTTCCATATGGCTTAGAAATTCTATACTTTTTGCAAGATATTCTATAGAATACCGGTAACAAATAGGTCTCCTTATGATAGTTTTTTTAATAAAAGCATTTGTATGTTTGTGGAATGAACGTCCTTTAAATAATAGCCTTATCATGGCATTTTTTTCATACTTTGACTAAAGAACATTAATCATTATATAAAATACTTAGGTATTACATATAATGTTAAAGTAATTCTTATCTTTCATTCTAAAAACGTTTGGCAAATATCAAAGTATTTATACAATGCAAGGTATTTTGTAGAGAGTCGAATTTTCATACGTTGCAATTAAAAAGCATATTCTGTTTTTTCTTTCTTTTTTTAAAAAAAATAAAAATACACTAATTCAGTATTTGTGCTTATGTATGAAGCAAAATAATTACTGAAAGCTTTAAATAACAACTAAAAAGAACTTAATCAATTTTCTTCTTTTTTTTTTTTTTTTTTCCCTGATGTAACGGTACACAATTTTTCTCACGGGTTTTCTGAAATTTCTAATCAATTCTTATGTCTTATGAAATTCTATGAAATTCTGATGTATGTTTAAAGTCAAAATTGCAGTAAAATTCAATATTTTTTTTTTTAAATTTAAAATATACATAATTTTACATTTCACAAGTCAAATTTTTAAAATTCGTGAAAAATAATGTTTATTAAGTACGCTAGAAAAATAAAGGATTTAATTAAAAATCAGTTCACCACTTTCTCAGAAAAACAAGAAAGCTGGAATTCTACAAAATACATAAACTAAGCCCAATTTCATGCTATCTAAACGTGTTAGAGGGGTGACCTATTGATTTTATTTAGATAGTCAAATAAAAATTTTATTTAGAAATCTAAACGCAAAAATTTTCTTAATTGCACCTAGTTCAAAATAAAAAAATAAAAAAACTGAAGCACAAGAATAATATTTTAATAGTATATTAACGCATTGGTTATTAAAAATACTTTATATAATTAGCATGTATTAAAAAGGAAATTATAAAAGTACTTGTTTGAAGATCTAATTATTATTTTATATAAAGTTTAAAACACTGGAACACAGTCTTTAGTCAGCCTAATATTTTTTCTCCGCTACATTACAGAAACTTGTTGTTTTCGGCTGGTGCAGTGCCATCATTTGTAATTTGGCTGTCATGTGCGGTCTCTATGGATACAGACATGGAGAACCTATGGAAATTACTCTATCAGCCATCTATGCAGCTGTACATAGAGTTGTATGGTCTGTTGGAATTGCTTGGATCGTTTTTGCTTGCGCTTATGGTTATGGAGGTAAAGTTATTAACATTTTCACTTGCATATATATACGTTTAAAAAAATATCGAATGCGAAAGTCGTTACAATCTACGAGAACAACCGTTTTAAACGATTCGAGGAGATTATTAACTCAAATATGATAATTAATTCATGCAGACGATATTTTAAGTTACGAAATCAGACACAAAAACGCACTTTCGCTGAATACACATACTTTTTTGTATGGATTTAGATTTCTCTCTCTCTTATGCCTGTTTAGGCAGAGGGGTGCGATTGTTCTTGTTTTCCAGTGGCGCCATCTATGGCCAAGAATTCGACTTCTGCCACACCCGTTTATAGGGCGGACCCATTCATTCATACACAGATCGTAATTTTGACCTGAATCAGAGAACGATCGATCTCCAATCCAGAACCCCCAGAGGTATTCATTTTTTATGGGAACATGGAGGACTTAGAGACTCGACAGATTTAACATACATCAGTCTTCGGCCGGTTGGGTTCGAACCCACGAACTCCAGGACATGGGCAAAGCGCCCTACCGACCAGGCGATCCCAGCCCCATTCAAATTTCTAACCCCTAAATATAGGTCGTAGCCATAATCTGGGGAATATGGCCCCAATAGTTTGGTCAGGAAAGCAATCCAAAATTTGGTTCTGCTAATATTATTTTACTTTTTGCGTCTTTCGCAATATCTTGAGAATTAAGTGAATCGGAAGATTTTGGCACACGTTAAAAAATTCGTTTATCTAAAGAGAAAAAAATAATTTTCAATAATTATTGAGTAATTCTGTTATTTAATTTAATATTAGTCAAAAGTATTTTGAATTATAAGGTATACAAGCCTCCAGATTATTTAAAAAGGTACAATTTTATAAGACAAAATACAAAATTTAAACAATGTCGATTGAATAATTTGTAAGAAATCGAATTTTAAAGAAGACGTATGGTTAAAATTTGATTTCTAAAGAACTATTCCATCGACTTCATAGAAAATTTGTAAAGTTACATCCTTTAAAATAATCCTTAACATCCTTTAAATAATCCTTAAAATTACATCCTTTAAAATGATGTAAAAATTTTCAACAATTAACAGTATCTTACAGTTCAATATTTTATGACTATTAATAAATAAAATAATAAAAAATAGAAAAATAAAAATAGTTTTAAAGAATTGTTATTTGCATGGAATTACTATTGGATAAACAAATTTTATAATTGTGTGCAAACATTTTTAAGGCTCTTAAAAAATTCTCGAAATTTGGCGAAATACGCATAATGTAAAAGTAACATAAAAGGGTCCAAACCAAACAATTGGGACCATATTTCTCACATTGGAGTTACCCCCTATATTTCGAGCGTCTGAAATCCAAATCCGTAGGGGGGGGAGGTACGTTTTTGATCGTCAGGACAAATTAATTAGCATATTTGAGATCACGCCCCTCCAATAATTAGATCAAAAGTTATTCAAGGTGGTTCGTTTTTCTTTTCCACACTGTGCATGTTTTTTTGTATTATTATGTTTTGTTTACAGGTTTTGTAAACAGTATTTTATCATGGAAATTGCTCATTCCCTTCGAAAGATTGGCTAATCTCATATACCTCCTGCATCCTCTGATCTTATTTTTGCATGAAGGACAACTCAGAGAAAGAATGTACATGGCTCATTTAGATCAGGCAAGTAGTATCTAAGATATATAATTCTCTTACGTGGCTCCCAAATTTTGGCTGTATTTCTTTTCCGCCGGTGGCAACGTTTGCTTTGTTTTGTTTACGTTTCGAAAACACCAAAGCATTCTGCCTTTTAATGATGTGTTTCTGATCTAATATATATAATTCTCTTACGTGGCTCCCAAATTTTGGCTGAAGTACTTTGTACAACTAAATAAGATTCTTTTCACAACACTTAAATATTTACTTTATTTTCTTCATTTATAGAGAAAACAGTCGGCAAAGAATTCTGTTAGGTTAAAAAACATTTCGGTAAAAAAAGAACGAATTCTAAAAAAAATAAAAATAAACAACTTAAAAAATAAAAATGCTGTCGCCAGCCATAGAATTTTTTGAAAGTTAACTTAGTAACATAAATCAAAATGACATAGAAGCGCAACTAGATCAAAATTAAGATACCTGAGCGCTTGACGTAACAAATCCTTCAATTCTATAAGTGTTGTATCGCTAAATGCACAAATTAACAATTGTGTTTTTAAAGAAATTCTCTCTCTCTCTCTCTACTATTCAGACGACTATTTCATATTGTTTTACAACACATGGCTTTAACACTCTGGTGGGAAAGACTTTAAAACAAAACTTACAACAGTTACTTTTCTCAACAACTGAAATTTAGAATAGTGTGATTAAGAAAAATATGTGAACTGTTTGCAATTTCAAATTAATATTGAAATGTACAAGTTTAGAATTTTCTACAGTGAAAAGTCTTCGGAACTTCAGTATTCAAAAAAGTATACAAAAGCTAGACGTTAAGAACGTATCCAATGAGCGAGCATTGGATTGCGAAGCAATCCGAAATGAACTGCGAAAACAATTCTGGGGGTTGGCGAGCGCCAGCGAGCAGGGGGCGAAGCCTCCTAGTATTTTTATAAAAACAAACAACATATATTGAAGTTTAAGGTTTCATTGAAAAATAATGTCCTCAAAACTATAACTAGAATTTTACCTGGCAATAAAATCATGAGTGTGGCAGCAAGACTTAAAATTCAATTCTGTAAATTATTTTCATCTCATTCTTTGGTAAAAATTGTTCCCCAAGACGCATAGAGCACCCAATAGCAGAATAACTGCCGCCTCTTTATAACAAATTTTTCGAACTCGAAAACAAATAATTATGTTAAAAATAAGTCAAAAGATGATGTAAACTAAAAAAAAAAAAAAAAAAAAATCAATACAAGCAAATTTTCCACAGGAATTTCAATAGCAGGGATAAGTTGGAATCTAACTATTCAATTATAAAAATTTGAAAAATGTTCAATTATAAGAAGAACAACAATAAATTGATCGTATTCAGCGGGATAGTTTGGCAACGAGTACTAAATGCTTTTATAAATGAGTATGTAAGTAATAAGTGTAAAAATACAATAATTAAATTTAATATTATTATACTATTATATTGTTATAAAGAAAATGTATAATTTTCTCGATTCTAATTAATGTCATTACCCAAATCAGGATTCAATTATATGTTAAAACTATTAAAATTATTTATATTCCATTGCTAAATTATTGGTTTTAAGAGTTAGTTAAAAATGGAAATTTAGAAGAGTTGTGCATAAAAGTTTTAATTAAATGTGACATAGAGATTCGCATACATTCAAATAGAAACATGATTAATAAAACAACAAAATACATACGCACACTTGACACAAAAGCTCTTTTTCAGAGAAAACGGCACATCAGTTTCAGTAGAAAATTGTCGTAGAGACATTACAAAAATTGGAATATATTAAGATATAGGGGGTATCGACTTTTCATGCTGCCAATGATGTTGTCACACACTGAAATGGGAAGCGAAGACTAGACATTAAATTGCCCTTTTTCTAGCTTATCATGTATAACGAGCGGGGAGGAAAACTCAAAGCAGCTATTTGTTTGCGAAAGTAATCCGAATCATTTTAATATCGGATTTAAGTCAAGAGATATGGCTGGCTAATGCATCTGAAAATATCTGGACACTCCAGAAAAGGTTTATATGATCTAGCGTAGTCGTTCAAGAAATCAAAGCAACTGAATCCTTTAAAAAACGAAGTTAGGGTTCCAAAAGCACATATGTTTACACTCATGTCAGCAACAGAGCGTCTGCTAAAGACATCCACACTTTTTTTCAAGTTGGAAAATTTTTAACACTAAAAGCTAGGCTAAATTAGAATAAGGAACTTATTGTTTCTTCTAAATTCTATGATTAGAATAAAAATAATCATCACAACATGGTATAACATATTTATATTGTAAATCCTAAACATTTTATAAAAATGTTCTGGCTCAAACATTAATTTGAAACCAAATAGATTGGAATAAATAAACAGAGCTAATTAAGTACCACATTCGTGGGTAGAATTCTGATTGCAAAGCTCTTTCCCTTAATTACTCCTACCTAAATAAAAAGTAGGATAGCATCGAGATATAAAGATAGCAATGCAATTAATTACGGAAGTGTAATCTTTTCAGAAATCCTCACATTCCAAATCTACCATATTGAGAAGCAACATATTTTTAACAACAATTATATTTAAGATTGTTATAATTCATCTTGTTTTTCACATAATGTAAGAAACTTGATATTGCTTTCACCATTCTTTTTCAGGCAATGTATGCTACAGCTTGCATCGTTTTCACAGTAGCCATAGCATGTATTTGCTATGTTACATGCGTTGCTCCATTTCTTTACTTTGAAAAATACATGTGGTACTACACTTCGAAACCAAAATGCAGCATTGAATCTAATGAAAAGCCTGTCACAAAAATCAAAGAAGGTTTGTCATCCAATATTGATATCTGCAGAGAAAAATTTGAATATTTTAGGAACTCCATCAGAGTTCATGCAAGACAAGAAAAAATATTTAAGACTTAAAAGTAAATTGAAACAAACAATTTCTTTGTATATAGTGTACATATTCATGTATCATTCTTCAATTAAAAACAATTTACATCATTAACTAATTTGTTACATATTTCAATACATGTTCATAAATTTTCTAACTTGTGTACTTAATATATGATGCTTGGTTTCAAAAGCAATTCAGTTTAATTTTAGAAGATGAAAAAAATTTCTCTTTAAGACACTTTAACTAAAAGAAACAATGAAAAAATAGATTTTTAAAAATTAACTTCAGAGTTTCATACAGTAACTTCCAATTAAGGTGTGTCTTGGATTCTTTTTTTAACGGATCTCCATTAAACAAAAGCATGTTTTTGATATCTGCCATTACAAAATCGTAATTAATGTTAAGAACAACCCTCAATACTCATCCTATAACAAGGATGAATGATATCCATCGTACGTTTATTAAAATCTAAGGGGGGAGGGAAGCTTTTTCTTTCATCCTAAGCAATTTTTGAACTATAGCAGTTATATTTCCTCCAACAATTACAATAAGAAACTTTATAAAAATGTGTATTGTATTATAAATGGCTTTCAAATTTACATATATATAAAATAAAGATTTTAAAAAAGAAAAAACAATTCCTGCAACCTTAAGCAAATTTTGAACCATATCTGTTAGATTTTCACCTACAGTTGCAATGAGACATCTGATTAAAATGTTCGTTGCATTATGAATAGCTTTAAAACGTTTTTAAAAAAATTAAGATAGAAGCAAAAAAAAAAGCTTTAGAGGATAAAAAAATCACATTTTATCTTTAAACATCATAAAAGAGAACTCCTATTGTTATTGGGGCCCTTCTTAGTCAGAGTCTGTTAAATCCTCTAGCAGAAGATTATTGAGGAACATACAACCACCATTTTTGATAATATAATCATCGAATGCACATTTTTTTAAATGATTGCTTCTCTTCAGGTACTTTTTGAAAATATTTAATTAGTCAATAGCTCGACAACAGCTTCTTTCTCACGCAATCCCTCTTACCTAATTTTACGTTCAAATAAGCAAACTTTATGTAAAGCCACTATTTCTTTTCTTTTTACAACTTTAAGTGATCGTTTTTTACCAATTATGATAACTAAGCAGCATTGTGTAGGGCTAAATCCAGCAAACAATTAATAATAAACAAGACAACGATATGTGTTTTTAACAATCGAAAATATCAAATTCAACCAGCAAACGAGATGATGAAACAGCTTGTGCTAATAACGAAATGTGATAATATACGAAGCAAAAATTTTTAAAATAAAAAATATAATTATCTTATCTTGACAGCAAATTAAATTTCTGTTCATACTGATTGAAACCTTCGAAATAAATTTCCCAACAAACAAGAATAGAATATTGAATATATAAAACAAGTGGAGATGTTAGTGTGATGTGTGTAATAATAAGAGAAAATTTGAAACATCGAATTCCATTTCGATACTTTAATAGCATATGATTTGCTACTGGCACTAATGCATAGTGTTCTCAAAGACAAAGTTAATGTAAGTAAGGCACAGATGCAAAAACTGATCTGCAAAGAAAAAAAAATTTAGCAAAATGAATCATTTTGTTATGTTTCTACTCAACTTCAATATGTACATATGATTTTTCAATTTTTAAGAGCTTTTCGTGATTTGCAGTTCTGTTTGTTACATTCTAACTTGCACCCTTAGTTAACAGGCTTTGCATCTGTGCTATTCAAACAATATATTTACAGATTAAATAATGAAGACAATAACACTTAGCATTCATAACTAAAAAATTGATTTATAGTTATGAAAAATGAAAGAAAAATATATATATAAATATATTATATACATATACTATATATATATTTAAATAATAAAAATCAATATATTTTATGAACAATTCACCTCTAGAATATTTCCCGTTTGCACCAAGAGAGTAAAGTACAAATAATATAAAATTTGCTGATAAAAAAAACTCCTTTGTTAAATGAAAATTTTATTAACAATTTCATTATTAACAATTTCATCAATGGAAAGAAAAGTGAGATATAAAAGTATTACTTCAATTCAATGTGAAAAGTCTCTTACACAAATTGAAATAAAATCTCGAAAATGAATCATGGTCATAATTCAAAAATTTTAAAACTGGTATGGGAATAAAAATAATCCAAAATATACAAAAGATAATTTCTTTACGAGAAATTTCTGCAATAAAAATTCCTAACCCTGATTTCGCCCCATCATTAGTCAGAAATCAAAGTCATGAATAACAGTATCATTTCTAAAGCAATGATAGCTGTCAGGAACTTTTACAAATCAGTAAGCACTTATTTTTACCATGATGATAACAAACATTGCTAAGGTAGCACAAATATTTCACGTGAGTAATGAGACAAATAAGTTCTTTTATGGAAAACCAAGACATAAAAGAATGAATACATCACGTGGGACATAAAAGATTAGATCACTCCTCTTAAAACTCCAATTTGCCACATCACCATGAAGGTGATACTTCCAAAACAATGAAGGATTGAAACAGGCTGGGAAAATAGTCCATAAACTACCGAGCACCGGTTCTTACCAGAATGATAGAAGTACCATTTTGTGCAATTTTTACCGAGATCAGAAAAATTGGTATAAAAAATGTATCAATGTTATTTTTAGCTTTGTGGAAAAATAGAAATAAATTATGCCATTGTATAATCTAGTTTGCAATTAACCCTTTTGAGAAAAACCATGATGAAACTCATTTTCAGAATGTTTCTTGCAAGAAAATATTCTACTATGAATCAATGAGTTATTTTAACTTGACAGCT
Source organism: Parasteatoda lunata (assembly GCA_949128135.1). Classification (NCBI taxonomy): domain Eukaryota; kingdom Metazoa; phylum Arthropoda; class Arachnida; order Araneae; family Theridiidae; genus Parasteatoda; species Parasteatoda lunata. Next base: position 8,163,369 of record OX421973.1, on the reverse strand, counting down.
ATAAGAGTAAAAAAATTGAGACTGCCTCTAAACATCATCCCTGGTGACTTAGGACATAATGTCCTAGAGATAAATTGCTGAATGTGATTTACCTAGATTTCTTAGATATCCACTGCCTAAGAAAAATGCTATATAGTCAATGAAACACAAGATTTAAAAGTTGATATTTTCAAATTATTTTTGATACCATAAAATTATAGCAAATCTCAATTAAAACTAAGAAACCTGTATAAATAAAATATACACAAAAATTAAGATAAGATAGTGCAGTATTTAGTAAAATTATGTCAACTGAACTATAATGCAATTAAAATGTGCAAATTGTTTTGTAATATAAACTTTATATCCACAATCGTATACACACAATAGTAGTCAAAACTTAAGTGAATGCTACAATAAAAATTTAAGAACAAAATTACTTTAAAAAATCAACTATGAAATGTAACAAAAACATAGGCTTTTTTAATTCCAAGTAGCATTAAAAACTTACAGAGCTAACCTAAATATATAAATGAGAACAAAATGTGTGAAATAACAGATGAAAACTAGGACAGCAACTTAGTTTAACTTCATAGCCATAACTTTACTTTTAACATTATAATACAAATATTTAAGTACAGACAAAAATTACTTTATCAAGATATAAAAAAGATATATACATACATAAAAACAAATTTTGTATCTTATCTGCTTTTAGTGAAAACAAACATATATTAAAGTAGGCTAGAAGGGCTTCACGTAACTCTTAAAATAAATAGTATTGACTAAGTTTTAAATAAAATATATTTATGGCAATATATCTTCTATATATACATATCTAATCATTTTCAAACATCAAAGAATAGACAAAAAAATTTATTTTACAGAGAGAGAATACTATACTGTTATAATAAGTTATTCGTAGTTATTTTTTTATTTTGAACAATTAAAACATTACAACAAAAAAAATCATAGCATTTATTTCTAGGTACAGTAAAGTTAAAAAATTTTCTTCTTACAACACTGAAATAATTTCAAGTAAAACACTGAATTAAAACACTGAAATAGTTTCAAGTAAAATTTAAGATTTATAAAAACTTAAACTGTCTTTCTTTAAATTTTATTTTTTTTTCCTCTTGCTGTTGCCATACAGAAATACCTTGATTTCAATTTTAACTATTTTCAAGAGATGTATAGTATCGTCAAAGTTCTTTAAGTGATGAATTTTAATAAAATTTTAAAATCTGTCTGGCAATTATAAAATCATACAAACCATTATAAGTAGGAGCTCAGGATATTTTGGCATAATATGCAGCAGAAATATTATAAATATTTTCATCTTTGTTGTCAGATAAGATAGAAAACTTATCCCAACGCTCTGTTACGTGCTGTACTACTATCTCACACACCTCTCCAGCAATAATTTGAGTATCATATAATATATAAATATAATATTGTATGAAAAGTAATAATTTGAATGATAGTTTGTAGTACCATTTATGTTTAAAACTTCTACAGCCATTTTAGAAAGGATAAACAAAAAATACTTTGATTTTATATCAATAAAAAATACAAACAAAAATTAATTTAAACACTAACTATTTTGTAACTACTTAAATTTTTACTGAAGACAATTTAACAAAATGAATAATAATGTTGAAAATAAATAGAGAAATACCAGAGTTGATGGTGCAACATAAGATAAATGTATATATAGATAAATAAATAAATAAACAAACAAATATAAAATGACAGCAAACCTTTTAAAAATAATTTAAAAAAACATATATGAATCTCATTCCAAGATAAATAGAGGAGAATAAAAATATTGCTTATTTACTGACAAAATTATTGCATTAAATTTAGCAAGAAAAATGAAAACTAACTAAAAACAAATATGAAGTACTAAAACTTAAATCAATCTAAATTTAAAAATAATACACGAGTAATTCTAGTCATTATTTGGTAAATATCATAGAGCTGAAAAATAGTAACATGTAACCAAATGCAAATCATACAAGACATATTGTAAGCAACATTTTATAGGATAGAATCAAACAAAACAGACAAGTTATATAGTACAGAGTAACCTGGGTAAAACGGACGCTCTTGGGACTGAAGAGATGGTCTTCTTCCGAGAGTTGTCTGTTCACGGAAAGAGTACACTAATGAAGTTTAAAACCATAAATTGTTTTTGAAATGATAGCAATGATATAGAAATAATTAAATAATCTACAATAACTATTTACAATGATATTTATTTAAACTTCAAAAAATACTTTTCTCAATACGAGAACATATGAAAAGTTTTGACATAATACATAATCTTATATGTAGCTACAGAGAAATAAGTATGTTTCTCCTATTTGCACAGGCATTCGAGTTAGTCATGTGATAGCAAATAGGCGCTTTCACTACATCACTTCCACAGACGGTTTAAATATCAGATTTACATTTTCTCTAAACATCTCCCTATCACTTGATAGGAAATGTTGTAAAACCTCCTTGAAAGTAACTATCCGAGGAGGCATACCTTATGGATTTGCTATATTCACAATTGATCTTGTAAAATGTCAGAATAAATGTTTAATTTAAATGAGCACCTCAATGACTAGATTTCTGTTCTTTCTTTTTTTTTTCACCCAGCTGAGTTAAATAATCTCTAAATTGATTAGAAGCAGAAAGGAGCAGTGGGGAAAAAGAAATTGAGAGCATATCAACTTGTGGGGTCTCATAACCAGTATTCTCCAGATAAAAAGATGCCACAGAGAGAATTTTTTTACATGAGCAGTATCATTTTCTCCTCTTTCTTTTTTTTCTTTGCAATGATAAAGGAAGGTGACAGGTGAATGATTTATTCTTTAGTAGTGAAATAGCTTAACAATACTTTAAGTTGTGGATAAGGCAAAAAAAATTACATGCTTTAAAAATGGTGGAAAGTTGCATTTTTTTTTCCTTAGAAATTTAAATCAGAAATAGTTTCTTCTTTCACATTTAGAAAAATTGATGCCCAGTTTGAAGAGATAGAAAATAAAACTTGAGGGTAGAAATGTCTGCCTGCCACGATGATTGACAGTGTATGCATTGTGTCTTCTATGATTCATAGAAGAGTCACAAAGAATTAAAAATTTGTATATAATGAGAGGCGTCTTTGTAGGAGTGTCCATAACGTGAAGTTTCGCTGTAAATAGATATTCTGATACTCTTTTGCTGATATAATTACAATCTGTAACTTATCAGTTTACAAATAAACATAGAAATTCACACTGTCCAGAGTTATTATCTACTTAATAAATATTTAGTACACCCCAATTATAGAGAACACCTTACACTATATTATACAACATAATTTTCGGACCAATCTAAACCGATATATAACAATTTGTATACAAAAGTATTTAACATTATAATTTTAATCAGATTAAAATACAAATCGCAAAACAAAAAATAATGTACTTCAATTACTAATTAAAGTAAACTAAGCTAGCTAGTTCATAAAACAAAAATATTATATTCATAGTTAACTAATTAATATGTATAATTAATAATCATGAAATTATACTTAAAAGGCTTGCAAGAGAAAAGAACAAAAAGGTTGAAAATAAATATCAACTCCAATCATGAAAAGGTAAAAGAACATATGAAACTATTTTGTACAAAAAAATAAAAACATTTGAATTATTTACATATTTATTTACTATCTCATGCCTAACTTAATACCTTAGTCCTCATTTACATGAGGTCTGACATTAGGTGCAAAATGTCACAACAGGATTGAAAAATTGATTTTTCACCACCAATTCTCCTAACCTACATTCAGGCAAACATTGTCAGGCAAAAACAACTTCGAGTCAGGTCGGAATTCAGGCGTATGAGGATTGGCTCTTTTCATCAAAGGTAATTTTTAACATCAAAAATGGTATAAGTTTCAGAAGCCTTCTTTCAGGCTTGTGTTGTCCATTACAAGACTGCTTTTAGGCACCTTTTTTTCAGCCATCGAGTAAATACGGTGTTAGCCTTAAAATCTGCAAACTGATGAGAAACATACCTAGATAATAGTAAATACTTTTTAATTGTACAGCAATTTTGTCAAGTTATAGTACTGAACTTATTCAATAGAACTTATCTAACTGTACTCGGCAGGGAGCTAATATATACAGGCAACAAAAAAATATATAATTTTACATGATAAAAACACTTTGCAATGAAAAACTAAAATAGGTATTTTGTGTAAAAAATTATTTTAATTCAATTTCTTAGCATTAAATGCAAATTTACAGTATATTAATTCAAAAAAATTATAAAATTCAAATATCTGTAAATAAAGTGAAAAATATTTTTTTTAAGAATCCTAAATAGCAAATATTTTAAAAATAACAAAATCAATATTAACATGAGCTCTATGATGATTTTTACAATACTGGATAAAAGTACAAGGCTTTATGACACATCAAAAAAAAAAAGTCTTAAATGATTATGATACAAAATAAACATTCAGAGTTAAAATGAAAACTTTTTAACACTCACCAAATGTATAACAGAATCAAAAATAATTTTCACATGAAAGTTCTTTTCTAATAAAATTTTTTTGTATATAGAGGGAGAAAAAAATTTCCAGTACTTCAGCAAAACATTTGGACATCAAACTTATTATAAATCAAAGGCTACATTTATACAAGCAAATTCAAAAAATATATATTGAAAATTACTTTATTCACAGTTTACATGAGCACCTGCATCATCATTAGTGCTCAATCAATGTGAATTATAATCTTTAAAATGCCAGTAAACTTTCATACAATACTTGAGATGTTAGAAACTGGATTCGCTACTTAACCAAGGCAAAGTAATCACACAGGAAGAACAGAACGATTACTTCTCTAATCCAAACTTTAGAAAAGTCCAAATGAATATTTTTCAAAATCAAAAGAATTTTAAATATTCATGTAATTAATTGGTTAATAAAAAAACGTATATATATGGGTTTTAAGTAAAGTGAGGATTATGCAAAATTCAACAAAAAGTAGAATTTCGCACAATTTCCTCGATAACTGTTGTCCAAATTAATAATACGAAAATTAGACATATAAAATCAGCAGGAAAAAAAACATGGAATTTAGCCACAATCTAATTCTGAAAATATTATCATTAAAATAGGCAATTTATAATTTACACAAATATGATAAAACTATCATGAAAGGTGCTAATCTTTTAATTATGTACTTGTAATTTGTCTGAAATGTGAATAAGCCTCACAATATGATAGAATGAGATCATTTCTATTCACATATCAATATAACATTGGAATATCATGCAAATGTATAACATAGGAATAACATGCAACATGCATTGGAAAACATACAAATGCATTCTTATGCTTGTCACATTTAAAAAATTTAAAAAAAGAAATAAATTTCTGAATTTCTGATTTAATATAGGATGATTTGAAGGCACAGCTTTGAGGCAGAAAAAAAATCAAACATACATCTATATTATGGATCTGAGATAATACGAACAGGCAAATATCCTTATTAGTTAATTTGGATTAATGAGTTTATACTTGAATTTCAATTGTTCTTTTAATGAAAATAATAAGACATTAAAAATATATACACTTTGTCTTAATAAAATAAAAAATCTTATACAGCATTGTTCCTTGTCTCGAATGTTTATAATATAAAGACAATAAATACTTAGATTTATATGAAATACTTAAGGAAGGAATATTAACATAATACAATTGATCATGTAAAAAATATGAATAAATTTCAGCAAATGTTATTTAAGTATTTAAAAAAATTCTAAAACCAAACCAAAAATGGGCTGACAAATATGGATATGTTTAGAACACCAAGTTAACAATATTTTTTTTTTTTCACCTCTTAGGTGGTATACAGGTTTGCATCATGCATTTATACTTAAGAATGAAATTGTTACACAAAAATATAAAACAATCTGTTTGAAACTGCAACCCAAAGAACAGAACGATAAAGGCATCGACCTTCGAATTTGTATTTGAAACACAACTATTTATGTATCAGTTCATTAAAAAAATTTAGTCAAATAATCAGCTTGAAGGAAAATTTAACATGTTTAATTAACCTAGATAATTTAAACTTTAGCTAATTAAAAGTTGTTTACAACATTAATTTGCTAAATAAGCTATCCATTAGTAAAATCACAAAATAAATTAACTAATAAGTTATTAGCTTAATTTCAACAATATCCACTATATATTTACAGATATAATTCTGCCCCTAGGCCACGGAGAATGCTTACTAGCACGTCAAATTTTATCTTAACAAAACATGTTGCTGTTTTGTTAATAATTAATTAGTGTAAAAAGAAGGAAAATTGAAATATAGTATATACACAAATAAGTAATAAAGTATTAATGATCAGCACAAAAACATTTCCACATATAAAAAGCTACAATAAATGACATTTTTTTAGTCATCGTCATCATCGTCAAGATCAATAATTTCTGGTTCATCGTTATCAGTTATATCACTATAATGATTATCAAGTGAATCATCTGGATTCCTTATAAGGGAATAAAAGTCAAAATCTAATTGTCCAGAAGTAGAAACTCCATCTCCGGTTATGGATTTCACAGCATTTTTCGTTTCTTGGAATGAAGAATTTGTAGTCGACACAGATGACAGTGGAACAGTGTCCACAGCCGTTGATGGGCCAGAATAGGTAATAGGAGGAAGGTTACTTATACAATCAATATCAACATCTATATCTAAAGTAACAGGTTCATGCTTTTCAACTGGAACGAATGATGGTAGTTCTGTTTTGGATGTAGAAGGCTTGAAAGGATCACATTCTTTTGCTCCAGTTCCTGTTGATGCAAATGGTCCCTTATTGGAAGAAGCTTCTATGATGATTGGCGAATCAGGATCAGACTGAATTCTAGGAGTTTTTGACTGAGGGGTTATTAAAGGCCATGAATCTTCAGTGTCACTATCAGAATCCAAATCAATAACTTCAATGGGTCGTTTTGGTTTAGGAGCACTAGAACTACTTGCCTTAGGAGTTGCATCAATAGTTTCACTGATTGGAGGAGTTTTCTTTACTATTGGCATAACAGGGGTCCAAGAACCATTTTCATGAAACTGTACTTCATTGCATTCTTCAGGGGCTCTGGATATTATATCCAAAAAAAGCCCATCAATGGCTAAATCTTTAAAATTTGCCGGCTTATCACAAACTGGACAAATCCACTTAGGCTTTTTCTCATTCATTTGCAAATAGAGAGTTGCATCAAAACATTGCAAATGGGCACAAGTAAGGGCCCGGCACGGAAGCCGCATCTTAATTTTGCCCAGAGGGCACATCAAAGAGCCCCTCAAACTCATTGTCGCAATTTCAGAGTCTCGATCCTGGCACAACTTCTCTTTTATCAAAGCAGTTGTGTGATCTGGATTACGCACTCCATTATCTTTTAAACGTTTGATTAGAGTTATTGAAGATAATCTTTGAACTAAATTAATTGCAAACACATTGGGTTTGCCATTGTTTGCTGCCCAAGAAATGTTAATTATGTTATTTTCAGTATCAGATCTCTTAATTAAAGTAGTTATATCAATTGGCCTCTTTGGTCGTTTTGGTTCAACTCCAGGTCTATTAGTTGGAATAGGAGTAGGCAATGTAACTAATCTATTATTAACTCGGACACATATACTTGGTGGAATTTCATCATCCTGTTCAGATGTTACATCTAAAGCACACATGCGCATTTGAACTTGAACATCAGGATTTCTATCTAGCTGGCTGAGCTGTATAGGAGTAAAACAGAACGAATATTCTCTTTCTCTATATTTTTCATGGTGTAAAACAATCAAACTAGTTGGTCTGATGAGATTAGCTAATACATCATAAAATGGTAGTTCTTTGAATTTCAAGTCAGGACTTAGAGGATACTGATTGTACATATCCATGGCTCCACTAAGATTTGGAGGCAAGATTTTTGAAGGAGGCATCATGTCAGCCATGGGTGTAAGCATAGGTCCACGGCCGGACATAGGATTACGGTTTGAAATCATACCACTGCGACTAGACATAGACCTATTGTTCATAGGATAAGTAGATTGATGTCGAGAAACATAACTTGGAGCAGAAGACTCATTTACAGTGCCTAATGGGTGTATATCTAAGTCCGTATGTCCTCGAGGAGTAGAAAATTTATAAGCATGAATTTCTCTAATTTTAGCTAAAATTGATTCGGAACGCAGTTTAAGCAATTCAAGAGCTCGCTGTTGCAATTCATTCTTCTTTCCCATTTTATTTCGTCCAGCAAAATGTAAGAGAGTTTGTAGATCTGAAACTCTTAGTGAACGGATCATTTTGTCGTAATCCGCAAGAGTAAGCGAAGCCATAGCCATTTTAATTGTCAATCAAAATTTAACGAAAAATAAACAAAAACTTACAATACTACCCTCATTAGAAAGATAGTAGATAATATACGTTTAAAACACATAACTTAATGTTTTCTAAATATCCAAAGCAAACAAACACACTAGACAACAGACAGAATTTGAGTACTTCGATGGATTGCCAACAAATAAAATATAAATATTTTATTAACACACTTTTTTAAAACTGACGTCATAGAAATAAAAGGTATATTTTTGCTAGATGTGAAAAATGCACAAACTGAGATTAGCCAAAAATATTATTTATTTAAAAATGCCACACAAGAGACACATTATTGTCAATCAAAATGGGCTGCTGGTGGCGTAGAGCAGAACTCTCTACCTATGGCAGTTTTCCCCAGTAGCGTGTGGAGAGTCATAGAGGAAGGAAGTACGTTATAGTTTCTCTCTTGATTTTCATATTCACCTCGTTTTCTAAATAAATAAACAAACAAACAAACAGCTAGCTAAGCGGAACCCAGATAGCAAAGTAAGGTTTATTTTCACTAGACAAAAACCCTTTCATGTATACCTAAAAAGGTTTTTTATGCGGTTTGCGTGTAAACCGTCTAACCTTAAAACGAGGTCTGTGGCAACCTGCTCTATTCTACGCACATTACCCTAATCCAAAACCTTGGGAAACAACCTTTTTCTTAACAACAATAATTCGAGGTCGTCTTAATGTTTTCAAGCTTGAAAAAAATCCTTAAATAAAGCCTATCTTAAGGTGAATATTACCTTAATTTTAGGTAATTATAAGGTTTCTTTTTGCAACGTTTTGTATACCCAGCTAAAATAAACCTTTTCATGCGATTTTTGCGTCAATGCAATTTGATCCTATTTCTAGTGTGACGTCAGCTTAAACGTCAATTGGCGTCACTCCCAGAGGTCAGGGCTGCCAAAAGTTAGCTAAAATTTTTAAAATGGTAGCAAAATTTATATTGAAGATATATTTTCTGTTTTTAAAAAATTATCATTAACTTTTCTTAATCACCATAAAGATTTAAAAGATTATTGCATGTATAGAAATCCGATTCATTCTAAATTCGAGTGATTACGAAGTTAGAAAAGCATCAAATTCCTTTAATGAATAGTTTGCTACCACTTTACTATTTTTGGCGGACCTTTAAGAGCTCTGATAATTTGCAACTATATGTCACATTACGTATATTTCTCTCATATGGATTTTCATTCTGCAAAAAATGAGATATTTTAGTAGGTATAGCAGAAAAAGTAGTTTGCATTTTCTTTTACACATATTTATGCGATAACTTAACATTGACTTTATTCTCTTTAATGTAAAAAAGAAAGAATTTAAGTGATTTATTGCTTGAAGTTCAGAGAAGTGTTAATATTTGATTTTCATCTGTTATAGTAAGAAATTAACCACTAAAAAGTGAAAATCTCAAATATTTCTTTTTCGAGCTAAAAAAAAAAATCTTTGCATATTTCCTTGTGTATTAGAAATTTCTTTCTTCGTGAAATTTATAAATAAAGTTTTTATATTTAAATTTAAACACATTTCTTTTTTACTGAATTTAATGTTAATTTTAATTTCTTACTAAAATTTATAATCACCAGGAAGTCATTAAAAATGATAAAAATTAAGATTTATATGCTAAAATAGTTCAAATTTTTATTCAACAGAATGAGAAAGTTGAAAATATTTGAAAATTTTTCTTCGCAACGCTTATATTTTAAAACAATAAATTGGACACACAGAAAAATTACCTTAATTTTTAAGCATATAACAGGATAAAACAAAAATTAAACATTTAATTCATAGTGCTAACAACTGGCATCAATATTGTTTTCGTTGATATTATGGAAAAGCGCTTTTTTTTTTTTTTTTTTTTTTTTTTTTTTTGTCTAGATAAATGGGACATTTCTTAATATTTTTTATCTATAGAAAATAAAAACCAGTTTTTATATTTTGTAGCTCAATTAGGTTAAAAAATTGTCAAAAACAATTGGATTTCAAATGTAGAAAATACAATAGCAATAAATAGATTTTTAAGCAAATATTTATTCCATAAATAATTGTTGTATCAAATAAAAAAATTATGAATCAATATGAAAATAAAAAATGAAGTTGTTAAACTTTCAGGTCCGATTCAGTACATTCAGCAACTGATGTTATTCCAGCTATCGTTTCGCTATAAAATAAAATGGAAAAATATTCATCAGTGGAATTGAAGCTACACCGTAAAAACAAACAAGCAAAAATCCTGTATTATTATAGAAGTTTACTGATGACCAGAAAATTTCTTCGTGCTACAGGAGGAAAAAAAAAATAGTAACTGAATTTTTTGAAACAAAACTATTAAAAAAATCTTCGTAAATAAGACTTTTTTCTTCCTGCATATCAGATTATACACAGTTCGGTAAAATAAGTCTGTACAGTTGATGTCGAAAATTTAATTTTGATTGTGTATCAAGAGATGGTGTTTGCCATAGAAAATAGAATCACTGTAGTCTTGTCATCTGATGAGAAGCGAGAGAACTTCATGTTCATTATGTGTGCAGTACCGTCTTTACGCAAGGGCACACCCGGACCCGGGCAGTACCCGAGGGCCACCGGCACTCAGGGGTCCCTTCAGAATCTCACTTTGTATAAATTACATTTAAAAGAACTAAGAACAAACAAAATTGCCTTAAATTTTTTTTAAAAAATAAATATATTCTATTGTATAAAGTATGCATTTTGTTATTCTTTCTACTCATAGTGATCGATTATCATGCAAATAATAATAATTTGAACAGTTTATAACCGGGAAAACTTAAAAAGTCAACCGAAATCTATTTTTCTACGTTCCAATAAAGTTTTTATGTGGATTCACTCTTTTGGGGAAATCAAAATGTATTTAAATTTGTATAAGTTATTGCATGTGTTAAAAATGCTTTATTTTATGTATGGGAAGTTTTTTAGTTTGATTTTAAACAGTATAAAATGTTTATTGGTCCAAAAAATTTCTGTGCCCGGGGGTCCTGCATGATATTAAGACGACCCTGTATGTGTGTTCATCATTGTAAAGGCCTGTGGAAAACAGGTTTTGTTGTTCACTGGTCGGAACTAAACAAATAAATATGCATAATAGTTTAGATCGAAACATTTTAAAGTAAATTTTTTTTTGTAGTTTGTATTTTGTATAAAAGGTAATTTTCTGTAGAAATGTCTGTAGGAAAACAACAAAAATCTTTAATAGATTTTTTTAGTGAAATACGAGGAAAAAAGCAGTTGCACAAGAATCTGTGTATGAAATTGTACTGTGACTCCGTTAATAATTTAAACCTGAAACCAATCAATAAAAATAAATAAAAGTTTTCGCGCATCCTGTCCACATACAATAAAATAATAAATCTACTCCCGAGTTTGTTTGCGTGCCTACTTGTGAGACATTTCAGAGCTACAGAATTTAGTTTGATTTTAAATTTCCACACGAACTCGTTAACTTCATAGGGCAAATTTTAAAATTTTGATCGGATTTCATTTTACAGTAATTTTTAGATTTTCAAATATTTTTATAAGATTATCATTAAACTGTTATTAGAATTTTTATTTTAATTTAAATGTTATCTCACATCTAATTAATAAATAATAGCAGGTATTTTTATTACCATTAATGAATTATTAACAATGAAAGAAATTTTCTTAAAAGTATATATAAGTTCAAAATGAAGATAAAACATAGGAAAATTACAGACTAATGAAAAAAGGGGGAAAAAGAAAATTAATAAAAATAAAAATAACAAAAATTGGAAGGGAAAAAAAGGATCAAATTCTTTTAAAAGAAATCATGAAAATAAAGATATAATCTTTTCATCAGCCTACACGATTATATCTGCAAAAAAGAGTGCTTTATTGTGTGTAATGAAAGAGTGTAATATTGTATTAATATAGCCAAAGCAAAATATATCAATACAATAGTGTGAGAAGCATTATTGTATTGATGCATTTTGATATATTTTGTATTGATAATTTTTGAGTGCTCCTCACACTATTGTATTGATATATTTTGCTTTGGCTATATTAATACAATATTAGAAAGCACTCTTTTTTGCAGATATAATCGTGTGGGCTGATGAAAGGATTATATCTTTATTTTCCGGATTTTTTTTAAAAGAATTCTATCCTTTTTTTTCCTTCCAGTTTTTGTTATTTTTATTTTTATTAATTTTCTCCCCCCCCCCTTTTTTTTTTTCTTCTTTAGTCTGTAATTTTCCTTTGTTTTATATTATTTTGAACTTATTTTATGAGTTCTATTTACTTACAGCTTATGCGCAATAAATGAAACTTATTGTATTTCTTAATTTCTTCGTGTTTTTTTGTATTTATCTATTATGCTATATATATATATATATATATATATATATATATATATTAGTTACCTCTAATCATCTTGTAAATGTCAGTCTTTTCAAAAGAGTTTTTGAATTGTCCACTTTTACTTTTTCCAGTTAAACTGTAGCAGATGGCCACCTCATCTGTTATTAACCTTCTATACTCCATTCCACCTTAAGTTGGCACTGAAGGGAAGGGTAGGGAATGTAATACTCCGCCTTTGAAAAGTAGTTCTTCTCTATTTTGGAATTAATTGCAGTTTAAATGCGCGTTCAAATATAAATTAATGTTGTATAATAAGAGAAGTTTATCTTGAAACATACATTCGAAGTTTTTCATGTTTAAATGTATTTAACTTATAAATACCTTCTCAGTAAAGCGAATGTACAAAGAAGAAGGAGGTGTTTTAGTTTGGCGCTGGATTAATTTCCAAGGCCAAGGAATTGGCGCGTTGGCTAAGTTTTTACACTGGTCAGCCAGCTCGTTCCCTTCTCCTTGCCTTTGCTTAAGTGTCCTATCTCTTGTGCAGTTCTTTTTATTTTTCTAAATATTAACCTCATATGTACAATATTTAATGAAAAATTTTCCCCCTTCAGAATGAATAAAAAAAAAGAAATAGACAGGTGAATATTATTAAACTGATGACAGTTGAGCATATTTGCTTTGTAGCTAATTTAACATATGATTTTATTATTGTTTTTTTACGACAAAAGTTAAAATTGTTTTTGCTTTATTCAATCTCCTAAAAGATTCAAATTTTTTGTCTTTTGCGCCATATGTAGCTCTGAAGTATAATTCGCTTTTTGTAGGAGCTTTAATAATGTGATGGCGGAAATTTAAGATTTTTAGTGCTGTTTAATTAAAGGGATTTTTAAATATTATCTGAAATACAAATTCCATAATATAAGTGTAAGTATCGGAATTGAAATAATTTCAAAAAAAGATACATAATATGAAAAAAAAAATTTTTTTTTAACATCGAAAGGTCAATTTAAACCAGTCAATATTTTAATTATTATTTTTGAAATACAAAGCCGAAAAAGCTGAGAAATTCTTTCTCTTATGTAAAAAATATTAAGATATTTCAGTATCTGACAAAATATTTCCAGACTAATTCTACTATACTTAAATAACTAATTATATGGATTTATCTTTTAAGCCACCCGAAAAGATCCTGAAAGGCAACGGAAGATTCTGACATTTTAAAATATGTATTTTCTTTTGAAAAAATGCGCCTAACCACCCAAGTATAATTTCTCCTGATAAGAAATTGTGGATTGAATTCAATTCAGGACGACCCCACAAAAAGTTTGCAGAAGGAACTGTCAACTGTTAAAATATTAAATGAATAACATGATAACCACCAGGACAGGTCAATGAGCTCCTGTTAAGTCTAAGATGGTGGGATATGGTAGCTGAAAATATGGGGGGTGGGCGTACATACAGTACGCGCTTCCTGTGTGGATAATACTAAAAATCCAAGTTCTTTTGTTTCTAAGAAGCAAATATATTTCAGAAAAAAATTATTTTTGAATTTGAATTTTATATATATATATATATATATATATATATATATATATATATATATATATATATATATATATATATATATATATATATATATAAAAGAACAGTAAATATTAAAAGACATAGGCATGATATTTTTCATGATCAATGATCCCCTGCCTATGTTTTTCTTGACTATGCTACCTATGCCTGCCTTGGCTTTTTCGTCCCCCACAAAACACCAATGTGGGATAAATTAATACAAAAGCTATATGCTACGAAAAGTAAGCATATAAAAATAAGTATTTGAAACAACGTATTTATGCGCATCTATGCATTTCCTTTTTTTACTTAGATTTCAGCAAAAGAAAAAAAAAAAAAAACTTTTCAAATATATTTTTTTTCCTATTGTTTACAATTAGTTTATTTTAGTTAAGAAAATCATAAAAAGAAAATCTGCTTTTTAAATACTAATTAAGAAATTAGCTTACAACTAGTATCTAAAATAATAATTATTAGAAATGCTCTAAAAAATCGTGTTCTTTTCTGTATTATGTTCAAAATTTTAGTACGATTCTCGGTTTAAAAAAAAACAAAAAACATCGGCGTTTTGCTTTCTTAAGCGCCAATACTGGCCACTTTCTCTCCTTTTTTTGCTACCTCATCCCTCAACCGACTTAAAGGGTAACCCAGTTTCCATGACAACGTCTGTAATCCGGTCTGCCTACCCTTTTCTCCAGTGCCAACTTAGGGTGGAATGAAGTATAAGAAGATTTGCCTCAGAGGCCTTACAGTCTTTACCATGGCATCTAAACATGAAATCTTTCTAAAAAAAATATAAAACATTTTCAATTCTTTCGTTTTCTGATGGAAATCCAATTTTTTTTTATTATTTAATGAAAAAGTTGTGTATTGAGTCGAAATTTCAGTAAGAAATTACAAAAATGTGAAACGCTCAGTCGGATTAAGTCGGATTTTTAAAGTATTTAATTGATTTTTAAAGTATTTAATTGATATAGAAAACCAAGCAATTTTTCAAGCGAAATTACTTTAGTGAATAGGGTTGGGTAGAGGAAAAGTGTGAATTAGGCAGAAATAGGCCAAAAATAACTCTGGTAAAAAAATTTTTTAATAATTATTATTTTTTAATTAATAATGGTCGAAAAGTTTCCGAATTGTTAGTTATGCAATCTTAATACCCATTTAAAATATGTAATTAAATAATTTAAGGGACGGGATTGCATCCCGATAAGACGTCTGAATTCGCGCACTAGCTAGTCGGAAGTGAGTTAAGAAAACATTATAAATGCTACGTTTGGCAAAACTCAGATTCAAACTATAGTAATACACAGTTTAGATTTTAAAATCGTGATAAGTAGTCTGGAGCGTCATGAGACTCTTAATATGGATATAAATCTCCAATTTGGGAAATATAAATTTTATTTGTTGAGTAAAAGAATACTAAATATTTAATTCTAAATTGACAAAACTATCTTTGAAATTGTCAAAACTATCTTTATCTTGTTTTATGGCTTCCGAGACCGGTACCCCCTGAAGACGTCGGTTTCGGTGGTCATATTTTTTATTATTATTTCCATTGTTTTCTTTATTGCTTCATTTTATTTGTTGATCTACATTTTATATTAATGCAAGTTTAATTAACGTTAGTATTAATTTCATTTTTTAATAGTTATGTAAAGTGTACTTTTTGCTTTTTTTTGCTATGTCTCTGGAATTATTTACATGAATCTTCAGGCAACTCGTACATCCAAAAAATAGTAATAACATTAATAAATTAAAATATTGATAATTAAATTTAAATTATAGTTTCAGTGTTTACTTTTATTGAAATTAAGAAGAGACCATGAAAATCATTCAATGTCCCTTAGGTTGTTTCACCCAAGCATAAATTTAAGTTTTATATTCCTAAGTTAAATGTTAATGTTGATCTTAAAAGAAATATCAATACTTAAATTAAATACTTAATAATGAAAATGAAATACTATCAAACAATGTACCTACTTTTTTTTTGTTGCAAAGAAAAGCAAATATCTTTAACTGGAAACAAAATAACAGAACATCAATAAAACTGAAACTCCAATTTCAACTTGAATCGAGCAAGCCAACTCCAAGAGTGCAAATGATCACCAGCAGTAATATTAGTGCTATGTTGCGCAAGACGTAAGCAGCAGTTTTTAAGACAGTATTATGAGATGGAGGGGAATTAGGTTTACAATAATTTTCTTAAGTTAAATTTAGTGAGATTATTTTTTTTCTTTCCTTTTATTTTTATTATTATTTTTAATCGAATGAGAATTTTGAAGTTTGAACATTAAGCATTGCCTTGAAGTTTCAGTACAGTAAAGCTAATAGAAGTTTTTCAAATTTTTCAAAGAACTTTTTTTCAAATTTTATTTATTGCTTTTACATTTTAATTTTATGTATTTTAGATGTATAGTTGTTAACTAATACAAATAAGACGTTAAAAGGAAGAGTAGAGATTTAAAAGAATATCTTCAGATTTTTTAAACGACTTGAGTAAAATTTAATGAAGCAGACTTTTAGCCTCCCCCCCCCCCTTAGAAAAACGTGTTTTTCTTTATAGCAGTTCCTTTTACATTTTTTTTATAAATTTTCTTTATTTATTTTCAACAGTGTTTTGTTGAAAATGTATGTAAAAAAAAATTTCACTCTAAAAAACTTAGGCAAATTATCAGCAATGGTTAAACATTTACGTACCTGCTAACTCATAAACTTGTTAGAGAAAACATTTTACATTGAAAATTGTTTGATTGTTAGTTTGACAAATTTATTTTAAAATTATTTGTATAATCTCTACGTTCAAATAACATATCTACAAGACCTTCTTGTAATTGAATAATACCAAAACTAAACATTCAAACAATTAGTTATTTACATTTCATATAAATGATATTAAATACAGTTCTTCATGCCTATACCTTTTAATTTTGAATCCAATCTAGGAGACAATGGAATACATTGGTCAAGTATTAGGACCATCTTGTGCTTTGATGAAAAATTGCTGAAATAAAATTTCACCACATTTGCGTTCATGAAGTCTCTCACTGTTAACCCGACGTCAAAGGGATCTCTCACACTAGGATGAGTTGGCCACTTGCGTCATTTTTTGTCGCTGCTGGTAGATTGGGGCAGACCATCAGTTATATAAAAATCAACTAGTCACCGTCCAGAATTGGGTGTCGATTACAATAGTAATTCATTCCAAATAATGATTGTACAAAAATAAATTACTAGTAATTATAAACGATTACAAGCATTAATTACGTCAGAAAAATGTTAATACAATTTAATTACCGATTTTGTTTTCGATAAAGAAAAATAAGTTCCTGGCAATACTTTTATAAATAAATAAATTTTATTCTTCAAAAATAAATATAATCAGCATTTATAACTTTTTAATTTCAAAGTTAAATTGTAAATAAAGTTCTAAAAATGATCACTATATGAATAAAAAATAAGATATATAAACATACAGATACATCCACTAATGCACTTAATATCTTTTCAACTCTACCAAGTGAAATAGCGTTGAAAAATTCAACCTAATAACATTGATCTCAAAAACTGCAATTGATATTATTTAAATTCTATACAGTGTGCAAAAAATAACCGGACAACCCTGCATAACTTTTGATATAATTATCAGATCTTCCCGTTTTAGGACTCCATCTAAATATTTCGAGGGAATAAACTCAAAAATGCTAATTATTTAGTGCAGACGATATTTTAAGATATGAAATCAGACACAAAATCGTACTTTCTCTGAATAAAATTTTTTCCCCACAATAGATTTGGATTTCTGACCCCAAAAATCTAGAGGGTAGCCACAATCAGGGAAATATATGGTCTAAATAGTTTGGACAGGAGAGCGATCCAACGGTTAATCCCCATAATGCTAATTTTATTTTTTGCGTATTTCACCATATTTCAAGAATTTTTTCAGCGAATTGAAAAATATTTGCACACAATTATGAAATTCGTTTATCCATTATGTTATGGAAAAAGTATATTTTAGTAAATATTTTTATTATTATTTATTATTTTATTAAGTAATAGTCGGAAAAAATTTAAATTGTGAGGTATGTATTTTTTAAATCATTTTAAAATAGGTAATTTTACATGTGAAATACAAAATTTGAGCAAAATCGATTGAATAGTTTCTGAGAAATCGAATTTTAAATACACGCAGGAACAATTCGACCGATTTAACTCAATTTTGTATTTTGCCATATAAAATTACATACATTAAAATTTAATAAAAAGTTGTATGCCTCACAATTCAAAAATTTTCCAGCTATTATTTAATAACATAATAAAAAATAATAAATGTCTACAAAAAATTCTTTTTTGCGTGCAATTATCTTTAGATAAACGAATTTTAAAATTATGTTCAAAAAGTTTTCAATTTGTTTGAAAAAATCTCGATATATGGCGAAATATGCAATAAGAGAAATTAATATTGAGGGATCCAAACTTCGGATCGCTCTCCTGATCAAACTATGTGAACCATATTCCTCAGATTGTGGCTACCCTATATTTTGGGGGTTCAAAATCTAAATACGTCTGAAAAAAGGTATGTTTATTCAGAGAAAGTAAGTTTTTGTGTCTGATTACGTAAGTTAAAATATCGTCTGCACTTATTAATTAGCATATTTGAGGTCACCCCTTCGAACCGTGGTCTGTTTCTTATTTTGCGCACTATACAGCGAGTTTTGTGTACAAAAATTTTTTAAATTCACTCCAAAGATATGATGAAAAAAAGTTATGGGTCTAGGCTTTGAATCTACCCAGTTTTAGGAGGGTACCAGCTTGTCAGGGAAATAAAAGCGGAAGGTGCGCAATGCTGATTTTATTGTCACCATCACGACGTTATAGTCACAAAACGTGGAGTTTTAATCTCGATGACCCTCTACTTCACAAGGGACTGTTGGGCGAATTTTTCGTATATTTTTTTTATCGAATATTTTAAATAAAATTCTCTTGGTGCGGATATTTTATTGCTATACCATAATTAGGTCTGCAATAAGGAAAAATGAACGAGAAAAGGCCACACATTTTAAAGGAACCGTTACGCATAGGACTCCTAAAGCCAAATTTGAAGAAAAAAAAATTACAATTTCTAAAAAAAAATATTGAAGATTAAATTGAAATTTTTTAAAAATTTTATTCATTTTTTAATGAGATTATTCGAATGAAAAGTTTCGAAATATTAACGATAACTTGTATTTGTTGTGTCCACATTTTCTTAAAAAGGCAAAACTCGAAAACTGCTAAAATATTTCTCGTTATTACAGGAAGGTAAAGACTAGATATGATTCAGATTAAACGGAAATGTCTTCCAAACTTTTTTAATCTAAACCGTGACTACGAGAAAACTTTAAAAGAAGGTTTTCGCAATGTACTTTTGCAGACCTTAGAAAACAATCCAAAAACATGGTCTTATACTCGTTTAATTGCTTTCCCTTAAATAAGGGTTTTTGCAAAATATTTTCTAATTATTTATTAATATTTTCACTGGAAAGGTTAATATTTGCCTTATTTCGTTTCCTTGGAAAAAGGTTTAAGCTTTATATTTCTTCTGACCTTATCATGACAACAAACAAAAATGAAAAAATAAGGGTTGCCATTTGCTTATTTTTTAACCCAAGAAACAATATTTTTGAAAAAAGCTTTAAAAATCATTTAGTTTTCTTTTTAGGATAAAAGGTTGGAAATTGCAATATTTTTGCTTTATTGAAAAAAGGTTTTTACTGCAAACCTTTTCGTGACAATGAAAAGAAACTTCGGGCACAACGTTGTCGTAAGGTTACATGCTTTCTGGGAAGTAACTTCACCCGGTCCGTACGAACTTCCACTACATCGCTATAACCTTCTTATTATTATGTTTTGCATTAGATTTCCAAACATTGTTGGCGTTTTCTCTTATCTTGATAACTTTTATTAAATCGAAATGAGCTTTTCCTATTATCACAAGTTGAATGATGATGTCAATAAAAATAATATAAAAAACATATTATAGAAAAAATAATATTCAGTTGTCTGATCTTTTTTCTGGAGAGTTATTTTAAAGTTTAAAATATGAAATACAATTAAGTTTTTAAAAGACACTGATGGTCTCTAGCAGTTAAATATTAAGTTAAGATATATTTACTTACTCATGGCATTCTAAAAACATGCACAGCTTAATAGTTGTAACTTTTAGATTTGACATTAAAAGAAGTGCAAAATGTGGCTTTATTGACAATTTGTAACAGAAATTTTATTTTCTTCAAAAAATTTAATTTCATAATGGAAATAATTTTTTTTTCTTAAATAAAAGCAATATCTTCAATTTCCGCACGCAAACAAAAAAACAAGAGATGTGTTACTTCATGAAATTTTCTTAAAATGCATTAATTTTATTTTTCTTTAGGAAGTTTAATTGCTTAAAGCAGGGGTGGTCAACACTGAGCATCTTGTGCACCACTTTTAGTGTAAAAAATCTTGGCAATTATTAATATAAATTTTATGTCAAGTCAATAAGTGCTACCTTGCTAATGTTGTTCATTGAATTATTGCACGTACTGAGAACTGCATTAAACATAGTTCTAAAGAAAAGCCTCACGGAAATTTAAAAAAATATTTTTATTGAAAAGAGGAGACGAGGGAAGGGAGAAGGGCCAAAGACATGAAACCGGTCTCTCCGCAGATGGCGTATTCGAACATTGCGATTGCCAATACAAGACAAACCATTCAAGCCAAGATAGTTTCGAAAAGCGACGCGCCATTACTATACTCCATTCGTTGCACTAGTAGTTGGTGTAGTCATAATTTTCGCGGAATTTTTCTTTTCTTAACACGGCAATCAAGAGACTCGCACTCTTTAATTTTTTTCATTTAAATAATAAGTAAATAATATTATTTTTCGAGATGATTATTATTTTTTTTTACTTTTGCCTACTTTGAAATAAAAATCATGCAAGCATATCAAAAACTAACGTGGATTAACCCATTTTAGGCCAATGATAGAAATTTTATAAAATGCAGTATTATTATTCCATTGAAATATGTTTAAACTACATTCATTAAGGCAAAAAAATAAGTTTCGTGCATGAAAAATAATATTTTATTTAAGAATTAAAATAGTGCGTATGCGTATCATTGGCCAGATCAATGAACAATTCGTTTAGTTCAACGCTTACATTTTTAATGGAAACATTCGAAACATTTTGAATGCAAACGGTCTTTGCATTTGACGCATAAATTAATTATGTGGTTTTAAATCGTCTGCGGGCTTTTTTTTCCACGCCCATTTATTGTATGTCCGATTCTATCAGTCCGTACGTCTATTGGTAGAGCTGCGGAAAATGGGTGACCTTAGTTCGGACGGGTAACTTGTAGTGTACTTTCACCAGATGGATTGTTCTTGGATTCAGATATTAATAGGGCAATAGCTATATAAGATCTAAAGTCTATACATGAGATTTTTGAGCTAGTGCATCTTCCAGAAATTTACTCCACTACAGAATAATGTTAGTAAATAATGGCCCCCACCATTTCTTACCTTGATGTGGTATTTAGCTATGGCATTGTCATTCTACACCTCCCATGTGCCTATTGTACTCCGAAATAACGTTGAGTTGTGAAATCCCAACTTCCTTTCTTAGGGTGTGATGGCTCAGGGGATAGAGCGTTCGCCTTCCAGTGAGGTGAACCGGGTTCGAATGCCTGCGATGGTTGGTTGGTAAGATCCCGGTCCCAGCTTGCACCGACCACAGTGCTGACATGAAATATCCTCAGTAGTAAACGGATCATGGTTTAGAGTCCCCTTGCCGTCAGACTAACCGTGGGAGGTTCTCGTGGTTTTCCTCTCCATGTAACGCAAATGCGAGTTAGTTCCATCAAAAAGTCCCCCACAAAGGCAAATCTCCTCCAATACTTGATCGAGGAGTTCCCTTGTCTTCCCATTAGTAGTCGTAAACCCAAAAGTTGGCTGTTCAACGACGATTATAAAATAAAATAAAAATCTAAGAGAACAACCGTTTTAAGCGATTCGAGGAGGTTATTACCTCAAGTATGCTAATTAATTTGTGCAAACGATATTTTAAGTTACGATATCAGACACAAAAAAGTACTTTCGCTGAATAAACATAATTTTTTTTATGGATTCAGATTTCTAATCCCTAAGTATAGGTCGTAGCCGCAATCTGGGGAATGTGTTCCTCAATAGTTTGGTCAAAAGAGTGATCCAAAGTTTGGTTCTTGTAATATTATTTTACTTTTTGCTTCTTTCGCAAATATCTTGAGAATTAAGTGAATCGGAAATTTTTGGCACACATTATAAAATTCGTTTATTTAAAGATAAAAAAATAATTTTCAATAATTATTGAGTAATTTTGTTATTTTATTTAATATTAGTCGAAAGTATTTTGAACTATAAGGTATATATATCCTCCACAAAGGCAAATTTCCCCTAATACTTGATCCAGGAGTTCCCTTGTCTTCTGGATCGGGTTCAAAATTACAAGGATACGGAGTTGAACATTAGAAGCCGTGAACCCAAAAATTGGATCTGCTGTTAAACAACGGTTATGAAAAAAAACAAACTTTTCTAACTTTGCAACTGCATCGTTTGGTATTTACAAGGGCCAAAATGTTACCGTTGTTCAAATATTCTAATAATTTTATGATGATTCTTGTAGTTTCAATGCATATTAGTTATTGTTGAAATATGTTGAATATTTCAAGGGGCCGGCATGTTCGGTCTTAAGCGAAACGCCACCTGTTGTAATTGTTTCGAACTAGTGAGTTGCTCTTGAACTCTTGTTTGAGCCAGTCGTGGCTACCATTGCAATAGTACAATGATTTTGGTTTGATTATTTACGACTGTTAAATAAAGTATTGCTTGTTAAACTTCTAGTATTCAATGAACCAGCGCATTGTGTACAATCGTGTACATGATAAAGTGATCCTAGTAGAGCCGGAGACGTAATACTTTCGAACTTTCGGCTTGTTGTGGAATGCGTAGTTTCATTTCGATTTCTTCATAATGAGCAGTAGTGGCGAAGAAGACAAGAAATCTGAAAAGACTGTGCTTAGTCGCAGAAAGGGTTATTTAAAGGTTGAATAACCAAATTAGAGACATTTGTTCGTGAGAAAGCCGAAACAGCTGGACTATTATTGCTTCAATGCAAATTAGAAAACGTTTTGGATACTTGTGATAAACTAGAGAAATTAAAATTGGATTACTATGCCACTCTCAATGAAAAAGATTTGCCGAATTTTGAAGCCGAAACAGACAATTTAGAAGAATCTATAGAACATATAAAGGTAAGCTTGCAAACCTTTATAGTACTTAAGTTTCAACATAATGAAGTTAGAGGCAATGATTCTATTGTAACTAAAATGAATTTGAAGTTGCCAGATATTAATTTTCCTACATTTAATGGACAAGTTGAGCATTGGTCAAGCTTTAAACAACAATTTGATATCTAATAATTCTTCATTGTCTGATTTACAAAAGTTGATTTATTTGAGATCATCGCTTAAGGGCGATGATAAACATATAGAAACTAGTGAAGATTCATTTGAATTTTCACTAGTTTCACAATGTTTTAACTGATAGATATGAGAATAAGCGTATTGTGGTAAATAGTTATATTTCTAATATTTTGAAAAGTTATCGTGTGATTCTTTTAAAGACCTAAGAAATCTTATTGATGTGTTAAACCGTAATGTAATTTAAGAGGTTTAAAACTTTTGAAATTAGAAAGTAACGAATTATGTTATCAATTGCTAATGAATATTATTCTACAAAAAGTAGATAAAAATACACGTGAGGAATTCGAAATGTCTCTCACAACTTCTGATTTGTCCGAATGGGATAAGTTTTTGGACTTTCTTCATAAAAGAGCTCAGTTATTAGAGAATTTACAAGGTGTGCAGCCAGATCAATCGAAACTCCATCCCGTAAATAAAAGTAAATCTTTTATTCTAAAATCTAGTTTGAAATGTTTGTTGTGTAAAAAACCGCATGAACTGCATAATTGTCCATTATTTTTGGATCTTTCCCCTTTAAAAAGGTTTGAAGAAGTTAAAAAATTAAGGCTTTGCATTAATTGTTTTGGTAGTAATCATAAACTTTCTAATTGTTTTTCGAAAGTTTTTTTTATTTCCAATGGCAGGGCATAAACAAGAAATAACACAGAAAACAAATGCAAAGACAGTACATAAACTAAAAAGAATGACCGAAGTCATTGCCCTAAAAGTTCTCTGGCTTGCCAATAAAGCGACGATTCAGAGCCGGAATGCAATGCAGCACAGCGGCGGAGGTGGGTCCTATTCATGGGCTCTGTCAAGTTGCAGAGCGGACAGTCAGGTGAATTTAGAATACCGCTAATCCTTATACGGCTAAGTGGTCTACAGCTTTCGGCATGTTTTTCGAAAGTTTGTTATAAATTTTGTAACTGTAAACATCACGATTTACTTCATAGAGATAATTCTCGCCCGCTTGAGACAATTAAATCAAGTTCAGATATGCCAATACAGTGCCCCACCCTGACGCCAAATGTATTAAGTAATATTTCTGAAGCCGGTGAAATTGCTGACTCGGAGAAATCGAAAGAGAGTAATAGCGTTTCCCACGAATTCTCAACTCATAGTCTGAATAGTAATAAATTAGTTCTATCTACTGCTTTAATTAACATCTGGAGTCCGCTTAAAAATAAATATGTTTTAATTAGAGCATTGTTGGATAATGGCAGTCAATCGAATTATTTAAATTCTGATACTTGTTTTGATTTGGGGTTGAAGCGAGAAAAAATAAACATCTCTGTTAGTGGATTGGGAGAGAATAAAATGAATGTTAAGTGGAAGGCGACTTCTTTGATTTGTAATAAGGAATTATCTTTTTCTTCGTGGGTTGAATTATTAGTAATTCCTAGAATTACGGGCTTGATTCAATCGACTCTTATTAAAATTAGTGAGCATTTAATTCCTGATCGTGCGTTATTAGCTGATCCAAATTTTGAGATACCGAGTAAAATAAACATGTTTATAGGAGCTGAGCTCTTTTATGATATTATAAAGGAAGGAAAAACCAGAGTTTCTCCTAGTTTGTTATTCCAAAATTCTGCTTTTGGTTTGATAGCAACAAGTAAGGTTCATAAGAACAATCAATTTAAATTCCTTTTGCGGTTTAACACATACCTCTGAAAATATTGAAGATGTTTCGTCAGATATGCTTACTGGTGAAGAAGAATATTGTGAAAACCATTTTTTAAAAACTCGTTAGCGCAACGAATGTGGTAGATATGTGGTTCAAATGCCAGTCAAAAAGGATCCTCAATGTTTAGGTGATTCAAAGAAACTAGCTTTAAAGAGATTGAATAATATATATAGAAAGTTAGACTCTAATCCTGAACTTTGTAACTTATATAAAGACTTTATGCTTGAATATCAAAATTCACGACATATGCAGCTAGTTGACACCGATATTAATGTATACGCTAGTTATTATATTCCCCATCTTGGCGTCCATCGCCCTGACAAAACTATCACAAAATTGCATGTCGTTTTTGATGCTAGTGCGCAAACATCGAGTGGTGAATCACTTAACTCCATACAAATGAAGGGAGGCGTGCTTCAGGATGATTTATTTTCAATTATGTGTAGATTTAGGAAACATCCTGTAGCCTTTACGGCTGATATTAAAGGTATGTTTCGCACTGTCTTAATTGCTGAAAATCAACGAGACCTACAAAGAATATTGTGGACATTGAATAAAGATGACGAAGCTAAAATTTACAAGCTTCCTACTACTAGCTCCACGATAATTTGTAGCAATGGCGGGTCGCTTTCCGGACCTAGTTTGGCGCGAGTGATTTGTCTTGTATAAAATGTCTCTGCTAGCAAATTTTACTTTGAACATTTGCGGATTACTGTATTCGGTCTGGTTTAAATTTTCTGTCTGTCTGTCATTTAATTTTTCAATAACTCAATAAAAGTGAATTAAAATTTCACCGTAGTTATTGTTTGAGAACATCATAACATGATTTTGGAGTTATCAATATTCGTTTTCAGCTAAGTTAAACGGACTAAGTCAACGTTAAAATGAAAGATCACGTAAGTATATTTATATTATTGAATGGTGCACTTTTTCAAACTTAGACAACAAAAAAAAAGTTGTAGCTTGGAAGTCTAACGACGAATATTAATTGTCACCCTACCTGTACTTAGCTTTATACGGTTATCCATTCTTAAGTAAAAGTAATAAGAACAAATATATTGGAAGAGCAGAAAATATAGGATTTAAGAGGTAATAAAAATGTAAATTAGTGGTAGAGAAGAATCGAAATTAAATATTGGTGATAAATGTATTATTATTATTTTTCTTTTCTTTTAAAGGCATTTTTATACCACTAGATTGTTAGTACTTTTTTGAAGAAAAAAAATTATAAGAACACGACACGACTGAAATTTCATGCGTATAATATATATAGAATATTATATAATATGCTGTTTAGAATGTACTGAATACGAAAATGTGTATTACAGAAAGTTCTTAAAAAGTTGTTTGCCTCTTGATAGCTTTCCGCAGAATTTTGGCAAGTTGTTTGTCTTTTCAGTGTACTACTTACAAAAGCCAAAGACAGCTGGTGGGGGGGGGGGGGGTGAAACCATTGATAAGCAGGCAGAAACTCCTAAAAGGTGGCACATGAATATCGAAACAAAGAACACATATACCAATTTAAAATTTTGAGTTTAATGTATCTTTCTATTTTTTATTATTATTATTATTTTTTATAAAATTCCTCTTCAGAAATGAGGAAATTGATTTGATTATTATCTCTATAAATTTATTCAAATTTTCATCATATTTTTTTCTTTTTGTAACTAACAAGCTTTTTTTTATATCTTTAATCATCGACTTCACCAATGTAAAAAGTGTATTCAAACATTTCAAGTTAGTAAAACTTGCAGATTTGCTGATGAGTATAAATTTATATCAATCAAAATTTTATGTGCAACTGGGTGTTTCATTATGATTACCTTTAATGTGAAATTTGAAAAACTAAAAAAATAGAGCAAAAAAGTAAACACATTGGCTCTTACAAATCTATATTTTAGCGAAGAAAGAACAAAAATGCCATGAAAATTTAACAAATTACAGTTGAGGAAAGCGTATTTAAACACCTACATATTTCAAGTGGGTTAAAATGTAGAAAATATTTCTTGATCGTATCACTTTCGAAATACATGCAGGAGATTTCGGTGGTGATAGAAGGACGATATAAACAAAAATATTTTTTTTTCTCCATTTAATCGACTTAAAATACATAGTTTTGAAAATGTTTATGTTATTGTGTATTTTATCTATGATATAACGAAGTGAAGAAATACATATTTATCCACAATTTCAACTTTATTCATATAGAATGCCAGATTCAATTGCAAATAAGTTTCAGTCAATAACATTGAATAAGATATAACAATTTAAAAAGATACACGTCATTTTAACTACATCAACGAGCCTAATTTAAGTAATTTCATACATACAATCATATATTTTTTTAATGACTGGCGCTTATACATTCAAGTAAATTAAAGTGGCATGATTTTTTTTCTTCCTATTTACAACGTTTCTTAAAATCATCTTTTCATTACCCTTCAATTAATCAGCCCTGATCATTGAAAATTACCGAAATACAATAGAAAAATGGACGAAACTTTACATCTCACTGATTTGACGAGTCAGTTGTTTTGTTTTTTTAGCACATATGGGAGGTAAATCTACAACTAGGGTGATTTATATAAATTTTTAACTCACTTCTAAATTGTAGGTTGAAAAAAAATCAAAATGAGTCTAATACATATAAATATTTTCTTATATTTTCACAAGTTGATTTTAAGTAGGTTCCTTTATTGTGCCGTCCAGGGGCACTATAGTGGACATCCGACGATATTTCATCCCCCCGTAATTATCGTATCGTAATTATTTTATTTAGTTTAAAATAGTAGTTCGATAAGAGCCGTGGGGGCTTAGTGGACAGAGACTTCGCCTCCTAATGAGGTGACCAGAGGTTCGAATCCCAGAGGCTGTGGGCTCATACGAATTTTGCTTCTCGCTCACATTGACCACGGAACTGACCATATCATTGTAGTCAGGCTAATCATGAGAGGTTTTTGGGGTTTTCCTCTCCATGCAAGGCAAATTCGAGTTAGTTCCATCAAAAAGTCCTCTATGAAAGTTAGTTTGACAAAATGTTTGATCCAGGATGCAACCCATCCGGGATTAATCTAACGTAAAAAGATTTCATGCAACATAAATACAAATTTTTTTTCTAAGCATTCTAAAGCATTTGATTTCCAAACGCTGAGTTTAGAACAATCCAAATAAGTCAACACTTTGGAAGGTCAACTATTAATTAGACAACAGTTTTATCTATTTCTACTATACTAACTACTATGCCATAACTACTGTTATGACATAATTCTATCATTTTACAATGCGTATAATTTCTATTTAAAAAACATTTAGTGTACTGAAGTTATGATTCAAAATATTTGAATTGCTGTAGCATGGTTTTAAATACTTTACTCATTATTTCAAAAAATATAAGATCGATTCAACAATTATTTTTTAAAAGGGCCAAATAGTATTGTATAGTTATAGCATTTTATATTTTGTTTGAATAACAATATAAGCGTTTTTCTTAATATCAAAGAGATGAATTTAAGTTACTATCTTGAATAATTATGAAAGTGTATTGATGAGGGAGTTATTTTTATTATAAAATTATGTCGTTATATATTCTCCACATTCTAATTTTCCTAAGGGTACATTTGAGAATAAAAATTCTTAAGTTAAGTTCTGAGATTTAAACTGACATTAGTAAAAAGTATTTTTTGTAAAATTGAAACCTCGATCAAATTGATAAGATTTTACCTGCAAAGCAGATATTTAAGATTTCAATTCTTTCTAGTGTTAAATTTTTTTTTTCTGAATACAAAAATAGGAAAAAGAAATATTAATATTGAAATTGACTTAATGAAAAAATTAGCTGAATGTGTGCAAAAATTAATTTTTAAATATTCTTAAACTGCAGTTGGAACCATTTACTGTGGTATGTCGAATAAAACTCTCTTTTTTCCAGGAATATTTTTTTGGTAACATCGTTATCCAACAAGAAACTAAAAAAAACCGAGTAGCAGAAAATCATTTTTATTCAATGTCTAAGTTAAACATGATTGCATTCGATTTACGTAATAAGAAAGTATATTTCGTAACATAATGTTATGAAAGTTTTTATTCTATAGAAATTTTCTTTAAAAATATTAATTTTCTATGTTAAATTTATCGTCTGTGTGTTTTTAAATTTGGACATAGCTCAAAATGCGAGTTTTCAAAGAATAGACGAACATTAAAACGAGCGTTTACGAAAGTTGACGCAGCAAAAAAATGAGCCTTTTCAATCCGAATATAAGAGCTGAACTAGGAATTATGCGTTTATTTCTCCTCACTTATTTAAACACGGAGCATAATCATTACGAAACAATTTCCCGTACTTTGGGATCAGGGTGCCAAGGCCTATTACAGTTGTAACTTTTCAAGCGATGCCTTAGAAATGCGTGTTTTGTATTTGGGTATTTCGTCTTCGTATTCAGAACTTTAAGTGATAAAGGGAGTTTTAAAACTCTAAATTTCTATAACGTAAATTTACTACCACTTTACTATAAATTTATATCACGTTAATCTTGTAAAAACAACTGAAGACTTAAAAAAAAAAAAGACTAAGTAAGTGGGTGATATCATATTACAAATTTACTTTGATGCATTAGTTTATTCTTTTAAAAAAAGCAACACTCATGTATGAAGTTTGGAAAACGGAATCAAATGATCTGTCCATTCTCTTAAAAAACCCAGTCCATTTTCATAAACACACAATTTGAACAGTGTCCATTTTCGTAACTGCGCATTTCGAGGTGTGTCCAGATTTAAAAACTCACCGATATTATACTTAGCTTACAACTGGAAAAAATTTTCAAAATCTCCTTTTGTGCAATTTTTAATAACATTTATTGATTATTTATTTTATTAAAATAATTATATTCTTCTTTTCAACACATTATTGTACCCCGATTAAATGTACTAAACCAGTTAAAATGTACTTATATCTAAGAGTCTTAAATATCGTTCTCTTAGGTTTAGCCACATGTCTAACAAGGAATCATATTCTTTGGTGTTTTAGGAAAATTTTGTTAAAGAATAAAAAAAAAAGTTATCAAATTCCTCTCAGTTGCTTAGCAACAGAAAAAGTTCAGTAGAATTTTTTAATTTTCCTCATA
Source organism: Parasteatoda lunata (assembly GCA_949128135.1). Lineage (NCBI taxonomy): Eukaryota > Metazoa > Arthropoda > Arachnida > Araneae > Theridiidae > Parasteatoda > Parasteatoda lunata. The sequence continues at coordinate 8,132,754 of OX421973.1, read as the reverse complement.
TTGATGCACTGAATATCTCCCATTACTATCTATATCCTAGCGTGTTTCATCCACACAAAGAATCATCCGAGCAAACATGTATGTGTATATATCGAAGGTCAATAGAAAAATCGAGCACTCTATAAATGTTGGAAGTAATTTGTATTGCGCTAAGCTATTCGGAAAATTATCCAGTAATTTCCAATTTTCTTGATACTTTTTAGACTTATTTAAATCAGCACATATGCCTTTAAGAAAATAAAGAAATGTGCAAAAAGTTATTAACCTGACTGAATTTGTTCAGATTTATCTCAGTAAACCTTCTCAGGTTTGGTGAATCTTTAATAAGGCTATTTACAAAAAGCCTTACCTATAATGGGCTTATTACAAAGTGTTTGAAATAAATCCAACTAATTGAGCAATGGATATATTTTATAATTGATCTTAGGGTACTTGGGCTCAATGCAATAAGCCTAGAAAGTATCAGGTTGATCAGAACGTACTGGAAAGTTTTCCAAAATAGCCTAACGCAATGCAAATGTCAACGGCTTGTTGGCAAGTATCCGGATTATTCTTTTAGCCTACCACAGACATAATTCCTTTGTCACTAATTTTCTTTTATTAAAGCGATACCCTGTTGATGCGTTCAATCATTTTAAACTGCATTTTTGATCTATTTAAAGTCGGAAGATATTTGATAAACCATAAACTGCATTTACTTGTAGTTTTCTTAAATTCATAGTAAACTATAAAATGTATTTATATAAGTTAAGATGAGAAAAAAAAATCATGCCATTTTATTGTTCCAAGAACAACGTTTTGAGTAAAACTCGAACATTATCAGATTTTCAAATTCATATCGTTAAACAAATAAGAATTTTTTTTTGCTGTTAAACCCGAATATTTGAACAGCAAGGATCCTCAACAGAATCTTGGTAAGACATTCGATTAGCCAGTAGAGGGGTGCAGTCTGTTCTCCTGTTATCCTCAGACAGAGAAAGAAGGGGTCTTTCAAAAATCGGAAATGACCCACTTTTCTTCAATTTCATAGCAGATACTTTCGGTTTCTTAGACACCACAGCCAGTTTAAGTCGGAATGTAAGCTGGATCTATAGAAAAAAAAAATCATATAAATCTTATTAAGAACGTTTGCTAGAGCAATTGAGAGTATGCAGTTTTCGAAATATTTCGAACTTTTTTACAAAGTACGTAATCGAATGAAACATTTACATCTTCATAGTATGTATAAAAAAAAAAAAAAGAAATACAGAAAATGAGCAAGTTTCTATATCAATTTAAAGAGAATCAATAAACTAGTAATAAACTTATTTCTGAATAATCTTCCACTTTCCAAACAACTTTCCAAAAAAAAAAAAAAAAAAAAAGGAAAGAAAGAAAAACGTAACAGCAAAAGGAAATAAGAATGTTAATTAGGAACACATTTTAAAACAACCTTTAATAAAAAAAATGACTTGTTCTAAATTTCATAAAACATATGAAGTTGATCTCAAGTAAGAGTTAAAGAGATCCATGTCATCTTTCACACGGTATAGTGTCGTTTGCATGCATTAGTTCCTTTGTTGATTTTTGTCAGCATTTAAGTGGGCGTTCCTCTGGTATTTCTGTTTAAATATTTTCATGTTCAGCTGGCATTTAAGGGGAAAGATGGAGATCATGTTGGAAATTTTACATGTCTGGGGAATGTCGAGAAATATAATTCTCTAGCCCTGGTACGTACACATCAATTAAATCCATATTGATAATAGAAATTTCGGTAGAATATTATAAATGAATGAAAAACTGTAGGCAAATTTTAAAGGGATATCCAAATTAGTATTCATTTTGAGACGTAACGATGTGAAGATCTCTCCTTTAATAGAGGGGAAATGGGGGAAACATGTAGCGTCTGTATTTGGAATAAAAACAGCGGTCAACGTTTCGTCTCCGCAACGCTGTATCAACTAAAGTATACATAACTTATTTATCATTTGTTTCAAACTATGGATTTGTTATAAGAAATTAAATTATGCTACACGAACAAAAGAAGATTTTTATAAAAATGCTATATGTTGTTTTAAAGTTTTATTATTAATTAATTGCTTTATTTATTCTTAAAAAAAAGCTTTAATGTGTTTTCAATTGTCTAATTTCTCGTTAGACTAAATTTCTTGTTTGGCGTGTAGTAATGTATAATTAAATGATATTAAGAAAACGTGAGAGCTAAATTAAATTTTATGTGCATATTGAATAAATATATGCATTCAAAATCATATTATAGCTCTTTAAATATGTTACTTTTAAAATATTTTATTGCGTGCAAAAAGTTTGAATTTTCTGAAAATTGGTTAATACAATATGTCCGAGATAAAATGCTACAACCGAAAAACGAGGAAATAACGCCATCAAAGAAAGAGAATGTGCAATATTTATGTGCTGAGATATTATTATTAGATAAAGAGTAAAACCATTAAAATTTGTCTTTTTATACTTACATTGTTATCCATTATGCAGAAGAAAATGAATGTCATGATTCCCTAAAACAAAAGTATACTTATAAATAAAAAATAATTCCATTTGCCATAAAAAAAAACTTTTATAAAAAATTTTAGTTTTTAAAAATTCAATGCTTCATGTTAAAATGTTAATGCTTTAATATATTACTTAATTTTTTTAGAGGAAAAGCTAACAAATGGAACCTCCATTTTTTTATTCAATCGTTTTACTAGTTTCGTAGCTTATTCAAAGTAACATATGAAAGGCATTGGGGTAATGCAGTGATAAGGCACACTTTTAACAAAGGTGACAATATTTTACTCCCAACTATTTTCTGGTATTGTTTCCTTATAGACACTTTAAAAGTTTACAAATTTTCCTCTAGATGGAAGCACAATACACAGAATTATCTTTTTGGCTTCATGGAAATCACGTTGTTTTTTCTTCCTCCAAAAAATGCTCTTCGGGACAATATGAAACGTAAGGCCTGCTATTATATTCTCTCAAGCATTTCGTATCACAAAATAGATAATTTTTCTGTTTAGCACAAAACAGCTGTAGGCATCTAATTTTTCAATTTGTGCTGCCCGCATTGTAGTTATTATCTGCATTATTAAGTGATTATGAACGAGAAACATCTACATAATCAGCTGTGAAGACTCGGGGGGGGGGATAGAGCGTTCGCCTTCTAATGAGATGAACCGAGTTCGAATCCCAAGGATGGCTGGTCGATACGAATTACGCATCCGGCTCGTACCGGCCACAGTGCTGACAAAATATATCTTGAGTGGTAGACGGATCAAGGGTTCGAGTTCCCTTACCGTCAGGCTAACCATGGGAGGTTTTCGTGGTTTTCCTCACCATGTAACGCAAATGCTGGTTAGTTCCATCAAAAAGTCTTCCATGAAGGCGAATTTCTCCCTATACTTGATACAAGAATTCCCTTGTCTTCTGGATTGAGTTAGAAATTACAAGGCTACGGAGTTGAACATTAGTAGTTATAGACCCGAAAAATTGAGTAGGCTGTTCAACAACGGTTATAAAAATAAAACAATATATTAAAGAAAGAAAGTAAGAAAAGATGAATAAAAGTTGCAGAATGATAATCAAACAATTACATTAAACAATGTTTTTTCTCAAAGTATTCTATAAAATTGTCTAATAATTTATTGAATAATTAACTAACTTGGATAGAGTTTGTCAAAGAGAAAATAATTTGTAGTCCAACATTCATGGAATCTTCTACTGCAAGTAAACCAAAGAACCAATTGATGGCGAATACGGGAAGGAGAGTTATTCCAGCTCTCAACGAATTTCTAAAAAGAGAAATATGAAATAAAACAACCATATTTCAAAGGAAAAATAACGCGTAGCAAATAGAAACTAAAATTAATCATGTCTTTTAAAATTGTCACTCTTGATGTTTATGGTTTTAAAATTAGTTACAAGCAGAATTTTCTTCGGTTACTTATAGAATTAAAAAATTTCCCATTTAAAACCACTTCAATGTGTATTTATGCATAATTTTGGTATTTGGCATTTTTATATAAATTATTTAACTTTCTCTTACAAAAATTTTGCAAAGAACTCAGTTAAATTTGAAATAAATCAAAATACATATAAAATTGCTTTGAAAACTTGAATGAAGCGTAATTTTTAGGAACTTTAATCTTTTATTATAATTTTTAGGAATCTTTGAAAACTTTAAAGAACGTAATTTGTGTTATTTAACTAAAAAATTAAATAAAAGGGAATTTGACTTGAATACGAGGAAAAGTCTATATAAAATAAAAAAATAAACAAGATGGTTCAAATAAAAAAATATCGAAAATAAAAAATGATATCATCATTAAAAGGCAAAAAAATGGTATTTCATAGAAGCCTGTACAGTTGTTTCTCACATAAACAGTTTTTTTCCTTCAAAATTTGGTTTCAAAAATTGCTTAGTTTATTTGGTTAGATTTTTCGAAGCAAAATGTTCCAAATTCTATTATTTATTTCAAGTCTTAAGCATACTAAGTGATGCTCATAAAAAATGTAAGGTGAGTAGAAAAAAAAAAAAATACTAATGCTAATGACGTAATGAGATTTTTCCTCTTTTTTTTCAAGTAAAATGTTAAAATAAATTGATTAAAAATTGGTTTTATACCGAACAAAAAGCTTTATACATTTAAAAATAAAAACAAAATTCACCTGATTCTATAGATTTCTGTCCTATGAGTCATTGACATTTGCTCATTGAAGGTTTTCAAAGATACAATCATGATGCTTGTATTGACCTAAAAGTAAATTTTTATGATGACTTTTTATAATGTCAAGAAACCGTTTTCAACTAACATATTTTTAGCGTATAATTTTAATTATTTACTTAATTTTAAGCCAGTAATGTATGAGCGATATCGGTTATTCACAAGTTATCCAACTAAATAAATAAATTGTTTTTTAAAAGAAGTATTTCTGTTTAAAAGGTATATTGGTTAAAAAAAAAAGTAAGATTCATAATATTAGCTTATTGAGACAGTTTATTACTGTTGCTTGTTTCGTGAGAAACTTGATAAAGTTTCCTTTTAAAGCGTTATTTGTGAGATTTCGCATATCGTTACGAATTTCTCCTCGAAACGCTATCGCAACTGTAGCGCAAAACTTTCTCAACAAATCTCAGGTATCGCTTAAGATTAGTGTTAAGATAATAGTTAAGAAAAAAAAAAAGCTTTATAAAATATGCAATCAAATTCTTTCAGCTACAAAATGTTTGCCATTGAAAACATGTGTGATTTATGATTGTAAAACTAAAATAGGGCAAATAGTTGTCGCCAACAGAGACTCTAAAATACAGCTCATTTTCACGTAAAAAATATATGTTTTAGGATAATATAATTAAGAATGATCTTCTTTATTAGGATTATGAAATATTTGTGGTTCGTGGAAGCCCAGGAATTAGAGGATCGGACTCCGGTCCGTTGGAGTCAAGGTTCGATCCTCGTCTCCAATAAGAACCACCGAGTAAATGCGATGTACTTGCTCGCAAAATCCGTAAAATAAAAAGTCCTATGGTTGGTTGCTGAGCTGTACCTTACAGAGATCTGGAAAAAAATTGCTTTTTCTTCAGATCTATATCTAAATTGATGAAGTGGCCTCAAGAATAAGTGGCGTTGTCCTCGATCCCTCGAGTTTTGAGCTAAGACATACTTTCAACCTTGTGGTGCTCTCTTGTTAAACGAAAGGCGCACTTTACTGGCTTTATTCGCAAAAGGCAAATGGCTGGCGAGCTGGCCTTCTCAGAGAGTCATTAGAAGCAACAACATGATATATTAGCAAAAAGTAAAAAAAAAGTGTTGGAAGAATTTTATGAGATGATACTATATTAACACTAAAACTGAACAACAATCTATTAGAAATAAATATGGTTTTCATAGCTTGCTGATATTAGTTAAATATTATTAGTAAAATAATTATTCTTTTGCTAAAAAAATAGCAAAATCAATGTTTAAGGCATGCAATTAGTATAAAACAATTATTCAGAACAAATTTAAGTAAATTATCATTTAATTCAAATTAATTATATAATTAACTTATATAGTTAATTTAGATAATTATAAAAAAATCCAAGATACCTTAATTAATCCGGTAACGGGTAGAACAAAAGACCAGAAAATTCCACGCCTGATGTTCAGCCAACAGCTATAGGGGCAAAGAAGCTAATATTACAAGTCGTATTTTCTGGCATTAATTTTATAAATCTTTTATCAAGTGAGATTTAAAAATTGTTACAAGTAGTCTCTCTAACTATTTAATACCTTTCTTTAATTCGATAAACAATAGAGATTACGGGGGATTTTATTTAAATTAACGACAATTGAAATATTAGTAAAATATAATTTAAATAATTCAATTACATAATTACATATTTTTTGTGTTTTATAAGCTTTAATATATTTCAAATAAAAAAAATTTCTACATTTTTTAAAAAAGTTTTATTATTTTTTTAATATTAACCAATGCTACATTTTTATTAAATTAGCCCTAGCTTGTAATATTTGCTTTTGACAAGAGTTTGAATTATTTTTTCTTCGATCAAATATAGTTCCTTCTTTATATGATTCACTTTTTTATAAAATTGTTTAAAACATTTACAAGAGCAAATTTAAATATTAAAAAAATTCGAAACATTATTTTAGCTCTTTATTATTACTATTTTAAGTAAAATATAGACTGCAAAGTGAGAACCAGATTATTTTTTAAATTAAAGAATCAAAACGGATTCTTATCAGAACCAGCTAGCTCTAGATAAGTTTTCAGTCTACATAATAACTATAACAATTTAAATCAATAATATTTTATTATAAACATTTACTCCGATTAAAATACTTTATTGAGAGTTGTACAGCGTATTTTATTAACTTTTGAGCTTGTCATCGGAAATCTTACTACAGAGAAATCTTAATATTTCGAAAACTTAATAACCAATGTTATTAAACTTTTTGTACACAATTACATAACTCGTTTGTCTGAAACAATTTTAAAAATACTAATTTTTAATTTAGTTTACTAATGATGGATAAACTTTCAAATTGTAAGATATAACTAGTCTGTACAACATTTTTGACAATTTTATTTTAAAAGACAAACTGCAAAATTTTGAATTTAATTAATTGCTAAGTTTTTGAGTGATTAAGTTTTAAAAAAAAAGGTCATATTTGTAAATTTTAGCTTAACAAAAAAACTATAGGACTAATTTTATTTCAATTTTGAATTTTTTCATTTAAAATTATAGTAAAAAATGGTGTGAAAATTTGTATGCATTATTACGTGGGAAAATCCTATCATTAGATCAAAAATCATACAGCTGTTTCCTTTTTTAATTTTTCGTACTTTTTCTCACACATAAAATGCCTAAACATTGGTCTAGCTGATTATAAAGTAAAGTCCTCAATGAACTATCCACTCACTATTGCCTCGCTTCGTATCCTTCAGGATTAGCAACAAATGATATAATCAAGAGAAGTAGGGGACAAATCCAGCAAACAGCGCAATAATCTCTGAAGTTTCCTGTATATTCAGCAGATGAACGCAATCTTCGAAGTAAGTAAAAACCATACGAAACAACCCAAAAGCATAATACCAGGAAGAGATAGTGCAAAAATAAAGCAATGCTCATACAAATTTCCTGCAAATATAAGGAAACATATTTTAGAAGCATCTCATTTAATAAAATATTATTTTGCAATCTCAAATTTATAACAGTTTAAAAATTACTCAGTCAGGTAAAATCAGAACAGTCAGGTCAGCTCTTTCAGAGCGTCCAATCTCTACCATCAGAAGAATAGAGAGGAAGAAGAAAATGTTAAATATGCTTTTAATCATCTTTCACCATTATAAATTTTCACTATTAAATGTGGTAATTGATGAATTTAATTGTGAAATACTGTATTTTGCGCAGCAGTAGATACGTACTATAAACGGCAGTATCTTTCGAAATAAGCCCAGACCTGTCAACTATTCTATGGTATCGGAATTTCTGTTTTGACATTTTAAAAGGATTTTGACCAATACAATATAAAGATAATTAAAAGACATACGTAAAATATTCCAAAAGGCAAGCAGTGTTGTCTTTTGGTGTTGGCGAATTTTTAAGAACGTTAGCTTACTTGTTTTTTAACTGTCCTTTTAAGTAATGTGGAGAGCTTATAACTTCCAGTTTAGTAGCTCTGTAAGCTAATTATAAGGTCGTCACCCATTAGGTACAACAGCAATTTTACGTGATTTATTCTAATATTGCAAAGACTTTCTTCCAAGTAAAGTAGCAATACATATCAACAATCAAAAAATTTAGGAAAGGTAATTTATTGAATAATAGGCTTCTTTTTTTTATAATTAGATTTTGAAATTTTTTTTTTTCGAATTTCTCATCTTTCTCAATTTAAACAACAAAAAAAGTTAATTAAAAAAAATTCTGTAAACAGACAAACAGAATTTATTAGCGATCAAAAAATAATTGTGTAATAATTTTACCGCTGCCTCAATTTCTTGAGAAAAAATTCGGAAAATTTCACCAAAATAAATAATGTGCCAATTTCGTTAATTATTTTCTGCTCTTTTCATTAAAACACTTCATTCTTTTCATGTATAAATTATTCAGTATCTAAAATATAACTTTAAATTATTATCTAATCTGCGTAAACTAATGATAGTAATTAAAGCAAAAATATATTTCTGTTTGTTTACATAAACAGATTGACTTCAAATTCCATCCGCCCAGTTTCTCTCAGCTCTTCGTCGCTAATTGTAACAGACATATCAATGCTCTGTGAAAATATAGATATGAATTCCATTAACTCAACACGTCGCTGTTACTTATGCTTCAGACTTAGGGAAGAAAGGTTAAAATGATAATGTTGTTTTCATACAAGATGCAACGAAATGGGAAAAAGCTAACTTATGTAAGTAATTAAACATCGACTTACAAAGTGCGTTGTGCTGTTCACTCCCAATAGAAAAAATAGTTGAATAGCACCCATACAAACTAATATATTGATGAGGATGAAAACAGATAAGTTGTGTTCTCCCCTGAAAAAAAAATACAAAAACATGTTATTCGTTAAAAAAATATAATTAATTTATGTGGTAGAAAAATTTCATTTTCAAAACATTTATTTACTGATAATAATAATAAAAGTATTCGATACAAACTATCTCACTGAATTTGATAAACACAGTGAAGAAGAGTGTTCAAAAATTACACCATCTTATCTTTTCTTTTTTTGACTTTTTAAATTTGCCATTGCTTCCCATGTTAGAGCACAATAAATCCTAATACTGCCCTCTCTCCATTTTCATGTATTTACAATGGTGTTCAAAATTAAGATATTTTGTTGAATTTCGTGAAAACAACTGAGTGAAATGTAAAACTCGAAACAAAGATGTAAAGATATGATGTGGTGAATGCGTATACGTGTGTGTGTGGATGAAGCTAGTGTACGATTAGACGTTATAAGACTAAATCTGCATTTTGTTCTCTGGCTTATCTTGCTGATTATTATTATTTTGCAGCAACCGATTCCTCAATTTAACTTTGCCAACGAATAGGATGGAGAATTGTGAGGAGAACACGCCATCAGTCTGAGTGTAATAACTAATTGAGTGTAAAACTTTGTTAGTGTAATTATTGAGTGTAGAACTTTTTGATTATTTTAAATAGTTCTAAAGGTGTGATGAAATACGAAAAAGGTTACCCACTCTTTTATGTTTTGAACGACAGAAATCAGTCGGGAAAAAATTTTAATAAAAATATATCATACAGGAAAATAAAGGATCACGAAAAAAATCCAATTGATTTTACCCCTGATACTATATTAATTTTAAAATACATTTAATAAAATAATAATACAATAAAGAAATCAATATTACAATACATATTTTAAAATGTATTCGCAATCATTTCAATCAAAGATTGTATAGTGGTACATTGAGTAAAAGAGAAAATATATTACACTAAATAACTTTAGTTTTAATAATTGGATTTTCAAGAAATGAATACAAATAATAATAATTTGAAAAGATAACCTAACAATATTGTAGACGCTATTTTAAGTTACGCCATTAAGTACTAAGTTAGACTTTTAAGTACTAATAAAGCGAACATAAGTTTAGTGTAAACTAAATTGAGTTCAAATTTAATACTTGGAAAAAATTTACTAAAAAGGGACAGGACATTTTTATTTGTCATGATAGGTAAGGAAACAGATGATTCATAATTCTACATAAAGAAAAATATGTACCATAAAATTTCGAAAAAGCGCCTTCTAATTTTGACGAAAATCGACGTGATGTCGGGGGGGGGGAATAATCGGTACTGAAGAAAATGCAAAGAGCTGTTTTAAAAAAATCAACTCTATTTGGTTGAGCATTATTTAGTGTGAATCACAAAATATACAGTAAAAATAATCATTGCAAAAGTAAGTAAATATAAACTTTAATCATTAAAAACACCTTTACCAGTTTATTTTTAAATTTTTCTGTGATTGCGGCACATGTAAATAGGTGAAAAAACAAACAAAAAAATATATGACAAAATATTTCATGAAAGAAAGATATTTTAATCTCTGGGAACAAGCAAAGAATGTTCAGTCTCCACCCCCTAAGTATTCAGATTTTTCTTGCCCCTGTAGAACAATTCTAAGAAAGGGTAATTCCCTTTTACTCCTTATCTCTTCCATTCAATTAAACTCCCTTTCAATTTACATTTTTCTTCCCCTGTAGGAGAGTAATGCCCTTTCTTTTCTACTCAATCTGTCACTCTCCCACCACACCTTAAAATTTTCTCTGTTCTTACCAGTGAGTCTACATACTCACCTAGACCTACATGCAGCTGGGAGGAAATGTAGACCGCACCTTTACTCCTAGCTGAGAAAGAGGGGGGGATTGCTTCCCCTTCTCTTCCCACCCCATACAACAAACATCTGCACTTTTGTTAGCAATCTTCAATTCAGTGACTGTGATTGATTATCTACCTTTCCCACCCACTCATTGTTCATTTATAGTCTAACACCAATCTTCTACCCTAAACATCAGGATAACTATTTTTTAGAAAGAAATTTTATGAATTTATTCTTAATAACTTTTTTTAATTGTGTTGTAGAGAAGGGGGTGGTTTTTTGGTACTGACCGGCAATCTGTATTTATGTGAAAATACAAGGGGGCGCTTTCTCGAGTTGGGGCGTTTTATCGGTATTTCACGGTATTTGTTAAAGTGTTCATGAATTCACTCTTACAATTTTTGAAGGGAAAAGATTATTTGAATAAGTCAGAGAGTGGTTTTGACTAAATCATCTTTCTCATTTATAAATACTGGAAACTGCCTTTTGTACTTTTAATATGAACAGAAACTCTTCTTTGGTCCCAAGTATGATAAGGGATGAATTGAGAACAATGTAAAGAAGAATGTTTTCTCATAAGATCTCCTACCCAATAGGGGTAACTTTATTTATTCTCAGGTGTTGTTCTGAGAAATTTTTGTTTAAATTACATCATTTCTAAAGATGAAAATTAAAATACACGTGATTCATGAGGCAAGTGAAAATGAATCTGAATAAAACAAATTGAAGATTCCAAAAAAATCTCCATTCAAAAAGGAAAATAGATAATCCTTTGTGACTGACATAGCCAATCCACTTCTATTGTGATTAAGCTGATGTGGGTTTGAATGATTGGCTGAAAAAAAATAGAACAACTATCTTGTTTTTTTGAAAATTACTTTTAATGAACTTCTATTTACTAATTGCAAAAAAATTTAAACAGTTTCGTGTTAAATTCATGTAGACAGAAGATAAAATCTAAGGCAGAAGGAAAATAATAAAAAAATTCATAAATGAAATTTTTGTCCTCATGAACCAAACCGTTCCCATTTTATGCTTATTACAAAGCTAAAGTACAGCTTTAAAAATTAATTAAATAGATTAATGCAGTTGGTGCATTGAATAAATGCATGTAATGTTAGATCAATGCGCGTGATTACATTAATTCAATCGCACGTGATTACAATAATTCGATTTAATTTTCACGCAGTTGCTATAATTCGGTTTACCTAACCAACAGTGCATCTAAATTGATCACAATTCAAAAAAGAAACATAAAATCAAGTAAAAAACAACAAATACTTAAAATAGAAAAAGCATTTAAGCTGTTAAACTGTTTTTGGTTGTATCGGTAAACAGTTTTTATTGTCTTAGAAGTTATTCGATTAAACAAAATTCGATTAACTTTTTTGATTAAGCAAAAAAATTTTTTTTTCTGAAATTCTACAGTTTGTTAAAACTTTTAGTAGTATTTTAAACACTATTTTAAGAATAGTAATTGCCCCTTTCAGCATATCTGGTAACATTTACATTTAAATATCTGAGCATTTGGAAATTTATTTTTATGACTTTTCTAACTATTCAATTAAATCATGAAGTCAGTTTAAGTTTATATAAAAGTCTCCTCTATTATTTATTGCTAACACATTTCCATTATAAAACTTCAAAATTATGCGAAATTAAATTGAAGCATAGAGCTAGGAAATAAAAGCGGGATTTCAGTTATTATTTTCTCACACCAAAATAATAATATTAATAATACACAAATATTTAATCTAGCTTAGCAGATATCTGATAACAACTGTTTACTAAAGTTTAAAATAAGTGTTAATTGATGTATGATTTTAACAAACTATTTGAGTTTTTTAAAACTTTCACGTTAGAACAAGTTGTGTATCATGAATAACCCTAACAACTCACCATTCATTCAAGGAATAATTGTCATTGATAAGAGCTTCAAAGTATACAATGCCCTGTATAATCTTTAAAGTTTGATGTTCCCTGAATTGAATCTCAAAGGGGAGGGGGGACTTGGTTATAATTCGACATGAGGGATAATAGTTATGATACAGTGTCCAGGTTCGACCAATAGGAGGTTGTTTCTCAAGTACATCTATTGTTATGGCAAAAGTACATAACTGTTAGTTAAATCTCTAATTCTCATATCTCAGTGTGGTTTGGAGAGTAATACATCGAGTTCAAGTGTAACGTTTCTTGAAAGTTATCTTCGTAGAAAAGTGTGTTTCTATTGAATTTTGGTGATTTTTTTAACGATAGCTCTTGGAATACTTACTATTATTGATAATGTCACTGCCCAAGAATAATAAGTACGTTTTTCTTCTTTTCATTTGATTTATTTATTGATTCATTAATTAAATTTATAATTTATTCCTTTTCATTCTTTTTATTAATTTAACATTTGATTTTAGCTTAAAAGTGCCTGCAGACTTTTATCACTTAAATTTAGCGAACCGAAATTTTTAATTCGTTTAAAAATGTAAAATTTAACAAGGAATTTAATTGAAAATGAAAATACCTTCTTTGAATGAAAAAAAAAAAAATGGAAAACTTTAATTATTGTTGTTGATTAAAAATTTTAATTAATGTTTAGTACGGGTTATTTATTGAAATTTTAAGTAAAGTTAAAATTTAGTTGAAATAGATGTGCATAAAAAGAAGATTTTACAATTCGTTTAGAAGATAGATTTTCTGTGACTTAATTTTCAGATATTTTAGAAACATATTTTATTATTTTGTAATGAAATTTCCAAATTATGTCATTTTCAATTAAATTATGTAGACGCCATTATACGTGTAAACGTAATTATGTATTGAAATTACATTTAAAAAAATGGGGGGGGGGAAAGGGAACGGTTATAATAAACTTCTTCTCATCGTCGTGACCAAAGAAGGCCTTTTATATACATATTAAAAAAAAAAAAAGTCTGCTTCCTGTTTCAGTATAAAAATAACCCACACAGTACTAGAAATAAAATTTTAAGTTATAAAAAATAATTGAGTGCAAATTAATTAATTTCAAAGTAAATGATTTAATTTAAATAAATGGAGAATAGTACGAATAAAATATTTTCTATTTAAATAACTACATTTTAAATTAAGTTATTAAAGTTAATAAGAGTTGCACTTGCTGTTATATATTTTATAATAACATAGTTTTATTAATTTCTTTTGATATATGTAAAAAAAATCCCATTTTCAAAAACCTGACTTTTAAACATTTTATTCCATTTTAAATTTTATTACACTTAGAGATGAAGATTTACCAACTTAAAAGTTTACAAAAGTCTATCTTTCTTAAATCGTTATTTTTAACCCTTTAAAAATATGCTCCTGGTAGCATATGTTTTTTTATTTATTCAACTTAGCTATTACACTCATTACTTATCATTTTCCTGGCATGTCCCAAACAATGTTTCCAATACTAACTAGCTTCAAAACTTCTCATAAATTTTTCAATATCTAAATTTTTTAATCTCAACCGGTGTAAGCATTTCTAGAATATACGCAGAGGGTATTATTTACAAAAACTTAGTTTAAAATAATTTTTTCTGTCAATAATTTGTTTGTCCCAAGAAAATCTGTCATTTTCCTGGCTACTACTTTTTTTCTAATTAGTGGTTTATAACCAAAATAGATAGAGCCAGCAATCAATATCTTATATTGATAGATTGATTAGATACCCTCCTATATGAACATGTCTTGTTGCATGAATAAAGAGCCTATTTTCTGGTTTAAAATCTATCTAAAAAATTTTTTCAAGGTGAGTAGGTTTTTGTGTTGTCATTTTCCTGGCTTCTTGAAACCATTAATAACATAAACTACATAGATTTATCTGAGTTATTTTAAGAAATCCTGTTGTTTTCTGCAGAATATAAACGTCTTGGGCTAAAATATTAAATTAAAGTAAAGTTATATGCTATAAAATAGCGAATTTCTCATTATCCTGGCTTATGAATGCCAGGACATTGAAGTATTACCAGAAAACTTTTTTAACTGCTAATACTGTAAGTAGGGAAAGCAAATACTATCCTAATACAGAGTTTATGTATGATTGTAATATGCATGGATGTAATCAAAGTTACTTATTTATTTAATGATTGATTATTTTACACAATTTTATTCTGTACAAATCAGCAAAAGAATTTTTTTTTAATTTTTTCTACAGTAGATAAAAGAATTAATTTAAGTGATTCATGGTCCATCTAACATAAAAGCTTAGGTTTTGTAACTTACTACTAGCTTAAAATGACTGTTTTTTTAAACTTCTAAGATAGTATGTCATTTTCCTGGCATTCAAGATTTGGTAAATTTCTATGTAATTTTTTTTCTCGAGCAAATGTCAATGAACTACACTGCTGTCTGTAAGATATTAATAAGTGTAACTAAAGAAATATACAAATTTTTTTGTGTGATTATTTTGGAAACTTTAAATTTTAAGAAATTGTTTGGTCCGAATTGTCATGTTTAAAAAGAATCACCCTTATGCCTAATTGTGCAAAAATATCACAGCCACAAAAATGTATCAGGCATCATATTTTATATTTCGTAAAGTGTTTGAAATCTATTGCAAAATAAAAATGTCTCAATCTATCTTCGGCCGTTTTAAAAAATATTTTTTATTAACATATTTTTAT
The DNA here is from genome assembly GCA_949128135.1 of Parasteatoda lunata. NCBI lineage: Eukaryota > Metazoa > Arthropoda > Arachnida > Araneae > Theridiidae > Parasteatoda > Parasteatoda lunata. The sequence goes on along the minus strand of OX421973.1, from coordinate 8,117,273 downwards.
GACATATTTTTCACTAATTTTGTTTTTCTGTTATTGTCAAAGGTTCTGAAGATATTGATAAAATATTAATAATTCAATTGGTGAAAACACTTTCTTTAAAGAAATTTTTAAACAACGCTATTTTTATTTATTTATTTTTTGTTTTTAAATGTATCAACTAATTCAAATTTTTTATTATGTATAATTACTCCATTTGAGATTAATCATATGCTTTAATGATGGAGAAATACAGGGGTTGGACAAAATTATGGAAACACTTCCATACTGATTCATTTTCTCATATTTCTCGAAAAATTCTCAGAAAATTATTTTATGACTTTAGAGGTGTTTAAGTCATGTGATTTCTCTTACATATCAATAAAATTCAAAGTTATTGTAGATTTGAGGGACCGGCAATAGCGAACGAAAGGACGAGCAAAAAATAGCGTTTTAGAACTTGTATTATTTGCTTTGGTTAATATATGCAACAACTGCGCGAAATTTCGTAAACCTAACTTAAATATTCATTCTAACTTAAATATGGACATTTTTTTAAAAAACTAAGTTTTTCGTCTTACTTTTTCTTACTTTGATTGCAAAAACAAAATATCTGGCGTAATTTTTAAACAATGACAAAAAACACTATTTTAAAATTTGAAAGGAAAAAAATTTTTAAAAATTGCTCAAGATATTAGCATCTGAAGTCAACCCTTCATATTTCACATGCTCAAAAGACATTAAAAAAAAATTTTTTTTCTTCATAATTTTATTCTGTATTGTATTTGGTAACTTATGAGGAAAAAAAAACAATTTAAATATCTTTAAAAGTTAAAATATTTCTGATAATTTTCCAAGCAATTATTGCTAATTTGGAAATAGAGCCGAGAATGATAAGGGGTTATCCACAAATTTTATTCTGTATCATTAAACAAGATTTATTAAAAATGAGATGAGAATTATAGGATCACCTATTGAACTATATTTTATTTCACAAGTTTTCTTTCCTGATACCATCCCACTTTATAGTCCGGATCATCATATTAGGGTATTATCATTTGTTTTTAAATTTTGTGAGATAATGCGTAACAAAATGTGTGGAAAACCCATTATTATTTACAGCTTCCAATAAATAAAAAAAAGTACCAAACTGCGTTGAAAATTGCTAGAAGCTTTATGGATTTAAAAATATTCAAATCGGATTTTATTTTATAAATTGAAGCTGTCAATGTTACAATTGGGTATATAACATTTTTACGGAAATAAGTGTTTTGTTGGTTTTGGAACATCAATCACCAACTTTTAAATACCGAGTAATTTTTTAGACTGTCTAAAGAAGAGAATCCAATTTGGAAGCAATTAAAACATTTTTTCAACAACGGACACATTTTTTTTTCCTGTTTTTTTTCGAAAGTGCAGATTTGTAACATATCCCCTTTTAACATTAACCGCTTCAATTACAAAATAAAGTACAAAACAAAATTGTGAGAAAACGAAATTCGATGTTTTTCGCGCAGCGCAATCTTAATACTCTTAATACTTTCTTAAATACTCATATCTTGCTAATTTTTTCAATTTTTAAAATGATATTTTTATTATTAATAATTTCATTGAATATTTCTGCAGTTATAGTAAGATAACGTAAGGCACAGAAAATAGTTTTTTTTAATGAAAATTCCATGAATATTTAAGGTAGGTAAGGACTTAAGAATATTTAAGGTAGGTAAGGACTTAAGAATATTTAAGGTAGGAATATTTCCATGAATATTAAAGATAGGTAAGCATGGAGATTGCTGCCCAGATAACACCGTTACCAGATTGCAACAAGTATGCGACAGTCACAGAGAATCATTTGTGAAGTTATCGTTAACGTCATTCAGACGTCAACATGAGACCACATTGAGTCATAAACTGTGGCAGTGATGTGAGTAAAATGTGACATATTCGCTTCTCAGTCTAATCACATGGTGACCCTATTGGGACGTAAATGTCACATCTTTGTCCCATGGTGACCCAGTTGAGACTTTAATATATTACATCTGCGTCCCTATAATTGACCCTGTTGAGACGTAAATGTGTCAGTTTCATCACACTGTGACTATGTTGAGACGTGAATAGGTCACATTTTTGTCATTGTCACATGGTGAGATAATTGCAACAACTGTCTCAATGTGTGGTCTCATGTTGACGTCTAGCTGACGTCATCAAAACCAGACATGGTAACCTTCAAAAACCACATTTAGTAACCGCATTCTGTCGCCTGTGCTAACGGCTGTTATCTGGGGGACAGTATTTTGGTCGATTACGGAATATTCGACTAACAATAAGCAATTCAATTTAAACCCTGATTTTGTTGATGTATTCATAGAGTTCTTATTAAAACAAACTCAGCTAATAATACATATATAATACATAATTTTTGAAACTTAACAAAATATCCAGAGATGCTTTTATAAATAAAAATTCGAACAGTTGTATTATTTTATTTGTAAATTAGAGCATTTAACATATTATATAGAAATAGCACATAATTTGTAAAAAAGCTTCACTTCATATGATGATGAAAACTTCAAAAAAGAGTCTCCCTTATAATAATCACCCCCCCCCCCCATATCCTCGTGTTCCAGAATGATCAATGCTTGGACGTTAAGTAGCCCGGAACATTCGGGACACCATGTGCAATTATTAATTCTTATGAGAAGAATTTAAATTTTTGAACTTCTCCTGAAATTTTTATTACCAAAGGGATATTAAAACTCAATATCGAATCTACTAATTTCCTACACTGCAAATACTCAATAACTTGAAACTATCATTGCTGTAACTACATTTATTTTTTTTATTTATTTACATGTTTTCCTTAAGCTAATAATGCATTTTTGGAGTCATCCCAATTATATGCTTTGCTAAGTTAAAGAAAAATTCGATATCAAAGCAATTTAGTTCTTGAACTAACAAAACTTTAAAATCATCATCATTGAAAAATTCCTATTTTTCTCAAATGTTATGATTTATTCGAGATTGTTTATATTTTCAGAATCTTAGCAGCTATTAAACCATTGCGACCGACAAAGAGAAAGGCTGTTGCAGACAACGCTAGCAGGAACAAAAGTATGAAAGCTGATCCTGAAGTAGAGAAACTTCAGCAAGCTCCCAGGTGCCGATTCTTTCCTAAGTGCCGCATGGGACAGAATTGCCACTTCCAGCATCCAAACTGTAAGTATAATGCCGCATGCAGGAATCCGAAGTGCATCTACCGACACATTGGTCCAAGAAAAATAGAACTTTTCGATAACAAGGAGAATATGCGATCCAACAGTTTCCAATTGCTGCTTGAAAAATTGGAAAAACAGAAGCCAAATCCATACAAATGGGTGAAACCTAAAGATGATGTCGTTAAAAACGATGTACCATAGACGCAGAGAATAGAAGGAAGAGTAGGAATTCTATTGATCGCGGTCCAATTATCGTATAATATACAGAATCTATCTGCGCAGGATGAAGACAAGAATAAGAAAACGTGGCGTCTGTAATGAATATGGAATGTAATATAGTAAGAAATATTATATAAGTAATGTTATATGAACTATTCGAGATCTCGAATGAAATATCCTGCTTTGTAGTTAGTTAAGTTAGATTTTTTTTAAAAGTTCAATACATTTTTTTAATTCTATTTTGTTTTGTACTATAGTTATTTGAAGCATTTTGTTTTTGATTTATTTATACACTATTATTTGTTTATACGTAGTAGGGTTATAAAATATAGGAGGTAGGAAATATTGTATTAATAGAAATGGTCAGGAAAGCTGTTCAAAGTTTGGACCTCTTAATGTTAGTTTAATTTTTTGCGCATTTTGCTATATCTCGAGAACCTTTTCAGCAAATTGTAAAATTTTTGCATGCAATTAAAAATTTTGTTTATCCAAAGATATTTTTAGGTAAAAACAATTATTTCTTATGATTGATTCTTATTTTTATTGTTTTATTTATTAACAGTCGAAAAAAATTTCAATTGTAAGGTAGACAATTGTTTTCACTTTTTAAAATAATGTAATTTGACATGGTAAAATGCATATTTTAATCAAAATTGGTCCAATAGTTCCTGATTAAAAAGAAATCATATTTAAAATTCGATTTCTTAAGAACTATTGCGTCGATTTCGCCCAAGTTTTGTATTTTGCCATATAAAGTTACATTCTTTAAAATGATGTAAAAATTTGTATACCTTATTATGGTGGGGGTTATTCACCATCAGTGGCCGCCATAATAGTATAGTGGATTTTAATTAGCCGTTCAAAAATACATCTTGATTATGACAATATTAAAAAATGATGATGTCCAGAAAACAATATGTACATAAATCGTTTGAAGAAAAATTAATTTTATTAAGCATAATTTTTGCATGATAGAGAATGGCCATTTCTTAACAAAAAAGAATCAAATCAGAATACTCTCCATTGAGAGATCGTAACGCCAGAATATCATTTCTGACCGTTAAAAAAAATTGAGACTGGGGAGGCCCAGAAGGGCACTCCCAGTCTCCACAAATTTTGAATTAAAAGTGACTATATTTATTCCTAACGGACATAGAAAGTATGGGTAGGAGATCCAAAATCGGCGAATATCAAAATATTACATTGCCAAAACAAAGCCAACAACATTGGGTTAAAAAGAATACCTTGGCGATCACGAGTCGCCAACAAATTTATGAGAATTATTACAACCATGCAACTGAAACATTTAGCGGTTAGAAATTTAGAATAAAAAGTTATAAATAGAATTTTGTTTTCGATTAGAGGCGACAGTGAATTAATAAGTCTGCAAAGTAATGAAATAAAAAGTATCCGTTGCATAAATATTTTATGTTCGTTTTAAAAGATTAAGTCTTTGATTTGTTTTAAATATAATTTTATAAATAAAAATAAGTTTAAGTAATCAAAGATATTTTAAAGGATAGGAAATAAATATGTAATGCCAATTGTGGCATCACACTTATATTTCAAAATTTTCAATATAATGATTATGTTAAGATGGTAGCTCTTCTCAATCGAGCTGGAAGTAGGTCAACGTAAAGTTTAAAAGTAAAAGGCTTTTTTATTCTTTGCTCGCAGTATATTATAAGTGTTAAAAAAGAGACACATCTGAAATAATTTTTAACGTTTAATATATAGTTCAGCGAATTATCAAAGTGTATATAAAAAAAAACCTTTAGCTTGCATATTTCAACACAATTTCTTTTCATATTTCTCTTTTGCAGTTTATTACACGAGTCTTATTTTTAAATTATTAGTTTTTATTTCAGTATGGTCGTCTAATTTTAAAGTGATTATGTTTTACTATGAGCAAGATTAATAGTGCATTGATTAAAATAATTAGTTATTTTCACTTTATCTGCTTTGTACTAAAATAACCAAAAATTTAGAATTCTGCAAAATATGTAATCAAGAGATTCTTCGTAAAAAAATGACATTACAATAAAAATGATATCTAATAAATCATTTAACTTATAGAAATTTAGGATAATAGTGTGTTCGTGTATTTATTACTCAGACAAAATATTACAAAATACGAAAAAAAAAGTTCCAATAAAAACAATTTTCATAATTATTATTTATTTTAAGCTTAAGATCTTCAGTATTTAAAACATCAAGGAATTAAAGTAAAATTATTTACATTTGTTTTATATGAACTGCATGCATGCTTACTTTTCCCATGATTCCTTTACAATAAAAATAAAGTAATGAAAACCCTTACTTTTTTATTTTTATAATTCATTTTCTGTTAAATTGCTATAGAAAGTGAATTATACATAATATTAAAACGACTCTTTATGCACTCATACTAACCTTTTGCAAAACCATCTAAGGAATAAAATAAGTGTGCTATAAGTAAATTAATTTTCAGTAGAATTAGGATATTGGAATGGGATACTTGCACTTTAAAATGGAGAAAATCACGGATACTCACACATATCACCTACGACGTCAGTGACAGCTGATCGTTTATAAGTAAAATGGCGTGTAAGAGTTTTGTTTAGCAAAGTTAAAATGTTCATTAACGTGAAGTTAATTAAATAAAGCACAGTATCGTACATCGCAATTGCTGAAATATGATTCTTTCTCGTCTACGTCTTCTGCTTAGTTTATTATTTGCTTATATATTTTGTTGTAACCGTCATATATTTTTGTTTTGTGCACGTGTATTTGTATATGTGTATTTTGGTTTCGTCATATTTTGTTGTGTGCTTGGAAGCATAATTAGTTTTTTCTATGTTCTACATGGCTTAGTGCCTGTCTTTGTGTTAAGTAAGAAATACATAATGAAAGAATTATGGTGAAAGAATATATGTGTCACTTAAGAGAATTGATACCTGACGGGCTCGGCATAGAATGGAACAGTTGCTAACGCTAACAAATGCCACGTTTCAACAATCAATCGGGATTGAGATACCCACACTACGTCACTTCCCTTTATAAAATGTATCTCGCAAAAATATCTGTGGCTTCAAGATTCGAACCGGTAGCTCATTTCTTTCTTACTCCTTTGACGCAGAATTTTTATTTAACATTTTTTATACTTATTTCCTTATTTTTAATTGATTTAGGTAAAAATAAATGAAAAAATATATAATTACATTTAGCATTTAAATAATTTATGGTTATGAAATACCAGTGTCTTTTTCCGCATTAAAGGTAAAATCTTCCAAACACGGCCTACTTCAAAACAAAATTTTTTTCAAATATTTACTTATATGAAGTTATTTAGATCTAATTAATCTCTTAAGAGATCTATTCTTCATTGAAATTTCTTGTATTTACAAAATCTATTATTGATAAATTTTGGAAAATGAGTGCAAAAGAAAAAACAAAATAAAATTACTTTTTTTAACTTTATATTTTAGAGTAAATATATTTCCTACAATCTAGCAGAAGTATGCATGTTACCGTGAATGACCGAAATCAAGAAAATGTCGAGTTTCACCGGTGAATGTCGACAATCACATACATTCGCTTTGTTGAATGTCCGAAATATTTGTTATATCCAATTTTGTAATAATTTATTCGTTGATATTATTATATTTATTCGATATTTTAATATCTGTTGAGGATAGATTAGGAGAAACATCAGTGTTCAGAGTGCCGGTTAAATGCATACTGGGCAAGGGCACTTGATCTTAAAAAAACATTGATGTAAGGAATATCGGACAAATGTATACTGGGCTGTAGCACCTAACTCACTTAAGTAGACCTAGTATATATTTCGGACATTTACCATAACGACTATGTGATTGTCAACATTCACCGGTGGAAGTAAACAACCTCCAATTTCGGTCATTCACTGTAACATGTATAAAAGAGACACCGGTGTCCCATCTGCGTCACAGGGTTAAGAGTATTAGTATATTTATTCGAAAAAGAAAACTTTATTCAATTTAATCAGAAAACTAGTAATTTTAAGGAAAAATCTTAATTGCACTACTATATGATGAAATGCTACATATTAAAAGAAACTTACTTTTTTAAGAGAAAATTTACAACGAATGTTAGAAGGATGAGGCAGAGTGAAGTTATGCAACTAATAGTTATCATTGTTCCCATTGGACTCTCTGATGCCAATCGCCTACCCTGAAAGAAAAACAGAATCATTTATTTTAACATTATCTGTATTTATTAAAATTCCCCACAAAATCTTCTGTCGATAGCTCTATGATGAAGGAAAAAAGAAAACTGGATTTCTTTTGACTCCAATAATCCAAAATTTTTATTTATTTATTTTTTTAAAAAAAATAATACTATTATAATGCTTTGTATTACGTAATAAAATATGACCGGGAAAGCCGGGCTGGTAAGGCGCTGGGCCCTTGTCTAAGTTCGATCCCCGCTGGCCGAAGAAGGTAACTAGTGCACGTCAAATTTGTCAGGTCACAAAAGACCTCCATGTTCCCATGACAAATCAATACCTCTGGGTTACGGAATTGGAGATTGATCTTTCTCTAGTTCAGGTCAAAACTACTATCTGTGGATTAAAGAATGGATGTAAGAATGGGTCCGCGTTATAAATGGGCTGTGACGTGTGTGTAGCTGAAGTCGCATTCTTGGCCATAGATAGCGCCTCTGAAAAAAACAAAGAAGAAAAGCACCCTATGCCTTAAATTAGCTTAGTTTCATCAGACAGGCTTGCTAGTATTGGCGAGTGGAATTAGAAATATCAACGCATAATGAATATAATTACCATATTGCAAGCAACCTTAAAGCAAACGTATTTGCAGTTTCCTTTGACAGACACTTAAAGGTTGACTGGTTATTCATTATACTTAAGAAGAAAAAAATGTTACGTCTATATTATTATTTTTAAGAATAAAAAGGAAAGCAATTGGTTAAAAAGGAAAGCACTGTTTGAAAGCGAAGCTGAGAACAAAATTACAAAAATTAAGTTAGTCTTGTTTTTATGGAAAGTCATTAAATGTAATGAAGAAGCGAGAAAAAACGATTAAACTTCCATGCAAAATTGCTCAAAAAATTGAAGAAATAAATCTTTTAAAATAGAAGAACATTTATATAAATATTATACTTTATTAAAAAGTTAAAAGATAAGATCGCATTTTAAAATTTGAAAACTTACAACTCCGATTTCTTCTAGCAGTAAAGCAATGCTACCTAAATTACGACAACGGCAGGTCACCATATCACCTTTCACAGAAAACGCTGAACAATCATTCACATTCCATAAGCTATAAAATGAAATATTATAAAATTAGTAAAATAGCATTTTAAATTTGAATATTAAAAATTAAATGAATAAGATAATAAAAGTAAATCTCAACTTACTGTGACATATTCCACAGTTGACCACATCTCATAATGTATCCTTCAGGGATATCCTTGATAAAAAAAAAAAAAGTGTAATTAAATAACAAGTTTGGCTTTAAATATAGGGTACGTACTCACCTCAAATATTTATTTATATTTAAAATCCTTATCCAAACTAAGTAAAAAAATATACACACTAAGGGTGACATAGTAATATTTAAGCAAGGGAGAAACAGAATGGAATCAAAATTTGTTAAATGCACGGGAGGCAGATCAAAAAAATCAAAACCGGTTTGATTGTATGCTGAAACGTCTAAGTATTTTCAATGATCACCTTTCATCCTTTTCTATTATTTGCTCTCTAATACTTCACAATTATGATGCGTCTAGTTTCGCTTACCTCATTAGTGAATCACTGGATTTTCGAATAGTTTTCGTTTTATGGTAGCTTAAAGTATCCGAGAGGATAAAAATCAGACATTTCGACGAAAATTTCGATTTCTTTTATCATACTTATTTGAAATTTTAGTTCATTTGTTTGCGAAAATCATTCAAACTTTTGATCTCCGATTTTTAGAAATAAAGTAGCAATTTTTTTTTCGTATATTAATATATGAAAACGAAACCAGAAGTAAGCTCCCGAAAGCGAAACTGAAAGGTTTTTTATTATGCTTTTTGTACTTTAACTTTTTTATTTTTAAAACAATAAAATTCACTGTCGGCAAACAATAAAATTCAAAATTAATTTTCGAATTATTAATTTTTTTGTTCTCAGAATTTTCTTACATTTCAGAATTTTTTAGCTTTCTAAATGCATTTTCTGAAGAACATTGATTTTGAGAAAAAAGTTTTAATGCTAACACACATCATAAAATAAAGAAGTTTATTTAGCTTATTGAAGTCATAAAAGCTTCGAAATTTCGTTTGTAGATTCTGTTTTATGTTAGTGATCTTTTGAACCTAAAGCTAAGTTTTAACTGTGAATTTGTTATTTTTATCAAACTTTATGTAAAGTTATTTAAGTAAGAACTTTAAGCTTTAGTAAGAATTTTAGAAATTTTCTTTAAAAACTCAATATTAAACAATATATTTAATTTCATTTTGTATCTTTTTAAGCTCAAATTCGCCTTTATTTTTAAAATTATTTTATAAATTTTTAAATTTTACTTTAAATTTATAATTTTGGGATCGCTGCTTACCAAAAATGAAATTAAAACTTCAAGTAAGCCTTTATTTAAAAAAAATATATATATGTCAAAAACAGTGCGATTCCTGAAATGTAATAATTTGCCATCGGTATGGAAGACACAGTATTTTTATTATATTTTGAAGTATAGCAAAACATAGTAATACTAATCAAGCAAATACTCATTTCTCTCAAGGGATGATATAAGATGCGATGCAGATTATACGATTCAATTAAATGTATAGTAATTCGAGTCAAGATATTGATTAGAATTAAATCATTCAAATAATTAGATTTCAACTATTAAATCAATGTATAATATCGAACGATTAAATCAATAGATATAATTGTTATACAGTTAAATTTGATAATATATTGTACGGAATATCATGAAATCAATCCAATTATACGAATTCACTGATTTGCATAGATAGCTTTAATTTAGCAAAGTTAGATAATTGATTTGAATAACTTGATCAAAATCAAATGATTCGAATTTGTATAAAAATGAAACATTTCGAGTTTGTATAAAAATTTAAGATCCGAATTAACAAATCCTTTTGGTGATCCGAATCAAAAAATTCCTTTTGTGATTTGAATACATTCATCGATTCAGACCATTTGATTCCTTTAAATGTATAATAATTAGAATTAAGATACTGATTAGAATCAAATAATTAGATTCCGACCATATAATCAATGTATAATATCGACCCTTACAATCAAAAGATATTATTGTAAAATAGTTACTTTTGATATTGTGCGCTGAACGGAAAAATAATGAAATCAATCCAATTATTTGAACTTAATAAATTAAAATAATTGATATAAACTAAACCAAAATCAAGAGATTCGTATAAAAATGAAACATTCGAAATCATTTAAAAATAAAACATTCGAATGAACGAATCCTTTTGGTAATTCGAAACATCCTTTGGTTCACTGAGAAAAAAAAATATTATAAAAACTATTGGAATATGGTAAAATTTAACATATTTCTGGCTCTGTGGGAACACCAAAAAAAGCTGTCATTTTTACCAAAGTGCTTGGATGATGATTTTTTTAATTATCAATAAAATATGGTTTGATAATTATATAATAAAATTTGGTAAATGGGGAAAAATTCAGTTGTTTTATCATGACATCTTAGAGCATGGCATAGTCACCATTTATTCGGTTAAATTTCCTTATAATTTTTGTGTTTTTTACTAGATATGTTGCAATCAGAACAATAAATAATTTCAGAATAACCAGAATTTCTGGTAAACCGTTACGATGTGAACGGAAAAACTACCAAATGAATGCTTTAAATATAGTTTTTGGCTTTATTAACCAGAATTTATTTATTTATTTAATTTTTTTTTAATATTTTTTTTTTTTGCCATAAATGTTACTACAATACAGTATGGTAATTTTAAATTTTTTTCCTCCTTGTGATTTGAATACTTAAAGTTCTAATTTGAAGTGAGTGAATTTCAGTTGAATTTTAAAGCTTGTAAATAAAAAAAAACATATATAAATAAAAAATGATCCTTTTAAATCGATTGCTTGGATGGTTGGGAGCAATACTTTCGCATAATTTTAAAAAAAAATGTAAGGGACACTTTTATTTGATGGTAACTTTAAATTGAAAGTAACTTATGGTAAATTTTACTACTGATTTGAATCTGTTGAGGCATAAATTTTTGCTTTTGGGTATTTGGATGGTTGTGGGAGCAATACTTTCTCATAATTTTTATGGGCTACCATGAGTAGTTTCTAACTCTTCTGAGTAACAGAACTCTTGCAATTTAAGTTAAAAGAAAGCTATTTAGAAATTTACAAAATATACTAATTTCCAAAATTTAATTTTTTTTGTTGCTTAAGTGGTTAACTAAGCAGGTAAACTACAGTACTTAGTACTTACTTAAAGTGTAAAACAGATTATAGTTTACTACTTAACTTATTTTAATATTGTAAATTAAAAGAAAGTAAAATGTGAGGTAAACTGATCTACTAAAATTCAAAAATAAATAAATTTATTAAATGAAATGTTAGTCTACACAACATTGCATAGATTAAGATACATTATGGTAAGTCTATGCAAACAACATTATAAACACCACAGAAAGCATCAAAAATTGATTTATGAAACTTTTAATAAAAGAAGGAGTTAAAGACAAATTTTAGTACAAATTCTTTTCAAAGAATTATAAAGAGATTTTGTTTACTTTTTCCATTTGTAGTCCTACATCATACGTCGGAGGATGCTGCATGTGATTCAAGGTATTTAATGGCGAAACTATAGTTGTCACTCCCACGTCACTGATCACTAAATACTTGTTCGTTGACAGTATATCTCTCAGACCTTTTATTCCTATCAATGCATATGCACTCCGTTCCAGAGTGTTTTCTAAAAAAATATGAATCTTGCTTTAACTGTAGTGAATTAAACAATTTTAAAATCATAAAAATATAGAATGTTAAGTAGTGAAGGAAAAAATCAATAATGATATTGTAACTTGTTAGACCGCTGTACAAAAATGGTTCTAAACAAGAATCAAATCTAAATTGTTTGTTTTAGATATTTCCACACACTTTGAAAAACTACAATCTTCCTGAGGACTGCACTGTTAAAAAGTTTCGGATCAAATTACGATAAAAAGTAACGACACTCAGCGTGCCGGTACTTTCTTACAGTAAAATCCATTTTTACCGAAACACGCTACGGAACAAAAACTCTGATATATATTCTAATTTTTATAGTAATAATTACCGTAAAATCACCGAAACACTTTAATTAGAAAAATATTATTTTCTGCAAAAATTGCGGTTTAATATTTTGCGGTAAAAATGGATTTTACGGAAGATGCATCCAAAGTGCCAGTACTTAATACCAAAATTTTATTAAGAATATTTTACAGTATGGCTAAATTCAGACTGTTTCGAGATACACCAAGCTACACTGTGCTGTATTAAATAAATACAGTAATAAATGGATTACGAGTTAAAAGTCCAACCACCATGGAGGTTTAGGGGATTTTCGTCTCCATATAACTCCATCAATGAAGGCTAGCTATACCCAAAGTCTGCCATGAAGGCTAGCTATACCCAAAGTCTGCCACGAAGGTGAGTTTGTGCCAATACTTTATTCGTGAGTTTCCTTACCTCTTGAGTCTCTCTCTTACCTCTTGAGTTACCAAATTTCTATAATCGGGCTAGCTATGAGATATTTCCGTATATTTCTTCTGTGCGAAAAGCTGATGCAAACTGTTTTCAGCACTCTTCAAAAAAATCTTCACATTGTTGACTTTGAAGTTTCTTAGCTCTAGGTTTAAAATTATAAGATTTTTCTGTTGAACAACGAGGATAGTACAAATATTAGATAAATTGACAATTAAGCGATAGTGGTAAAATAAAATAATTAAATTTGAACTGATGAAGTGACTTAATAAAATTTGACAAGTCACTTTTGTAGAAAAAATAAGGAGAGAAGATAAAAATAAAATGTGTAGATAATTTAAAACATAAATCCTTTAGGATATTATATTAAAACTCGATGTTGTTTAATTTATTAATTGAACACAGTTTATTAATTGAACGCAATGTAATGAAAATGATAAATATATTACCTAAGCTTGAATAAGGAGATTCAGCGCCATAATGATCATCTGAAATATTTGCCAATGCTAACTGACCACTAAGTTTACCTCTGTATAAATACATAGCTAGTTCAAAAAGACAAAAATTTACATTTAAATGTTAGATTTTATTTCAATAAATTCATTGTTAAATCAAAATCCGTATTAAATATAGATTCAAAAGGAAAATTAATGATTTCTTTTAGTGTCAGACTTACCTACATTAGGAGTGGACTTGAAAATAATATGCTTTTTTTGCGTTTTCAGTAAACCTCTGAGAGCTCTTTCAGCAAACGATGTTAATTGGTGAATCATCTCGACAACTTTTTGAGTAATTAATTGCTGTAAAATTATGACCGTACACATAAGCCAGATATGCATAAAATGTAGTACATACAAATAAGATGCATGCATAAGTCGATTTGGGGATATTTTATTGAAAATTATTTTAAATATATAATCATTTAATTTTTTAAGAAATGTAATAAGTATTAGACTTACATTTTTTTGAGATCCTGGAGCAAACGAAACAGTTTTCTTTCTTATAAGCTCATTGGAAGCATGCAACAGCGTCTGAAATAGAATTAAAATTTCATAAAATCTCATAAATTTCATAAACATATCAATTTGATTAGTTTTGTAAGCGTAAATTAAAATGTTTTTAATGTACTATTGAATTACATATTTTGGGTGGTGCAGTTGTAGAAATATCCATCAATTTTCCATCTGTCAAGTGTCCCGAAGTAATAGCGAATGCTATTTTTATGGTTCGAAATAAGCACAAACCTTGTGAAAATTGGTCTTAGAACAAAAATTTTGACAAATTTTGATTTGTCTGAAATTTTGATATTATTCAGTATTTTTATTCAGTGCTAACCAGAAATCTTCATGGGTAAGACATTCAAAACTGGGCAGGTTTCGACGAGTCCATACGTGTAGCGAGAAGAGGTTACCTTTCTTATTTGCTTTAAAGAAGTCAACAAGGTTCAGTTAAAAATGCATGGTTTTTAATCACAATATCAAAAGATGATTTTTTAAACAACAGCAAATTTTAAAGCCTTATTAAAGAGTACATAAAATAGAAATGTAAAGTTTAAATAAGCAAAACTGTAAAAAAAGACTAAAATTTAATTTATAGAGCAAGAATTGTTTCTGAGAACAGGAAAATTATGTAGGAAACAAGATCTCTGTATTAAGTACTTAGCAAGTTACCGGCTAAACTAGTTGCAAAAAAAATTCATATGTAATTTGGGATCCTGGGAACATACCTCGAATGTCCCCTATAAATCAGTTCCTGTTTATATTATTAAATTCTTGTTCGTATCCGTTGACAATAAGATTTTGCAATGAATTTATAAATCGTTCACATGTTGGTTCACATTGTTCGAAATAGGAGTATGTTGAGCAATAATATCTTTCAAAACTTCTGTTTTTATATGATGCAAAATTAAACCTTAATATATTATGGTCATGACTACATGATTTAATGTAATGCCTTATTAAGGTTGCAGCAAAGGTGTCCCGTATTATAGTTTGAGGTATCTATAATGTGGTTCAAAGTCGAATTGATGGCAGGCTCAACTGGAATTTAAAATGGCTTTTAAATATGATTAAAAACCAATATTTGAGTTTCGTACCCAACTAGTCTTTCAGTCATCATTGAATAAACTACAACATATCAAAATTTTAGACGATTTGTGGAAAACTAATGTTTGAAAGGTTTGTGCGAAGTTCTTTACACTATCTTAATTACTTTAATAATTTGGGAAGCTTGTTTTCTTAATATTAAAGTTAACATAATTAAAATGTATAGCTGAAATAACTATTCTATGCCTTACTTGTATATATTTGGTATCCTTGGATTTATCCAGTTTCATGTTCATGTCCAGTTTCAGGAATGTGTTCAAAATTTCAAATGCTTCCAATCTGTCCATCGGACTTTTCATCTCAACAGAAGATATGTATCTCGAAAACTCGTCCACAAGTATGTACATATTTCCCATCATGCCTTTCTGAACTTGGTGGAAAATCTGTAATCGGAGTATTAATGAATTGAATTTAAAGTCTAAGTTACGTAAACAATAGAATTCTATTTGAAAAAGTGTCTATTAAGAGCTATTTTCAAATGTGGAAGAGACAATAATGAAGCATTTAATTTATATTAAAATTTCTAAAATAATTGAAAAAAAAATCTTTTATCTTCAACAAGTCCAATTAAATTTTACAGGTGATTTGCGTTTATTTTGAAATTGCAATTTTTTTTTAAATTTCTTGTTGTACATTTCACTTTTCTCTCTTTGAGCACCTGAGCCAGAATATTTCGCCTTCAAACCATCTAATTTTTTTTCTTCGTAACAAACAAGTTTTTTTCCTGTTTTGCCAAGCACGAAATATCTTAATTGTAAAATAGTGAACCGAGAGTAAAGCAATTACAAATATGTCTTTCCAGGAGCTTAACACTCGAAAAGAAAGAAAAAACTTATAAAATTTCGAATTTTCCTTTAATGTATATACCATATGTTTATGACATCTCATGTTTGTTTTCAATATTATTTATTAGTTAATAGAGCATTAATAGTTATTTGAAGTAAAAATTAAAAATATAATAATATTTTTAACTTAAATAACTAGATGATTTGTTTGAATTATTATGTGATAATCCAAAAATCTATATTTCAGTAAAAATCAAAATTATTTAACTATGATATTGATATATATCGGGAACTGGATGTAAACAGAAACTAACTTCTAAAAGCTTGAAGAAACTCTTAAAACTTCCGGGGAATCCCTCCGCTTATGTTATGTCTACGAGGCCACTTTTGAAGAGACTTTAAATTCTAGGAGGTTTTATTATTGAGATTTTTGTTTAAATTTACACGTAATTTTAGCATTCATAAGAGCTTTCTGTAATTTATAAATTATAAGAGATCGTGAGTCTTAAATCAATTTCAAAAAATTAATGTCACGACATAAATAATGGATAAGGATTGCCATGTTTTGAGTGTTGGGTTATTTGAAGAACAATAATTTAATAAAGAAGAAGTTATCCGGTAGGAATTGGATAAGCCTAGAACAATAAAAGCAAAAACAATTATACTTGGAACATTAAAAATGAAATTAAGACATTTTTTGCTTGAGCACACATCAAATTTGTCAATTAATATTTAATTACAAATAAATACCAACCTTAAATAAGGATATTAACATTTATATTTAATTATAAAAAATAACAACCTTAAATAACGATTTTTTTAAGCAAAAATTAAATGGAACAAGATTAAGTTAAATTAAAAAGACGCGTTATATTATAAACATTCAGGCGTAAAAATGAATCGAAACCGGCAATCCGTAAGTCTTACTATGAACTTTTACTCCTAGCATCCCCTGTGCTTAGCCTTATATGGTAGTCCATCCATATTATATTGTTTAGTTGCTCTTCTCAATGGAAAAACTCAGTGGAAAAATATTTTATGCTGAAGACAAATGCGTTGTTTAAGAAATATACATGATTGATTCGAAACATAGAAGTCAAATTCCTTTTTTTAAGAAATGTGAGCAAAATTGCAAAGTAAGTCTACACTTTCTGCTTCATCAATTGTAAGACCTATTAACATCCAATACGACCTGCTTAAACTGCATATTTCTATGAGTCCTGTATGGGACAGGAGAAAAATTTTATTTTGGAGGATCCGGCGATGGTGTTTGATTTTCTGTCGGTGAACAGTCTTCTGGACTTGGTCTAGCCTTGTTCTGGGCCAAGTGGAATAAGTAACAACAACAACATTTCTATGAGTATAATTTTCCAAAATTTTACAATATACCATCGGTTTTTCCATTGATGGATTACCTATCGGTGTCTCTAATTAAATTAGACCCAAAAGTATTATAGGATTAAGACCAAAACAGTTCAAAAGCAATTCGAATATTTTGAAATAAATGAACTGCAAGTAAAAGTCTAGCAAAACCTAACGAGACCTGGAAATTTTCTTTTAGATATAGTTTTGGACGAAGTTTATTTTGCCCGTTGTATATAATATGCGTAGGAGATTTTGAGTCTATGCAATAAAATGGTATTAACTCTACTACCAACAAGGAATGAATTATATCAAAAACTGTAATGAGCAAAGCAAAAAAAAAAAAAAAAAAAAAAATTTTTTTTTAACGGAACGTAATAAGCAACCGTCATGAGCAAAGTAGAAGTAAACTTTTACTGAGCATAATAAATAACCATAATGTGTTAACTAAAAACAGTATTTTAGCTTAACGTTATTAGCACCGATAATGAACAATACCAAAATAAAAAATACCAAAAGAAACTTTTAGCTGAGATTAATAAACAATCATAATGAGCAAAGTTAAAATAAATTTTAAGTTGAATTTGATAAGCACACATTATCTTTTTGGGGATGGCTAGTGCAACAATTGTACCATAAGTCATATTTTTTCTAAAATGTTCGATAAAGAGATGCAAACATAAATTTTTGGTTTGACCACATTTGTTTTGTCTTCAACATGGCCAGTACACACAACTCAGTTGCAGTGGAATCTATTTTTTTTTATTTTTAAATATCGATAGAACTAATTTCTAACGACAAAATAGGAACCGAGACATTTCGCTTGTCTGACAACTGTTGTACCAGCAGTCCTCAAGAGGCTAAATTTAAAAACATATATGTAGCTGTTCCGATGCTAAAAAAAGGATTTTTAAGATTAAAAATAGATTCTCAGCTTTAGTTTCGAACTCATAATGTGTGGTAAATAATAAAAAAGTGTTAAATTTTATAAATATAATTACATAAAATAAAAATAACACCACATACCATGTGTCGCATTCGTCCTAAGTGTTCCAATCTGCATTCGCTGAAATCAACCTTTCCCCACTTTCCATTTGTGAAACAAGGACGATACATGTTTCCCTGGTAACCAGTTGGGCAAGATTTGAGAGCTAGCATGCCTCCATCCGTTTCATTCCAGAGAAATGAATCTTGAAAAAGTCTTGTACATTTGCGTCCTACAACAATGTCCAAATTCTTATCTGTACTGGTATCACTAAGTTCAGTTGTAACAATAGCATTTTGCTCAACCGATTCTTCAGCGACTGTCACATTTATGGAAGCTAATGAAACTTGGGATGTCGGTTGACTCGTCTGAAGAGTTCCATCGGTGCTGCTTAACTCTAATGGAACTGATTCATCTTCCTGAGGTATTGATAAGATTTCTGACTGATTCACATACAGCAACGTCGGTAATACTGGCACATATTTCTCTATTTCATATGGTTTCAAATCACTAATGTTGATTGAATTGTTTATCACTAATTGGGCCTCAGCGATAGTAGCATTTGTTGGGGTGACAACTATGAATTCTTTGGGTTTGAATGTTAAGGAATTGCTTGTCCAAGAAGTTGACTCTTGTTGAGTGTTGTTTAGGTAGTTAGATTCCTGAGTTGAAGAAATCGTTGCGTTGATTTCAGGGTAAAAATTTGGCTTTGTAAATTCGAATGGCGCAGAAGTGCTTAAGTTTAAAGAGTCATAAGTATCAGTAACATTTATAGTTGTTGACTGGACTAGCAGAAGAGAGACGACAAACGTGAAGATGAGCAACATTTCTAAAAAACAGTTTTTAAATTTGTAAAGTAAGTAATCATTAATTTTCAGTTTATTTGAAAAGTATTTATAAGAAAATTTTTAATTGCTGAATTTGAAAGTGTGTGTTAATTCAAGGTAACGGTCACGTTTAGGCAAATAAAAATCCCAAAACTTACGATTTTTTTTCATTGTTTCCTTAGCAACAATGTTATCTTAACTCCAGTTTGACTCAAAATTGCCTCAATATCTGAGCTATATGAACATGCGCCAAGGGACCAATATTAAGATGTCTAGATGTTTTAATATTGGTTCTATATAGGGCCAATATCGACCTATATAGGGCCAATATAGAGCCTATATTGGCTGAAAAAGGAATATAAAATATTGGGTGAATCTGACAATTGTATATAGGACCAATATCGGAAAAATAACCACCCTTTGAACCCTTACTGAGCCAATATTCGTGAATATTGGTCCCATGAGGGCTCAAGTTATTTTGCAATTAGGGGTTATTTCAAAAATATAATAACCTATGTGAAGCGGCACAAAGAAGTTTAGACAGGGTTCATACTAAAAAAGAATTTTTTTTCCCTGACTTTTCCATGTAAATTTATTTAAAATTCCAGGATATTTAAAAAAATTCAACAAAATTTATGTTTAATAAAAATGTAATTATTATAAATTATAAATTTAATCGCAACAATCAAAGGCATTTACATTTAATAAAAATCAGGAAATTTAATTTATGTCAACTCTAATTAGAAATAATAAATTGTCAGAACCATAAAAATGACTGCAAGGGAACTTAAGACAGGAAATTAACTGCGCAATATAAAAAAACGAAGTTTTTTTTTTAAAGTACGAAATGGTTACAATAATAATAAAATATGTAAATAACCTGTGTATAATTGAACGTAAAAACATTTTTGAAAGTATAAACGCAATAAACAATTAAAACCCAATATGTTAGCATCGATAAAAAATTTTTTTATTGGAAAACAATCATTGATAGGATTGCAAAACTTAATTGAGCGATAATAATTAAAAATATAATTAAAAAAACTAATTTTTAACACTAATTATCAAACCACATTAAAAAAAATACTAAAAATTAAATATATAAAAATTCTATATTTAGTTAAAATTGATCCATGTTTATTAAATTAAGTGAAATAGAATAAAAAACTAAAAAAATAATGCTTTTATCAAATGACAGACAAAAAAATAAATAAGTTATTCAATGATAAATAAATTATCCTTAAGTATGAAACTAAGCTACAAGAAAACAAAAAGTAAAAGTATAAAATAAAATTTTCCAGCAACTAACTCATCTTAAAAAAAATAATTATTGAAAATGTTATACAGATAATCTGTATTTAATTGTAATTAAATTGTATTTAATCAACTGACGAACGTTTATAAGAATAGAAGAAGAAAACAACTATAAAGATGCAATATGTTAAGATTTTTCTATTTTTTTTAAAAAAAGTGAATCATATATATGTTGGATAACTCGATAAAAAATATAAATTACGATTGTTAAACCCGGAGATTAATAAAAATACATTAAAAAAATATATTAAAAAAGCTTATTTTAATCATAAATACCAAAAAAAAAAAAAAAAAAAACACAAAAACAAACTAAAAAATTAAATAAAATTAATTCATATTATTCATTCATAAAGATTTATTAAAAGTTCGACTAATATAAAACAAAATTAATGATAAAAAAACGCAATATATTTCATGAATAGTTATAAAGAAAGAAAATGATAAAATACATGGAAAACTTATTAATCAAATCAAGTGAACACACCACTTAAAAATTTACTAACGAAAACGATAGTTAAAAGAAGCGCTAACATAAATATTGGGACCTAGGATATGACCTTTCAACTAGTCAGGATAGGAGATTAACTAAATTAAAAAAATAAATCTTCATCTTAAAACTTATGAATAAGAACTAAGGATTGCACTCGAAGTGACATTCTTCAATCAGACTAATTTTCTTGTTCCATTTATATTTATAAGTTTTTTATTTCTATTAATTATTATTTATTTACAGATCTTTTTTAGGTTTTGCAATAGTTAAAAGATATAAATTACTTAAATATTGCAATGCTATTTTGCAAGTATCTATTGCCAAAATTGTGAGTAGATTAAGTAATTAACGAAAAATTAAGTAATTACTAAATAATTAACAAATAATAAAAAATAAGCAGAAAATTTGCAAAGTTATTTTTGAAAAATAGTTATAAGAATTAAAGGAAAATGTATTCGCGTCAAATCTAATCTTTTGCTATGGTTACTTAATAGTACAATAAGACATGGGACGTTAATTTATAGCCAGACTTATTAGTGTGAGTTTCTAGTAAGTGTAGCTATAATTTTATTGAAATTTTGTAGCAAACCTTGTTCCGCATTTCCGCTTTTTTTTCCCGTTCAGCTCATATTTTTATGTATATACTCTTTGAAGATGCAGTGAAAAAACTTTTTTTAAGTTCATCGTTCATAAATAAAAATTGTCCTATCAACACGTTAAATTCCTATTCTGTGTCGATTCATCGCGCTACAGATAGTCCAATATGGTAACTCTTATCATATTTGTTTCATCATCTATTTTAGCGATGCCTTTGTTAACTGTATTGAGAACAAAGACAAGATAAAAAATTTAAAAAAAAAGTTTTTTAATGATTTTGAGCGTACGCACATTTCTTTAGGAATTTTGACACTTATGCTATGACTTAAGTTAAAGTTATTTTTTGAATCAAAAAATTATTAGAGTGTTCGCCAAATGGCACCCTCAAACGTAGCTATTAATAATAATTAGAAAATATAAGAAGACAATGCCTATAACCGAAAAAGAAAATACTATACATTAAATGTATGCCACACAGAATTTTTTGAACCTCCTCATATCATATTTGCATCATCATGGAATTTAGCGACACCTGTGCTAACTATTGTAGTAAAAAAGACCAAAAAAAAAAAAAATAAATAAATAAATAAATATTAAGAATGTTTTACAAATATTTTTCAGCATATGTTTATGTTTTTAAAAATTTTGACACCTATTCTTTGACTTGATATGAGTATCAAAGTTCCTTTTTGAACCAAAAAATTACGAAAAGCTTTGAAAAAGTCCGCTAAATGACACCTTCAAACGCAGTTTTTATTAATAATTATAAAACAAGGGAAAGCAATGCCTATTACCAAAACAGTAAATTTTAAACATTAGGCTGCACAAAATTTTTTAACCCACTTCAGATCATATTTATATCATCATCTATTTTAACGACACCTGCTCTTACTATACAGAGTGAAGAGTGCAAATTTTTTTTTTAATGTTTTATAAATGTTTTTTTAGTATATGTACAAGTTTTCTTTTCAACCGAAAATTTATAAAAGATCATTAAATTGTCTGCCAAATAGCCTTCTCAAACGCAGCTATTAGAAATAATTAATATGTAATTTATAAGGATGATACTACAATAAAAAAAAATTATTTTGGCAATAATGATTTCACAACATAGTAGTTTTTTCCATCAATGTACTTCTAATACAACAATTTTATATATAACTATTATAGTCAATAAATAAAGCAATTAATGAATTATTTGATAGATAAATATAAGAAATAAATAAATTAATTCGCAGCTAAATAGAAGACGCCATTTCTCATTATCCCCTGAACCAAATAACAAATACTTTAAGATCGTTAAATCTCGTTGCATACAAACTTTCAGATTGTATATAAAATATCAAAATTTTTAAAATTTTAATATTCCGAAACAAATGTGACATTTTCAAAAAAGAGTCAACAGTCTTTTGTTCCTTTTTTGATCGGCAAATCTTATCGAATACCGAACAGAAAAAGAATAAATTAAGTCCCCTCATTTAAATAATTTTTTTTAAATTTGAAGGATAATACTTGATAAATACACCGTTGTGTCAAAGCAATGTAGAATGGTTAATGGATACTTGAAATGATACTTGTGCAAATATTTTTTCACTGCTATTTATTAAAGTTAAATAAAGGTGTAATTTTCAATAATTTCAATTGCAATATTTAAAGTGGAAAAGAGGGAAAATGAAATTCTGTATATATGTTTAATAGTCAGACAAAATTTGCCGAATTGTGAAAATCTTTGGGAGATCACAGCGACCTCCCGTGACCTCACAACCCGTCATCCCTAATTATGTTTTCTAATTAATTATGTGTTTACCACTATCTTTGTTTTGGGAACATTGTGAAATAATGGTAATCAGTTATATTTTAAGAACTGAAGTTTATATTAAAATGATATAATGTGTTGTTCTAGTTGCCCAAGCACAAAAACACTAGGCAAAATGTTTTGTAGTATTTCAGGTGATTCTAGAGTGTTTTAAATCTGTGTGATGTTCAGTTGTAAAAAAAAAAATTTTTATATTTATTTTATCTAAAAGATGTGTATCATGATAATATTATATATAACTGACATTTAATTGACATACAGCTAAGTATAATTGACAATCATATAGAAATTCGAACCATTTTATATCACTTTACATTGAAAAAAATTATTTATTTCAGGTTTCGATAATGATTTAATGTATAGCAATGATATAATAAAAGATAATAAATAAAAAAGTCTGGGAATATGAAGGTAAGAATGTTTAAAATGGGAAAACAATAGATACATATCATGATAAGTTGAAAAACACTATAAATTAATAAATAAAATCAAAGACTAATTGGCAGATATTTTAAAACGTTATTGATAAAACTTTTGTGAATAGCTTTGAAAACTTAAATTAAAAAAAGAGAGAAGGGGGAAAAAGTCGTTGTTTCATTAATAAATAAATATCAATAATAAAAGTGTTATGATAATTAGATGGAAAAAATAAATAGCGTTAAAATAATGTATATTTTTAAAAAAAAATTTTTTAAGGAGAAGTTTATAAAACGATCTAAGAGGTGTCATGTTTTTAATAAGCATGTTAAATATCTTCTGCTTAGGAACAGTAGGTGGTAGAACAGGAGATCCTTAAAAATAAAATTATAAAATAATTCTAATTATATTTACAGGAGAAAAATGACATCATTTGTTATCTCCGTTAACAATTACTGTTACCTTATATAAAACATGATCACGGTATTTCAAAGTTATATTTTAGACATGTTTGACGCTTCAATTTATGAAATGTATAATATTAAAATATGTATCTAAAAAATACTATTTATGTAAATTAATCTAATAAAAATTATTATTAAACTGTTATTAACCTTAAAAAGCTGTTAAAAGCTTATGTCATAAAATAAAATTTTGAAAAGTGTTAATTTTCAATTAATTTTTTTACACATTTAATTTCAAATTCAAAACTTTTACATTTATTTCTAAGAAATAATTATTATGGAGTTAGTTACATCTTATACATTTTTCTATTACTTGGGAAATTATATAACTTTTACACATCACCATATAAATAAAAAATTATACTAATAAATATAATACCAATAAAATATATAAATTTAAAAAAATTAAATTTCATTATTTCTCAAAATATAATATTATAAAAAATATTCTATCCTGTAAAACGTAAATAAATAATAAAAAACAGTTAAAATTGAATTGTATATAATTAGTAATATAACAATAATATTACTTAATAAAATATTTATTTTTAAATAAAAATTACACTTTCATAACTATGTTGATGATAATTTTGCATTATAAAACGCTTTCTATTATATTTTTGTAAAGAATTGTAATTTATTGCAATATACTTATTAAATTATGTTGTTTTAATGTTTTTTTATTTTCATGAAAAAAAAGAAATAAGTATATTTTTTTATTCTAATGAATAAAAATGCCGTTCAAAAGTTATAAATAAATTATTCTAATGAATAAAAGAATTTTTTCATTAAAAGCGACACATTCATACTTTTCAATTATCTTTTTTAATAATCGATATTCGAAGTCAGTGATATTTTTCAGATAAAAATAAAAAAAATTAATTAATTATCCGACACTTAAATTTAATCTCTTATGCCGACAATATTACATGAAAATATCAATTACAAAATTAGTTAATAAAAAGTCATTTTTTTTCTTTGTTCTTGCCGATAAACTATTATAATTTTGTTTCACATACCTGATATCCAATATTCAATCCTTTAATCAAATCATTTCATGAAATATGTTTCAAACTATCCCACTCAATCTTTATATTAACTTAAATCATCAATTTACAAATACAAAGAAAGAGCTGCTATAATTTGACAGCTCAAAAATCATATAACAAACAGCGTGTAATGTTTTCAGCTTTTAAAAATAAAGTGGTCTAAAAGATCTTTACAAAAATCGAAACTCTTTCATAAAACATTTTATTTCCGGATTCCGTTTTGCGATTCCTTCCTCCAAATTCCGGAGCATCCGATGAAGTCTCCATATCGGTTTGTGCACAAAATGATCTGCGCATACAGGAGAATCCCATTTCCAGGAAAGGTAAATCTCAGCTGTCTTTGATGTGTGTTGGTATTCCTGAATGAATGTTTAACATTTAAAAATAGAATTTCACCCACCCAATAGAAAATTTGAATTCTCAATGAACTAAATTAATAATAAGGAAATTATAATAATAATAATAAGGAAATTATAATAATAATAATAATAAGGAAATTATAATAATAATAATAAGGAAATTATAATAATAATAATAATAAGGAAATTATAATAAAATAATAATAAGGAAATTATAATAATAATAATAATAAGGAAATTATAATAATAATAATAATAAGGAAATTATAATAATAATAATAATAAGGAAATTATAATAACAATAATAATAAGGAAATTATAATTATAATAATAATAATAAGGAAATTATAATAATAATAATAAAATTATAATAATAATAAGGAAATTAATAGCATTAAGGAAATTATAATAATAATAGTAATAAGGAAATTATAATAATAATAATAATAAGGAAATTATAATAATAATAATAAAATTATAATAATAATAAGGAAATTAATAGCATTAAGGAAATTAATAATAATTTATGGATTATTTTTAAACATTTATAAAATCTGTTTACGTTGTTTATAAATTTTAAATTATATTATTCATATTTTCAAATGAATGAGTAATTTATTTAAAAGAAGACATGTGAATATTGTCATGAAAAATTGAAATTTAATTATTAATTGCTGATTTAAATAATGAACCTTTTCATTTCAAATTCTCAGTAACGCTTCACAACTGATTTAAATGGAATTTTCAATTAAAAGTAAGCACTTAAATCTTGTTTTAAAATGTAATTTTTTAGAAAAAAAAAACTTCACAGTTATTGAGAGCTGCCTAGGTACAAAGAGAAAAAAGCCTGGTGAAATTACCATACTGTACGGTAAGGATATTTCTAGTAAAAAAAAAATTAATATAATTTTGGTAATAAATGTCAAAAGATACAGCATTTGAACTATTCATTTGGTGTCAGATGACCAGTTATTCGGGTTTTCAAAATTATAGCTCTTATTACCACACATTTAGTAAAAATACAAAACTGAGAAGTAAATTTAACTGAATAAATGATTTTTATGCCATGCTCTGCCAAGGTATTACGATAAAATTACTAAACTTTACCAAATTTAAAAATTTTATCACATGATTTATGACAGAGCCTTGCAATTTTAAACCCAATCCAGATCACAAAGGAACTCCTGTATCAAATATTGGGAGAAATTTGCCAACGTGAAGGACTTTTCCGCATTTGCTTTACAGGGACAGGAAAACCAAGAAAACACAACGCTGGGATTCGAACCCGGGTCACCTCACTGGAAAGCGAACGCTCTATTCCCTGAGCAATCACGGCACTCATCATCTTTGATTGTATTTTCTTCATCACTCGTCTAAGATTGTCTCTAAATTATCATAACCATCATCTTCATTAACGTTTGTATCTTCCTCAGCGAAAGCATTCATACATGAATGTCTTTAACAATTTTCAGCACAAATCGTAGAGAATTTTATAACTGATTTTCGGCAACTGCAAGCGACTCTACAACCTTTTATACAATCATTGAAAGGATAAATTCACAATCTAAAAATTTTTTTCAAGGAGCACAGCAAAATTATCAATCATATTTTTTTTGTTTGAAAATTCTTTTCTCTTTTTTCCAAAATCCTCATCTTCTGAAACTGGTAGTATTCACAGGATTTTGTACGCGTCTCTTAATAAGTTCTCTTTTCTCTAATATTATATTCCAAATGGTGTTTTTATGTAAAAATTACCATTTCAGTTAATTAAAAAATCATGTGTTGTTTAGAAATTATTCTTGCAGCATCTTATTTCTTTTTCAAGTACTGCATCATTTGTCAAAATGAGTTCAGTGCTTATTAGTTATATAAAAATATTTGCCATATTTTTATACACACATCTTATGTTACGACATCCGTTTGGATGATTGGGTATCGAGCTGCAAGTAACACAACCCGGCTATTAGTCTTATAATTTAAAATTATAAATAATTTTCCTTTGTTATTAATGTCTTCATCTTATTTTCATTGGAATTATTACTAGAATGACCATAGCGGACATTTAACCACAAATCAACTTTGAGAGGAGCTAAGTCTTAAAATAATTATACCATCTTACTTAACTTATATCCCGTCTTATTTTATTAGAATATCAAATGAATGCATAAAAAAATGACGATTTACTTAGAGTGTCCATTTGTGGTCATTTTGACCACAAATGGACGTAAAGGTTTAAGTGTATTACTTGGATTTAACACATTGTTTGCCCTTCATTGCTTATCTTTATTTTATTTGAAAACGCGCACAAATAGATAGACACTTAAAAAAAAATTTTTTTTTTTTCATTAAGAGAAAAAAAGAATTCCCCTCTTGCTCGCCGCTTCTCTCAAACCCCTCGTAATTGTTTACGAATTGCTCAGATCGTTTCAATATATGAGTTCCCAAGCGGCTTAGAAAAGACTAACTTGTCTAACCATCTCAAAAAAGGGTAAATTTTTGGGAAAAATTCTTTGTATTTAATGTAGGGAGAAACTAATAAAATTCAATAAACAGTTCTAGCTGTTAAAAATTATGTACCATCCGGAAAAAAAAAAAAAAAAAAAAAAAAAAAAAAAAGAAAAAAGATATCACCCTGAATAACTTTCGTTCTAATGATCGGATTTTCACGAACTAAGTGTCAATCTTAATGGTTCCTGGGGTTGACCTCAAATATGCTAATTAATTAGTGCTAACTATTAATTAAGTTACGAAATCAGACACAAAAACATACTTTCTCTGAATAAACATACATATATTTTTTTTTTTTTTTACATATTTGGATTCCTAATCTTCAAAATATAGGGGATAGCCGCAATCTGTGAAATGTGGTCCCCATAGTTTGGTCAGAAGAGCGATTCAAAGTTTAGACCCCTTAATGTTAATTTCGCTTTTTACGTTTTCAATCATATTTTAAAAACTAATGATGCAATTCAAAAACAAATTGCACCCACTCATAAAACTCATTTACTCAAAGATAATTTCATGAAAAAAATAATTCTTCATAATTATTTATTATTATTTAATTAAAATGAGGATGAATAAATGTTGAATTATAAGGTATGGATTTTTTTATACCATATTAATCTACATATTTTTCAATTGAAAAATCTAATGTTTCAACTGTTTTTATTCATTAGAAGATGAGAAAAATTAAAATAAACTATTTTAAAAAAATAATTTGGCAACAATGAAGAAATAATTAAATGAGACGATTAATATTAAAATGTGATAAACTTACGAAGAACTTGACTTAGCGCGCGTAGCGTAAAATTTAATTCATATTTTTTTCGCTAATAATCGTTTGCTAATCTTTTTATTTTTATTTTTTTAAAACTATAAAATACGATGTTTCTTTTTTAGCCCTCTAAAAATCTATTTGAAATTTAGTAAAGAAATTTCAATAAAACATTTTATTCAATGAATGTCGAGTTTTATAAAAGCATGCTTCTGATAGAATATGTTTATACACCAGATTGTGCTTATTTATTGTGATTATTTTTTATTTTTGGTTTTTTTTCTCAATAACTGATACAATTACAATAATATACATACGTCTGAATAGATTTGGAATAAAATATTTATAAGTTTCTTGAATATATTTTTTATAAATATTAATAAAAATATGTAGTAAACATATTTAAGCATATCTCACATCATCGCAAATTTCTCAACATCTTATATATCGTCTTAATCTTAAAAGTAATTTTTTAATCACTTGTCCGGAAGTGTTTCGCAGAACTATTTTACCAACTATTTAATTGCATTTTAACATTTTTAAAAATCTTATTCTTTTCCCTACTACGTTTATTATTTTTTTATTAATATACTAATAATTTTTTTTAGTACTTTAATTTAGGTTTTCTTTAAAGTAAAGTTCCTTTTTAAATTATAGTCAAGTTTTTTTTAAAAGAATTATTGTCTACTAGCTAAGAATAAAACCTTGTTAAGAAATTAAAAACATTCCGCTGCTTAAATTTATTTAATGCAAAACAGCTGATTATTTATTAAGCATACTATTTTATAAATCAATCAAGATCAAATCAATCAAACAAGAATATAAATCATTGATTGTCTTTTTTTTGTTTCTTGTGACTTCAACATAGATTATCTAAAGTAGTGTTGATGTTTTATAAGTCACTACAAAGAGTATAAAGATACCGAACATAAAAAGCTGTCGAATAGGTAGGCAAAATTTTTAAGCGTCTTAAAATATCTCAGTATCTTACATGTCGTCCTAACATCTTAGTTGTGAAATTGAATTTTTAATTATCTGACCACGTGTGATTCACTAATTATTTCATTATATCTTTTACTCTTTCTTTATGATTCCATGTAGATTTTTTTCCGGATAATATACTAAACTATTTTGTTTAATTTTTTACTTTAGCACGATTCCCAACTATTGTAGTATAATTTGTTATCAGGAAAAATGCCTTATTTTGTTAAGCAGGAAATACTAAAAATTTAAATTTGTAAGAAGATTCCGAAGCCGTGCAAATTTTAGAATTGTAGAATTGAAGCCGTATTTTTTATTGCAACTTTAAAAAAATGCAATAAAAGATACGCAATTTCCGAACTTATTTTGATTAAAAATAAAAATAAAATTCTTTAAAAAACGTGGCAAGAGGGCTAACATACTTTTTACAGAAAGTGTGAAAACCAATTTTTTCTATATTTCGTCAAAAGAGGATAAGAATGATATTGCTCCAAGGGACCTACTCAATAATTTCGCTATTTCAAGAATAAAATCTGTTTGATCGAAACATATTTCCTTGATAATTAAAACGAGGAAAAAATTAACTTTTATTATTTATCTAAGCTTATTCCATTTATTTAATGATAGCGGTATCAATGTTAGGGATATGCGATGGAGGCCTCGTTTACTATTATACTATAAATGCATTAAATTATGCAGCTTGAATAATTTATTTTAAGCATACTATTTAATTATTTTAAGCAAATAAGGGTGTAAAAATAAACTTGATCAAAATACTCCGAAAGTATACCTTAAAATATATGTAGAATAAACTTTGGAATCGATATATAAAAAAATACCTTTTCCAACAACTTCGAGTAGAACGGAAACGCTAACTTGTTTAAAATAGTTGTCCGTGTAACTATTTAATTTCCTGGTGCTAGGGGACATTCCATTTTCACATTCGACTTTTGAAATTTCAATTGTAAACGGAATTTTTTTGTCCCTTAAATTAAAATGTTAAGACTTGCAGCAAAAAAAAATTAAAAAAAAAAAAAAAAAAAAAAATTACTGCACTGATTTTTTTACAAAGTAGCGAATTATTATTTTTTCAATCTAAGAACCTGTGCCTATAACTTATGTAAAACTTATTTTAATATCGAGTGAAATAATTTAATATGACGTGTAACTAAATAGATAATCCCAAGAAACTGAATCGAAAATATGAAAATTTCATTGATTTAAAAAATAATAGATGATAATAAAAATAGACATGTTTTGAGCGTCCAATAATAAAAGTCACAAGTTATTCAAGCTTGAAAAGTTTTGAGAATGGGCGATTATATTTGGAAGCTCGAAACATCTCGACTTTTACTTCCCTCTTCATATTTTTTGAAGCCAGTTGAGTTTTTATCATCAATTATACTGTGTTTTACATTTGGGTCTTGATCTTTATTTTGATAAGGATTTTACACTCGTTAAAGTAAACATATGCATTTTCATATTTTAACAGGATTTATGTGGTCTTTAAAAACGTAAGAGCATCAATATTGCAAAAGTTATATTTAACTTTAAAATTAAAATTTTGAGACCAGATATTTTGAGTTAATGAAATTAAACATTTTATCTTTTAAGTTTTCATGCCCCATTTCAGTATCTTAAGGATCTCATAAGCTCTGTTTAAAAAGAGAGTATCATATCAGAGATATATAAGAAAACAAAAATAATCATAGTAGCAGTATTTTATGGTTGTTGTTTCTAATGCTACTTGCCACACGGGCAAGCTTGCTTGGTGAAACCGATCAAATTTAAGACAGAGTGTGCATTTCGTTTTTTTCAGTAGCGCCATCCTGTGGCCAAGAATTCGTCTTCAGGCACACACACGTCACAGCCGATTTTACAGGGCGGACCCATTTACACATCCATTGATTCATCTACAGATCGTAATTTTGACCTGAGTCAGAGAACGATCAATCTCTAATCCAGTACCCCCAGAGGTCTTGATTTGTTATGGGAACTTGGAGGACTTTGCGACTCAACGAGTTTAACGTGCACCAGTCACCATTTACTACACAGGGAGTCTTCGGCCGGCGGGGTTCGAACCAACAAACTCTCGGACATAGGGCCAGCGCTCTACCGACTAGGCTATCCCGGCCCGTATTTGGTGGTAAATGCAGCTTTATCGTAATTGAAGAATATGCTGGGCGATATTTTATGTTGAATTTGCGAACGTAAGTTTCTAAATGTATCGAAGCATGAGGATGCTATTTGCTAATCATCTTTATCCAAAAAAACCCTTGTAATCTAAATATCTAGGAGAATGAAGCGATTTTTAAAACAATGAATCAAACAATATGCAACATATTATTACAATATCTTATTCTTAAACACAACATATTTCAATGTTTTTAAAATACCACTGAACATTCAGCAATTCTTTGAGTTATAGAAAAAGAAATATCGTATGTATAGTAATCGCATTAGAATTACTATACAATATACATTTTATTTCTCAAGAACTTTTTTTTTCTTCAAGCTTTCTTGCCTAGAAGACTCGATTAAAGCTGTAAAAATGATTATCCCTAAAATTTTGTATATAGCCATAATAAGTTATGTTAATTTGATTTTAGTATGAAATCCTCGAATAAATATAGCAAAAACAACATAATCTAAATAATATCGAATAAAAAGTTCATGTATTTAAATTCTAAAAACTTAGAAAATCATAAATAATATATAAATCGATTCAAATTTTCTTTTCAAAGGAGATTAAAATAAAGAAAATTTTGCTTTTTGGACAGAAATCAGCTTAAAAATTGTCTATTGACTAGAAACTTCGAGATATTTTCTATTAACTATTATAAAAGTTAATTAAACCTCTCAGAGCAATCACAGAACATTATTTCAATTTATTTTACAGTCAGAGCTTGGTTGCTTAGCAACCTAGTAAAATTAAGCATTTTTCTTTTGAATAAGTCAATGGGTTATCTTGAAACATTCATTTGCGCTGGCAACTTTTTTTGGCGGTTTTCTGTACTATCGCCAAATATATAAACCTTTATTGCGACCCTATTTACCACCCAATTTTTTCAAAATGTTGTTAATTTTTTTGCCCCCTAATTCAAGTGTCTGGATTGCAAATATGTAAAAAAATATATATGTTTTTCAGAGAGTACGTTTTTGTGTCTGATTTCGTAACTTAATTAATAGTTAGCACTAATTAATTAACATATTTGAGGTCACCCCCAGGAACCATTAAGATTGACACTTAGTTCGTGAAAATCCGATCATTAAAACGAAAGTTATTCAGGGTGATATCCTGTTTTTTTTTTTTGCGGACTGTACGTTAAAAATTTATCCAATACATGGGGGAAAAAAAACTATGAAATATTGATTAAGTTTCTGGCTGGCTGTGGAACTTAAGATCTAATAATTTTTGAACAGTTGCATGCATCTAAAAAAAAGACGACAGAAGTAGCTCAGTGAACACGTTCCTTTGTTGAAAAGAAATATCCCAAAGGACATCTTTTTACATCCTAAAAAGTTGCTTACTTTTAGAGGGCAAAAGAAATTTCAATAGGTTTTACAGTACGGGTAAATTATAGAGAAATCTTAGCAACCACCAAGGTAGATGTAGCAAATTTACTCTTAACTTCTCTGTCTTTTTTTTTTTTTAAAACATTCTAATACAGAATCAAAAAGCTATTATTATAAACTGAAAAAGAATTGACTGCATCTTTAGTACTATACGTAACAGTGGAAGCTTTTTACTAAGTTTTACAATCCAAAATATCTCCCTGAAAATGTAAACTTTTTAATGCATAAGTTTTTTTTAAAAAGTGGATTTATTCAATCAAAGAAGCCAATTGTGAACAACATACTTGCTATTAAGAATATGGCCAAATATAGTTTTGTCAATTTTAACTTTGCTAAGTAAAACAATTTTCCTGATATTTTTTAAAGCGTGAAACTCTTCACAAGTCCTTTATTTTGAGCTTTGTCAACGAATTGAGATTGCTATATTTTTCTGTAAAGAAACTAACCCCTGAGCAGGGCTGGACTTGGGACCCCTTTCTGATTCAGTAATGAAGAATCGAACATAATGGAGGTATTTAAATTTTTCACCTAATTATAGATAACAAGAAAATTAACCAGGACCTAAAATAGCTGTACAGTCCCCCCCCTCCAATGGTCAGACGAAATATCAATCTGCCCCATTCTATTGATTTTCTGACAATTCTATGTCAATCATACCGAATGCAGTTTTCTGATTGTTAACTTTGTCATCTAGCTACGAAAAATTCATATCGTGGCTGATATTAGGCCTGAATTCAGATGAATTTTCGAAATTACGATGGCTCAATTAAGTCAATCAGAAGCCTGTATTTTTGTAAACATATCGCATTTTGCGACACGTATAAATGCAGGCTTTTGTTTGGCCAAATTTGTCTAGATTAATTGCGAAAATTTAGCTGAATTCCACTCTAAAAATCCATAGATTTGCGAAGTGTAGATTGTGTTCATACGATAGATTAATGAAGAAGTTAACATAAAACTGACGGATTTCACACTGTACTGATATTTTGTTTAAAAAAGTTCATTAAAGTGGGAAACGTAAAATAAATTTTCCATTACTTTACACTATTTGTCTAAACAAAACAGGTTTCTAGAAGTCAGTGGTGCAAGTGGCAAAATATGGTTTTGGAGCAGGAACCTATTTAATAAAAAGAATTAAAACAAGAATTTTTAATTTTGTTCATTAGTAACATCTTATTTTTTACATTTTGTTGAAGGTCCCTGCATTAACAAATTATGTTTCCTTTTGGTATCTTCCAATGCTGTTAAATATTCTGCTATTCTTGACTTAGCCTCAGATAAGAGGATTCGTCCGTTTTCTATAATCGACATTTCTTTATTATTTAACCCATCTTTAATATTTTTTTCAGCTGTGGCTAAGACATCCTGAAAAGCCTTCGGTTTTTTTTGCAAATCAATTTCAGCAGCTTTCAATCTGCTTTCCTCCGATGCAGTGCTTTCACATTCTTTTCGCTTACTTTTTTCTCAACCTCTAATCGAACAGAATAATTTTTAAATGCTGCAAGAGCCACTTTAATCATGTCTTTGTCAACTTTAAAGTCATTTAAACCCCCTATTTTGTTGATATGTGACACACCTTGTCTCAAACCATTAGCACTATGCGAATTTAAACTTGCCTTGTAGCTTTTTGTTCACACTAAAACCTCTTTCAACATCTGCATTTCCATGTAGTATGCACAAAAGAGCTTTGTTAAAAGAGGATATTTTATATTTTCCAAATTATCTTTCTTCCCAAAATAGTTTTTCCAAAACACATCAATTGGTGCATATTCATTTGAGTCAGAAGAATAGCCTTCTGGTTCCCCACGTAACCTCGTCCATTCATCTAGTAACAAACATGCCTTTAATAGAAGTGTCTTCCATTTTCATTACAGGATGCAAGACTTTAAGATGGTACACTAACCTATTTTCAAGAGGCAATGCTTTTAATAACTTTTTTGTGCATGCCAAGTAAAAAGACCTGGCACCTATATACATAGATTTTTTTTCTGAAGAAGATAAGGACGTCATCGCCTTTGTGGTATCTAGTTCAACATCTATTAAATTTGAATTTTGCCAAATTTCTGAGTTTTCTACATCCAATGATTTTAAGTCCTTTCCTAACAAATTAAGAAAAGCAGAACTCTTTAAAAAACGCCCTAACAATGCTTTAACTAGAGACACCATTTCATCATACAACAAGTGAATCAATGGTGTCTCAGTTTGGAAAAGACCTAAAAATTTATTTAATATAGTCGAAATATTTCTTAAAAAAAAAAAAAAAGAGCTTTTGGCCAAAAGCAATTTAAATAAATTCAATATTGAGTGGCTCATACTATTTTTTAAATAATTATTACTTTATTTAATTCAGTAAAAGGTAATTCAAAACTCTAATTAATTCAACTATTATTTAAGGTTATCGAGGTTATTTAAGGTTAAATAAATGTTATTTGTAATAGTATATTAAAAAGAACATTACCAAGATTAATATTGATCATAACGAATTTATAAAGATATGTAAATTAAGCAAATCAAGAAAACTTTAATAAACTTATATTACAAATGTAAATTAATGAATGGCCCCGAATAAACTTTTATTAAAATTGGTTACCTAGTACAGTATTTTATTAGTGAAATGATTAAAAAAAATTAAATAATTTTTAAATGCAAATACAATGAGTATTGAAGCTAAAAAATTTTTGTTCGAAGTAAATTATTATAAGTCCCTACATTCATATTTAACAAATCTGTGATCATAAATTTTTTTTTATATCAATTGTTTTAAATCAAATCATTAAGAGATGAATTAAAGTATTTTTGAATGACAAATCTAAAAAAACATAAGATTTTTTTGCTACATTTAAAATATTGAAAGCCCCTCTTTTCATACTTATTCAAGATCTTGTCTCTAAATATAATTAAGTTTTTTCCTAAAACAAATAAAGAGCACTGAAAATTTTTGAAAGTAATACAATAATAAAATGCAATAAGTGGTCAGAGCAAGCCGGATGCGGAATTTGTACAGAACAGCTATCGCTATCATCAGTTTAAACATCTGAAAAGAGATAGACAAAATCTAATTTCAGATGATGTCAGTCGAAAACCAAGGTGTGGACGATCGCTCACGCCAAGTGTTCAAACCGATTGGCAAATTCAGATTAATATTAAAGCAAAATCTGCCGATTCTTCAAATAAAAACTGCTTTTGGTGCAGTAATGTTTAAGGATTTAAAATATAAGTTATATTTAGCTTAAAATTTTTTATGGCTGTTTGGAAGAATCTAATCATTATAAAGTAGGCAAAGATTAGATTCTTCCAAATTCATTTGTTATTTGGTTCATTGAAAGTAAAATCGAAAGAATGCAAAATATTGCAAACACTACATGTCTTATGGCGAATTTTAACCGCTAGCGCCATCTGTGTTTAGCTTCACAAGGTCATAGATATAAAGGCAGAAAGATCAATCACTCGACCAAACGGACGTCACGGTGAACGTTGACATCACTGGTCTAGGAACTAGTTTGTACTCTATATCCACGCCCTCTAGTGAACTGCGGTGTTTGTTTATTGCAGCTGTACATAATTTGTTCTTTTTTTATTTGATTTTTATAAGTTGTAATGATTAATAATAATTGATAACATTCAGTCTCTTTGCCAGAAAAATCTGAAATTCGCAAATTTTATGATACATTTTTTTCAGATTTTTTTAAAGATTTATAATTTGTAAATTTTAAAATTACAAAAAAAAAAATTTAAAAAAAACTAATATGTTCTTAAAATTTAATTCTTTATATCATTCTGAAATTCAAATATTTGAAATAAAATAAAACACAATTTATGCACTTACAAAAAATAAATAAAATTAAGAACATTTTAGTAAACATTCCAAGCTAGTCAAAACATTAAATTTCATATAAAGCACAAGAAATTGGAAAATGATAATAATTGTATAGTCTCATTATTGCCTGTTAGCGTTCAATTAGTTTGCTAGCAAAACGTTTTCTTGGTTTTCATTTGTATGTAATGGAAATTCTAATTATTTTCATTCAAAAAATCTTTCAAATCTCGTGGTTTTCCT
Source organism: Parasteatoda lunata (assembly GCA_949128135.1). Taxonomy (NCBI): domain Eukaryota; kingdom Metazoa; phylum Arthropoda; class Arachnida; order Araneae; family Theridiidae; genus Parasteatoda; species Parasteatoda lunata. The sequence continues at coordinate 8,079,681 of OX421973.1, read as the reverse complement.
TTGCATTTAACGCAACATTTGATTTGTCTAAATTTAAATTTAATTTTAAATAATATATAGGTTACTACAAAAGCTTTTATAAACATGATTTTACTGTGATATTTAAATTGCAAGTTACTTTGATTTCTGGGTCGTGTTAAAAGTTAAAAATATAAGAAAAGTATTTCACAACATCTATTATGATGACAAATTGTCTGTCAAGGATGATAAAAACATTAATGGTTAAAAAAATAATTCATTGCGATAATGAACATTTAGCTGTAATCTTATTATTGTTCAGTTACCTAAAAAAGACTTTTTCGTGGTTTTCCTTTGCATTTAACGCAATATTTGATTTGTCTAAATTTTAATTTAATCTTAATTAATATATAGGTTACTTCAAAAGCTTTTATAAACATGGTTTTACTGCAATATTTAAATTGCAAGTTACTTTGATTTCTGGGTCATGTTAAAAGTTAAAAATATAAGAAAAATATTTCACAACATCCACTAAGATGAAAAATTGTCTGTCAAGGATGATAAAAAAATTAATGGTTGAAAAAAATATTTCATTGTGATAATGAACATTTAGCTGTAATGTTATTATTTGTCTAAATTTTAATTTAATTTTAAATAATATATAGGTTACTACAAAAGCTTTTATAAACATGATTTTACTGCAATATTTAAATTGCAAGTTACTTTGATTTCAGGGTCGTGTTAAAAATATAAGAAAAATATTTCACAACATCCACTAAGATGACAAATTGTCTGTCAAGGATGATAAAAAAATTAATGGTTAAAAAAATAATTCATTGCGATAATGAACATTTAGCTGTAATGTTATTATTGTTCAGTTATCTAAAAAAGACTTTTTCGTGGTTTTCCTTTGCATTTAACGCAACATTTGATTTGTCTAAATTTTAATTTAATTTTAAATAATATATAGGTTACTACAAAAGCTTTTATAAACATGATTTTACAGTGATATTTAAATTGCAAGTTACTTTGATTTCTGGGTCGTGTTAAAAGTTAAAAATATAAGAAAAGTATTTCACAACATCCACTAAGATGACAAATTCTCTGTCAAGAATGATAAAAAAATTAATGGTTAAAAAAATAATTCATTGCGATAATGAACATTTAGCTGTAATGTTGTTATTGTTCAGTTATCTAAAAAAGACTTTTTCGTGGTTTTCCTTTGCATTTAACGCAACATTTGATTTGTCTAAATTTTAATTTAATTTTAAATAATATATAGGTTACTACAAAAGCTTTTATAAACATGATTTTACAGTGATATTTAAATTGCAAGTTACTTTGATTTCTGGGTCGTGTTGAAAGTTAAAAATATAAGAAAAGTATTTCACAACATCCACTAAGATGACAAATTCTCTGTCAAGAATGATAAAAAAATTAATGGTTAAAAAAATAATTCATTGCGATAATGAACATTTAGCTGTAATCTTATTATTGTTCAGTTATCTAAAAGAATTTTTCGTGGTTTTCCTTTGTATTTAACGCAACATTTGATTATTTTAATTTCAACTTAATCTTGGTCAAAATAAGTTATTTTTATAACTTTTATAAACATTGTTTTACGCCGATATTTAAATTGCACGTTACTTTGATTTTTGGAATAAGTTTAAAATTACAAAAAATATGAAGAGCATCTCGCTATATTCACCGAAATAATTGACTGTCTGTCAAAGACGCTAAAAAAATGATTTATTATATAAAAAAAAGTTCATTGCGATTACTGAGCATTTCGCTGGAACTCTTTAAGCGTCAAGCAATCTGAATGATATTTTCGTGGTTTTCTTTTACGTGTAACGCAAAATATGATTGTTTTCTTTAAAAAAAACATTCATAAAGGCAACAATGTTTAAATATTTACATAAATTATTAGTTGTTTTATCTTTATTCCTTGTTAAATCAAAACAAAATGAAGAGCATTTGATTTTGGGCAATTAATTAGCAAGGTAGATAGCCTTACGCGGACATTAAGATATGAATTGGGAGATTTTGATATATATATATATATCAAATTATATATATATTTTAATTTGAATAATTATTCGTGCAAAGGCATTAATAAAGATCGGAAATTCAAAGATAATACAATCGAATTCATAATAAATGCTACGAATAATTATTTTCATGAAAAAGATTTTTATTTTTAATTAACATTGGAAAATTTAACAAATGTACGGTTGCATGACATATTTTGTTTAAAAAAATTTGACATTAATGTGCATTTTTAATTATAAAAATTTTAAAACAATAATAGTAAACTTATAAAATTCAAAGGGTTTTAGTTTTGAACTCGTTCTGTTAAATTAAATTTTTAAATATAAAAAAATGCTAATATAAGCATCTATAATTCAGTTATAATAGAACCAGACGCTTCAAACTAATAACTATGGTTGAATAAGCAAATATCCTTCTTTCGGTTTTAATTAACCCAAGTTCTGAAAACCGAAACTAAACAAAACCGAAACTATAGTATATAATTGCTCGTGATCTGAATGAACTCTCGTTTTAAAGCTTCAATAAACAAACAAATAAATTATGAGTAATGAATAGACATCTTTAAGCAATATACAAAATTATATACTGATTTACGGAAATGAAAAAAATTTAGAATTTAAATTAAATTGCTTTTTAATGATCAACACTTATTACACGCAATGCTAAGGTACTGCGGGGATGTCAGAAAATAATCCCTAGGACGACACGAACGCCACTTTTGGTGCGTAAAACCGGTCTGTCAAAAGCGTGTTGCTTTTCTAAAACCCCCCGGGAAAAGTTAAATGTCCTTATCCCCTATATTAGTCCCTGCACAAGGTCAACTCTCTCCAGTCAGCCATTTTCCTTTAGTTTTAAACTGACCAACAAATAAAATACAGTAATAAAGGATAAAAATAAAAGCATCCATTTTACAAAAACATTGATTTTATTTATCACAAAGTGCAAATTAGTATAATTTACAAATATTCTGGTTTTAAATTTTTCACAAGGTGACAAAATGCATGGAAAAGTCAAACCTAATTTGGTTAATACACTTAAGAAAAAAAACTGATAAATATCACAAAATAAGCTCATGAAAATTACAGTCTACGTATCTTCAAATGTTTATTTTTAATTCTACAGCTGTAATTTCCTCTTTATTGGAAAACAAGAGAAGTCAGTGTAAGTATCAGCTTTTTTCTTCTTTAAATACATTCATTGACACTTTATTATATATTTATATACTTTTCAGAAAATAAAATTTATTTTATAGTTATAAAAAGTTGGAATTTCTTTAAGTCTGTACTGAGAACAGCAACAGCTTTAGTTAAAGCTCATAATTATAAAAAAAAACAAACAAATATTTAAAATAAAAACAATTCATCATATACAAGATATGTTGTAATAACTCTATAAATTATTATCCAGGTCAAATTGTGACACATTGATATAAAAAACAAAACAAATACATCGATTTTTGTGACAAAATTGTACACAAATTAGTCTAAATTGAAATGAACAACTGCAACTTCCAGGGTGATATGTAGTTGCTTTATCTTTTAAGAAATGATTTTAGCACTTTAATGATTCATATGATTTCACAGCCAATGCACATTAAAATAATTTCTTCTCAAATCTAAAAGGAAAATTGAAAATATAACTAAAATTAAAAGAGAAAAATGAACAAAAAAATTTTGCAAAACTACCTTCTAAGAATAGTGTCATGTTAATAGGCAATTAAATAAAGCGAGAGATATAAAACAGCAGTTTTTGGATACATTGTTAACACGTTGAGCGCCGCGTCAGCCATCGGTGGCTGACACTGGACTTTCCATTTAGGCCGGGTCAGCCATCGGTGGCTGACACTGAACTTTCCATTTAAGCCACGTCAACCATTGGTGGCTGACACTGAAATTACATTTAGGCTGTGTCAACCACCGGTGGCCGATACTGACCTTTCACATAGGCTGCGAAAAACAGCTGGCTGACAGCGTATAACATGATATAGAACTATAAAATTTACACTCTTTTATGGAATTGCAGAAAATTTATTCAAAATTTACTTAATTATTGTGATTCTTGGTTTAATAAATTCAATTTACTGGGTTTTTATCCATCACTATTTCTAAACAATTCGTAGGCTTATATGATTCACCACTTTCTTCAGATATGTCATGCTAAACTTTTTAAAAACTAACAAAGTCTGTCTAATACAGTAAAACTTGTGTAAGTTGACCACTTGTGGTACATTGTTTTAGTGGTCAACTTATAGAGGGGGCGGGTCATTGTTTACTTTTTCATTTCCTATATCATGTTGCTATATATTTAATTTTTTAATTTGACTTAAAAATTTTATTTAGCAAATAACCAAATGAATATCTTAAGAAATGTGTTTAAACCTGAATAAATTTCAATTTGTTACATATACATAATTCTAATATTTAACTAACTTTTTAAAAAAATTATTTAGTTAGTTATAGATGTGAAGTGTTTAATAAAAATAATTTCTTAAAATATCAGAACACGAAGACATGTAATTTGAAAACTTTAACAAAACAAAATTATTTGAACACTTTAAAATTTATTCTGTTATTACTACACTTGTACGAGGGTTGCTATTTATATTTCTGGCCTTGGCAACAGTAAGTGTTGCTAGGCGACCGCAGACGATTTCAATCGAAAGTTTGATATTTTTAAACATAAATTCAGCAGACGATTTACCATTATAGCTTCATTTGTGTTGTTGACAGTAAATTGAAAAAGTCTTCTCTTTCAAAAAATGGAATTGAATCGTGAACATTTTCGTGCCATTATTTTTCATAACTTTCGACGTGGATTGTCAAGACAAGAGTGCTTCGATGAACTTAATTCTTTATTCAGCGATAAAGCGCCACCCTACAGCACTGTAAAAAATTGGTATAACGAATTTAATCGTGGTCGATGTTCGATCCAGGACGAATCCCGTGCAAGTCGTCCAAAATCAGTTGTTGTGCCAGAAAAGATCGATGCTGTGCGTGAACTGATAAAGCAAGATCGTCATGTGACACACCGTGAGATAGAGGCGTCTTTGGACATTAGTATGACTAGCATCAATAAAATATTGCATGAACATTTGAGCGTAAAAAAAATTTGTTGGCGTTGGATCCCGCATAATCTGACAAACGCTCAAAAAAAGGCTCGTGTCGATTGGTGCAAGGAAATGTTGGAAAAATACGTTCAAGGTACACCAAAGGCTGTGTATAACATCTACACAGGTGACGAATCATGGATCTATACATATGAGCCGGAAACAAAACAGCAATCAACTGTATGGGTCTTCCAAGACGAGGCAAAACCAACAAAAGTTGTTAGAGGAAGAAGCACATCGAAACAAATTATTGCCTGTTTCTTCGGCATTAACGGTCATGTGGCAACAGTGGCGTTAGAGCAACGCAGGACGGTCAATTCTGAATGGTACACGACCATTTGTTTGCCAGAAGTCATCGGAGAAATTCGAAAAAAGCAGAAGAACAGGCAAATCATTCTTCATCGTGACAATGCGAGCTCTCACACATCGACTCTAACAACGGCATTTCTGACGGAGCGAAAGATCGAACTGATGGGTCATCCGCCGTATAGCCCTGATTTGGCACCCAATGACTTCTTATTCCCACACATCAAAAATAAATTACGTGGACAACGATTTTCGACCCCCGAAGAAGCGGTTGATGCATTCAAAACGCATGTCTTGGAGTTACCTCAATTGGACTGGAAAAAGTGCTTTGAAAATTGGTTCAAACGCATGCAAAAGTGTATTGATCATCATGGAGAATATTTTGAAACAATAAAACCAATTTCGATCTTACATATTTGTTTTTTCATTATTAGGCCAGAAATATAAATAGCAACCCTCGTACCTATCTGCTCACTACTGAAACTGGAAGAGCAACTTTTCAACTAACACACCTGTTTTCAATTAATGAATGAAAGAAATGGTCAAAAGCTGCCCCCCTACAGTTTTCCCAGATGGTCAACTCACAAAAGGGTTTAGATTAGCTTTTTACACTAATTCACCAAACAAGTGAAATTTTAACATACATTGCAAAATGACAGAACATTTTCTGAATTTTTTTTCTGGTCAACTTATGAGGGTTTTAGAATAGAATTTCATAGTACTCCTAGACAAAATTGACTTATTTCAGTGGTCAACATACAAGATAGACAGGTGGTTAAGTTATAAATGTTTTGCTTCTTTATATTATATAGGAAAAATTCCGTTCTTGATAATTGAGGTCAACTTATGCAGGTGCCCAACTTACAAGGGTGGTCAACTTGGCAAGTTTCACTGTACTTGCAAATTTAGTTTGTAGTTATTTACCGTTGAGGCCTGACGGGCAAGACATGTTAAATTAGTGTGGCGCTCAACGTGTTAAACAATCATTTGAATATGATGTAAATTTTAAAATTACATTTTAAAATATTTCCCACCGAAAATATATTCAAGTATAAGAAAACTTTGCGTAGATAAGAAGATAATTAGCCTTAACGAATATAAAAATGCTTCAAGAGTCAAGAAGAATAAGTTTAACACTAAATGAAATGCAAATCATTTAAATTAAGTCAATTTTATAAGGGATTTAAATTAAAACTCTTGTTAAAGCATTATGACACAGATATAATTTACTTTTTCGTAATTTTAATAAGTCTAACTACATGTTTCAATTTAAGAAATACCTCATTATATTTGACCTGTGGCCATAATTTGAAGTAGTTCATAGCAATAATTAACTAATAAAAAAAAAAAAACTAATCTTTGGAAAACATTTTCTTCTATAGAAATAATGACCAAAAATGAAAATTTGGGTGGATTCCTTGTAAGTAAACTTCTAATTAGGAAATTTTTCCATCAAAAAAAGGTATTTATCAGAGTGTTTTTAAATTGTATACATTAAAAAAAGCTTACATGTAAATAACACTTAAAGATAACTTTTTTGTAAATGGTTGTTTGGATATACAGTGAAACCTCCGTTAAGCGGACATTTTTGGGACCGAAAAAAATTTCCGTTTATGAGAGTTGTCCGCTTATGGGAAGGGTACCCTAATAAAGAAGTTTAACACTGTTAATTGTTTTTAGAATATTTTCAAAGATGTAGAAATAATTAAATAATTTACAATAACTATCTACAAAAATATTTATTTAAACTTTTAGAAAGATAAAAAAGAATATATAAAGAAGTTTGATATAAATGCATAATTCTAGATGTAGCTACAGATAAATGAATATAATTTTCCTATTAGCATAGATACTCAAGTCAGACATATGATACTGAATAAGAGCTTTCAGTCCTTAGTCGGTTGTAATTATTAGGTTTACATCCCCTAACACCTACCTATCATTTGATAGAAAACTTGGTTAATACCTTCAAGAAAGTAAACCTCCCACGATTCACAGTTAAGTCATGAGGACCTATGCAGTTGATTATTCACAAGTGATCAGCTATCAAGTGTCTGAATAAGTGTTTCATTTATATGAACACATCAAAGATTATATTTCTGTTCTCTTTTTTACCCCAGCTGTGTTAAATACAGTCTTCAAACTGATAAGAAAATTAAAGACATTTTCAATGGGGAAGAAGCATTGAGAGCATTTAAGATGTCATTTCAACATGAGGGGTCTCATAACCTGTGTGGTCCGGATGAAAAGATGCAGATGTCCAAATTATTTCAGGAAAGCAGTATTCTCTCCTTTCTTTACGAGGATAAGGCAAGGTGACAGGAGAAAGATTGATTCTTCAGTGGTGAAATAGCTCAAAAATATTTTTAGTTATGGATAAGGCAAAAAATGTACATGTTTTAAAAATGGCAAAAAGTTGCATTTCTTTTCCTTGGAATTTTAAGCAGAAATGTTATTTTTTTCTTCAAATTTAGAAAAAGTATTGTCCGGTTTGAAGAGATAGAAAATAATGTTTCAGGGCCAAAATGACTGTCCGTGTCCGGTTATGGGAGTGCGGAGAATGTGCATAATGGTTTATTCATAGAAGATTCTCAGGGAATTAAAAATATGTCTGTATTGAGAGGCGCCCGTTTTGCAGGAGTGTCCATAACAGGAGGTTTCACTGTATATGCATACATATTTGTTTATAATAATATATTAAATAATAAAGACAAAAAGGATAAAAGAAAAGAGATAACAAAGAAACTTTTTTAAAAAAAAGTTTTATTTATTACACATAAGCTGCAAGTACATAGAACTCATAAAATAGGTTAAAAACATAGAGAAAACCAGGAAAAAGATGAAGATTTTAAAGAAAAAACATTAAAACAAATTTAAAAAATATTAAAATTTAAAATAAAATGGAAAATAAAATAAGGTAAAGAGATCTCGCCATCAGCTCACATGAGTATATCTGAATAAAATAGTTCTTTCTAATATAGTATTCATATAACCAAAGCAAAAGATATCAATACAAAATATACCAATACAATAGTAAGTTAATATAGCCAAAGCAAAACATATCAATACAATAGTGTGAGTATTTATATGTTTTGCTTTGACAATATTTATATAAGCTTAGAAGGCAATGTTTTTTTCGAATATAATCGTATGAGCTAATGACAAGATAATTTTCCTTATTTTAGTTTCCAATTTTTTATTTTTTTTAAATTTTGTGAATATTTCCTCAAAAAGTTTAATAATTTTTCGCTTCTCTTTTAAAAAATCTTTATATCTTTTTCCTTGTTTTCTCTCTCTCTATATATATATAAGCAGCAAGGGATTTTCAGATTATTTAAGGGAATTGACAAAGTTGAATTCGGACTTATATGTTTTATCCCTGAAGAGTTGTTAGCACTTATGTTCTGAGTTTCTTTAGAAATAAAATTTTATTTTTAAAGTATAACTATTTTAGAATATCTGTAAAATGTTTAAAAAAAAAAAACATAAGCAGAGAATATGTAGCATGCAACCAAATATGATATTAACTTTACATTTATTAAAAATATTTCTCCTACAATTTAATCTTTGCCTTGTTTTATATTAAATAGAAGAAAAAGTAGAGAACTTACGAGTGAAGTCCATGTACACCACCTTCATTCTGAGCTGAAATTGTCCTTTTTTCAAACCTCAGTTCACCTAAGTACATGCGTTCTCTGGAAAAAAGAAAATATATCTGTTTTTATAAACTGAAATGATACCTTTTAACATTTGAAATAAAACAATCACAACAAAATAATTTCATACTGAAAATACTTGATTATTCAAACCTCTTTAATCTGAATACTTCTATTTACCTAAATAGATTCCAAAAAGTTTCTCTTTTACCTGTGCACTTAGGTTCCTACTTCTCTTTCTCAATAACATTCTACCATAACAAAGTTAGACATCAAGTCTTCCAATTTAAAAATTATCTTTTTACAGTGTAATGTACATAGACACCAATTATTAGGTCATTACATAAAATATTAATAAAAAGAATTCTCAATTTTCAGAGTTTACAGAGGAAAAAAAAAAAAAAACAACGATTTTATCTTTATTATTGAAATATTTTAATCATTTGAAGTTAGACCAGTTTCAATTTCCCTGGATAATTTTATTACTGTATATTTATTTGCATACTTTTTCTCCTAAAAATTAAAAAAAAAAAAAATTCAGTTTATGGAAATATTTTTTTCATGATATTAATCATTCAGGGTTGCCACTCAAATCTGGAAAAAAATTCCTTGTGTTTTCCCTGTACATATTATATACAATATATTAAGAGGAAACAACAATTACTGTGCTCTTGTGTGAGCTATATTGGGCTAACTATATTTATTAGTTTTAATTGCTAGAAAAAGAACATAACATACTTAAATAATGCTATAGTATATTAAATAGGGTTTAGTATAGCTTAAATATCATGGCTAAATATACCATAGAGTATGCTTTAAGTGGTCACTATTTTTTAAATGACAAAAATAAGAAACAAAATTCCCTGTATATTCCCAGTTTATAAAGAAAAAATAAAAATTCCCTGCATTTTCCCTGTTATTTTAGGTGATTTTCAAATTCCCTGTATTTTCCAGGTTTTCCCTGTGGAGTGGCAACTCATAACATTTATTTTACATCAAAAAAGTTTTTATAATTTTAATCTTACAAATAAAATAAAATAAGTCTAAAAGTATAGGTTTATTGAAATCATCTACTATAACACGCTAAAGGTTACATATCTCAGAAAAGCTAATCAACAGTGTTGTAAACTAAATCTGGTACTTGAAACAATATTTAACAAAAAAAAAAAAAAAAAAAAAAAAAAAAAAGAGTAAAAATTATTACAGTGTGGAACTGCAAAATCTATATTATTATTAAGAAGGCACTAATTAATTAGCATATTTGAAGTCAATCCCTAAATTATTAAGATTTGCCCTTGCCATGTGAAAATCTCATCATTACAATAAAATGACACAGGGTGGTTCCCTTTTATTTTTGTCACTGCACAAAGCGTTTTTAGAACCTCTTGTTATCAGATCTAAATTATTTTAATACAAAAACATTGCTCAGACCATTATGCAGATACCAAGAGAAATGACAAGAAAATTGTACCCCCATTCTTTTGTGGTAAATCTGTTTTTAAAATATCTGTTTGAATCACCTTTTCTTTCAGAGGAAAAAAAAACTAAACTGAGTTAAAATAAAACAAACTTACAATAATTAACATAAAATTGAAGGAAAAAAAAAGAAAAAAAAAGGGGGGGGGGGGGGTCAGGACTTCAAAAGATAGAATTAATATTTGCTTTATTGTACTTTACACTATCATTGTTGCAATAATTCTGCAAGGATATTAAAATAAAAAATACTTTAAAGCAAACAATTAAAATAAACTGAAATAATATAATTTATAAAAAAAATATGTACCTCAAAATAGTTACGTTTCTAACTCCAATGTCTTGGAAACTGGCTTTCATTCCAGTAATTAGATAAGGTACAAATCTATGAATGGAGCCTTTGTCAGGAATAGTACCAGATACTCCTTGCGCAACTCTAACTCTATCTTGATCACTGAAATTTACAACAAAAAATTATACGTTAATTTACGCATATTTAAAGAGTTATTTAAAAGCAATTTAGATATAAATCAAATAAATACACAAGTATTTTTTAGAAAGAGTGACATCGCTATAATATGACATTTAGATTGTTAATGCTCAATACAATCAATTTGCATACAGTGAAATATTGTCTCATTTAAATTTCACTTCTGGATAAATAACAATTAGTAAAATAATATATTTTCTAGCATTAAATTCCCCAAAAAATTAATACCAGCACACCATTCATCTTTTGACACAAACTATTAAAAATTCTCATTCTATCTAGACAAAATGTGCATTGATGTGTTTCTGGAAAAATCACCACAATAATTAAAATGCACGAAACAGTTTCCAACATTAATGACCAGCGAAGACTAATTTTTCAGCATGTTTAATTTATATTTCAATTATGTTGAAAATTATAATGACACAAAGCTAAATTTTTCTCATATTCAGTTTAAAATTACAAGCTAAATAAGTAACATATAGAATACATATAATAGGAACAACAAAAAAAATTAAAGCAAAACATATTATTTTCTACATGAAATCAAGAAAGCAACAATTATATTCACTGATGGCTCTTTAAACATTAGAAGAAAAAAATAAATATCTTAAGATCAAAATTCTTTCTGGAAAAAAAAAAAAAAAAACGAAACAGGGTTAGCGAAGTTAAAACAAACTTTACCCAGCAAAATAACGATCTCTACTTCCTTGACCCTGCTTAGAGTCCATGGCATCCAATGAACCCATTCCTCTAAATTTCTTAAGACGAACCCCATCAGAATAGAAGTAATCTCCAGGGGATTCTGTTGTACCAGCAACAAGTGAACCCATCATGACTAAAAAAAAATAGTTGAAAATGGAATGCTATAATATAAAAATTGGAAAAGAAATACATAAAAAGGACAATCTGAAAGGAATACTATTTTTTTTAAATTTTCTAATCAGAGCTAAGAGTTTGAAGAGTCTATGCTTCTTTTACCCACCCTGAAATCATTACTAAAAAGAGAAGAAATACATTTTTATTTCCAAGTGTACGGTCTATTATTTTTTTTCTTCCTTGGTTTATACACTGATGGACTCATAATCAGTAATAACAGCCATAGAATCCAAATGTCAACTTTAAACTGATTCAGGTTAGTACTTATCTGCTTTTACACACAAGCAGTTGTTAGACATTATTAGTGGAAAAATAAGAGTGCAGCAGGGAAAGTTTAACTATTTAATTAAAGACAAGAAGAGCAATTTTTGAACCATAAGACATATTTATTAAATTCAGAATAATAATAAGAAACTAATGAAAAACTAAAGATTATTCCTCACTTTTATAACCAGAGTTAAGACTCATGGGCAGAAGTTTTTATAGCATATTTAATAATGTAGTCTCCCTGAAGCAGAAAGTTCTAAAAACTGTGATGTACATAGCAGAATAAAAAAAACCAGGCAAAACAAATTATATCAATAGCAGAGCTTATTAAGTTTATTAATTATATTATATTTGGATACAATAAAATTTATGTTCAAATTGTGACCAAAATTATAAATGCTATATTACTATATTTTCCCCCACTATAATATAAGCATTTATACACAATTCTTTCTATCAATGTTTCGTTTTTGTATTTTTATTAGTAACTTAAAAAATTGAATATTAACTCAACTTAATTATTGAAAATACCTGAAGAACCTTTTTACAAGTAGCAAAAAGTTTGTTTGGAAGCATTTGGCATATTTTAGCTTAACCTCTACATGAGTCTCGTTGATTGTAAATTATAATAAAATCTTAGCAAAATTCATTTTAATATACAAAAATACATTAAACATAAAGAAAAACTTACTACAAAAACTTCACATCTAAGAAAGGAATATTTTTTCCTTTTACAAATAAGATAAAAACAATCCTTTCTTAACTTTCTTCAATAAATTTAAATAAAAACTATGGTTTGCTAAACATACTTTAGTAACACATTAGTTTTACCTGTAGAAGCTCCCAAAGCCAAAGCTTTAATTATATGACCGATGGATTTAATTCCTCCGTCAGCAATAATGGGAACATTATGCTTCTTAGCATACTGAGCAACTTTAAAAACAGCAGTTGCTTGTGGTCGTCCACAAGCCATTACTGAAAAGTAAGTAAATAAATAAATTGTCCAGCATGTATAATTAAATATTACAATAAAGTATAATTAAATATTATTCAATAGATAATTAACAAATGGAATGTTTACCTTCCTGAGTTATGCAAATTGAACCACTACCCATGCCAACTCTAAGACCATCTACTCCGGCATCAATTAAGTTTTTAGCCTGAGCAGTTGTTACCACTGAAATGCAAGAAAACATAATATGAAACAACTGAATTTAAAATGATTATTAGTTTGTTTGAAGAATTAAAGTTTTTAAAATAACATGAAAAGTTGAAAGCACAATGATAGGATTGGCACACACATTCTCTTTCTTAAATATGTTATAAGTAGTAATTTCAAGACAGAAAAACTTTAAAGATACCTATTAAAACTTCAGAAAAGGAAAAAAAATTATATAACATTTAATTTAAGCACTACACTTTTGTTTAATATTAAGTAAAAAAAAAAAAAACTTTTATTAACTAATTTTTAAAATTCATTTATTTAAAATTTTAACAACCAGCTTATTTAAACATAAATAAATAGTTTTACTAGGAATGATTATAAATTTTGTGCCGCCATAACAAGTCTTTATTAAAAATAAGTTGATTTTTGTTTAGCTAAGATCAATTGAATAGCACACAAAATATTAATTGAAAAAAATAGAAATTTTATTTTTTGTTTTAATAATTATTATTTTCTTTTCTTACATATGTCAAAAAATACTGATTTTTTGTAGTGTTAATGCACCCTTTCTTTTTTATCATACCTTTCTTTGAGAGGGAACTTTATCAAAATCCTTTCTGTTGCAGAGCAATTAGTAGGAGCTTAATATAATTAAATTCTTTTTGCCCATGATTACTAACGAAAAAAAATTATTTGAAAGGAAATAATTAATGGTTTGATAAGAAAGACATAATAAATGAGTTTAACCAAATTTATCAATTTAAATCTATTTGTAAGTAACAAAAATGAAAGATTTTCTATATTAACTCAAATTTGTGGTGGAAGAAAACCCTAATTAGAAAAATATTAAATTCCAAGTAAATTATATATATATTTATTTTAATTTCAAAAACAGCAAATCATCCTTAGATTAATGATTATAAAATAGTAACACTACAAGAACAAGAATTTCATACTGTTTATACAGATCACCTCATCAAATGAAGTGTCTCTTTTACTCTAGAAGCTCCAAGTAAAGTTGCTAGTTTATTTTTAAGGAGGAAAAAATACTATGAAATAAATATTTTTGCAGTCACAATAAAATACTTAATTTTGAATATTCTTATAAATAAAATACTTAGATAAAAATACAGTTTTCATTAGTTCTAGAATTCATTTAGTGCGGATAAAAAAATTTTTCTTTTGTATGCTGCCCATTTCTAATTATTTTTCTAAAAAATAAAAAAAAAAAACATTGTCCCACATAATAATAAAAAGCTTTGTATTGAAGAAAAATGAGGGAAATTTATGTTTAAAAAAATTAATAAATAAAAACTCTAATCAGCTTAATGTAATTGATTTCTTGGCGTAAAAAAGTTTAAAAAAACAGCACATTAAATCACCATCTACCTTTCAGACTAATTATGTAATTGCATAATAAAATTTTGTATCTTTGCTGTGGATGCAGACACTAAATTTTATTTTGTTATATATACATATAGATGTGGTGAATTTTCCTATTTTTAAAAAGGCAATAAAAATCCAGTGCTTATATTCCTGACTAAATTGTAGCCCAATAAGAGAAATACACACACTTTTGGCGCTAAGTAAGACAAGTATATAGATGTAAATACAAATATAATTTAACAAAAATTTTATAAAAATAGTCAAAACACTTAGTAAGTATAATAAAATAAAAAAAGAAGAAAAGAAATTACCATTTCCACCAATAACCTCTACATTAGGATAATTCTTTTTCATGTATTTGATTAAATCAATTTGGTAAATTGAATTGCCCTGAGATGAGTCCTGTGAAATAATTTTTACGTTCATTACCAATATAACAAATTAAAAATATAATAAGTAAAAAATGAGTTTAAATAAAATGAAAAACAATAAAAGTTTCATTATTACAGTTTTAGGGTAAATTCAACTACATGACAGTTATTTGTATTTTACAAACCCAATAAGTAGTTGTAGGCTGGGGAGAATAAAGAGTATCTCATTTTTATTCACTAACTTCATTTGGCAGAATAATATTACGCCTTTAAAAAAGGTTGAAGAGAAAAATTTAAAGTAGAGACATTTTTATCACCACAGATTCTGTCACCACATTATTTGCATTATATAGGAATGCATTAGTAATGGTAGGGTACAAATAACTTAATGTCTTGGAGGGTCCCTCCATCCCATGACTGGTATTGGCGATGTCCTGGGGGCTCCATTGGCCTTTCCTGCGATAGAGCCGACCAGACGGCGCTGTCGAGATTTGCCAGCGGCCACCTGAGGAGTGGCTTCTTTTGCAATGGCAGTAGGGTTTTCCCGATTTGTGCAAAGTGTGGAGTGGAAAGTGCGTCCCCGGAGCACATTCTGGCTTGTCTTCGCATTTCTAAGGAAACTTTAGCGACGGACCCTTTGCTTGCCCTGGATTTATTGAGAGTGTATGGACTCGTGGATAATGTCTAGCTGCCGCTAGACAGTGAGGGGATTAGTCACACACACGCATTAGTAATTATACTTCATTTCAATTTCTTTTAATGTCTTCTGAATGGTTGAAATTCTATGAATCAGGAATAGTGCAAATTATAGATTAATATATGCAATGCACTATATAAAAAGAAAAATTTAGATTTTGATTTGTGAAATACATGCCTAACTAACTCAGATGTAAGAAAGTAAATAATGTGTTGATCTTAAGATATTTTAATCCATTGACAAGATAAAATAAATTGAAATTTTTACAGTTTTTAAGAGATTTAAAACAAAATTCATTTTTAGCAAGATTAGTCGTAGTCAGATATGTTTACATACATTTTAATAACATACATTTTAAATAAATATTGATCAAAACAATAAGAATAATAAAATCAATAAATAATAAACAGAACATTATTAGTTAATAAAACCAGAGTAGTTCAGGATTACAATAAAATGTATTGAATGCTGCTGATCCATATTAATGCACAAGAAATGAAAAAAGTTAAGAAATTTAAGTAATTTAAACTGTGCATACAGATTAATATTGATGAATGAAATTATTTTCTTAATAACGCAGATCACCTAAAAAGTAAAGTAAGAGATTTCCAGCATTAAAGGGAACTGTTTGCACAAATATCATGAAGATTGAAATTGTTGGGTTAACAAATAATGACAGGCTAAATTTTTTTAAGGACTACAGTGTCTTTATAAATAAATACTTAAACAGTAGAATGTGATGTAAAACAAGGCAATCTTAAATAAAAAAGTAAACATACCAGAACTATAACATCGACTCCTGCTTGAACAAGAAGTCTCAACCTTTCCTTGTCATGTTCCCTAGTTCCAATAGCTGCACCAACCAACAATTGTTTATTTTCATCTTTAGATGCATGAGGAAAGCTTCTACTTTTTTTAAGATCAGTTCTGGCCATCAAAGAAATTAATTCACCTTTGTCATTAATGATAGGCAATTTACCTGAAATAGTAAAACAATAAGGTGACTCATAGATATACATAGAGTGAGCAGAAGGGAAATAATAAAAAATAAGCAAAGTTGTTTTTTTCCAGTGATGTACATTACATAATAGCTTCAAGAAACTAAGAATTTTTTGATTTTCTAAAATGACATATAAAAATTTTTTTTTTACATAAATCTATATATTATCTGAAGGTAAATTTTTCGAGAAAAAAAAAAAAAACTATTTCACAAACACAGCAGCCAAGGTGATTATGCTATTTAAAAAAATAAAAAGTTACAGAAAATGTAAGTTAGATTTTTATAATCTATAATACTGTTTAATTCTCTAAAAGACTATAGATAAATTGTTCACATTGTAATTTTTCAATAATACATAATTAGAATTTTTCACAAAATTCTGATTATGTATTGCATTATGATTAAAAAACCTATTTGCCAATAACTTATATGTTAGTTTGCTAATAGATAATTTTTTTAATAGGACATGAATTTCACAAATGTAAGGTGTTAAAAGAATTTAAACAAGACGTTTTAATATGTAAACAACACTTCCTTGATCAATAATATTTTGATTATGCTTTTGTTCATTTATTTTTTTGATAATGGTAAAAAGTAATAGAGCTATAAATAAAATAAAAAACTAAGTTTTGAATTTTTAAAAAAAATATACAATCCTACAATAATAAAATTTTTTATTTGTTCTTACAAATTAATTAAAATTTTTTCCAACTGTAAAATTTGGAAAATTTTCAATTATGTTATAGCTCAATCTATCAAACAGTTATAATGCTTTGTATCAAAATAAAAGATTAAGTAAATAAAAAGAAGGAAGGGAAAAAAAAAAAAAAAAGAGCACTGTTTGTCAGCTTATATAAAAAAAGAAAAACAAAACAAACTAAAAACAGAAAATTTAAAAATAAGAAAAATGATTAATAACATATAAAAACAAAAATACAATATTCTCTTTATTTTATTGTAACACGCAAATACTTCACATGTACAGTCAGCAAAAAAAAAAAGATATCACCCTGAATAATTTTCGTTCTAATGATCGGATTTTCACGAACTAAGTGTCAATCTTAATGGTTCCTGGGGGTGACCTCAAATATGCTAATTAGTTAGTGCTAACTATTAATTAAGTTACGAAATCAGACACAAAAACGTACTTTCTCTAAATAAACATATATTTTTTTTTTTACATATTTGGATTCCTTATCTTCAAAATATAGGGGGTAGCCGCAATCTGGGAAATGTGGTCCCCATAGTTTGGTCAGGAGAGCGATTCAAAGTTTGGACCCCTTAATGTTAATTTCACTTTTTGCGTTTTCAGTCATATTTTAAAAACTAATGAAGCAATTCAAAAAAATATTGCACCAACTCATAAAACGCATTTACCCAAAGATAATTTCAGGAAAAAAATAATTTTTAATAATTATTAATTATTTTTTATTATTTAATTGAAGAGAGGATGAAAAAATTTTGAATTATAAGGTACGGATTTTTTTATACCATATTAATCTACATGCTTTTAAATTGAAAAATCTAAAGTTTCAACTGTTTTTATTTATTAGAAGATGAGAAAAATTAAAATTAATTATTTTAAAAAAAATAATTTGGCGACAATGAAAAAATGATTAAATGGGGCGATTAATATTAAAATGTGATAAACTTACGAAGAACTTGATTTAGCGCGCGTGTTGTAAAATTTCATTCATATTTTTTTCGCTAATAATCGTTTGCTAATCTTTTTATTTTTATATTTTTAAAACTATAAAATACAATGTTTCTTTTTTAGTCCTCTAAAAATCTATTTGAAATTAAGTAAAGAAATTTGAGTAAAACATTTTATTGAATAAAAAACATTTTATTCAACGAATGTCGAGTTTTATAAAAGCATGCTTTTGATAGAATATGATTATACACCACATTGTGCTTATTTTTTAGTTTTTTTCTCTTAATAACTGATACAATTACAATAATATACATACGTATGAATAGATTTGGAATAAAATATTTCTCAGTTTCTTGTATGTATTTTTTATGAATATTAATAAAAATACGCAGTAAACATATTTAAGCATATCTCACATCATCGCAAATTTCTCAACATCTTATATATCGTGTTAATCTTAAAAGTAGTTTTTTAATCACCTGTCCGGAAGTGTTTTCGCAGAACTATTTTACCAACTATTTAATTAAATTTTAGCATTTTTAAAAATTTTATTCTTTACCCTACTACATTTATTATTTCTTCATTAATATACTAATAAATTTTTTTAGTACTTTAATTTATATTTTCTTTAAAGTAAAGTTCCTTTTTACATTACAGTCAAGTTTTTTTTAAAAGAATTATTGTCTGCTAGCTAAGAATAAAGCCTTGTAAAGAAATTAAAAACACTCCGCTGTTTAAAATTATTTAATGCAAAACAGCTGATTATTTACTAAGCATACTATTTTTTTCGAAAAAAGAATATAAATCATTGATTGTCTTTTTTGTTTTGTTTCTTGTGACTTCAACATAGATTATCTAAAATAGTGTCCATGTTTTATAAGTCACTACAAAGAGTATAAAGATACCGAACATAAAAAGCTGTCAAATACGTAGCCAAAACTTTTAAGCGTCTTAAAATATCTCAGTATCTTAAATTATTCTTTCTTTATGATTCCATGTAGATTTTTTTCCGGATAATATACTAAACTATTTTGTTTAATTTTTTACTTTAGCACGATTCCCAAGATATTATTGTAGTATAATTTGTTATCAGGAACAATGCCTTATTTTGTTTAGCAGGAAACACTAAAAATTGAAATTTGTAAGAAATTTCCGAAGCCGTGCGAATTTTAGAATCATCTGATTTAAAAAAATGCAATAAAAAATACGTAAATTTCCGAACTTATTTTGATTAAAAATAAAAAAAATAATAAAAAACGTGGCAAGAAGGCTAACATACTTTTTACAGAACTGTGAAAACCAGTTTTTCCTATATTTCGTCAAAAGAGGATATGAATGATATTGCTCCAAGGGACCTACTCAATAATTTCGCTATTTCCAGAATGAAATCTGTTTGATCGAAACATACCACCTTGAAAATTAAAACGGGGAAAAAATTAACTTTTATTATTTATCTAAGCTTATTCCATTCATTTATTGATAGCGGTATCAAGGTTAAGGATATGCGATGGAAGCCCCGTTTACTATTATACTATAAATGCGTTAAATCATGTTGCTTGAATAATTTATTTTAAGCATATTATTTAATAATTTTAAGCAAATAAGGGTGTAAAACTAAACTCCATCAAAATACTCCGAAAGTATACCCTAAAATATTTGTAGAATAAACTTTGGAATCTATATATACAAAATACCTTTTCAAACAATTTCGAGTAGAACGGAAACGCTAATTTGTTTAAAATAGTTGTCCTTGTAACTATTTAATTTCGATTTCTGGTGCTAGGGGACATTCCATTTTCACATTCGACTTTTGAAATTTCAATTGTAAACGGAATATTTTTATGTCCTTAAATTAAAATGTTAAGGCTTGCAGCAAAAAAAATTGTACTGCATTGATTTTTTTACAAAATGGCGAATTATTATTTTTTTAATCTAAGAACCTGTGCCTATAACTTAAGTAAAACTTATTTTAATATCGAGTGAAATAATTTAATATATTGTGTAACTAAATAGATAATCCCAAGACAGGGCAGGATTTAAACTTGGCGGGGCCCCAAGCTACTGAAAAAGATGGGGCCCTTGTAAGTTCAATTCTATTTATATACACCTGAGGAAAACAGTCATTATTTTTTATTGTTGAGCATTAATATAAAATTATGAAAAAAATTTCTCTACGTTACATTTTGCTTTGTTGCTCAAAATCTATAGACTTAGAAACATGAAATTATGAAGATGTGTAGAAAATATGCAAGGAGTTAGAAAGAAATATAATAAAATACAATTTGATTATTAGTTTTATTCTTTTTACCATCGCCGTTGAAAAACTGACTCAATTGTGAGTTTACAACTACCCATGTAATATGTAGCCATGTAATTTTGAACTCAATGCAGAGGTATTGATTTGTTAAGAACTTACTGAACTTTGTGACCCAGACAGATTTAACATGCAACAGTCATCATTTTATACATGGGTATTCTTCGGCCGGCTGGATTCGAACTCCCATTTTCACGAACATGAGTCCATAGCCCTACTTACCAAGCTATTGCGGCCAAATTATTAGTTTATTGTATAACAGTCATTGAACAGCCCACCCAATTTCGAGTTTCGACTACTAATGTTCAACTCCGTAGCCTTGTAATTTTGAACCCAATCCAGCAAACAAGAAAACTCCAGGATCAAGTATTTGATGAAATTTTTGCCTTCGTGGACGACGTTTTGATAGAAACAATCCGCATTTGAGTTACATGGAGAGGAAAACCACGAAAGCCTCAGACGGTTAGTCTGACAGCAGGGACTCTAACCCATGATCCGTCTTCCACTGAGGATATTTTCCGTCAGCACTGTGGTCGGTGCAAGCCGGGTGTAGAATTTATATCGACCAGCAGTCATCACTGGCATTCGAACTCGGTTCACCTCATTCGGAGGCGAATGCTTTATCCCTTAAGTACATCTTCACTGAGAAATAACTTTGCGGGAGGTACCAATTTTCCAATTTTATTGATTTGCTTAAATTTAGTCATCTTCAAAATGTAAATGGCAATCGTAATTTTTGTGTAGAAAAATGGAAATAAACCGTTTTTCCTCTTATCTGCACTGATTAATGAGAAGCAACCACGAGGGTTAGTGAGCAAAGTGAACAAGGGGCGGAGCTAGTTTTTTAAATAATTGTTAAATTATTAGTTTTTAACATGCATACTTTAAAAAATAAGAAAAACATTTTTCAATATAAGGAAATAAAAAATAAAAAACTGTCATCAGCTGGAATAGAACCCACGATCTCACAGTTTCGTGTTAGATTTCATAATCTTCAGCCCCAAATATGTCATGCGAATTTTTTTTATTATTTTTTTTTTTAAATTTAGTAAGCCATGTCATTTGGATACTTGACATTCTTGATTTGGTCGAAAATTTCCGGATATGTTCTTTATGTAAAACTTTGAGGCACGTTTTTTTTCCTCTTCAATTTTGCGAAAAAAGAATTTTTTTTAAAAATTTTTAGGTGTCAAAATAGAAGGCTCTCCGAAATTTTGAGAAAAAATATCTGTTTGCATGCGACAATACAGTACCTTTTATGAAATGTGAATCATGGTGCTGACCACACTGAGAATAGAAAGTATGGTCAAAACTATTAGAATATAGTAAAATTTACAGTATTTATGGGAACACCAAAATACAGGATAGTTTTTTTTAAATAGTGATCTGGTTATGACTTCTCATGAAATTAACATAATAAAAATATAGTTTTTTGCAATGTTGTTCGGTAATAAATGTGTTAAATTTTTTAATTTTATCTTGATACCTTAGGAAAGTAGTTCCAAACTGTGTTCTATAGAACTTTATGGTTTTAGAGCGAATTAGTACCTTTTATAACCGGGGATAAATACTTTTATAACTTCTAATAAGTTCTTTTATAATCTCTGATTATATTTAGATCCAACATATAAATCATATCGTATATAATCTTTCTGTTTCCTTTATTAAATTATTTGAAATTCGAAGTAAAATACCAATTAAATAGAAATGGCATTTTTTAAATGAAAATATATTTCTAATAACAATATGTTTAATTTTGAAAAAATTAGGAAAAGAATAAGCATTTATAAAATATTACATTAATATTTCATACCGCACTTTTCAAATCAATATAAAATAACTAAATTCTTTTATAAAGAAAAATGCTTTCCAAATTATCATTTTTAGCGTTTATAACTAGTCTCTTCAGTTAATTTAGAAATAAATTATAATTCGGCTTACCTTATTCATTTTAAGCTTTTGTATATACACCAAAAATAAATTCAAAAATAGACTAGATACAGCACAAGAACTGCAAATTTAACTGTCGGATATAAAACCTTATTTAAGATTGTTAATGATAAAACAATGAAAAATCTTCGTTCCTCTAATTAAATATTTTAAAAATAGTCTTTTTTTAGGTTATTACGTTCACAATTACCTTAATAAACTTTAATCGTATTGTCGGGGTTCCGCCATTATTTAGGGTTCCGTAGAGGGAAGCATAAATAATAATTGGGAACCTCTGCCTTAGAGCATGGCATAATAATCACTAATTCGGTTAATTTTATTTTTGACTTTTGTATTTTTATTAAATGCAAAAGAGCTATAATTTTAAGTAGTAATAAGAGCTATAATTTTAAAAACCAGAATTTTCGATAAACTGTTGCATTGTGAACAGAAAAATTACCAAATGAATGATTTAAATACCATATATTTTGCTTTTGTTACCAAAATTGTTTTTTTTCTGCGGGACGTGTCGCAAATTTTTCTCAGTGCGTTATTTTGTGTTCTAATACTTCCGCATTATTTATTTAGACATAAATACTAAAAATGGACCTTAGTTAGGACCTTGAATGTCAAATGCAATCATGGAAATAGGGCTATTTATTTTTTCACACTTTGACTTATACACTTATTTTAAATATTAATATTACACATAAATTATTTTTATAAAACAATGTAATTAAACTAAGTATACCAAATTCATTTAATTTTCTTCCGTATATCTAAATAAATATTTCAATGCTATGAATTTAGAAATTGTATAAGGAATTAGAAATTAATGCCTTACTTTTTATTTACATAAAAAGTGTGTATAGCCAACAATTATTTTATATTTTTAAACACTTCGATTAGACTTTGAAAAACATCCGAAAATGCAAAAAAGAAAAAAAAATTATAATGGGCCCCAGCTCCGAATAAAACTTTAAGCAAAAAAGGGAAAAAGTGGGATCTGGGGGCCCTTGCCATCTCGGGGCCCCAAGCTACAGCTTATTTAGCTTATGCGTAAATCCGGCCTTGTCCCAAGAAATTGAATTGAAAATATAAAAGCTTTATTGATGTGAAAATTAATAGATGATGATAAAAATAGACATGTTTTGAGCACAATAATAAAAGTCACAAGGTATTCAAGCTTGACAAGTTTTGAGAATGGGTGAATATATTTGAACGCTCGAAACATGTCGACTTTTACTTCCCTCTTCATATTTTAGAAGCCAGTTGAGTTTTTATCATCAATTATACTGTTTTACATTTGGGTCTTGATCATTATTTTGATAAGGATTTTACACTCGTTAAAGTAAAAATATGCATTTTCATATTTTAACAGGATTTATGTGGTCTTTAAAAACATAAGAGCATCAATATTGTAAAAGTTATATTTAACTTGGTTTAAAATTAAAATTTTGAGACCAGATATTTTGAGTTAATGAAATTAAATATTTTATCTTTTAAGTTTTCGTGCCCCCATTTCAGTATCTTAAGGATGTTACAAGCTCTGTTTAAAAAGAGAGTATCATATCAGATATATATAAGAAAACAAAAATAATCATATTATCAGTATTTGATGGTAAATGTAGCTTATCGTAATTGAAGAATATGCAGTGCGATATTTTATGGTGAATTTGCGAACGTAAGTTTCTAAATGTATCGAAGCATAAGGATGCTATTTGCTAATCATCTTTATCCAAAGAAAACCTTGTAATCTAAATATCTAGCAGAATGAAGCGATTTTTGAAACAATGAATCATACAATATGCAACATATTATTTCAATATCTTATTCTTAAACATAACATATTTCAATGCTTTTAAAATACCACTAAACTTTCAGCAATTCCTTGAGTTATAGGAAAAAGAAATATCGTAAATTATAGAAAAACTTGTGAATGTGCATTAGAATTACTATACAATCTAAATTTTATTATTCAAGCCCTTTTTTGTTCTTCAAACTTTCTTGCCTAGAAGACTCGATTAAAGCTGTAAAAATGATTATCCCTAAAATTTTGTATATAGCCATAATAAGTTATGTTAATTTGATTTTAGTATGAAATCCTCGAATAAATATAGCAAAAACAACATAATCTAAATAATATCAGATAAAAAGTTCATGTATTTAAATTCTAAAAACTTAGAAAATCATAAATAATTTATAATCGATTCAAATTTTCTTTTTTAGGGAGATTAAAATTAAAAAAAACTTTGCTTTTTGAACAGAAATCAGCTTAAAAATTGTCTATTGCCTAGAAACTTCGAGATATTTTCTATTAACTATTAATTAAACCTCTCTGAGTAATCACAGAACATTATTTCATTTTTTTTCCAGTCAGAGCTTGGTTGCTTAGCAACCTAGTAAAATTAAGCATTCTTCTTTTGAATTAGTCAATGGGTTATCTTAAAATATTCATTTGCGCTGGCGACTTTTTTTGGCGGTTTTCTGGACTATCGCCAAATATATAAACCTTTGTTGCGACCCTATTTACCACCCATTTTTTTCAAAATTTTGTCTACCCCCCCTAATTCAAGTATCTGCATTCCAAATATGTAAAAAAAAATATATGTTTATTCAGAGAAAGTACGTTTTTGTGTCTTATTTCGTAACTTAATTAATAGTTAGCACTAACTAATTACCATATTTGAGGTCACCCCCAGGAACCATTAAGATTGACACTTAGTTCGTGAAAATCCGATCATTAGAACGAAAATTATTCAGGGTGATATCTTTTTTTTTTTGCTGACTGTACAAAGCTTTAATAACACTGACTTTTAGGACATTTTTAAAAAGATCAAAATTACAAACATATAAAATTTAAATCTACTTATAATTTATTCATACTGTTGGGTACCCAAGAGTAATTTTAATATATACATAATCAGGAGAGAAAATATAATTGGCATAAATTTTGATGTTTTTTATACAAGATAACATCAAAAAAGATGTGGCAAATTCTAACAATGTAATAATCTAATTGAAAACAAATCTCAAGTTGATAATCGAAGCAAAAATTAAGACTACTACGTTGATATCAAAATAATTAAGTTAAAATAAATATTACAATGCAATAAGATGATAAAAGGAAATAGAAAATTACCTTTTTTACTTCTTTGAAGTATTTCATTAGCTTCTTTTAAAGTTACACCAGATTTGGCACATACTAAATCCTCTCTCTTGGTCATAACCTAATAAAGAAAAATAAAAAAAAGCATATTTAATACAAAAGTTGAAACCAAATATACATAAGACTTTAGCATTAAAATAAATTTTTAAAACAATATTGAAACTTAAATGTAAAACATTCTTACCTTACAAATTCTACAATGCATTTTCTTTTATAATTTTTATTAATTTTACATAAAGGCTAATTTAATATTGAGCCACAAGACAACTCATCACTAATTTTGCTATAATCTGACAAAAAATTTACAAAAGAAAAAAAAAAAAATCACACAGCTCAAATTGACAACCAAACTTGCTGCAAGAAGTCTTTTAATAATTCTGACTAACTGAAAAATAAAATTGCAGTTGAAATTCGATTGAGAATCATTGTATGTATGGAAATGATAAGGATGATCAGAATAGAAAACTTTAGAAATTGAGTTCAACTTTTTACTATCATAACTTCATTGCAAAAATATAACTCTTGGATTTTATGTAGGTAATTGGTAAGACAATAAAAATACATAAAGAAAAATTTAATTCATTTAAGGAAAATTTGTGACTTTATTTGAAATCTTGATGACAAATTTTGAGTTACGATGGAAGATTTATATATCTTGTTTGACTAAATAATTTAAAGCTCTTCTTCAAAAGAAAACAATCTACACAAAGTTTTTCATTACTAAACAACAAAATTTCATTAGAGTTTTCAAGCGGATCTTTTTATCGAAGAATAACTTCCTGAAATTTTATATTCTGGTAGAGATAAACGTGTTGACTTTAATTTAGGGATACAACGAATATTCGGCTAGTATTCAGTATTTGGCCTTTTTGCTGAATATCAGTTGGCCAAATATTCGGCAAAGTATTATTTTGAGAACTATTTATAAAAAAAATTTTAGGGGAACATTTTCATAGCTTTAATAAAGAATAAACTAAACTCATATTTTTTACTATACATTATTAAAAATAGTTTCTACACAGATTTGTTAAGTTCTAAAACTTGTTAATTTATATTCTGAAAAACACATGTAAACGTGAAGTTTTAAGAATTGAAACTAGATTACTTTACACTGAACCACAAGTAAATTTCATTGTCTTTAACACTGTGTTTTAAAAATTGAGAAACCTTTTTTGTTTCATTATCGCTTGTTTTTCTGTTTTAACTAAAGCGAAGCCTGTTAACGGATCATTTCTAAGAGACTTAATTCTTTTACAGACACTTTTTCTTGTACAGTCAGACAGATAATTAGTAACATAGAAAACTGAAATTCTCAACCCTAAAAGCTGTTTTTCCGAACTAAGAATTTTTTTTCTACTTCTCCTTGGCTTTTTTAAAAAATTCTCTTTTTATTATTGTTAATTCCCATTCAACAAATAGATGGCGCGGCAAGCGCCATCTGATTTTAATTGTGAAACTGAGTGTTGTATGGAGAGGTACGTTTTTGTGTAACGAGCGAGTCTGGTACAAAATAAATGAGTAGTGAATTAATTACAGTCCATTTGTGAGTTATTGAATTGATCTAACTGGTCAAATGGTCCTCCGAGAACGGAGGTGAGATAAACCTGTGGATTAAAATACGAATTTCATCACTGAAAAAAGGTACGTACCAGTTTTGGAATTTGATTGAGATAAATTGTGCATTGACTCTATATAAATATAAACTATGTTTAAAGGTGCGAAAAAAGAGGACTTAAGGCAAATTGCCATTGAGTTAGGTGAAAATGTTACTGAGACTATGACTATTATAGAGCTAACGAACTTAATAAAAAACAACGAAACTTTTGTTAAAGAGCCAGAACTTGCTACTGACATAGCAAATACTATAATTAATGATAGAAAAGCAGAAAAGGAATCGTTGTTACAGTTAGAAAAAATTAAGTTTGAGAGAACAAAAGCAGAATTAGAACTTGCTAAACTGCGAAACGAAAACAAAACTGAGAACTCCGAAAGTACTGAATCGCTGGATTCACTCGTCAAGAGTGTCCGGACTCTAACAGTTAAAGTTCCTAGTAGACCTGAAGGTTGGAGTTATTTTTTCTCATCCTTAGAAAGAGCATTTAACTCTAAAAGTGTACCCGGGAAATACAAGGCAGAAATTCTTTTAAATTTATTAGGAGAAAAAGCCACAAACGTGATTACTTATATAAAAGATAACGAGTTAAATGATTATTCTAAAGTAAAATCAATCGTAATAAGAGAATTTGAGCCCACTCCTCAATCGTGTTTAGAACATTTCAAAAATACATCCCGACAACCGAACGAAACACACGTACAATACGCGTCTCGATTGATAACAAATTATGATTATTATTTAAAATTAAGGAAGGTGTCGGATTTCGAAACATTAAAAGAGTTAATCGTATCGGACAAAATTTATCAAACCCTTGACAAAGATACCGCATACCATATAAGTATGAAACAGGGAGACGATTGGTTCAAACCCGCTCAATTATCGAAAGAGATCGATCTATATTACACATCGCGTGGGAAAAAATTAGTGGATAGTTTAGAAAACGTAAAAAATCCCCACTCAAAAAATGCTTCGCGAGTATTCTTGTCGGATGCTAAAATTTCTAAATGTGTTTTATCGTGTAGTGAAAATCATCCGTTATATAAATGCCCTACTTATAGAAACTTATCCATAAATGATCGAGTAGAAGTTGTTAAAACTAATAAATTATGTTTTAATTGCTTAGGAAATAACCACAGAGTATCAAATTGCAAAGCGAAGTATTCTTGCCTGAATTGTAAAAAGCGTCATCACGTGACTTTGCATTTCTCTCCTGAGAAAAAATACGAGGCATCGGCGACTGCTAGTCGAAGCGTGCTTTCCCCCACAGCAGCTGAATTTATTACCAATCCTTCAAGAAACGTGGAAGTTAATCAAAACAAAAATGAAGAATATTTTGCGGCTGCGAGTTTCGATTCGAATTCAATACAATCAAAATGTGTTTTGCTTAGTACGATTATTTGTTACATAAAAGATAATGTAAACAATTTAATTCCTTGTCGGGGTTTGCTTGATGTGGGTGCGAATTCGAATTTTATCAGCAAAAGATTATCAGATAGACTTAATTTAAGGAAAGAAAAAATAAACGCCTCAGTGTCAGGATTAAATGAATTATCATTAGAAATAAAGTCGCGAGTGAGTACTACTATTACAAATGAGGAGGGAAATTTTAATTTAGATTTAAACCTCTTAGTTGTTCCCAGAATAATGGATTTTACCCCGTCCAAACCAATTCAGTGCAGTTTCCCAGAACTAAAAGATGTGAAATTGGCGGATTTAAGTTTTAATATGCCAGGTCCTATTGATATACTTATAGGCGCGGAACATTTTTATGAAATTATGAGGATAGGGCAAATACAACCGCCTAACACAAAGCTAATTTTACAAAATACGGTATTCGGTTACGTTGTAAGTGGGAGCATACCTACAAAAAATTATGATAGGGTTCACTGCGGATTAATTAAAGATAATACGGATTTAGAAAAGTCCATTAGTCGATTTTGGGAATTAGAGTCCATTGGCATTAATGACGAGAGTGAAAACAGCGTGGAAAACGAAGCCCTAAAGAACTTTAATGACACAGTGAGCTTTAAAAACGGGCGATACGAGGTAACCTTACCTTGGAAGAGGAACTGGCAGGAGTTAGATGATAATCTCAACATAGCAAAGAAGAGACTTGACTGCCTGATTAAGAGATTGAATCGTGATAATTCGTTACATTTAGAATATTGCGAAACTTTAAAAAATTATTTGAGAGAAGGAATAATTGAGAGAGTATTGGATCCTACAAAACCAAAAGATAAGCCTGTGTTTTACCTGCCCCATTTGATTGTCAATAAGAAGGAGAGGCTAACCACCAAAATGAGAATAGTCTTCGATGCTAGTGCGCATGGAGATGGACAATTTTCTCTGAATGATTGTTTGTTTCAAGGCGTGAATCTGAATCCAAATATTTTTTATCTTCTGATCCATTTTCGTTTAAATAGAATTGCATTTCTGGCTGATATCGAGAAAGCATTCCTCCAGATTTCTTTGAGTGATAGAGACAGAGACGCTGTGAGGTTTCTTTTTGGAAACGATCTAAAACATATAGAGATCTACAGATTCAAGCGAGTAATATTTGGAGTGAATTCTAGCCCATTTTTGCTGGCAGCCACCATTAAAAACCATATAGAAAAATACCGTAAGGAGTTTCCATCCACAGTGCAAGTACTTGATGACTGTTTCTACGTTGACGATTTGATAGCTGGAGAGGATAGTGAAGAAGCTGCGTTTGAAATTTCTAAAAGAACGAAACAAATCATGGGAGATGCTGGAATGAACCTAAGAAAGTGGATTTCGAATGATGAAAATCTTATGAAAAAACTGGATGAAGAAGGATTTGATCTACTACACCCAGAGAACCTCGTGGGAAATCTGCATCGAGTCCTAGGCCTTTCTTGGAATCCACTTAGTGACTTCATCACCGTAGAGATTGATAGCTTGCTTGAATTTCTTCAACAGAATAAAAATACCAAACGATTTTTGCTAATGGCTGCAGGAAGAATATTTGACCCCTTAGGTCTTGTCACTCCTTTCACCATCAGATTTAAATGTTTATTCCAAGAGATCTGGCAGAGAAAAATCACCTGGGATGAAGAGTTGCCACCCGATATTGCTAAAACGTGGAAGAAATGGTGTACAGAAGTTTCTGAACTAAAAAATCTTAAAATTCCTAGACATGTGATGAGTGCTACAGGTGATGAGAATTTATGTGTCGAAATCCACACATTTTCTGACGCCAGTATCAAGGCCTATGGAGCCGCTGTGTACATAAAAATAAGAGTCAAAGATCAAATCATTACCAATCTTGTGTCTTCTAAAACCAGAGTTGCACCCTTGAAGAAGATTACACTACCGAGGATGGAACTCATGGGTGCTGTCCTAGCAGCCAGATTAGCCAAAGAGGTGAAGAAAGTCATTGACCAAAAACATCAATCAACAAGCTTTTTCTGGACTGATGCTAAAATCGTACTTTACTGGATTCAGAGTTCAACCAAACGATGGAAACCCTTTGTGGCGAACCGTGTAAAAGAGATTCAAGCATTGACAGCCCAGACGTCATGGTACCACTGTCCTAGTAGAGACAATCCCGCTGACATGTTAAGCCGAGGTGTGACTGTTGACGTTCTTCTTGGTAATGCAAAATGGTGGTCTGGTCCTGACTTCCTTAAAGAAAACATTCCTGATGCCTTAGAGGAACAAACTGTTGACGAAACAGAGTACAAAGTAGAACTTAAAAAGAACTGTGATTTCCAATTAGTGACTTTAATTTCCATTGATAATGCTTCCCTTTTTGAGAAAATTCTTACCCTATCTAACAATTATACTAAAATAATTAATGTCTTGAGTTTTATTTTCAGATTCGGTTACAATTGCAAAAATCCCGATGCAAGAAAAATTGGTCCCTTGTTAGTAAGTGAATTAAATGCAGCTGAAATATGGTTGTTAAAATGTTCACAACGAAGTGAGTTTCCAGAGGAAATCAAAAACTTGCAAAAAGGTAAGCCTGTTCCGAGGAACAGTAAGTTGGCTTCACTGTGTGTTTTTCTAGATGAAAATAAGCTCCTTAGAGTTGGTGGTAGATTATCTCAATCTGATTTGCCTGTTAATTCTAAATTTCCCATTATTTTATCTGGTAAGACTTCTTTAACCACCATAATTTTGAGATATTACCATTTAAAGTATTTGCACCTGGGTCCACAAGCATTATTATATCAAGTTCGACAAAAGTTTTGGCCTCTTAACGGTAGAAATAATTGTAGGAAAATTGTACATAGTTGTATCACATGTTTTAAAAACAAACCTGTTATGAGTAATCAAATAATGGCTGATTTACCAAAGGAGCGTACAAGACCTAGTTATCCATTTAACATCACAGGAATTGATTTTTGTGGCCCATTTTCTATTAAGTTCAAAAACCAGAGAAAAGGGGTCACAAATAAGGTTTATGTAGCTGTTTATGTTTGCTTGTGTACCAAGGCAATACACTTAGATTTTGTAACTGATTTAACGTCTCAGTCGTTCATTGCCAGTCTAAAACGTTTTTTTGGGAGACGGGGCAAGTGTTCAAAAATTATGACTGATAATGCAAAAACATTTATCGGTGCTAACATTGAGATTAAGAAGTTAAGAAAAATGATAAATTGCCCCGATGAGACGTTAGCCAGTTATTTTACTAACGAAGGGATTGATTGGAAATTTATCCCACCAAGGTCACCAAACTTCGGGGGAATATGGGAGGCTGGTGTGAAGTCGTTTAAGTTCCACCTAAAAAGAGTAATCGGCAATCAAAATTTAACTTTGGAAGAATTCTTGACAATTTTGGCTGAAATCGAAGGTGTTTTGAACTCCAGACCTCTCACTCCACTTTCACCGGAGTTTGATGAATTTGAAACTCTATCACCTGGTCATTTCTTGATAGGTAGGCCCATCACTTCACTCGCTGAACCCCAACTAATAGATATAACTGAAAATAGGCTTTCTAACTGGCAAAAGATTAATAAATATAGTCAGAGAATATGGAAGTTGTGGAAAAGAGACTACCTTAATAATTTACAGGAGCGTAATAAATGGAAATTTGAAAAGAATAATGTAGAAATAGGAACTCTGTGTTTGATAAAGGAGGAGAATTTACCATCTACACAATGGTTAGTAGGACGAATTGTTGAAGTGATGCCTGGCCGTGACAGAAAAATTAGAGTAGTGAAGCTAAGTTTACCTAATGGCAAACTACTTCAAAGAAATATTCGTGACATTTGTATTCTTCCCATAGAGTAATTGTGTAAATAGAAAATTAGCTATAGTTTTATATCACAATGTCTGCCTTATGTCAATGCCATTTTGTATATTTATATATCTTTTTTCTGTGTTACATTATATTGCTAATTGTGTAAAATTTATTAAAATTTGCAATTTCAATCGTGGGGAGTGTTAATTCCCATTCAACAAATAGATGGCGCGGCAAGCGCCATCTGATTTTAATTGTGAAACTGAGTGTTGTATGGAGAGGTACGTTTTTGTGTAACGAGCGAGTCTGGTACAAAATAAATGAGTAGTGAATTAATTACAGTCCATTTGTGAGTTATTGAATTGATCTAACTGGTCAATTATCATTTATAATATGACAGCATTTTTTAAATGGCATTTCTAATGAACGTGATTCTTTTATGGTAACTTTCTCTAAAAATATGGCAATGTGAATTATAGTTTTTAATAGCTGTTAGTCAGTTTTTTTTTTTTTTTTTAAAATCTTAAATATTATAATTATCTTTATATCTTAATATTTATTATCCTAAACATTTCTATTGAAAATTTTTTTCTTTACCTCCTACTAATAATGCAGTTAAGTTTTGATTATTTTTCAATAATGACTAAACTTATTTCTTTATTAAAATATTTATTAATAATTAATAAAAAAAAAATAAAATAAAATAAGTAATGTTGCTATTTGGTTGATTTTTAAAGCAGAATATTTGGTGTTTGGCCAAATCACTATTCGTTACATCCCTACTTTAATTTAAAGCTTGTTTAAAAGTGAAGCATTCTAGCAAATGGTATCAAATTTTAAAATATGTTTATATTTCACATTAAGCTGCAATAGCTTAATTTGAAAAAAAAAAAAAAAATTCTTCATGTGAATAGGTTATTCTTTAAGTATAGTTAGTTCAATTCATATCAAACAATACAATATTAATGAAAATTTAGTACGCCTAGATTATTTAGAACACCTAGACATTCATTTGGCAGACTAAAAATATAACAAGTTTATAAAAATGTTTTTTTTTTTTTTAATGACAAATTTATGTATGTGTATATTTTTTTAATGTCATAAAAGAAATATAAAGTTCTTGCAAATAGCAAAATTGATACTATAAATAGGTTTATAAAAATATTTCTAATGGTAAATTTGTAATCATGTATATAATTATGACCACATTTATTAATGACTCAGAGAAAATTAATTAATACTTTGATGGCCTGAATTCATATCCATTTTTAATCAGTCCCTAAAAATTATATTTTTTGTACACAATATAATTTAATCTTTCTTTTGAAATTAATAAAATTTTTATTAAATAAAATATGAGCAAATAAAAATAAAATTCATAAATTTTAAATAAAAGCAAAATTTTGGTACTCATTCTATATGCTTAAAAAGAAATTTTTTCTTGGGAATGGAAACAAATGTTGGATGGAAACAAATATGGTCTATATAGTCTAGATTTTAAAATAAAATGGGGCTACTTTAATCTAATATTTTAACATACCCAATACAGATTTTTTTAAACTGAAACATTTCTACATTTTATCGAAATAAAATCCTATTTATTATTTAATTTTGAAATAGTGGATATATGTAATATATACAGATTTGATTGATGTATTTTAACAAACCCTGAAGGGTTTACAATCCAAATAAATTTTGTATTATATGTATGCATATTACCCATAATTTGCTTTATAGATAAGTAATATATTATAATTTAGCAATATGTTTTTGTTAATCATGCACTTTATTTTTTCAGGTATATAGCTCATTTGTTCATAATTTTGTTTGTAAAAATAAGATAACTGAAGTATGTTCATATAATTTTGTACAAAAAGTTATTAAGTTAAATTTATAAAACAATCAGTTGATAATTTCAAAGAACAATTTGGTTTGATAATTGCAAACAAAATTGATTGAAAATAAACAAAATGTGAAAAAACACACTTGGTGCGTATAAAGATGTTTTTTCAAATTCGCCCAATCTGAAAAAACCCATTGGGTTTTTCTGGGCTGGGCCAAATCTGAAAAAATCCATTGGGCTTTTTGGCTGGGCAAACCTTTGCAAACCATGCTCTAAATAGAAATATTATTAGATAATGCACTATGATAGATTAATTACATAATTTATATTAAAATAAAAGTATTGTGTAGGCATTAAAAGCTTTTAATTTCAAGCAGTTTCAAATGATTTAGAAAAGGTATGATTAGTTTGATGTAACAATTTACCTCAGAAAGAAGAGTATCATACATTTCTTCACCTAAGAAATCAATATCTCGTGATGTTACTATCCCCACAAGTTTTCCACCAAGTTCTCCATTTTCTGTAATGGGCACACCAGCAAAACCTCTTGTCTTTTTAACATCAAAAACATCCCTGAGGCGATGTTTCGGACTTAAAACAATAGGATCCCGGATAAAACCATGCTTGTATTTCTAGATGAAAAAATTAACACAAATGAGAAATCAAAAAGTTCTGGACAAATTTTAAAATACTGAATCTCCAAATACGTTGAGGCTGAAGACTCAGACTTTTTCTCTCATTTCATATTGCATGAATTATGCAGAGGTGATTTAGTAGTAAAAAGAAACTATATAAGTATAAAAATACACAAGTAAAAGGCAGCCAACGCATAAGTTTGACCAAATTGCCACAATCATGAAGTTGGTCTAAAAATTGTGGAGTCTAAATCTCCACGATTCCTTTTGCCAACAACTGGCTGTTGTGAGAGCATTTAACTTTTCTGTATAAATAAAATAATAAAAAATTTTATAAACAAATTATTACTCTTATTTTGATTTTGCGAAAACAGAAAAATAACACCTTAACAATTAACAAATTTATCAATGTTAATATAAATTTATATAAATTAATATAAATTTTATAAGCTATTTTGAGCTTTCTTGGGAAATAACATTTGATTCAAAAACAAAGAATTGAAAACTAGAAATATTTTTTTAAAAAATACATATGTAATAGAACTGCATGCTTGTTGCTCCTGAAGAGTTATGGAAAAATGCATCATTAATAAAAGCCCAATAATCAAAATTTGTAGTACACAGAAATTAAGGTAAAACCAACTTTAACCTACTAAAAAAAATTTTAGATGAAAAAAAGAAAAGCAGAAATCAGTAAACAAATTTATCAGATTAAGAAACTTTTCATACCTTAACTTTCATAACTTCACTAGCTTGAAATTCTGGGGTGCAGTTGTGATGAATGATACCAATACCACCTTGTAGCTACAAAATATAAAACCTTGTTTATAAAGAAATAATTTTAGAAGTGATATTTAAAGAATAAAAGTAAATAAGTCACCAAGTATATAAGCCATTGTTGTTAATAGTTACATTACCAGCAATGCAATGAAAATTTAGTATTTTAACCTACTGCCCTTTTAAATCATTATAAGTGGCTGCTAAAATTATAAGTAATCACCACTTGGAATCATATCGAATATATACATAACAATTTACAACACTTTTTTATAACTTAAAAAATGTAAAAATTAAATGGAGTCCAAGAAACAACTCATTGAAATTGTAAACCATTAGATACTTAACCAAACAACATTATAATTTTAATACTTTAAAGCTAAGCTAAATGTTTACACTTATGGACAAATTTTTAAGAATGTTTTTCAGCTATTTAACATTTAATACACTATTTACTTTCTGAATAACATGGACAAAATTGGCATATTTTGTGAAGTAGTATCTTTGAGAAAAAGGTAGAATTTTTTATTCTATTGAAGAAATTATTAAGTCTTTTATGTGCAAATTTTAACCATAGATCAAACTATCACACTAAAATAATTTTAAAAAAAATCTAACAACAAGTGTTATGTTTTTATTTTCATGTGATGATTGGTTTTGAAAATCTAAATTTAAGTATGAAATACTATAACTAATTTTTCCTATTAAAGCAAAAAGGCTTGGTTTACACCAACCAATTGTGTAATTACACTCTGCTCTTTTACGCTTACAACGAAATAATTTATAGTTTTTGTGGCCTGCAATTGGGAAGAAAAATAAATAAATATTGATTCTTATTCTACTGTGTAATTGAAAACGTAACTAAGACTCGTAACTTCTATTTAACTACAAAGCAGTTTTTAGGGGTCATATGTTAAAATATAGTTCATTTTGTAACAGTTTTCTTTTTTAAGAGTTTTGTTTGCCGTAATTTAATGTTCTGACATTAGTTAATGACAAAAACTAGACAATTGAGCATCACACCTTTATTAAATATGGTTCAAATGGGCACAATTTGGAAAATTTTATAATTTTTAACAGAAAATTGAGCAGAATTTATTCAAAAAATTGTACATGCAATAGATTTTCCTACTGGACCCTGTAGTTAATAAAGACGAGAAATTTATTAAGGATATCAAATTTATACATGTAAAAAAAATGAGACCTAAAAAAATTGATTATAGCAACGCAAAATACAAATATTATTAATTCAAAGATCTAAAAGAAAAATATCTTTCAACAGAGTATGCACAGTCTTTCAGAAAATACATAAAATAAGATGAAAGTATAAGAGAGTAAATATTGAAAACATAATTAGAAGCTTACTGCCATTGCTACGGCCATTTCTGACTCAGTGACAGTATCCATAGGAGAAGAGGCTAGTGGTGCTTCTAAAGTTATTTTTTTAGTCAAACGAGAAGTCAGATTCTAAAAATGAAAACAAAACATTAACATATAATATACAATTCAGATTTGAAATTTTATAATTATATGTAATTCGAAAAAAAATATTCCAAATACTGATAGGATATTTTTTTTAATAAAGGTTAAGAGAACTAAATTTGAAGAATTATAAAAAATTTGACTTATTCAGTAACATGTTTTAAGGTAAATTAATAACTAAAACTATGGAAACTTTAAAAGCAAGGCAATCAATATACATATTTAGTTAAGTAATATATAATTTAATTTCTCAAACAATAAAACTAAATAAAATTCTAACACACTTACCACTTCATCACCAGAAAAATCAATATAGCCAGGCAGTATCAAGAAATCACTAAAAAAAAAAAATATATATATGCATTGACAAATGAGAAATGTTTACAATGGTAAAGACAATTTAATTATATGTGGGGCCTTATAAAGCAGGGTTCACCAAAATGGCTCGGGGGAAGAAAAAAAAAAAGTTCTTTAAGCTCAAAACTTTTTTCTTCTTTTTTTTTGTATGAAACATCCAAAAAATGTAAGTCTTAATTTCTCCATTTAACTGTATAAGTCAGAAAAAAGTTTCTAAGACTTAAAGCAACTATAAAAATTTAATTCTAATTTGTTTCATAGATATAATTAAATAAAGTATACATTAAAAAAAATAGTTTTTATGTCTTAAAATAATACATTAACTAAATTTATCTACAGTTTACTTAAGAAAATTCAATAACTTTCTCAAGTTACATAAATAATTTTATTTTTTAAAAATTGAAAGTTTTTCATAAATGAAGTAGGTGCATATAAATGTTTAAATCACTACAAATTGTCTAAATATTTAAAAAAATGCAAAATTTATATAATTACAAAAGTTAAGAAATTGTAATGAAATTTCCATTATTAAAAACAAAAATAATAATTCCATGTAAATGAAAAAATTATTTGTAGGATTTTACGAATACCCATCGAAAATAAGAACAAATTTCTTATTTTTCCATCCTAACAAAAGGTGCATTCAAAACAAATTAGATTCATGTCAATATATAAAGTTAATTTAGGTAATTATATCATTCATTCAATTATATCAAGTTCATTTTTCCTCAATTTTTCGCTTAAATGATAATTTATAATTATTTTATTTTTGAAATGAGATCTATTGATTTTCACAGTATACTTTTTAAAAAGTCAGGTTTCGTTTACGACGACAGCACATATGTAAATTTTTAAAATAAATGGGTTGATAGAAGATAAGATCTAAAAAATTTTATTTTCAATTTTGAATCCTCTAAGGGTGGGTCAGACTACTTTCATTATTAGAAATATGGATATAAAAGAAATTGTTTTTAACTAGGTAGAGAGTTTCACTCTTACCCTTAAGGGTACAGATTATTATCAATACCCTTAATAACAAGTTTTTATTCTTTAATAGGTAAAAAACAAATATTAACTTGCAAAGTTAGACACTTACACAATAGAAAATAAGATTTAATAGCCATTTAAAAAAAAAAAATGCATAGTAATTTACACAGTGTTCTTATTTATTATTTGAGAAATTCTGTACGAGAAAAAACCTTTTATGAAAATACCTAAAATGTAACTGTATAAAACTAATTAAATACTGAATTTTAACAGAAAGATCTATACTATTTACTAGTATGGAAAGTATTTGCTGGAAAGCTTTCTAAGAAGTTTTATATTTATAACAACTAACAGTTTTAGCTTTAACTAATAGTTTAACTTTTTTTCCTTCACCTTTCAGTGAAAAATAAATAAAATATCTTCTTGAAAAATTGCTCAATTGAATTTTAGACAAAATTCATACTTTTAAGACATTTGAAATAGCAATTAATCTACTAATCAAAAGATTGCATTTACCATGGCTAACAGGAACATGGAATTGTATTAGTTGAATATTGGAAAACCTAAACAACTTGGATACACATTTCAGTTACCATTTAGTAGTTTAAAATATTATTGAAAATGAACAGTATAGAATTTATTATGTTATGAATAAACACGATCACATACTGACACTTTATTGTGCATTTGCAGGATCAAAAAATTTCAATGTTAACTAGTATGTGCTTAATTTTATGTTATAGGGTGGGGGAGATTTCCTTATCGTGATTTGTGGCAGAATGATCACCCAGTTTTTGCAACTTCCTGGTAGCAGCCCGTGAGAAACTAAAAAAAAATATTACACAATGGGACCACCTCGAAGGGTATAACTCATAGCCACCCACGGGAAAACCTCAATTTTTTTTTTTCCTGCTTAAAATCAATTTTGTGGCTTGGGGATTTGAAGTTGGAGTGGCAAATCATAATACAGAAATATCTCCCAATGAAGCACAGTGATAAATTTTTATGTATTAAACAAAAAGTGGGTAAAATCTTAACATATGGTATAAAAATGTTGTATTATATTAGCTTATATCTCCCAATGAAGCACAGTGATAAATTTTTATGTATTAAATAAAAAGTGGGTAAAATCTTAACATATGGTATAAAAATGTTGTATTATATTAGCTTATATCTCCCAATGAAGCACAGTGATAAATTTTTATGTATTAAATAAAAAGTGGGTAAAATCTTAACATATGGTATAAAAATGTTGTATTATATTAGCTTATAAAAATGTTGTATGTATTATGTATGAGCTTAATTTCTTTTTTTTTTACTTTAGAAAGAGAATGAGATTTAATTAAGGGAAAAATGCACTCATATGCACAAACAGAAACACTAGATTATGAAAGCCTATGTGTTTGATTACTTTAGAAAATATAATTGCCAAATGCTTAAGTATATGCATGCTAGCATAAGAACGAAAAATATATGCTACGATTACTTGCAATAATTTTAGAATTCTACAAATCTAGACAAACTATCCACAAAAGATAAATTTGATTAAAATTTAAATAAAAATACTTCTTCTGCTAAAACAACACTATTACAAACATAAGAAATATACTTCATTTCAGAGTAACTAGATTGAAACATTAAAGTTATGCCTATATCATTTATTGCATATATTACAGCAAAAACATCCTATTCTAACTTGCTTTATGCAATTCAAATAAAGATAAAAATATACTTGATAAATTCACATTTCCTTATAACAAACTTGAAAATTTTAAAAATAGATAGCGATAAAATAGTTTTATCATTGAGAAAAGAAAATATCTCATAATTGAGATAAAATTAATGAATATGTATTAAGCCAATGAATCAAAATTATTATTGACTCCAACTAACTAAAATAAGGTTAATATAGTAATAATTAGATTCCAATATCGATAAAGAAATCTAATCTATAACATCCAGCGATCAAAAAAACTTTTATAAAATAATTAATAAAAATATTTTATAAGTTAATAATCCTCTGTAAACAAAACAAAAAAATTGCTTTCTATGACGTTTAGCCCCACAATTAAACACAAGTACTTTTAATTTTCCATATGATACTAATTTTACCTCAATTATTATGTATTTAGTTATTGAAATAATTACTTATATGTCAATCCATCACCGGCACCAAATAATTCT
The DNA here is from genome assembly GCA_949128135.1 of Parasteatoda lunata. Classification (NCBI taxonomy): domain Eukaryota; kingdom Metazoa; phylum Arthropoda; class Arachnida; order Araneae; family Theridiidae; genus Parasteatoda; species Parasteatoda lunata. The sequence continues at coordinate 8,038,723 of OX421973.1, read as the reverse complement.
TCGGCACTCAAGCCGTCACGTTTACAATCATCGCCGCTGGACATAATTATTTTGAGACAAGAATAAAGCAAATGCAATGGAGAGAGAACTAGTATGGAATGAAGATATTTAATCACGTTTTTTATAATAATCATGGATCTAAATAGTGCCGTGAAAGACCGTATAAAGATAACGAAATTCGCGTAAATACATGTTTCAGCCAATCACGTTAATTCGATAGTGGCACTGAGTTTACTGATAAACAAGTCAACAATGATAATGGTACGAAAAATCCAATTTTCCGAACTGAATGTTTCGCATTTACAACTAAACTATCATTCTATCGCAGGTTATACACAATTGATGTGGATTACACATTTCTTTTCATTTAAAACATTCAAAATATGTAATTTCGTTCGCTTTTCGTTGTGTTATAATGGTGTTGCCATTGTATATATTACGGGTAAAAACACGAGTAAAAGAATGAACTTAACCAGGATAGCCGAGAGTTGCAGAAAAAGTGGTCGGTGGTTAGGTTTTGGTTTCTTTTCTTTTCTGTTTTTTCCTTCAACGTCGTACTTATGAACATTTTTATTGCTTGCAATTATCTCACATTCAAAAGAAAACCAAATTAGCAAGAAATATTTTCCAGCGAAATACTCATAAAATTATGGCTCTCATGCGAAAAAATCGCTTTCACTTAAAATCACCTTTGCGCTTTATTTGGTGTAATTCATACTGCATTTGATTATCTTAGACGCGCGTGCGAAAGTACAGAAACTAAATGTGCGGGAGTCGAATAAATGTGTGATCGTTAATGCAAATGGCATGCAGTGAAAATTCTCCAATCAATCCTGGTGAGCCATAATGGCTCAGTGTATAGAGTGCTCGTCTTCCATTAAGGTGAACCGGGTTTGAATCCCAGCGAAGGCTGGCAGATACGAATCAGCATCCGGCTTGCACTGACAACAGTGCTGACGTGAAGTATCTTCAGGGGTAGACGGATCATGGGTTAGAATCCTTTTGCCGTCTGGCTAACCGTGGGAGATTTCCGTGGTCTTACCCTCTACGGAACGCAAATGCGGATTAGTTCCATAAAAAAAATCCTCCAAGAAGGCGAATTTCTCCCAAAACTTGATCCAGGAGTTCTATTGTCTTCTGGAGTGAGCTCAAAATTACAAGGCTAGGGAATTCAACATTAGTAGTCGTAAACCTGAAAATTGGGTCTGATGTTTTCAACGACGGTTACAAAATAAAATCAATCTTACTGGATGTAGGAAATTCTACGCATGCAAATTCGGCGATCTGAATGAGAACTTAATTGATGAAGTATATATCCCCATAAAAGGCAAGCGCCAGCGAGCAGGGGACGAAGCCTCCTAGTAAAATATAAGGTTTGTCATATTTTGAGTATTATCCCTTATTTGGCTATATTTGTGTAACATATTAGAGTTTGGATATTTGGGGTTGCATCATATATATATATATATTCGTTGTTTGTTTCGTTGAAAATTAAATAGAATGCGTTATATTGTAAACACTATTAGTAATTAGTAAGGCCCGGATTTTGATGACATTTGCATCTTTTTTGTCCTTTAGAGAATTTTTTGAGATTTATAGGCCATTTTTTTTAATTTTGGGTCGTATTTTGCATTTTTTGTTAATTTTTTCAAATTTTTATTATTTTTTGGGGCATTTTTACTACATAAAATGCAAGATTTGTCTTATAATTTGTCTTGATTCAGAAGATGCTGCATCAATTAAGATAGCGCAAAACGTGTTGGTCTCCGATAAAATCGAAGGAAACTTATCATTTATGGGTCTAACTTTGCTATTGTGTCCTCGACAATTACAAGCTTGGAGAAACAAGAATTGGAACTTTGCAATGCAATAAATTATATTGACGTATCAAGTGTTGCAAAAAGCAAGGGGGAAGATAGCACAGAGAGTAGCATCTAAATTTAACAAAGTTTTGGAGAAGAACACTGGCTTCCAAACAATGAAGAAAATCTCTAGGATATTAACAGGTGAAGCAACATCTTTTCAAATTGAAGAAGAATTGTCAGTAAGTGAGACCGTCTTTTTCAAGTACGCACCAATAACATCAGTAGACGTTGCGAGAAGCTTCTCCAGGTATAAAAATTCACTTTCAGACAAGAGACGCTCGTTTACATTTCAAAAATCATTTAATAATCCAATGTAATTCTGATATTTAGTAATATTATGAGATGGAAGTTGTTATATTCATTAAAGTTTCTATACAAAATGGAAATGTTTTGGAGTCAATACATTTTCCTTTTTTTCGTTATTTTAGTTTATAAAACATATTTTTCAAACTTTAATGAACGTAGAACAAGTATTGCATTGCTTTATATTTTTTGAAATGACTCATAATATTTTTAAAGAGTAAAACATTGTTTTAATTCAATATTTTTACTTTATTTAGGTCATGTCATAAGGCATTTTGAGCGCAATTTTCGCATTTTTTGCACTTTTTAAGGTCATTTTTTGCACTTTTTAAGGGCATTAGTTGAGATTTTTTTAGGTCATCAAAATCCGGGCTCTAGTAATTAGTATAAGAATATTGGATGGCGCGCAATTTCGAGTTTGAGTGTAAAATCAATGGGGAGTAGTAACCCGGAAGTCTTACGACGAATTTTAACATTTAGCATCTGTGCTTAGCTTTACATGGTCAACCATCCATATGCGAATCGAAATGGGTTACAAGTGGCGTAGAACAGAGCACTCTACTTATGGTAACACTTTGCATGCTTTCCCTGCTTTCACCATTAGCGTGTTTAGAGTCTAAGGAGAAGGATACACGCTACTTTCGGTCTTTGTTTTCAAATGGGTTAATAACTTTTAAGTTAGGAAATTATATGGAACTGAATACAACATAGAACATAGTTTAAAAAGAAAGCGTCGTAGAAATTAAAAAAAAAAAAGTATTTGTGACAATTAATTGAGAAAAAATGGGACCGGTCTTCTCCCAAGATAGCGTATTCGAGCGTTGCAATCGTGAATTCCGCAAATTTTGCTTGAACATTTTTTCATATTTACTCATATTCATTCTCTCTTATTTTATTTAGAAAACACAAATGAAATGATAAACAACCCGTCTTACTTTTAAATTTCGAATTTTTTTGGAGAAATTAAATTTTAGAGCTCTGATGGTTGTAGAGCTATATATATCAGAGGTCGAGAGCTATATATGGAGAGCTATATCCTTTACTGTAACTAAAATAAAAGATGGAAAAAAATCAAGACATAAAAAATTGGGGTATTAAGTATAATTTTGGGAAAAGAATAAGATACTTCCTCGGAAAGAACTGCTTCAGAATTTTTGATAGTGAGCAGGTAGTGGAGTTCTCCAGTAGGTATAAAAGAAAACATGAAGAACTTTGCGCCAATAGAAATGACGTATTCATTAAATTAGCCGGAAGCTCATAAAACTCTTTTATGATAGAAGAAAAAAGATAAAAATTATTTCAAACTGTGAATTAGTAATTTCAAAAGAATCATTTTTATTTCATCTGTTTACATGTTGGTTTTTATTTTATTTATTGATTTATTTTTAATTAAGTATATTAGTTGGAAAAATTAGACATAAAGTCACGGTTACAATATCCGTATCTACTTTATTATTGTTCAATTTTAAAATTAAACAAATAAATATATTTAAATAAGTTCAGCAAATATTTTTTTTACAATCAATTTTTTATTCTTTTTAAAAATTTTTTATTGATTGAAACTGAATTTTCATTTTAAAGTACGATTGTCAAAATACCTATTTTATTTCTATCTGATATTCGAGGAGATTTGTCAAGTAATAAGTTATTTATTATTCCATTCTAATTTAGTGAAAAATTATATCTTTAACTGAGTTGTGAATTAATTTTTATTTTACTTTTTTTTGGCATTTATTTATCAATCTTTTCATTATTTATTTCATTCGTTCATTATTTATTTTATTGTCTAGGTAAGTAGATACTGTATTTACTTCTTGTTAGAATTGCATAATGGGCTATTGGTGACGGTCTGGGAAACACCCCTGAAGGTAATTTTTGATCCCCTGCTGAGAGGATCGAATTTGTGAGGTCACTTCCTCAATTTAGACGAAGATCTGAAGGGATGACAATTTTCTCTAGATCTCTGCACCCACGATACTGCTCAGCAACCGACCGCAGAATTTTCAATTCCACAGATTTTACACGCAGGTACAGTGAGCAAAAAATTGTTTTTGTTTATGAAAATGGCTATATCTCCATAAGTATTAATGAAATTTTATACAGTCATGGCAAATAACAATCGATAAAACGCGATGGCTCAGAGGATAGGGCGTTCGCCTTCCAATGAGGTGAACCTGGTTTGTATCCCAGCGATGGCTGGTCGATACGAATTTCTATCCGGCTTGCACCGACCACTAGTGCTGACGTGAAATATCCTCAGTCGTAGACGGATCATGTCTTAGAGTTCTTTTGTAATCAGGCTAACCATGGGAGGTTCACGTGGTCCTCCTCTCCATGTAACTTAAATGCGGGTTAGTTCCATCAAAAAGTTCTCCACGAAGGCAAATTTCCTGATACTTTCCAATAGTTGATCCAGGAGTTCCCTTGTCTTCTGGATAGGGTTCAAAATTACAAGGCTTCGGAGTTGAACATTAGTAGTCGATCGTAAACCCAAAAATTGGGTCGACTGCTCAACGACGGTAATAAAATAAAATAACAATCAATAATCGATGCAAGTTACTTACTTATCTTGATTTTCTGGCATAGAGTGCACTTGTTTCATTCCTAATTTATTGTGGGTCCATAAAACCTTTGAAAGCTTTAAACCTTATTGCTAAGAGTGAAAAATCTCATGAACTAAGCACCTCTACAAATACAAGTTACAAAATAATCCGCTAAGTAATTCTTGAGAAATTAAAAAAAGTATTGAAAAACTGAAAGTGCATTTTGCATTATTGTAGGGTAGTGTAGAAGAAAAATTCATGCACAAAATAATTTTCTGAAATTTATTTATACTATTTTATTTATTATTTATTAAGATTATTATTCAAATTTAGTGAGATACTTGCGGTTGCTGTTCAATTCAAAAATATTGTACGCCAGGTTCATGTTTAGTTAACTGATATCGCAAGCCTCACTGTTTTGTTTAACCGATTGTTTTTCGAATTTAATCCGATAAAGATAGTAGTAACAAGACTTTTATTGCCTGATATTTTTTGAAAGTATGGCTTTTGTGACTGGATGTTTTTGGACTCGGACTTTTTTGTTCAGCTGATTCAATAAAAGAATGATCATCTTTCTGTTTGGAAAGCGGGTGGGAATCCCAGGGTGTGACACGTAGAAATTAAATTAGAATAGATTTCAAAACATTAGAAAAAAATGGAATATTAAAAAAGAACATTAACTAAATTATTCTTATTTTTCAAAATATAGAATGATTCCCACAAGTCAAGGCTAGCAAAAAGAGCAATATTTTATAGTCCTACATCGGGAGAAGTATACATAGTATAGTATACTACCTAGTATAGTATACATAGTATAGTCCTACATAGGTTTCAGTTTTCTTCCGCTAAAATCATTTAACACTAGAATTACTGTTCTTTTACATTAGCCACTCCTTTGCTAGTTAATGTTCTTTTTTAGAACTCAATTTCTTTCTGTTGATTGAAAATCTATTCTAATTTAATTTCTACATCCTGATACTCAGAGTTCCCAACCAACCCCCCTCTTACCAGTTTCATAATTTCTTTATTATAAACTTGTTCAAGCTTGTTTCACTTCTCCTATTGGTTTAACCACATTTTTCTTTTTGCAGCATACTCGTCTCTTTTACTAATTTTCAACTCTCATTTTGTGTTTAGACTTAAAGGAAGATTCTTGTTTATATAGCCAAAGCTATAGCAAGCTTATTTTTGTACCTTTATTTGTATTTATTCATTCGTAGTACAAGTTATACCCTATCCTTGTTTCGATTATCACTTTGACTGAATATCACATAACTGTAAAAAAAAAAAAAAAAAAAAAATCTAAGCGCTGAAATTTTTTTTTTTTTTAACGTTCTTATTGAAAACTAACTTGTTTCTCTTTACTCTCCTCTATTATTCTGACAACAAAATGTTTCTATTTTTATTCTTTGCAAAATAAAGGAAAACTATACAGCCATAAAAATTTACTAAATCTTAAGGACTTTTCAATTAAAAAAAAGAACGTATTATTTAAAAAAAAAACATACATTTCAATGTTTATCGGGCTGGACCATGTGTTGTTAGTTAGCAAAGGAATTAAATTTCCAATATACCCTTTTTCAATCTAATTTGATCAAATTAAGCCTCACAGTGGGCTTGGACCCCAAGTAGGGAAACACTGGTCTTGTCAGTCAGATGAGATTTCGTTCTTGGAATATCGTTAAATATGCAATGCCAGTGTATTGTTTACTATTATGAATTACTTCGATATTCTTAGGGGAAAAATAATAATAATAAAAAAAAACGCTCTTTTATCTTCAACCATTTTTTATTTTCGCTATTTTTTCTTTTTTTTTTTTACAGCTTCACTTTTAGTTTGTACTACCTGATTTTTTAAACTATGTAACTTTGACAAGTTGAGAAAAACTGTTTTTTTTCTTCTGCATCAATGAAGATTTTTATTTATTATTATATTTTTTTAAAATTAAAATGTCAATGTTTATTTTCTGTTGAAAGTCTTTTTTTATCCTGATTTTTTAACTTAGTTGCTATCAAATAAATCTTTTCAGTGTAGTAGTCTTTTAGAAGTTTGTCAATTAGTTAAAAGGTGTGAAGCATTTTTTTTTCCTCAATATTTTTTCTTTTATCTTTTTTTTTTTAAAATTGCTTATCAAACTAACAATCTGGGGGAAAAATTGATTTTGAAATAAAATCAGGTTAACGCAGAAAAAATAAGATAAAATGGGTAAAGGAATTAATAATTGTGCAAGGGAAGTTCAAAATTTTAACTAGGAAATCTATTTATTCTTTACCTAACTGTTCTTGACCTAACAAAATTCCCTCATTTCAGAAACATAACGAAAATGAAAAGCAAGACAATATTTTTCTAAAAAATCAAGACACTTTTTGGAAAAAAATACATAAACCAGACTATTTTGAGACTACCTACCTACCTATATATATATATATATATATATATATATATATATATATATATATATATATATATATATATATATATATATATATATATATATATATATATATATATATATATATATATATATATATATATATATATATATATATATATATATATATATATATATATATATATATATATATATATAATTAAAGTAGTTCTTTTGTACAGCTTCCTTCATAATTTTGTAGTGAATCCTATTTATCAACTAATGAAAGAAATCGATTTGAATATCTAAAAAATTTAAGAAGTTTCAAGCAATTTTCGAATTAGTTTTTGTATTTTTTTTCAAAGAAATTCAAGGGAGTTTTCCACAAATATTATTTTGTATCATTTGTCAAAATTAAATAACGAATGATAATACCTTATAATAAACGCTCATACACCGGAAGGTGAATAAAACATCCTTATACTGTCAAAGCTTTATTTTTCTAGAACACAGCTAATATAATTAAAACTTCAAAAATGGCTACTTTATCTAAAAATAAACAATTCAGGAAACCATGGGATATTTGCCAACTCAACAGAAGTAATTTAAAATAATAAAACAGAGTGGAAAAAATGTTTTTTTCTCAAAAGTAATTTTAAAACTATAAGTTAGATAATCTGTTCTGTATATTACAAATAACATAATATTCACAGCTAAAGAAATTAAAATTATTTTAAATTAAATCAATTATTTTAATTAATTGCAATATAATGCAAGGCAAAGAAGGTTATCACATCGTTATTTAGCTGTGTCTGACGTATTAAAAACGTATTACAAAGGCAATATTTTTAAATGACTAATTACATATATGGTTATTAAAAACATACAGAAAATTAATTAGAATGCTTAAAAATTTTATTTTGAATAAAATTTCAGAAATTAAACTTACTTAAAGCCATAAGAGATTTAATGAGCAAGTTTTTTGAAAATGACTCTTATGCCTTAGCCCTTATGCCTTATACCTTAACCCTTATGCCTACTAGTAGACGGTGTCTAAATTTTAACTACCGAATTTTGTAATTTTTTTTTAAGCCTTACTAATTAAAATAAAACATTGTTGGATCATAAATCCAAATCTTTCGGTTTTATCTTCATTTTGAAGATGTTCTGTAAACAATTAAAAATCAGAACAAATAAGGACGAAACATTTTTCTTCAGGAAAAATCAGGAATATCAAGACAACTACGAACCCTGCATGCATTTAATAATGTACGACATATGCACTATAAAATGCAGCATATATTTTTAGCAATAAACTCTCTCTTAAAAATCAGTCACACAGAATAATGTGTAATAAAAAATACATGATTGCAGCTTGAAACAAAAATAGAATACATTGGCACAAAAATGGAAATTATTGTTGAGATTTATGATCTTTTTATTGAATTGTCTTTTATTAAGTACTTTATTTATTATTGCATGAATATTTTGCCGAATGAAACCATCAGTAAGAAAAGTGCTGCGATATGTTTTATAATAACTGGAGCAACAGAATGCTATAGAAGGGAGAATTTGTTTACACTCTTTCCGACGTCACGGTATAGTAATGAAATGTGGGTACCAATTTTTTTTTTTTTTTTTTTTACATTTTATGTGAGTGCTGCAATGGAAATTTGCTTTAGAGCAGCACATACAATTGAAGTGTAGTTACGTCAACTAAATTTATGATATCTGTAATCTCTATCTGGCTATATCAAGTATTTATCATTAGACATACACTTGTTTCACATATCTTTTCTTTTCAAGTAATAATCAACTTATCGAGTAATAAAATAATCACTTTCGCGGCGATAACTGATCAGGAGAGGTTGTGTGAAAAGGAGATAATTTTAAATTATGTGTGACCTCCAAATTTTTTTTACTTTATAAGTGCTAGAATTAAATATGGGAAACTCGGGGAAGACCGGTAGCTAAGGTTCGAAGGCTCGTTGGGGGCTAAACTTTTCGACCTAGAAACTGTCAGATTTAATCAAGATATTGATTGTTCCATTGCGTACAATATATCACTCTTGAGTAGTCATCGATGTACTACTTTTTCATAAATGATTTTTTTCTAGCAAAAGTCAAATCAACCGGTCTTATTCCACTAGTGGGTTCAATTATTTGATTTAATAATGGAAAGCAATTTTTTGACTTGTACATTATTCAAATACTTATATTATCTTAAACTGTTTCACTTTAGTTAAAAAAATATATAAAACTTTTACAGAATTGGTTGAATAATTAAGGAATTATTCGGCCGACCTTACTCGTTTATTCAAAATTACGTACATTGAAATGAAGTAAAAATTTTTATTCGTTACAATTCAAACAATTTCCAAGCATTATTATTTATTATAATTGACATGAATTAAAAATTATTAAAAATTATAGTTATTAGAAGATGAGAGAGTTTTACAATTGTGTAGAATTATTATTATTATTATTTTTTTTTTTTGGTTTTCTTAGAAGTTCCAGATATATGATGAAGCTAACAAAAAATAAAATTATCCTTAAAGGAGTCAAACTTTCATTGTTCTTCTGCCTAACAAATTGAGACTATATACTTTAGATTTTTTCAGGAGATTCGTATTTTCAATCTACAAAATGAATTATCTACAATCTGGAAGTTATAGATTCATAATCTGAGGAATCAAAAGTTTGATATTCTTAATATGATTTAGTAATGTAATGATTTTATCGCCATGCTTTTGAAACAATATGTTTGCAAGAAACTCAAACTTTTAGAAACGCGATATTCTAAAACTAATTATTTTCTATTACTTGCTATTTATAAAAATTGCTATCGATTAAAATATAAATAGCAATTAATTAAAATAATACTAATATAAATTGCTACGTGAATTAATACGTAAAAGGGATCGTTCTAAGATTACGACAGCTCAAAGTATTGTTTCACTAATTCGTTTTTAAATTTTTTTCAAAAAAAGAAACTTTAATGAAAATTATTTTGGCTGCCGCTGAAATAACTTCTTGTTATATGCTGCCAAAATTTATGATAGTATAGGTTAAACTAAGTTATGAATCATAAATGAAATATTAAAACCGTTTGTGAAATTTACCTTCTTATTTTTTTCAAGAATAAGTCACAAAAGAAAGCGCTGACTTGGAATTATTGCATCACAGTTAACTGATAATATTTATGATAAGATATTGAAGCACAGAGAATATTCATTCCATATCTTCAGATTAACCGTCTTATCTCTTTTATGGCATACAGCTTCTGTGTTAAATTGGCCTTAAATTCAGATAATACAAATAAGATAGCCTTATCTTATGTGTAGAAATCGTGTAACTTTTTGTTGAAAACATCTGCATGAGCATGTACTGAGGCGATTTTTCCTTTGAAGAATGTAATTAAGATGCTTTATTTTGATATTTCGGTACATTAAAAGAAATCTTTGCTTGTCTTTTGATGCTATGTAATTTAGTGCGATTTTTTTATATTTTAATTTACAGATAACGTTACGTTTGGTGATGAAAGTATTAATTTTTTAAATGCATCATGACAAAGTTTTCTCTTAAAATTTTAACTCAATTGAAACAAGTCGGTTTTATTTCGTCGCTAAGAAGCACAAAGGCGGTCAGCACGCCCGGGTGGAATATTTTTACTAACTGCACCCAGGCAAGAATCCTTAAATTGGTCTAATGAATAGCAAAAGCACTAGAACATAACTGATCTCTGAGACTTCAAGTTTTTTTTTTATTAAAAGTTGTTTTTTTTTCTTATAGAGTTCACTGTATTGGTGGTTAACTTAAATAAACTTACACTGAAAAATAAACTTACCTCATTTATAAAAAATTAAGAATTTATGATGTTTCTATTCTACTATTTAATTCAGAAGATTTAATTTTTGATATATAACTTAAAAAACAAATTAGAACTCACTAATTGTTTCGAAATTCGTGTAAAATTGGCAATAGTGCAATATTTTTAGTAAGTACATTCTATTACATTATATTTTTAGTAAGTACATTCAGGCAAGAATCCTGTTATTGGTCTAAGGCAGTGTTTCCCAAACTTATGAATTTTGTGTACCCTTTCTAAATTTTTCGTAATGCTGTGTACCACTAATAAAAAAATGAATGTATTTTTTAAAAAAAATGTTTATTTTTTCGTTCAAACTTTTGTTAATAAGTTTATTTGCATCAGTGAGAAGGATGATATTGTTTTTGCTGTGATAACAGTTCATCATAATCCGGTTCTCTTGTGGTCAATTTTAATCTGATATTCCACGTCCAATAATCTATTTCTTTTTTTTTTTTTTTCCAACTTAATGTCCACGAATGCTTAAAAAGCGACTTCACATAAATATGAAGTTGGAAAAGGCAAATATCAAAATGGCAATCGTAAATTTTCATGGCTAGCTTTAATTTTAACTAAAAATTTTTGAAACTTTTGTTTGTTGCAAGATATTTCGCATGAGAACACGTGCCCCCGCTAAACTGTTGCCGTACCCCTGGGGGTATGCGTACCACACTTTGGGAAACACTGGTCTAAGGAATTGCAAAAGCACTAAAACATATCTGATCTCTAAAATATCACCTATTTCCAGTTCAAATAAAATTTTTTTTTAATTTTTAAATTTACTGTATTGTTTGAAATTTATTAAGTTTCATGTTTATGTATTTCCATCAATCTAGAACAACAAAGTGTACCTTACTTTAAGAGGGGATATTAAGATCTGGATCAATAAGATTAAGATGCACCAATCTCATTGAAATCTTGCTCTTACATAAAATTTTAAATTAGTTCAGGCATTAAACTGAGAAGAAAAGAAAGAGCGGTCAGTTGCTTAAAATAAGTTGGGAAACTGACTAAGAGGAATCTTTTTCTATTCTGAATCTATTTATACATTTTATTATAATCTATTGTACTATTTTGAATATACACATAGAATGTTGTTATGCAATGCCCTTAAAATATACGGCCAGATTCTTTAGAAAATTTTAGTTTAAAAAACTGCACAAGTAGTAGGGTTCGCAAATTAATATTTTAGTGAAAAAAAAATAAAATAAATAAATAAACGTTTTTGTTAACATATAAAAACATAATAATATCAATGACTATAAAGGGGTACCGCAGTGGACTGATAGTAAAGACATGATTCCCAGTAGAACACTGAAGTCAAGCATCACTGGCTGCGTTCAGCAAGCGGTTGGGTGACCACTTTGATCAGCCTGCGTATGGACCCAGGAAGTGCGGTATCGGTTCTCGTTAAACTGTTCTACCGTAAAGTGCTCGACTTCGCGCAGGTTGTCGGGCTACCAAGGCAGGGGAGCCAGGTGTCTTGGGGTATTGCTCCACTTTTAGATGCACCTGAATTTCAGCCCTCTAAGAAGCTGCATCTTTGATGGATGAGATGGGAAGTTAAGGAGGGCTGGTGAACTTAGGGTTGCACACTCCTTCGCTTTTACTGACGAAAGAGACACGCCGTAGGGGTGACGCGCCAGTAATTAAATAAGAGGTTGAACTGAGGAGTCTTACTTGCTGCTAAAAATATACTTAAATGTATTTTTGTCAAAACTAACTGGGTTCATACAAGTGTATACTAATACAAGGATTTGTGAAGCGAAGTGAACAAATTTTAAACATATCAATGATAACTTACAATTTTGACTTAAACTACATTTTACAAATTAGTTGGGTCAATATACTTTCATTTAAATATGGCCGAAAAAAGCTTTCAATTTCTTTCTTCTGAAAGAGGAGGGCTTAATTTTTAAAAATATTTATTTGAATTAAAATTTTTTGAAATTTTTATTTTATTTTTCAAGAGCTATTTTGATTATTCCCTTACAATTTTGGATTTTGCATTAAATTGATGCTAAAATTTGTATACTTTAAGAGTAGAAATTTATTCAATCATTATTAAATTACTTGGTAAAAATGTGTTATGTAATAAAAATATTTGTTTACATATGACTATCTTCGGATAAACAAGTTTCAAAACATCATGCCAAAATTTATTAGTTTTCTCAAAGTGTTCTAAAAACACGAAGAAATAAGGAAAGTTGAAATTAAAAGTAACTTTCAACTTTTTTCTTGCCTCAACTATATCGTACCCCTACTTTTCAGGTTGAGGCTACTCTTCATAGTTTGAGAGTCTGAAATCCAAATTCATTAAAAGTATAACAAAAATATTTCGGAAAATTTTGTTTTTGTGTCTGATTCCGTTGCCTTAAACTTAGTAAACATACCATACTTGATGCAGTAAAGTTTCAAGAAAAATTTATGAACTAAAACAAATGACTAGAAAAAGTCATAAACAGGTTTTTTATAGATTAATAGGTAGACCGCCGATTTCTTTGATATCTTACTGTGTCGATAGTTGCGGATCAAACACAAATATTTGTTTTTTTTTATCTAGATTTCCATTGAATGAAAATAAGCCAAACTTTAACCATATTTTAGCAAACATACATTTTAATAGTTTATACAGGGAAATAAGAGTTGAACTTTTATCTCTTTTGACAAACTTTTCCCCTCATTGGTAAAGAGAATTTTTTCTTGACGAGTGTTTATAAAATCCTTTTCAATTGCATCCATTAGTTCAAAGTGCAAAGTGTTCATTCATTAAAATACGGGGATAAAAAATTATATTTCCCAAGGAACTACTTTATATGTTCCATCTTCGTTTGATATTACAGGTTTGATTTTGCAAGCATCTGGAACCCTGAGTGAAGTAATATTTTTTATATTAGTTATGGGCGCAATTTATCAAAGGCTTAGTATTTAATCTAATTTTTTATTATATTCATTTTAGATAGAGTAACGCTGGTAATTTGAAATATTTTTCAATTTGTTCAAAAAAAATTTCAGTCAAATTTATTTATATTTAGTGTTACTCGTTTTCCAGTAGTTTATCACTCTATCTGAATTAGGCTATCTCAGTATTCGTAGTTTTATTTTTGTTTATTGCAGAATAGAATCTTACCAGTAAGTTAGTCTGAAAGATCCGAATGGTTGCTTGAATAAATTTTGAAAATGAAATGTGCCACTATTATTTTTATACTGCAATATTTTTAAAAGTTTTCTTTTCGTCCTTAAAAATTAAATATTTTTTTTTCTTTTGCACCACTCCCCTACACTGTTCTTAATGCTCTCTTTCTCTTACCAGAAAATATCAATCTTAAAAGCGGAGCGGAGAGAGAAAATTCTTAATATGCTCCTTTTTACTTAATTTTTACGATTAAACTGAAGTTGTGATTGTTTACTCTATTCGTAGTATTTTTCAAATCATGGAAATTACATAGTCTCGCCTAATTAGAATAAGAGATCCCAGATCACATTTTAAAGCAACAATTGATTTTTTTTCCAAAGAATTCTGACATAAACATTTCGGGAAATTTAATTTAATATTACACATTTGTCGATTCTTGATAAATTCCTTAAATTACTTTATATGCGTTATTTGTGTTTTGAGAATTTTTCAACCTGATCGCAATTGATTTTCCTCACTTTTACAATAAAAAAAAAAAAAATTATACACAAGCAAAAGTTGTATTTTATCATCACTACAAGATACAAAAAGCATAATATTATTACTTTTTGAAGAAAACAATCCATAGAAATTCTAAGAGCTATTTTTCCTAATCCAACAAAATGAAGCATTTATTTTCCAACCTATTTTTGACGTATAGTAAAATAGTATTCTATCAATCAACGTTTATTAAAAATAAGAAAAAGAAATTAAAAAATCTCTCGGATGGCGAAAGTTCAAAAATTAGACTCAAATCCTAGATGGCTTCTTCGACTGAACTTAACCATCAGAGAAATTAAACATTGTTTTTTTTACCTCCCTTCAATTTATAGAAATTAATTTCTGGTGGGTATTTACTATACTTGGCACACAAGTGAATACATGTGAGACAAATTAAAACGAAATATTCGTTTTATCAAATAAGATCATTCGGAGATGAACTTCATTTAAAAATAAAGAGGAAAATAATTAAGGAAATACACATTCAATTTTCTCAGCAATTACAAAAATGCATTCATTGAAGATTTTATCTCGCGACTGAACTCAACTATCGAAGGAGTGGAAACAACATTTAATCTTTCTTATTTCATTTTGACTAATAAATAAGAAATTTTTTTTATGGGTAGTATCTTTCGAAACTACTAAATACAAGGGCATCATTTGAGAAATATAGCATGCAATATTTTAGATTTGCCATTGACTTTTTTTCTGACAAAATTAGATCTATACCATTCAGCAATATAAATTTTTAATATATTTCATGCCTGATATTTTATATTTATCTTTGTTTTTTAGGAATTTACTCTAAGACAATTTTGTAGAATCCCTCAATTTGTTTTTTTTTTATTATTTATAGAATATTTAATAAATTTAAAAAAAAAAAACAGTCATACAGTATTAAATTGTCCATCCAAAATTACTAACTACATATGTTTGGTAAATTTCTTTGTGAAATAAATTTATATCTTTCTAAAATAATTGTTCGAATTTTGATTAAAAGAATACTTCAGGGGTTGCACAAAATAATGGAAAGATTTTGATACTAACACAGTTTTTGATATTTCTCAGAAATTACCTAACTTAGAGAATCAAATAATAAATTTAGAATTTAGAAGTAATTAGATCGTGCGATTTCTTATACATATCAATGAAATTTAAAGCTTTTTGAGGCTTGAAGCACAACAAACGGAAAAAATGTTTTTTAACACCCTATGCCAAAAAATTTAGTAATAAATTTGTAACTTATTATTTTGATTACTATATGCAAAAATTGCAGTGAACTTCGTGAACCCAGCTTAAATATTTATGGAAATATGAACCTTTTAATAAGAAAACGAATTTTTTTTGTATTACGTTTCTTTCCTATAAACTTTAAAAGTAGTCAATAAAATCAAAAAAAGAAAAAAACGTTTGAATTAATTTTAGCTTGTTTACAAAATTATTACCTAAAAATTTGGAAAAATAAATTTTTAAAAACTGCGCAAAATACGAGTAATTAACGTAGTTTTTTTATACTGCGTATATACGCAAAAAAAAGTATTATTTTTTTAATTTTGTAGTGAATCGTATTTGAGAACTAAGTCCGTATTGAATATTTTCTAAGGAGTTTTTTTTTTTTTTTAAAGGAAATCTCAAAATAATAAAGGGTTTTCCACAAATTTCATTTTGTACTATTAAACAAAATTTTATTTAAAATGACACCGGTTGGAGATCATGCCGATAAAAGTATCTTTTTTTTCGCATGTTTTATTTCCTAATTCCATCACACTTTGTTGTCCGGACCATCATTAGTAGAGTATTATCATTTGTTAATATATCTTGTTTAATAGTACAAATAAAGTTCGTAGAAAGTCCCTTATAATTTTGAGCTTTCTCTTAAAAGAGTAAGAAAACTACTTAGAAAATTGCTTGAGAGTTTTTTAATTTTTAAGATATTCAAATCGGACTTTACTTTTTAGCTGTCAAATACGATTCACTACAAAATTGAAAAAATTTTTTTTTTAAATTTTTCCGCACGTGCGCAGTTTAAAACAACTACCTTAATAACTCTTATCTGGCGCAATTTTCAACTATTTTTTTTTTCAAATTTAAAACAATAATTTCGTATTCAGTTTACAATTTATTCAAATTTTTTGTTTAATTTTATTTAAAATTTTTAAAGTTACAGCAAAAAAACTTAAGACAAAAATTCGTCTTTTTTAAAAATGTTCATATATCTCTATACATATTTAAGCAAGGTTTATGAAGTTTTGTGCAATTATTGTATATAATATCCAAAAAATAATAGTTATAAGTTACAAACTTATTGCTACATTTTTTAGCCATTAACCATTTTTTTTCCGTTTAACCATTTTTTTTCCGTTTGTAGTTCATTGTCGGTATCTGAAACCTCAAAAAGCTTTAAACTTCACTGATATGTAAGAGAAATCGGACGATCTAATCATTTTTAAACTTCATTGATATGTAAGAGAAGTCGGACGATCCAATCATTTTTAAACTTCTGAACTGATTCTCTAAGCATTTATTTTTTAAATATTAGAAATTGTGTTACTATCGAAGTGTTTCCATCATTTTGTCCAACTCCTGTATATATGATTAGACACATACATACAGATAAAAATTTAAAATGAAAATTTTATTTATATATATTATTCCAATTTTTTTTCATTTTTATTTAATAAAATCTCCTCTCTTTTAGAGAGTACATTATCACACTATTCTTTTCAAATGCTTCTTATCGAGGCTCCGGCAACACACCTCTCTATGCCCTTACAAACAAATTACTTAACTAATTTGTTTACACCTGAACGAATAGTTTATACATAATTGTAATGAAATTGCTTTCTTGCGAAATATGTTTCAAGGAAATAAAATACTTGGGAAATAATTGAAATAACAAAATTAGAAAGCTATAATGGGTAAATATGATATATCATTTTTTCCCATTCTTAAAACGTTTTAAAATATGTACTTAATTTATTATACTAACATTTTTTTAACACAAATTAAATCTAAGGCACACATTTATTTAATTTTTATTACACATAAGGTATAAGTGAAAAATAATCTATTTAGATGAATCCTTTTGTTTTAAAATATATCTGTGAATAACAAAATAAAGCGATTAAATTAAAAGAAAAAGGAAGAAAAAAAAGGAAGAAAGAAAAAAAAGGAAGATTTGGTACTAAGTCAGGTAAAGCGAAGAATCACTTTAATTAACTAGTTTAATAATCCAACTGGAAACAGAAACCAGCATCCAAACAGAAATCGGAACTCTTCTGCTACATTTTTCACTCAGGATTAAAAAAAAAAAATAATAAATAAAAAAACAATTGGTTTTGTTGAGGATGATCTTGAAAAGGCGATAAAGAATCATGCCTAGTACACACTCAGAGCATTCAGGATTTTTACAAAACGATGACTCAGAGACTAATAACAGGGCCTTCGATATTCGACAGGTAATGAAATTCCCATAGGAGGAAAGATGGACCAATATCCCAAGGAACCGGGGAGCCATCCCCTCTGCAGAGCATCAAAATTGCGTTGGCATGTCATCGAATCATCCTGCAGGGATGTTTCTGAGACCCTCACCAATAGCCCATTGAGCAGCTCTTCTACTGCGATGTAAAAGAAGTAATCTACCCGACTATAAAGGGTGAATTGTAATAATTTAATAAAATGCTTTATTTATTTAATATATTTTATTGTATTTTATTTTATTTTAATTTATTTCATTTGATTTATTTAATTTAATTTAATTTAATTTAATTTAATTTAATTTAATTTAATTTTATTTATTTTATTTTATTTTATTTATGTATGATTTCATCCGTTTTTTGTCCTTCTCAGCTTCAATAATTTTCGGTCAGAGTTAGTAAGCATTTGTTTTGACGCATCGGTCTAAGTCAATATTTAAATATTAACTTGCGGCTCCTTTTGTACAATTTTTTTAATTTCCTTTCCTTTTTGATATTAAATATATTAATTCATATCAATGATTGTTAATACGAAATTCAAAATATTATTTAAATATTAACTCGTGACTCCTTCTGTAAAATATTGTTTTGTACAAAATATGAGTTTCTACAATAATTCAAAATTGGAGATACAAAAAGATCGATAGTTTAGATTCTCCTTTAATTTCTTCTAACAAAATTATGGCTGCACATTTCTGCAATCAACAGTTTTGACGGGCAGTTAAAATAGTATATAGTTGCCAGTTTTATAATTTTTAAATAGTACCTTTGTTTTTATGCAATTACTTTTAAAAGAATTTTTTTTAGCCTCATCCAAATCATCTGTTTTTATCAATTTAAATTATAAAAAAATTAGATCTAAAATCTTTTTTTTTCTTTTTTTCTAATGGCTGGCACTGAACGTTTAAATCCTTCGCATAGGAAGGTGCCGAAAGTATTAGTTAGTCATTTAACGTTACCCAGTGGGCACCTGTGAACCTATGTAACGGAGGCGAGGACATTACCCACGCCACACCACTTCAGATACCCATTTATAGGGTGGGCCACATTCACGTATCACACAATAGAGAACAACACACAGAGAAAAACATGCATGCCCTGAGCGGGATTCGAACCCGCAGTCGTTTTAAATTATTTACTCAAAATCGCAAATTGCTTTATTTTCTACCTATTTTTTAAAAGAGAGAATTGTGCTGTCCAATAATACTATGTCATAAATTAAAGTACAAAAAAAAAAAATAATAAAAATAAATAAATAAATAAATAAATAAAAAAAAAATAAGCAAATTAAAATTTTTTGCCTAAAATCCATGATAGCGATGACAGAGGCTTCTTTCTTAATAGCGGAATTTTAAATATTCTAAGCTTCATTAAAAAATTACTTGTAAGATATGAATAGATGTTTTAATCATTCTTTAATATCCCTTAAAACAAAAATCATAAATCTGAAAGGGGTTGTATCTAAAAATAGAAAACAAAATATTTCTCTGATACTTATAGAAAATAGTTATTGCTACTTCATTCCTTTACACTCCATTGTATTTTGATGAAGCTGAATTGAACAAAAATCTTTGTTTTTGAAACATTTTTGCTCCCATCATTTCGCTGTTCTTATTCGATTCCGGCAATTACCATAACATTTACGTTCGAATCAAAATTCGCTAGCCTACGGATGGAAAAAAAGAGGGCGGAATCGAATTTCGCATTTACCATAAATATTTTAGTATGGAAAGGATTCATCACAGCAGGAATACTTTGCCCTGAAAGCTATTTATTCTTTTTTCGTGTGAACACATTTCATTCTCTCCCACTGGGGCGATTTATTCAACTTTGATAAAACAAAGAAATGGGAGAAAAAAAGTAAGATGTTCCTTCCTTACACTTTGCTTTAATACCAGGAGAAGAAAAGCCATCTTTTAGTTTGCTCCAAAGCAAATAAAACAGTTGTATTGATTTATATAGTTCGTAGGTTGGAATAATAGTGATAAATCTGGTGATTATGCAGGTTATTGGTACGATTATTTCGGTTATGAGACTAGGAATCGATTGATGTCAGTTACTAATGGAATGAAAATATAAGAAATGACTTCAAGTTAAAGTCAAAGATATTGAAAATCGAAAGGTGTGATAACTATGTAGTTTGAAGGTAACAAGTGCCGAGTGAAAAAATGGTTGATATTGATAAAGTTTACAATATTTAAGAATTATTAAAAAAAATATTTTTAATATTAATAACTAAGCAATATTTTAACAAATTTAACAACTTAGCAATATTTTTAGTTAGAGCGCAACTGACAAAATCGAAAAATCAAATAACAAATACGTATTAAAATATTTTAAAAATCACAGTAAAGTAGAGTTTGAAGTAGGATTAATATTCAGATTTCACTAAAAATAAAATTTTTTGAAGAAGTTACGAAATTTTTCCCGTGCACATTTTTATTTTTTGCTTCCCAATTATTGGAATATTCCAATATTTGATTTTGAAAAATAATTTCGAAATTTCGAGTGCTTAATGATAAATGTATTTTTAATATAGATAAGTGTGGTGAGGAAATATTGCTTATCTCCGTAATTGTAGAAATAGATAACCTAAGGTGTAATTTTGTAATACCGGTATCTAGCAACTTTTGATTACTATCTGATTACTTGCAAGAATGATAATATTTGATTTTTCTAAAATTTCTTTTTAATTCTTACCTTTTAATCACAGAAACGTTGCTTGAAATATTATATCGACACGTCATTTAAACATTTTGATCTTGAAACATGAATTCTACTGTTTCAAGCTATGGTTGATATTGCTTTTATCTTAGATGTAATTTATACAGGATTTTAACCTTCCAAAAGTTTCGTGTTTTAAATGGTTAGTCCATTTTAACCCTTTGGCGCAGCATGATCATTAAACATATTTTTCTAACTTTTTTCATTATTTTGCATTAATTCAGGTCAAAATATGTGACACATATTATATTTAATCTTTTAATAATTTTTGGTTATGAAATACAGCATCGAACCCCGGTATCCCGATTTGTGCTAAAGGTAAAATTCTCTAAACATGGCTCACTTCCAAACAATAATTTTTCAAGTTTGCGCTTATTTGCAGCTTTTAGACTCAAGAGAAATAATACCTCATGATTAAAATTTTTCTTAATCAACAAAATTAGTTCGTGATAAACTTTTCAATATGAAAGAACAAAAACATTTTTCAAACTACTTTTTTTGGATTTTATATTTCAGAACAAATAGAATTCCGAGAAACTAACGGAATTTTTTCGTAACTATTTGACTGTTTCTTATCATTGAAAAATACCGAGCTGTATTTTTGCTTGTAATTAGAGTGTCAATTGTAATAAAAAGAAGTATATGAAGGGGACATCGGTGTCCCATCTGAGCCAAAGGATTGAAAGATTCAAGAAATCGTTTCCCTTTCCTTACTTTCTTTCTTTCCCATTTTTTCTTATCTTTCTTTTTCATTTATTTGCCCCAATACCCTAAAAAGATACACAGCAAGATCCAAAAGCGCAAAAAAAAAAAAAAAAAAAAAAAATTAAATGTCGAAATACTCAAATTTGGATATTTTGAAAAGCGTATGAGTTTTCGGATCGTTTGGATTCATATTTTAACAAATCTTAACCGATCGTCGTAAATATCTAATTTGCGTACTTAAAATATATCCTTTTAATATTCAAACATGCGCTCGAATGTTTCAGCTCATAGATTAAACAAATTTTCTAGGGATTTTTTAACGCACCATTCTAACTAAAAACGGTATATGAAAAAAAAAAATCCTACCTACTCCTTTAGCAATTCTCTTATAATCGAGATAAAATTTGTTTTTCATGATTTTTTTTAACCCTTTAACGTAGAGAAGATATCGGTGTTCTTTTTAAAAAATTTCCTGGCAGTCTAATTACAAGTAAAAAAAATATTTTGGTATTTTTTAATGATAAAAACAAAAAAATCTGTTATATATTATCTGTTATATTATATTCGGAATTATATTTGTACCAAAATATGAAATTCAAAAAAAGTATTTAGAAGTTTTTTTTATTCATATTCAAAAATTTACGCAATAAATTATCAGTAATTGATTTGTTAAATTATCGAAATTTTAATGATGAATAACTGTTTCTCTTAGATGTAAATAACTACAAATAAGTGCAAATTTGAAAAATTATTGTTTGGAAGTGAGTCTTGTGTAGATAACTTTACCTTTAAGACAGAAAAAGTTACCGTTGTTTCATGCTGTATTTCATAACCATGATGTTTTGAAATGCTAAATATAATATTTTTCACTTATTTTGATCTGAATTAAAGCATAATAATAAAAAAGTATAAAAAATATGTTTAATAAAAAAGGGTAAATTATAGTCAAAGGGCGAATAATAATAATAAATAGCCATGCAGTTGCTCTTTTGTTTTGTTTCGTTTTCAAAGAATATCTTATTACAGTTCTTTTAGTTTTATGAAAACTTTTCGATTTCAAAGTTTTGAAATTTGAATTTTCGATTTGATCACGATTTTGAATTTTAGCAATGTTTCGCAGAAAGAACAATTTACATAATTACAAAATATGCTTTTTTTAGTTCCAGAGTGGCCAGAACGCTTAAAAAATCTGACCTTAGTAACTTTTATTGTTTGTAAGGTACCTGTTTGTTACTCTTCATTTTTAAGAATTGTTTTTGAGCACTGATAAGTAATTAAGTTATTGGAATTCGTTGCAACGAGAATAGGTAATTGGCTATTTGAATTATAACTAATAAAAATTGGTGGTGTTATTATTTTTACTTTCGGCCATTCAACCTGTCTTGATATTTAAAGTATAAGCTTTCCAAAGAAAAACTAATGAATTAGAACTGTTGATTATTTATATGATTTTTCAATTAATCGACTGTTCCATTATATAATATTTCGGATGCTTTATTGATTGTCAAAAAACAATAGTAAGATTAATAATAAAGAATACAAATTCGAGGATAACTGAACTCACGATAATATTGTGATGAATAAAAAGAATAGTTTTATTTTTTAAAAACTAATTATTTCAATTTAAATTGATAAAGAAATCTCCGTAGAAACTATAAATATCTTTTTGATAAAACTTAATCTAAAACTTATTTTATGTTCGTATGTTTTGACGCAACGTAGACTGTATCTCTGTCACCTGCGTAATGTGTAACTGACGCACAATTTTCTTAAATTTATAAAAATTATTAAATGTTTCTATAATGTATATAAATATTTCTATATCTTAAATCTAAAAAAAATTATTAAATTTATAAAAATCATTAAATGTTTCTTTTAAATAAGTGTTTTTTACTGCTTTCTGAATTTTCTCCGTTTGAATTAAGATGAATATCATTAGAGACATATGCTACTAACATTTCATTGTTTTAATAAAAATCATTGATTAAGAAGTATTTATAATTTGTTTTAAATAATTAAGGCTTTAAGATAATTAAATGATTTGCACGTTTATTTTGCACGTTTTAAAAAAAGTATTAAACATCTAATCTTTAAAATTTAGAGATCAAATTAAAACTTCAGTAATCAAATATCGACGAAAGGATTTATGAAACTTCTTTTTCCAATTCAAGCATTCATAAAATCTTAACTAATTAATTTAGCCTTGCAACAGTTGTGTTCATAATTTAAACAAATTAATAATACTACATATAAATAAAAATACTTCAAAAATTAATTAGCAATACAAATTATGTAAGATCCATAGAAATACTTTGTACCTGAACTGTTTTTCATAATTTAAAAATTAAAAGAGACAAACTTGAAAAAAAAAATACTTAAAAACCCTAACTGAGACAAACTTCTTGAAATTCGATTGCTTTATTAGGGTTTAATTTAACAATAATTATAATTTTTTTCCCTAAAAGTGAGTTTAATTTTTAGGCAAAAATCAAATAAATAAATAAAATACAAATATTTTTAAATCTGTTGTTCTACAGGCTAATGTCAAGATGATGTTTTGACAGGCTAATGTCTAGATATAATTTTTTGAAACATGTTTCAATTAATAAAATTATACTTTGTGAAAGCATATTATATTTTAGTTTCATGGCAAGAATTTATATAATTATAATGAGAAGCTATACTGTAGCGTGTGTACCACTACAAAAATACTACTCCAATTCACTAGTATATAAGACATGTTAACTCGATTCTATGCCGGGGTACCTTTTCATACATGAAAGTAAGTTGGCATTGCCGATAACTACTATCCTCACATTGGTGACCTTCGGACGTGATGTGAACACGCCTACCTTGGCAGAAACGCCCACTACGATTTAAACAAGCCTACTTCGATGGATGATCCACATTGAACAGTTGACTTGCTACTTGCGACATTATCCACCTCCTCGCGTTGTTGCTACTCAGTCTCGATCACACACAACGTCGACCTGCATACTCTCGAGTTCTAATGGCAACACAGGAGCAATCGCGATCCTGAACTTAATGCAGCTCCCATATCAGCAAAAAGTACGGTGATCTTAATACAGCTTCCCCGGCTTCTCACAACAAAACAACAATGAATCAACTAGTGGTATCCGTTCATCAAATTCTATCACAAATATAATTCTGGTGGGGGAGTACTGTAGTGTGTCTACCACTACAAAAATACAACTCTAATTGACTAGTATATAAGACATGTTAACTCGATTCTCTGACGGGGTACCTTTTCATAGATGAAGGTTGACATTTTCGATAACTACACTCCCCACATATACTATAAGTTTCACTTTCTTTAATCAGTTTTGAAAAAAAAAAAAAAATTATCGAAAAATTTTACAAATTTCTGTTTTGAAAAAACACCAAAATACTAATTAGAAAATTAAATTATTCCCATTTTTATTGGAATACATATTGCTTTATTCTGTTCATTCCAATTAAATTCAAAATCCCTGAATTTAATATATTTATAATATGATAGAATTGATCGGTTCGAAATGAAATTGCAAAAACGCTTTTAAATTTTTTTTTCTAAACTTTGTGCTTAGTGCCCTTATATTTTCAACGTTTTAAAAATCTATTATCATTTTTTTAATTTTGCGCTTACATTCGTTTTCCATACTTACAGTTAATTAAATGCAGCTTAAAAAATAATATCGTTTTGTTACTTAATTTTGTTTGTGAATAGTAAATAGAATTTAGTAATGAACGAATGAATGCGAAATAAATGTATATATTTTTTACTTATCAGTTGAATAATGCGTCAAGAAGTATGTTTGTCTTGCTTTTATATTAATAAACTTCATTGTTTCTAGAATGAGAATAATTTCAGAATAGTTTGTAAAGTTTTGAAAAAAAAAATATTCTCAGTTTATTTTTTCATTATAATATCTTTTGTAAGTATTTGCTTAGAAAAATAAAACATCATTTCATTAAGATTTTGGTTTAATTGTACTCCTCGTTCAATGCATTAAAAATTCTCATTGAACTTATTCACCTAAGAAACTTTTACAGATATTTAGTGTCGCCATCTATTTTAAGGAATATTTCAGAATATTTAATTGCTAACATCTTATTACGTGATTAGACATGTTTAATAAGAAGATAATTCCTAAGTCTTCTAAAGATATATGTATGCATATATATATTACTTACCAATTGCGCTTAAAAATTTTAGCATATAAGAGGCTATCCTACTCTAATTACTTTTAATAACGAAACAAGTTTGAAATTGCAAGTATTTTGTTTTCAAAGAAATGAATGAGTTTATGAAAACTGTTATAAAATTCCTAAAAATAGTTATAAAAATTTTTAAGCCATCTAAAGCCATATATATATATATATATATATATATATATATATATATATATATATATATATATATATATATATATATATATATATATATATATATATATATATATATATATATACTTATCGATTGTTGTGCTTAAAATTTTAGCAATCGATAAGTATATATATATATATATATATATATATATAAACAAGTTTGAAACTGCAAGCATTTTTTGTATTCAAGGAGTTCATGAAAACTGGAACATTGAAAAAATTAGTTATTAGTTATTGAACTAGTTATTAAAAATTAAATGGATTTTAATTTGTCAAAGCTAGTTTCCAATCCTCATTATGAAAGTCACATTTTGGCCTTCAGCGTTATGAAAATGAAGCACAGTTTTAAATAAACAATAAACTGTAATACAATCACAACAATAATAATAACAACAAATAAACAATAAATGTATTACTATACTTAAAATTTTGTTTAAACTTATACTCTATTTGTTTAAAATTCATTGACTAAAATGCAAGCTGTACTAAAAAAAATTTTTAAAAAATTTAAGGGATTCAAAAATTTAATGTCTTATTCGGTTGATCTGAAATTACATTAGGTAGTTCATGCCAAATGACAATAGAGCATAACTTTTAACGTAATTGGTTTATTACTGTAATTCAAATTTTATCTAATCATTTATGCTCTCTATGATAATGATTAGGACTAAATTTCCAAATTGACCAACAATATAACCCACTATTATGTTTGGCCAAAACTGCCAGAATATGAAATTAAGTGTGTATCTAGTTTTATGGAAAAACTAAAAACTCGGTTATTTTTATCGAAGAGCTGGGGTAATGATTTTGGTGAAATTAACAACAAAATATGTGTGATAGAATTCGACAATTGTGGTAAAATGTGGTAATTTTATCATGATACCTTAGAGCATGGCATAAAAACCAATCATTCATTTAGATTTACTTTTCAGTTTAGCATTTTTTACTATATGTGTGGTAATAAAGATTATAATTTTTAAAACCAGAATTTCTGATTAACCGTTACCAGAAATATTATTAAATAATATTTCTGGGAATATTATTAAATGAATGATTTTAATTATTAAATGAATGATTTTAATACCACACATTTTGGTGTTTATTACTAGAATTATGTTTTTTTTCCCTCAGAAATGTCATTACCATTCAGTACGTTAGTTTTACCACAGTTTTTTTTTCCATGTACAATTCTATTTTTTAAGCTACAATTATGATATTTCTCACTCTCTTAAAGATGTTCAAAGAATAATAGTTGATGAAAAGGAAAACAATATACAATAACTTAACAAGTAAATTTATTTAAAATTATTTAAACCAGCTTAATGTATATGTTTTATTAAAAAATTATTCATAGATTTGTAAGTTACCATACAGTGGGAATTGATTTTTAAGGATGGAAAACTATGACTAAATATGCAAATAAAAATATTTAGAACTATTTTTTGGTAGTAAATTATAGAAGTTTCAATAAAATAGTTTCAATAAAATAGTAATAAGCTTAAGTAAATAATTCTTCGAAAACTTCAGATGATTTTATTATTGTTGATTGAAAATTATCTTTGATAATTTCCGATTTCATCCTTTCTCCACACGGTGTAGGGAATTACTTTCCCGCAAATGAAACTTTTTTAGCACTACAACTCTCTATATGACAATTGACGCTAAAAACACAACATCTGAAACACATTGGCTCATGATTAGAATACTTTGAACATCGTGAAACTACAAAACGTGTGGAAATAACTTTATCGGTCAGATGTTTGCTGTGTAACAAAATAGACACAATTCAAGTATTTGTAATTGAAAAAAAAAAATTATTGATTAATTATTCTTTATTTTCGGGTATCACATGTAATATTTGTATTTGCTACGAAAATATAAATATGCTTATGGTATAGGAAAAAAATTCTAATAAAATTACTATACTGTATGGTAATGACATTCCTGGTAAAAACAAAAACAAAATATTGTTTTGGTAATACAAACTAAAATGTATGGTATTGAAACCATTCAGTTAGTAGTTTTTCCACTCATGTAAATACAGTTTATTGGAAATTCTGGTTTTCAAAATTATAGTTTTTTCTTTACATTTAGTAATAAATACAAGACTGAAAAGTAAAATTTATCGTATAAATGGTTTTTATGCCACGCGGAATTAACCAAATAAATTACTGAATTACTCGAATACATCATGATAAAATTATAAAATTTTATCACATTTATCAGATATTATCACATATTGTAAAACCATATTTCATTGTTATTTTTACCAAAAAATCTTTAGCAAAGCGCTACGATAAAAATTAGCGGGCTGTTGAGTTTTTCCATAGAGCCAGAAATACTGATTGTTTTGATCATACTTTTTTTCTCAGAGTACTTTTTTTCTCGGACGAAATTTATTTTTAAAACAGGGGCATAAACATTAACGGAGAAAAGCATTATTCCCATTAATGTCATTATCTATCATTTTTCTGTAATAAAACTGACAAAAGAGTACTTAAACGATGACTTAATAAATCGATATCAATAAAATATCTGTCACTATCAACAAATCGCTAAATCAATCACAAATTTAAATTGGAATATTATTTATTTGCAGAAAAATTCAAAACATACTTTTCTTTGTCAATTTATTTTAACTTAAGAGCTGCCGATCAGATATTCAGAATACGTAGTTTCTTTCCATCAAAGTATAGGAAAAAACTTAAAAAACGCTTTTCATTTTCTCACAGGGCTCTCGGAAAGTGAGATGAGCTTTGGGATGATGTTACGCATCGCTCGGCACTTTCCATGAATCAATATCGGTTTAAAATTGATATGGAATAAAGATTTCTTGCATTTTAACTGTGTTGTGGATTTGGTTTATTTTTACACTTGTATTTATTTTTCAAGTTTATTTTATTTTAATATTTTTTTTGAGAAAGAAAAGTATTTTTGAGCGTTCTGGAATTGATAGAAACTAGAAATTGAGTCAATAAGGATTTGCAGACACTTGTGAATGAAGGCGTGCGAAATCATGTAGTCGCTGAATTGTGCTTAAGTTTTTTTTTTTTTTTTTTTTTTTTTGAAATCTTAGAATAAATTATGTTTAAAAACAATAAGGGACAATAAATACATTTATATACTAAATTAGACTTATAATTAGTTGATTTATTTGTCATAATAAAAAACCAAGTACGCTAGAAATTTGGAGCCATTCGTATTTAATTTATTGAGTATTTACTTTCTTAGAATTACATCAAGAATTCTTTACTATATGCTTGATTAAATAATGGATGTATGCAAAAAAAAAAAAAAAAAAACCTAAGGAATTCTGACGCACCTTTGAACAGTGCTATCTCTCTCTTTTTGCAACTTCATCATGGTGCCAAATTGAAGTATTATCAAGCAATTTGAACCATCTTGCCCTCGAATATATGATACTATAGTTCGATCTGAACGGAATTTTTTTAAAATTAATATTTTATTGAAATTGCAAAAAATGTGCACGGTAATATATTTTAAAGTAAAGTTACTAAAAGTCAAGACAGAAATGGTTTTTCTCAGTGTGCTATAAACAAGAAGTGCGTAGAAGTACACAGACCTGATGATACATTTGGCTAATCAAAAAGGCATCTCTCTTTGTCACTCCACGGATACACTGTCTTAAAATTCTAAAACTATGTTAAAATAACCGGCAGCATCTAATCCATTTAACCATAAAGTTTACGGTTTTAAAACCGTTCACAGCTAGTATTATAAAAACCACAATATAAAAAACAGCAAAAAAAGAAATTTAACTGGGCATTGGAGCTAGGATTTTTCATTGGAGTTAGGTTGTGGTTGAGTTGTGTTTATCAAATGAACCGTGGAATGTGGATCAATTAATTTATCTGGTTGTCACCTATCGTGAGAGATGAGAAATACTAGACTAGTTTTGTGATGCGTGAATGAGAGTATTGTATTATAATAATCCAGGGTCACAAATTGGAGTGTGCAAGCAAATGGAAACTCTGCTTGTGTTGAAGGGAATGGAGGAAATATTATGGTATCAACGCTGGGGCTTGAACCCCCGTTGAGTCGGTCATGGAAATGACAGATCAGCCCTCTTGGCTAAAAACCTTACCCAGCTGCAATAAATTAAGTGGCTTCATTAGGTGAGTTAGGGAGATAAAATTCTTGCTATTTAACCGTATTAGGTGAAAGCAGTTAATAAACGGTTTTTCTCGCATTTAACAATTTGAATACCATATCATTTATGGTCATTTGACTTTTTTGTTTGAATAAGGTAAAATAAAAATTAAATAAATTGTTATTTAACTATTTTTCAAGACACATTTCTACGTACGCGTACGACAAAAAATTAGGACATCAAAAGGAGAAATTGAAATTTTGTTCTCCGTTAAACAGCTCAAAAGGAGAAACTATTCATTCTGTAAATCAAAATTGCTCTTGTGGCTTGATATGTGAAAGAGGAAAAAAAAACAAAAAAAATTTTTAGCATAGAAAGAATGCATAAATACATTAAAACTTACTTATAGAAAACAAGAAAAGAGACATTATGGAAGAAATACATAAATACGAAATAAATATGGTCAAAATGTGAACAAATATCAACAATACATAAATATGAACAAAAATACGTTATTGAAAAAACACGTTACATAAACGGAATAAAAATTTTTTTTAAGAACAAGGCGTATTGTATTTAATTTAAAATCAGGTCAGCTGTTTTGATATATAAGAGTAAAATTTCATAGATTTCAAAATATGAAATATTTTTTGGAAAAATTTAAATACTTATTTTGAAATAATTTCAAAAAGAAAACCTTTAGAAAATTCTTAAAATTATGTCTTACACATAAGAATTTGAATCACTAGCGAACACAATTGTTTGTATCTTAAAGTAATAGGAGAATAAGTATTAAGCCGCATGTTAAAAATTTAAATAAAAATGTGTGATAATGAAATTTAAATGTTTACTTCAGATAAAATTTGAAGCTCTGGAAATTTGAACGTACCTAGGAGAAATACCTTATGCCATTGTTATTTTAGTAACAGCTATTGATTTTTTGTCTTTTTTTTATTTTGTGGATAACATTTGTGGATAATGTATTTTTTTATCTGATAGAACTCATATTATTTTTCAAACTTTTAATGAAAAAATGGATAATGTTTTGAATTATTCTGAAGTATGATATAATGTAAACATATTTCTAATTATTTATCAAAGCTTTTATGTGAATTTAAAGATATTTGAACAAGTTAATAAAAAAATGTAATAAATATTTTTATACTTTTAATATTTTATTATGATTAACGTTACATTTTACAGTTTCAAGAGCAAATTTACTTTTTAAAATTAATTATTGACAAAAAATAAGAAGTATTAGGATAAATTGTTCTTGTTATTATTTCGAGAATTTCAAATTAGGAAAAAGGATTTTCAAGTAGGATACAAATTAATAATGTTCTTTCTTTTAAAATTAAGTTATGTGTTCACAAATGAGGAAAAATTTATGATCTCATATTAAAATTCTGTAATAAGTTTTTAATCTTATTTCATAAAACAAAATATACTTTTTAATCTTATTATAAGTTTTATATATTATTTTAATTTA
The DNA here is from genome assembly GCA_949128135.1 of Parasteatoda lunata. Taxonomy (NCBI): domain Eukaryota; kingdom Metazoa; phylum Arthropoda; class Arachnida; order Araneae; family Theridiidae; genus Parasteatoda; species Parasteatoda lunata. The sequence continues at coordinate 8,007,202 of OX421973.1, read as the reverse complement.
TAAAAATTTTTTAATCGTATTTTGCAGTGCTAAATATGATTTAAAATCTTATTATGAGTTATTTAATTTTATTTTAAATTGCTGTGCAACATGTTTAGGATGGAACAAACAAGTGTTAATTACAATTAGATTTTAAAGAGTTTAATATTCAGCAAATTAGTCATAATTAAAGAGGGGGATACTGTTATAAGTAACAGTTTGTGAAAAAATTGCAAAAATATAAGAGGATAATCTAAAAAATTTATAAATAATGTTCTTAAATAAAGTATTAGTGTTTAAATGAAAATAATCCGCATAACATTGTAGAAGAAAACATCCTAGCATATTGAAATTACTTCCTAGATACAAGCTCAGTGTAGTAATAATGTTTAAAAATCCGAAATCTAATATAGAATATTGAAGTAATGACTTTAGAGTTGAAATTGGTATGTATTCAAAGCTCTGGATTGGTAATTATTTACCAATTAAGGGGAGTTAGGAGGAAGGAGTATATATTTAGTAGTTAAATACTACAAGCTTAAATGCAATAGTTCGTACAGGAAAATTGGTTTTGTAATTGGACATGAATGTTTATAATCATACCCAAATACTCCTGTTAATTAAACAAATTAAAAAATTTTGAAAATAAATTTTATAAATTACCGATCACCTTAAAATAAATGGTACTGATTCAAAATATTCTCGAATAAATAGTTCAACAAACAAAGTAAGATTTTAAGCACAGTGTTATATGATTTTTATAATTTTGAAAGTGAATGCTATTGGCTGACATAAGATTTATCGACATATTTAGGAACATGAAGGATTGATGTCAGGTTGTTCGGGATATTTCGGAAAAATATTTGTCGGGTTAAAAAAGAATAAAAAATGTTTCAAGAGAGAAAAAAGTGGAAGTTTTTTTTTTTAAGGAATGAAGGTTCTTGAGATATATTAATGGAAAATATTTTAACAATGGTGCCTAAATTAATGCCTGTCAATCAAATTTATTCTTTCTTATAATAGGAATACAGTTTATTCAATTAGAGAAACGTTACGAAAAATAGGCAGCTGTTTATAATTAGTTAAAGTTAAAGTTTACTGCAAAGAAATGCTACTAAAATTTTCGCATAGTATTAATATGGAGAGCATAGACACGATATTTTTATCCGACGAAAACTGAAAATTATAAGTATGCGTTTTTTTCTTTCGTTAATTGCGTCTTCATTTTGCTTTTAGAACTAGTCTTATCTATTTAAAGAATCAATTAAATAAGGAATGATTACTATCACTAATAGATTTGTAAAAAAAAAGTAGCTTTAAAAGTTGATTGTGGCTCTCTCCTATATTTTGGGGGTTAGAAATCTGAATCCGTCCAAAAAATGCATGTTTATTGAAAGAAACTACGTTTTTGTAACTGATTTCGTAACTTAAAATATCGTCTGCGCTAATTATTTAGCATATTTGAAGTTACCCTCTTGAACCATTAAGATTGAATCCTAAGACGTGAAAGTCCCGCAGTGGACAGATCGTAAAGACACGGTTCCCAGTAGAACACCGAAGTCAAGCATCACTGGCTGTGGTCAGTAAGCGGGTGGGCGACCACTTTGATCAGCCTGCGTAGGGACTAAGGGTGAACGGTAACGGTCTTTGTTAAACTGTTCTACCGTAAAGTGGTTGACTTCGCGAGCAAGTCATAGGGCTACCAAAACAGGGATGCCATCCCCTCTGCAGGGGTGATCAAAAGTGTGATGGCTTGTCTTTGGATCATCCTCAGGGATGTTACCCAGACCGTTGCCAATAGCTCCATAGTGCAGCTCTAGTGCACCGTAAATAAACTGCAATAACCTTTGATACCAAGATAATCACTATAGGTACTTGGAAAATATATTTTCACGCCTTACCGAAAAGGATATGTAGCGGAGGAAATTGTTTAAACCGGTAATTTTGGTTATCAGAAGTTGATCTCGAGCAAAAGCATTGCGCCAAATGATATTAAATATTATTGATCTTTATTTATTGATCTTTATTTATTGATCGTTAATCTAATGATCTTTATTTTAAAAAGTTTTTAATAGCATGTTTTGCTAATTCTTAGAGACTTAATCTTCCCAGACAGTCGCCAATAGCCCTTTGTGCAGCTCTAGTGCGAAGCTAATAAAGTACCTACTTACTTGCCTACCTTAGATGTGAAGATCCGATCATCAAATATAAAGTAATTCAGGATGCATGTTTAATTAATTTTTGACAAGTATTCTAGAAACATATATTAAGAACCGCCATTACGAAACACCCGGTAAATAAAATATGTAGTCTTTTATTTTTCACACTGTGCAATTTTAAGGAATACATTTATTACATGTTGTAAAGTGAGTACCTATGAAATTCCATTTGGTATACTCTGTATTTATAGTTTAATATTCAATCCCGATAACCTGATAAAATAAGTGAACAAATTATCACTTTTAATTTGCACCGTACGAAGGTAATTCAGATACACACATATTTACCTTGAAGTTACCCGATAGCTAGTAGAAATCAATGTACTTAAAAAGATCTCTACATTTTTATTAATATGTTTTATTAGTTACCTGCTAAAATCATTATAGTTTATGATATATATAATATATATATATATATATATATATATATATATATATATATATATATATATATATATATATATATATATATATATATATATATATATATATATATATATATATATATATATATATATATATATATATATATATATATATATATATATATATATATATATATATATATATATATATATATATATATATATATATATATATATATATATATATATATATATATATGAAAATAGCAAAGCACATTTTTAGCAGTTTTCTTCACTGAACATTACATAACGTGATTTTTCAGTTCTCTGAGAATGCAGGAAACGATCATCATTTTATTAGATTTTTATGCCTAGTTAAATATCTGCTTAAAATAAATCAAATGTGAATCTCATTATTATAATCTATTCATACAAACACAACTACAAAAATGTAACAATAACTATCGGGACAAATACAAAAGAAACAAAACACTTGAAAGGATGGTAAATTACAATACTATTTTCCTGATAATAAATAAAATTCGAAGCTTAGCTGACGACAATCGGCTTAAAGAAAATTTTAGAATTAGGAATCAATCTTAAGTCGATACATTTTAAGTCATTACTAGATAAGAAGATTATGACTAAGCCTAAAGATTAAATATTTTTGCTGAGAAATGACGGCTTTTAGAAATATTTAGGTAGATAAAATTTGATTGAAAATTGAGAAATTTATTTTTCGAAGTAAAGCTAAATATAGATCTAGGAATTTAATTTTTTGACGGGCCAAGGGCTTGCTTGATAGGGTTACAGGTGATCCAAGTTTGATTTACGGTTACAGATGTGGCAGATTTATGTGACAAACATGGCTCACATCTAATTATTGTCCCATGACGATATGTCTTCAATAATAAATGAATATTGTCTGACCATCACGAGAAAAACTTTCACTAAAAGACTCTCTGGAAATGAGAAAAAAAAATTGTCACAAAAGAATATCTTTTTAGCTCGTATTTTTAGGAAGTAAAAGGCTGGGGACTACCATAGCTTATTAACAGCCATAACATATGTACAGGATTCTATTTTATCTTGAAAAATATTTTACTGTTATTAATTAATCAATTAATTAATTAGTTACATTTTAAAATTAGACAGTTAGTAACATTTGCAATTAGAAACGTTTACAATTAGAGATTTAATCAGGTTTTTCCTGAATTTCGGGTTTTTCTGAATTGTAGAAGTTTTTCTCATGCCGGTACATCAATAGTGGATTTAGCTGCTATTGACATCGAATTAACGATGGAAATATTTAATTTTTTTTCACCATGCAAGGGGGATCCTGAAAACCTTCCCTAATTACATATTTTCATAATCTTAGTCAAAAAGTATTCATTTGACAAATAATTCTTTGACAAATAAGTATTCATTAGGTGCCAGAGATCAATAGTTAAGTGACGAAAGTATAAGAACAGACTAATCACAGCTGAGAAAACCGGTTGTGCAAAATATTAAAAACCGTTTCAGTAATGGTTGAAACTCTTTTTAATATTAGTTATTCAACTCTTTTCTTTTTCTACTGGTGATAAAACAAGTTTATGAGTTGTAACTCTCTGCTTTTCTTAATAGGGATATTTCAGATTTCGATGAAATTTTGTTCTTCTTGTTTAAATATTATTTTGCGCCCTCTTATATGTATGTTTAATTCATTTGCGACAAGAGTTCTGAAATCATATTTTAAGAACTGCAATTTCGAAACACCCGGTAAATAAAATATGTAGTTTTGATTCATTTAGAAAGACCTGTACGAAAGATTTAAAACTTAAACTTGAAGAGTGATTTCCTTGTCTTATGAATTGGGTAACATGTTTGCTAGCATAAAAGTCTGAAAATATCCTTGATTTCAATTGGTTGCCTATGATAAAATAAAATAAACAAAAAGGGAATTAAGAGCGTTATTTAAATATAAATATTTAAAATTTTAGGTCAAAATGTTTTCACGAATGATTTAGTTTCGTCTAGTAAGAATTAAATAAAACTTTTATTTCAATTTTTTCGTTTTGGCGAGAAATATTATTGGCCAAATGAGCTAAATTAAATAGTGTTATCACCTTGTCACTACGGATAGTTCGTGTTACGTATTTAGATAAATCAATTAATTCTTTCAAGTGTTCATTTTATTGAGAAAGGTAGAAAGGTTAAGCCTGTGATGTCAAAAGATAAGTTATTAATTAGCTAACATATTAAATTAGTTTCTAGTAGGTAACAGTTTCATAAGCTTCTGTCGACTATGCTTTGAATAATCGATTTTTCTTTTGTAAATAAAATGAAAGGCTTGAAACGAAATATCGCCAAGGGAAAGCTTGTTAAATCACTAATAGCTGTTTTGCTTTACAAAGCAACGATGGCATAGAATTTATTTTGAATTTTAAAAATTAATCGTTTATTTTAGAGGAAAAAGTTTTTATTACAGGAGTGTTATTGATGAAGATTTATAAATATGATTTAAAGAGGTTTTCAAATAGTAAGTAGGAATAATTAAAAAAATTATAGTTAATTTATCTTTCTCCTAAGAAACTTCGTTAATTTTTATTTGAACAAAATTCGGACATAACGCGGTGACTCAAGAGATAGAGAGCTTACCTTAAAATGAGTTGAGCCTGGTTCGAATTCCAGGGGTGGCTGGTTGATACGAATTCTGCTCCCGGCTCGCATTATCCACAATGCTGACGTAAAAAATCATCAGTGATAGACGCATCATGAGTTAGAATTCCTTTTAAACGTGGGTAGTTTTCACGTTTTCTCTCTCCATACAACACAAATGCTTCTTATTTCTACCAGAAAGCACTCAACAAAAACTAATTTTGTCTAAATGTTTGAGACAAGAGTTTCCTTTCTTTCTGAGTAGGGTCCAAAATTACAGAGTTGAATATTGATACTCATTGAATAGCCGACCTAAAATTGAGTCGGTTGTTCATAGACGGTTATATATATAAAAAATAGTTTAGGAATGATTTATTACGGTCTGACGACGATTTATTACGATGATTATAAATGTGTCAGAGAGTGCAAAAAAAAAAAATCAAAGAGGTTAAGAGCATTAAAATAAAAATTTTAATTCACAATTCAAACATTTCTATTATTTTTTTGATCCGAATCACTTAATTCAAATCACTGATCCGAATCATATGATTTTAAGCACTTATTTCGAAACAGTGATCTAAATCAGGTCACTAATCTCTGTTCGGAATCGCGGATATGAACCTCTCATCGAAGTCACTGATGCGAATTACTTGATTTGAAAAGTGAATCAAATCACTTAGTCATCCACTTTCCATTCGGATAAGTGATTCAATTCAAGCGATTCGGATTAGTGATTCAGATCAGAGATTCAAATAAAATGATTCAGATCTCAATTCAAATCGAGTAATACGGATCACTGATTCGAATGACATGACTTAACGAATCAATTGCGAATCATGCGATTCTTATGAGATCATTCAAAAACTCTTAAACTTAAATTCTAATAATAGTTCACTTACCTAGTAGACATTTTTCTTTTACCAAATATCGATAGAAGAAAAGGTATTATAAGTTAGAATTCGATATGTACTTATATCTTTTGCATTGCTTTTAAATGCTATAAATACTTCTAATTGTGGTAATTTTTAAGAAACTGCAAAGGAAAGGCATTGATAGTTTTGTTTCGTTTATTTATTTATTTTTTACATGAGAAATCGAATTCTTTGAATAGAAATATTAGTTCTTTAATGAATACGTAAGAATCTCAAAGGTCTTACAAGAAATTTTTTTACTGTACATGACATAGTATCACTGTTGAACAACAGTATTTCGACCCAAGTTAACTGATTAGAATCACTGATTTGAACCCTGATTTGAATAATCTGAAGCGATTCTGATTCGAATCAGATGCAAACTGGCAATTCGAGTCCCTGAATCAATTCAGTGATTCCATTCATGTTCCAAATCCGTGTGTTCAGCTTTTCTTGAAATACTTTTTCGAGCAAATATATTTACGAGCATCCCATCCTCCTTTTGCCTGAACGAGTCCTTTCAAAGCCAGTCTCAGAGGAACAAGATTCATCGCGTACACATGCCAACTTTTTTAGATGAAAAATAACTTGCAGATTTTTTTTAATCACTTTATAAATAGATGATTTTTAAATTTCTTTTTAAAGTGCATAATAGGATCAAAGTTATCGCACCACTGTCAAGACGGAAATTTTTGTAAATAAATCAAGTTTAAATCATTGCGTTTCTATAAAATTAAATTTCAGTAGTGTGAATATAAAAAGAAAATAGTTCTGTTTAAATAAATCTAAAAAATGAAGAAAAAAAATCTTATGCTTAAAGTAAACTGAATAGTTGCTGTAACATACTCTTATTGTTAAAACATATTAAAATGCACTAAATTATCCATCTGAGAGGGGAGTTAAAACAAAATATGGTATCAAGAAATTGGAATATGAGATAATTTGAAAAATCTTTATTATCATATTACTTTGGGTCGTAGTTGATTTGGTCAGCTTGTCATTGATCCATGTAGCGGGTCTATATATAGTAATATTTAATATTGGAAGAATTATAAAATAAATAATAGGTGAATAATAAATAATAAATGAATGAATAAATAAATAAAAGTGTCTATTAAATTATTAAATCTTTCATGAAATTTATTAATTCTTTCTCCATGCACGCTATGTCAAAAACTAGGCTTATCAAATGCTTGCAGTCGCTAATACTAAATTAAGTGTATCGTTTTACTTAACACACTTTTACTGAAATCTGAACGTGAGTTATGAAACATAAGTTATGGAATTTCAAAAAATCACATTTATCAGAGCTATTCAAGACGTATTTGATTGGTCAGTTTGTCATATTTGGGTAAACGGTCTTGTGTGATGGAATATTTTTTTTCTTTGGAAGAAGAATTATAAAATAAATAATAAGTGAATGATAAATAATTGAATAATAAATAATTGAAAAAATTATTAAAATTCTCATTAAATTCATTAATTGTTTCTCCATGCATGGTCTGTCAAAAACTAAGCTTATCAAATGCTTACAGTCACTGATACTTAATTAAGTGTATCATTTTTATTTAACACTCTTTTATTGATAAATAACGTCATTAAAAATGCTACTAGTGAATGCTGGCTTAGTTTTAAAAAAATGTTTAGTTATTCTAAAATGGAATTAATGGTGTTTTGAAAATCAGTGATCCTATATTCTGGACAGTATTTTTTATTTGTTTGATTGAGATGAAAAAGATAATTAATATAAAGATCAAAATTAAAAACTAAATTTCTCGCATAAAAATAATTTTCACTTTATTAGCTAAAGACAATTCGCTTAGTAAGGCGATAATGTTAGTTTTTTTCTTAACACAACGCAATTATGTGTGCATAGTTGAAGTGTTTTAATTTTTTTTACTGAAAAAGTTGAAAAATAAATGGTTCGAGAAAAGAAAAAGAAGAAGAAAGAGGTGACGAAGTTTGTTATGTTAATGCCATAACTAAAAGAAAAAATTAAGAACGAAAAAGGGAAAAAAAAACGTGTAGCATTCATTAATCAAGGTATTTTAACACGTTCAAAAGCTGACGTCAAGCTCATTTCGCCTTTCCCAGTACCATCTTATTCCAGAAATGAAAATGGAAAATATATTTAATTTTTTAAGGAGTTAAAAAAAGGCGCTGATAATCTAGAAAGTAATTTGAAACTGTACACTTGCCCTTTTTTTTAAAAATAAAATTTTATTCTATAACTCCAATGAAATACCTTATATGACAGAAGCAATTAGTTTTAAGGGATTCTTTTTTGAATTAATTAAATATTTCTTAGATGAATGTAGATTTCATTGAAATTAAAGAAAGATAAATTGTAGCTTTACCGACCCAAGAGAATAAAGAGTTAAAATGAGTATCTAAAAGTAAATTAGGTTGCAATTATTACTGGCTTAAAATAATATTCTGTTTCATAAGATAAAATTTTTTTATTATTTTTAAAAAGGAAAATTAAACTGAATATAATAAAAAAAAACAAATCTAAGCATAAAAAATAAAATTATTCAACTTATCAGGTTTTAAAACATTTTGTTATTTAACAATATACTATTAACACTATACTGTTTAATCCTTCATTTTTTTAAACGCAGTCAATTAAATACGATCGTTTTTTTAGCAGTAAAAAATATGCTTTAGGTTGCCTGTAAAGCGTACTTGTAATTCCTTTTCAACCAGTGTTGCGATTTCACACCATTTCGTCTTTTACCATTATATTATTATATTGTGTGGTTTATTTTATGAACAAAATTGTTTAAAAACTATATATTTTTAAGAATTGAAAAATTCTTTTTATTTCATATGAAGTTTACTTTTACTGCGTGTTTATCCGTCATGATTTTAAAATATCTTCTCACGGAGGAAAAAATTTGGTAAAATTATAGTACTGTATTCGAATAAAATTTATGATGAAAAAAATTTTTTTTTGGTTGACACAACCAATATATGCGCTTTTTTAAATCATTTATTTGTAAATTGTTTCGTTCATATGGTAATGCGGTATATCGGAAATTCTGGTTTTCAAGATTATTGTTCTTATTATCACACATTTAGTAAAGTTCACAAAAGTTAATAGTAAATTTAACCGAATAAAACTAAAAGTAAACAAAAAATTTTTAAATCAAAAGGAAAAATTGATTTTTTTATAGCAAAAATTTCCAGAAAATATCATTGGCCCGTTGAGGGTTTTTCAGAGTGGAAGGCTAAAATTATTGAAAGGGTTAAATTTAATTTATTTAATACCAGTTTTAATTCTTATCCTAGTGGTACTATTATTGATTATGATTTGTCTAGAAATATTAAAAATATTAAAGATAAATTTATTGTTACAGTACTGGATAAAGCCTCAAATAATTTTTGTATTATGTGTAAATACTTTTTTGAAAAATTGATTCTTGGAGAATATAATGCAAATAATACTTATTTAAAATTAAAAGAAGATAAGAAAGTTATTGAAAAAAGAATTATTGCGTTTAGTAAAGAATTAAAATTTAGGTTAAATAGGATTGCATTTCCATATTTATTTCCTATTGTTAAATTTCATAAAAATCCTGTTAAATTTAGGTTTATAGCGTGTGGTACTAATTGTTACAATTCTGATATTAGTAAAAAGTTTTTTAGTTTAATAAAAATTATTTTGCTTAAAGTTAAAAAAGAGAAAAATATTGTTATTAATAGTAATGTTGAAGTTTTGGATTATATTAATAATAATGATATATCCAACATTAATACTTTTGATTTTGAAAATTTGTATATAAGTATACCACATGAAAAGATTATTGAAATTTGTAGTGGCATTTTTGATAAGTATTTATTTAATGAGAAAATAGATAAGTCTTATTGGTTGGATTTATGTAAGTTTAATCTTTTTTAGAATGTTCTTTTTAATGGTTTAGATTTTTATAAACAAATTATTGGAATTCCACAAGGTAATTCCTTTTCTGGTGCTTTTGCTAATATTTTTTTGCATTTTTTTGAAGCTAAATTTCTTGAGTATAATGAAATTAAAGCTTTTAGATATATTGATGATTTGATTTTGTTTAACTGTGATAATTATAATTTTATTTATAGTATTTATCCTAAAGATTTGGTTTTGAAGAAGACTAATGAGGATTGTTTTAATGTTGAGTATTTAGATTTTAAAATTGATATTGTTGACAAAATCATTAAAATTGCTGTTTTTGATAAAAGAAAAGCTTTTAAATTTAAAGTTATATTTTAATGCAACTTTAATACTAATTTGTGAAATAAAATTTTTAAAAATTTAGTTTTTTCACAATTGGTTAGGATTAAAAATATTTGCAATAATGTTGAAAGTTTTCGGGATGCTGTGAATAATTTTTTGAATAATTTGAGTAATAATGATTTTCCTTATAATTTTTGTAATGTTAATTTTTTAATTAAGAAAATGATTGAAGAATATTAGTTTTTTATTTCTTTTAACAGGGCGCTATTCAAGACTTAACTGAGCAGCCCCAGTTAAGCATTCTATTAATATGTGACGTGACATCTTCTTTCTTTCATTTTATCAATCTGCGCAATTTAAAAGAGGGCGTTGCTTTCCTTTGGTTTAAGTGTTTCATTTTCATTTGGTTAGCTTGTGAGTTCGCCGTTTAACCTAGTTTATGTGAGTTTTTATTTTCTGATGATTTTTAATTTCTGATGATTTTGTTTGAGTTTCTTTTTTGAATTTGTTCTATGTCTTATACGTTTTTCTTTCTCCTGGACTTCTATACAAAACCTTCGGGGTACTGAGAGAGTTTTTTAGGCTTTTGCCATCTCTCTCAATAGAAAAGGTTTTGTTTTATGGCCACTGGGGCCGGTACCCCCTGAAGACGTCGGCTTCAGTGGTCATATTTTTAATTTTAATTTTATTTCCTTCGCTTCCTTTATTTCTATTTTTAACCGAATAAATGGTTTTTATGCGATTCTCTAAAGTATCATGTAAAATCACAAAATTTTACCACATTTACCAAATTTAATCTCAGATTATAAAGCCATATTTTATTGTTGATTTTACTAAAGTTATCACTAAAGCGCTTCAGTACAATTCACTGAGCACTTATGTGTCCCCACAGAACCAGAAACACGGTAAATTTTACCATATTTTGGAAGTTTTGATCATACTTTTTTCTAAGTGTTCATTTAATACCATTCTATGATAAACTGTCTAAACCTTTAATTTTCAAACAAAATTATTTAATAACGATATTTTTTTGCCATAAAAATGATTGCACAAAAAGCTTATCTATACCACGTATACTTTTTTTCAATTTTTTGGAGTTTTGCTGCTGTGAGAGGAGTCATGCAATCGAAATTTCGACCACTCAACTGCTATCTAGACACATACACCTAGATCACTTAAATCTTTAACAGAGCTCCGTGCCTGATGATAAATCAACTTCCAATCGTTTTCTAACCATTAGAAGTAGAATTTACCATAATTTCATTTCTACTGGAATTCATTATAAATTAGATTTCAACAACTATTTGTCTATCTAGAGTGCTCCAATTTTAACTTAAACTCTATGCCGGATGTTTCAAGAAGCTACTGTTGCATTATTCATAAAAGCATTAGGTATAATAAGAGCAAACTAACTGAACTTAGATCAAACTACGGTATACAGTACCGGTATTTTGCTTGCATTATTAGTAAAATCAATTTCACTGTAAAAACCATATTTATCGTAAAACACTACACTGTAATTTTTCAGTAATATTTATTTTATTCAGTGATATTTATTTATTATTATAAAGTGATTCAGTGATTTTACTGTAATTATTACCGTAAAAATTACAGTACCGCAGATTTTTTATTCCATAACATGTTCCTCTCAGGAATATGTTGCATAAACAATCAAGAACAATCAGGAAAATTCTAGAACATGTTACAATACTTTCTACTGTTATTTGATTCGGAATTTTTTATTATCTAAATTTGAACAAAAATTTGATAAATTCCGCAATAATAGAAATTTGTATTGTTTTCAGACACAGACCCTGTGGAGATTTTAGAATAATAGTTAGTTAGAAAAGCGGTTGGGATGTTGAAGAACGACAAATTTTTTTTCGACGATTCAACATTATTGCCTACGCCAATTCATTCAGTTTACTCATTTTGCTCTATCTCTTCTAACTTTATCTTAAAATACAAGATGGATCGCAGATAGATCATAATCAAAGTAATTAGTCACGTGTAGTTCTGTATTCTGTCATCTCTAAATAGTAATGGAAACAAATAATTGATATCAAACAAATAAACTCAACAATCATGACCTTAAGTAAAATTGCTTAAATATTTTACTTTTTATTATTAATATCCGCATAGATTTTAAGACACTCTAATAATATTAGATTTTTATTAAAGATCAACTGAATCAGTTGATACTAATTAAAAGATTTCATACTTTTCATGGAAACAGCAAGTTTAAGAATTGACTTCTTACATTTACACATTTTAGGATTTTCACCTTAGTTTTACTTATAAATATTTCACAATAAAGGAAAATTTCTGTTTTTTTACAAAAAGTAATATTTAAGAAATCTAATTATAAAATAACTGCTTAACGAAAATTTAAATTGCAGCAAAAATATTATATTGTATTTAGACATTAAAGACCCTTCTCAAATAAATATTTCAACTAACCAAGACTCCCTTTATTAAGAGGAATTTTAATACAAAGCCTAAAAAACTTCCTAAAACGTAGCTCTCTGCATATTTTTAATTGAAAATATTTTAATTACTGAACAAAACTTTATGCAGATTCTTATAATCATAAACCGTTAGAAAAACCAAAGGATAACTTTATTTAAATAATGGGAGAGCAGAAAAAAAAAATTAAAATAAAATATCGAAAGAAAAAAAGAAGAAAAGAAACATCTTTAAAATAATGAATCCTTTGAATCGACTAAATTTTGTTAAGGATAAGCTCATTATAGAAGAGAATAAATCTTTGAAAAGCATATTAACCAAATAAGATCCACTTTCCGGAGAATATTCTTTAGGAATCGATAAACTTCAAATTCGGAATGCTTTTGATTTCGATTAATATTTTCCAGATACAAAGCTGAAAGCTTATACTTTTTATGCACAAATATTGGATGATTTTTATACATGTTTACTTTTAATAATGGCAATTTTAAATTAGATTTGATATTGCGGAAATAAAAATGTAGAAATGAAAGAAGTTTCATAGGTTGTACGGGGTTACAGAACATTTTCATGCGTAATAGATCGTAAAATAGATAAGAAAGCTAAGTTATGTTGCTTGTTCACATTATCGAACATTTTAAACCCAATATTTATATAAATCTTTAACAAGGAATCCAAAAAATTCTAGGTGATTGTAAAATAATTTTTGCCAACATTCAACTCCTTGGCACTGTTTGAGAGAATGGAATAAAATTTTGCATAAACCTATTATAGAAAATTTAGCGTTTAAAACGACTATCTGGATTTGTCCTTCAGAATAGTTATGAAATAAGAGCGTGCTTCCGTGAGTCTTTAAACGTTAAAGGCAGTAGAAACGAAAATCAAGCTATACAGTACACTGTAAAACATTCAGGATCAATTAATGATAGAAAAGAACTGGCTCCCTGGGTGCATTATTCGTAGAATCTAATTTACCGCAAAATATTATTTTTTCTGTAAAATTTTATACCATAAGTTTTGCAATGATATTTGTTTAATTACAGAGATTCAGTGATTTTATAGCAACTACTACCGTAAAGATTACGGTTTATCCAATTCTTATTTCCGTAATACTTACCTGTAAAAATGGATTTTATGGTGTAAAGTACAGGCACCCAAAGCATGCTGGAACTTTTTTACTGTAATTTGAGCCAGAATTTTTTACAGTGTAATGTGCCATTTCATGATAAAAACTGCTAGATTGTGATAAAGGCTATGCTCTCAATAGCATCGTTTTTTGGTGCTGAATATACTAAATGTAGTTAATATTTCTTTTGATAAGTGAACTTTTAAAAATGCGTTTTCTTAATCTAATAATGTAAAGTCATAGAAAATTGAAATAAACAATAGAAAAATTGAATTCATTTTTAGTTTTTTAATTGTCTTAGTATATGCCTTTCAGTTTTGTGCATAGTTGCGTATTGTTAATTAATAGCGATTCATTTATTATATTCAATTATTTTTATCCCGTACGAAGAGCGCGTTTTTAATCAGTTATAAGAAAATAAACAGATATATCTCGATGTTTAAGGAGAATAAGCCAAAACACGTAACTCATTATATCATAGCTGTTTAAATGAAACCATGAGCAGAAAAAAGGTACCTAAACCTAGAAAAAAAGATGCATCTTATCGTGCTAAATGTGCTTTACGTGTAAAATGAATTTTAACAGCACTTATAAGAAAATCATTGAAATCGATTATATAAAATATATTTTTTGACGCGCAACTTATTACATTATAGCTGTTTATCAATTTTAACAGAAAGAAGTTGCTTAAATTTATAAAAAAATTCTTTTTAATTTACTAAATGTGCTTAACCTGTCAAATGAATTTTAACAACACTTATAAGAAAAAGCAATTAAAACTATTAAAAAAATATTTTATTGATGTATAGCTTATTGTATCATAGATGTTTAAATAAAAACGTGGACAGAAAAAAGGCACCTAAACCTAAAAAAAATGCTTCTTAACGTGTTAAATGTCTTTTACGTTTAATGAATTTTAACAAAGCACTTATTAACAGTACGAACTTAAATCTATTAAAAAATGAATATTTCTTTTTCTCGTAGCTTATTACATCATGGCTGTTTAAATAAATTTTAACAGAAAATGGTGTCTAAAGGTATAAAAAAATGCTTCATAACGTAATAATATGCTTAACATGAAAAATTGATTTTAACAACGAGTATAAAAAAACATTTATATATATATATATATTGAAGTTCAGCTTATTACGTCACAGCTGTTAAAATAAATCTGAACATAAGAAAGGTGAATAAACTTATAAAAAAAATTGTTCTTAACTTGCTTAAGGCGTAAAATGAATTCTAACAGCAATTAAAGGAAAGCAATTAAATCTATTAAATTCGTCAAAAACAAATCATACAAAAAAAAATTTTTTTTTTGACGTGTAGCTCATTGCATTTTATCTATTTAAATGAACTATAAACGCTGTTTAAATTAAAAATGCTTAAATGAAGAATTATTGAAGGTGTTTAAATTTATAAAACAGAGGTTTTTTAATAGAAACACAAAAAACACCTATAGCACTCATAAAAAATGGTGAATAAATCTATAGGAAAAAGCTAAAAATCTACCTTTTAAACTTAAACGAGTTACGATATTTTTCTTAAAATAAAATTTAATCATAAGCTCTTCAAATTTACCATAAAGAATGCTATCGAAGTTAAAATTCAACCTAAATCCTTAACATGACATGAAATTCACAAATTAGAAAAAAATATAATTGCTGAGAAGTAAGAGACATTAATCAGTGATGAAAGTTGCGTGAGAGAGAGAGAGAGAGGGAGAGAGAGAACACTTAGAAGCCAAGAAAGAACCATTCATTACAAGATCCTCCGATGAATGATTTGGGTAAATATTAACCACGAAGGGATTAGATGAGGAGTGGGAATATAAGAAGAATACCAACTGTTGGCCAATATGAAAGACTGTTGCCTTCCAGATAATAGAAGTACTGGTAAAGATAAGGAAATTGTATAGAGTTGTGCTATTCATCCATTTTTATCTTTAACTTGGATCCTCTTTGTAGCTCTCCTGAAATTTCGACACTTTTGCTTGTTGCAAATGTTTAATTTTAGAAAGAAACAAATGTTTTCAGAAATTGCAATATTTTGAAATTTTTGTTTTTCAAATGAGTAAGGTAATAACTTAGATGCAAAAAGCACTTAAATTGCAATGCATTTTAAAAATATCACAACCAAACTTTCAAGTAAACGAGAAAACGTTATTATCTTTAAGATATTTACAAATATTCAAAATGAAACCATTTATAGTTGTAATGAAGAGTTGTAAATGTGTCACATAATTTTCTGCTATGAGCCTATAATGTTTTGCTGTGGATGTTTTTCTCACGCTATAAAAAATTCTAGATCAGATTACGGTATGAAACACCGGTACATTCGTAAAATCTATTTTTACCGTTAAATAATATACCGTAATGTTTATAATAATATTTATTTAATTAAAGTGTTTAAATGATTTTACGATAATAATTACTGTAAAAACTACGATACATAATTTGTTTTGTTCCATAATTTGCTCCCTTAAGAACAGCTTTTATGGTAAAAAATACCGGCACCTTGAGTGCCGGTAATTTTCTCCTTAAATTGATTCAGAATTTTTTTAAAGTGCACATAGTATTTTTTAAAATAAGTTTGTAGCACGTATTGCCATAATAATTTTTGTTTAAGACTTTCAATATATCTCTTTATAAATTTTTAAAGTGCACGAAATAAAGTGCACGAAATAAATTATTTGTTGAGAGGAATTCGTAATATAAATGTCTGAAAGTGGACATTTTATGATGCTGTGCTTGATAGTTTTATAGTTTTCTTATTGTTTCATACTATTATCTCAAACTTGTAGTGTGAACTTCAGTTTGGAAAATTTTTGAATACGAGATCTTCGACAAGAAGGTGAAAAATTAATGGAATGAAATGTTTTAACTAGAAAGATATTTTCAAATTGAAGAAGTTTTAAAAATATTTGAACAGCATATGAAAAAAATAAAAAATTCTAGAAAAGTTTTGAAAATATTTCTGTTATTTTCCTTAGAAACACTTTAATTTTGAAAATACTTTATACTTAATATTTTTAAGTGCGAAATAATTCTTCAATTGTTACTTTATAGTTAACAGCATTGTTACTTTTTTAGTTAAATTCAAAAATAGAGAAAGTTTTATCGAAAATTGCTATTTTTTTAAAAAAAAACAAAACAATTTTCTTTTTCTTTAGGCTAAACCTTTTTTATTTTTATATTTTTGTAGAAGAAGCAGATAAATTTTAATTTAGATCACCACCTCTAAATATGAACATATTTTCTTTCTCGGTAGTTCAAGTATTTTTTTTAAATGACAAAAAGTTTATTAATCTTAACTCGCCAATTGTAAAAGAAATTAATTTTCTTTATCCTTAGCTTAAATCTTTTGTTCTGTTCTTGAAATTAGTAGAAAAGTTTTAAACCCAAAACCTTTGAATATAAACCAATTTTACATCTCAGTAGTTCAGATTTTCTGTTCTTAAAAGCAGCAAAATTTTTTTAAACCTAAAGTCGCCACATGCATATATTTAAAAAGAATTATTTTTCTTTAGGCCAAATAATTTGTTCGTGAGAATTGAACTATATTCAGTTAAGCGAACAAGATTTTTCGAAATTGCTGACATGTTTTGCCAAAAGGGGCTCCACAGAGACTAGTTGCTATTCCTTCACTTTCCAAGAAATTTCTTCTGTATAGAACTTCTTCTGTATAGAGACTCTCTTCTATAGAGAAACTATAGAGAAATTTCTTCTGTATAGAACTTCTTCTGTATAGAGACTCTCTTCTATAGAGAAACTATAGAGAAATTTCTTCTGTATAGAACTTCTTCTGTATAGAGACTCTCTTCTATAGAGAAACTATAGAGAAATTTCTTCTGTATAGAGACTGCAAACAAATAGGGCTCACTCCCCCTGCTCACCACTGGTTGCATTCTTGAGCTCGAGGGGGGATCGGCCAGATATGACGGCAATTTCAAGACTAAATAGTGGCCATCTTAAAGAAATGACTTTCAGCTCCGGCTGCAAAATTTTTCCAACCTGCAATAAGTGTCATTCAGAGCCAGCCTCTCCGGAGCACATCATAGACTGCCAGGGTCTGGATCTGGAAGACCTAAAAACATCTCCACTTGTTATTGACTTTGCTAGAGTACATGACTCATGGACCAGATCTAGCTGTTGCTAGGTCATGGAGGATTAGTAACAACAACAACAACAACAGATTTTTCGAATTCTCTACATTTTTGAATAACCTTGTTAAGCAACATTGTTATATAATTTATTGTTTGCTTCATCAAAAACATTTTAAGTCTATTTATACTGTTCCATAATGTTAGTTATTGTGTAATAAATTCAGCTTATTTTATTCAAGAAATAAATCTTAATATATGTTCATCGTGAAGTTGTCTGCAGCATAAAGTAGTCATACTATGAAATAGAATTAATATCGTTAACATTTAGAGCTCATATCGTTTTCTTAACTATTTAAAAATAAAGTAACTAAAAGATATCGCTACACATAATCATTTTAACAAAGCTCATGAACAATAACATGGCAGCAAGTATGTATAAAATGATGAGTTAAATATCAAGATATTTATTCTACTAATATAAATAATTGCATACTAGAAAATAAAATTTTTGTAACAATTTATTTAATTATAAAGGCAATTAATTTTTTTCATGTATACATTAAACATAAATAACATATAAACTTCTAAAGTTATTCAAAAATAAACAAATTTAACTGGATTTTATTTTCGAAAGAACGTAAATTATATACATTATCTGGATGTAAGCGAGTTCATCAAATATTTAAATTATTCCTTTAAATACAGGAACATTTTTAAGACAGCAGCGGGAAAAAAGTATTTTTATATTTCAAATACTTTATTTTATATCCAAATAGCAGAACTGAGTTTTCTTTTCTCAAATTTCGAAGAACCTTCTTCTGTTGCATACTCGAAATATTCTTTTACTATATTTACCCACACAAACGCCCGAAGGAGATCAGAATCATTCAAAGGAATTTTATTTATCTTCTATATATCCCACAGCCATTCATTTCCACTATGGAAGCTCTACATTTATTTCGATTTTTTCATTTTTTTTTTTTTTTTTGATATATAGGTATATGTATATTTTTCATGGATGGCTCAAAGCATTTCAAGTTGAAGTTAAAGCGGCAGTAAAGCGTATTGGGAAGGGGGGGGGGGATGAGAGAGAAAGGTAAAAACTGAATAACGTTCGAAAAAAAGAGAGATGTAATCTTCCTCATGGAAAAAAACAGTTAGAAAAGTTTATTTTTTTCTTCGTTAATACGGCTTAAGTTCGCTCGAGTTGAAAATGAATTTCTTAAAATTGTATTTTGTGGGATTCGGGAAGTCAACGAATTATTTTGGGTTTCTGAATAGATTTTTTTTAGATAGTGACGCTCCAATATTTGCTATGCCATATTAGTTGTAGATTAATCAAAATAGTCTTTTAAATTTGTTTTTGGGTTATCCTCATAATTATATGCAAAATGAGGTCAAGTTCTATATCCCTTGAATATAAATAATTGGTTACTTTAAGCTTATAAATAAGCTTTTAATTGTAAGATATTTCACTGAAAAAAAGTTCCGATAAAATTACTGTGCTGTGTGGTAATGACTATTCAGGTAAAAAAAAAAAAATCCATTTTGGTTAATAAAACAAAATTAAAAATGGCATTTAAACCATTCATTTGGTAATTTTTCGGTTCATGTGCTAACGATTTACCGGAAATTCTGTTTTTCAAAATTGTAGTTCTTATTACCATACATTTAGGAAAAAATACAAAACTGAAAAATAAATATAACCAAATAGCTGGTTTTAATGTCACGCTAAAGTATCATGATAAATTTACCACATTTACCAAATTTTATCGTATATTATAAAACCATATTTTGCTATTAAATTTGCCAAAGTCATTAGTAAAAAGCTTCAGAAAAAGTTACCAATGCTTTTTAGTGCTCCCATAAATACGCAGTAATTCATTTGGTAATTTTTCGGTTCATGTGCTAACGATTTACCGGAAATTCTGTTTTTCAAAATTGTAGTTCTTATTACCATACATTTAGGAAAAAATACAAAACTGAAAAATAAATATAACCAAATAGCTGGTTTTAATGTCACGCTAAAGTATCATGATAAATTTACCACATTTACCAAATTTTATCGTATATTATAAAACCATATTTTGCTATTAAATTTGCCAAAGTCATTAGTAAAAAGCTTCAGAAAAAGTTACCAATGCTTTTTAGTGCTCCCATAAATACGCAGTAATTCATTTGGTAATTTTTCGGTTCATGTGCTAACGATTTACCGGAAATTCTGTTTTTCAAAATTGTAGTTCTTATTACCATACATTTAGGAAAAAATACAAAACTGAAAAATAAATATAACCAAATAACAGGTTTTAATGTCACGCTAAAGTATCATGATAAATTTACCACATTTACCAAATTTTATCGTATATTATAAAACCATATTTTACTATTAAATTTGCCAAAATCATTAGTAAAAAGCTTCAGAAAAAGTTACCACTGCTTTTTAGTGTTCCCATAAATACGCAGTAAATTTCACCACATTCTAATAGTTTTGATCATACTTTTTTTCTCAGTATAGATATACGCAACATTAGTATTTTAGTATATATTTTAATGATTAATTAAAAAAACATCTTTGTTTGCTTTTGTTTCATTTCCAAAAGTTAATGTATGTTTATGTAGTGTTAAAGGCAAGTGGAATTATTCAGTTAACTCACAATGCCTATTTATGATTATATGCTTATATGTATACAATGCTTATATGTATACAATATGTTAGATGCATAGATATAAACGTTGAGAGAACTATTGATATTTATAATGTAAGGCATTTCTCAAAATATGGTAAACATTACATGATTTATTTCCGAAATACAATTAAATTTTAAGAATGAATCATAAATTAAAGTAATTTTTAGAATATTTTAAAATAGATAATACAATAATTTCATATTTGATAATAAATAACAGACCCATTGTTCTCAGCGACATTCCGTCGCCTCTTGAGACAACTTTATTTTATAAGTTAGAAGCAGAATTTTATAAGTTACTCTATGCTCAAATAAATAGAATAATTTTTTATAAACAAAATGTTAATCATTTTTAAATTTAAGAATAATTATTTTGCACCTCATAACAATGTGCGATAAAAGCAGGCCTGCCAACTAGTAAGCACACGGTGTGCATTGCAATGAAAATAGTTGCGGTCAGGTGGCAGGCAAATTTTTAATTTGTTATGTTAAATAATCCTATGACCAATAGTGTCTGTTAATTTTCTCCTATAACATAAACCAGAGCATTTTCTCATGAAAGGTTTTCAAGAAAGCAAGGCTTATTTTCTAAGGTATTTGAAATGCACTGATTGCAAGATATTAAAGAAATCCAGTTACTGTTGTGAATTTAAATAATTTAGTAACTTAATAGCAAATGTTTTTTTTTTAAAGTAAAGGTTACACTGTTAGAAATTTCTCGGAAGAAAGGTTAACAATTTATTAAAGTGTCTTTTTTTACCATATATAATACAAAAGTTAAATTTAAATAAGATGATATTGAGGCTGTTAAAAGTGAGAAAAATTGTTTATTAACTGCTTTCTTCTAATGCGGTTAAATAACCAGAATTTTATTTCACCAACTAAGCCCACCTTATAAAGCCACATATAGCTGGGTACATATTATTAATAATTAATAAGCTAATTAATAAGTAATTGGTTAATTAACTGTGCCAGTCTTGCAATGTAATAATTTTCTTCATTTTAACCATAACAGGCTTCTGTTAATAATCCGAACATAAATTAGCCTTTCTCGTAAATGAACCATAATAGATAAATAAAAATACACAGGTAAACTGAAGAATTATTTGTTTTTGCATTTAATAATTTCTTTTGATCCGCAATATATTTGCTTTTATTTCTTTGAAGTCTAAATCGAAGCACTCAAAACTTTTGCTTCTCGGACACTTTGATTTATACCGAGCAACTTTCTCTATATCATTGTCAAAATGTTATCACCCTTTTCACCTTTTGACGGAAAGAAATGCTCTTTTATGTGAATTACAGACTTTTGAAAGGAAGATCCACGTGTTCCTGTCTTCTATTCAACCTCAGAAGAAATTGATTGTTGGATCTGGGGTTGGGAGCGGAGTCATCCGCCCGAAAAATGTCTTAACTTTGGCATTTATTTGTGACCTCATTGTACCCGAATGATAAATAAATGGAGTTTTGGAGGCGCTTTATTTTTAAGATCTAAAAGAGGTTTGAAAGTTGTTTTAGGTAAGCTGATTTTTGTTGTTGCTGATAAAAGTCGTAAACTGGAGAAACTGTTTATATATATGGTACCCAGATAAGATACGTTTTATAACAATTTGATATATAATTCAATAAAATTGTTGTGTTTTACATAATACCAGCGAAAATTTATTTTTAGTTTTTGTAAAGAATCAATTAGCAATTCTTTTCGCTTAATGATATGGATTCATGGGAACCATTTTGCATTAACCTTTCGATAACAGCACTTAGCACGATGAAGTC
The DNA here is from genome assembly GCA_949128135.1 of Parasteatoda lunata. Taxonomy (NCBI): domain Eukaryota; kingdom Metazoa; phylum Arthropoda; class Arachnida; order Araneae; family Theridiidae; genus Parasteatoda; species Parasteatoda lunata. The sequence goes on along the minus strand of OX421973.1, from coordinate 7,984,715 downwards.
ATTCTGGTTTACTTATTATACCAAACGTAAGCAAAGGTTTAAGAATCTTTTAAAACTACTTATGAGCTCTCTACTATACCTTATTTATTTAATTTTTTCAATTTTAGCTCCCTTTCTTTCAATTTTTAGTTTATTATAATTCTCCTTCTTACCTTATCACTAGGACCAATTTTTTTTACTTATCACCTATAGAAAAGGCATGAATTTTTTCTTCTTATTTCCTACAAGAGGGGTATGAAGATTTCTTACTTACGGGAAGGGCATGGAAATTTTCCCGTACGAAGAGTCAAAACTCGTTGACAAGGATAAAATCATCGCATATTAGATATATTTTCCGATGATTTGTTTTTATGAAATTTCGATGTTTTCTATGAAATATTCTGCTATTTTTCCCTACTGAAGAAAATTAAATATAGGAAAGGGATCTGTGATGCCACAATTGGCATTACATATTATTTCCTATCCTTTTTCAAATATATTTGATTACTTAAGCTTTTTTTTTTATTAATAGAATTATTTTGAATAAATCAAAGACTTAATTTTTAAAAACGAACATAAAATATTTATTCCTTTTTTGCATATATCAATGTAACGGATATTTTTTATTTCATTTCTATGCAGACTTATTTACTGTCGCCTCTAATCGAAAAAAAATATCTATTTATAACTTTTTATTTTAAATTTCTAACCACAAAAATGTTTCAGTTGCATGGTTGTAATAATACCCATAAATTTGTTGGCGACTCATCGCCACGGTATTATTTTAACCCAATATCAATATGTGGGGTTGGCTTTGTTATATTTTGATAATTCGCCAATTTAGGATCTCTACCCATGCTTCTCCTGTGTCCGTTGAGAACAGATTACACGTACTTTTAATTTTGGCTTTTGATTAGGCTGGTCATGGGGGAATTGTCTCCCATGGCCTGTCCTTATTATTATTAAGCAAAATTTATTTAACTGAAAGTTCTATGGATAAAAATATAGAATTTTTGTATCTCGAGCTCTACAAATACTTCTAAATAAAAGTATTATTAATTATGATCCAGTTTTCAACTGTTATTTTCATCATCTTCTGTTGTCATCAATCTTCAATTTGTCAATTTCTTACAACCTCTAAACACCCCTGAATATTCATCATCCTGCTGTCATCACACTCTTTCTTCACAGGGCCTCTGTTTGAGCTAACGGGTGCCACCCTATAACACTTCTCTTGTTTGATTTGGTCTCATTTATTTGATGTCATCTCAATTATTTGTAATTCTTCTTTATTTGATTTCATACTTGTTTATAGCATCAAGGCAGTTGAATGTCTTGAACTTCAAACATGCAATAAAAAAAGTTGAATGATTCTACAGTCAGATTTCTATAGCTGTGACGTTTTTATTATGGAAATTTCTCCTTTTTGCAGCGCATCGTCTACTACGAGAATTTTGAGATAAGCGAATATGGATAAATATTGATTCAAAAATGAATTCTAAACCAGCATTTCTTGTCAATTCTTCTAGAATCACAACAGTCAATTCTCATACTTTAAACCTTTTGTTGTCTAATACTTTAATTTTTAGGCATCATCTCTGTGTCGTTGTCAAAGCATTATTACCATATTCACCTACAACATATGATGCGTTATTTTATCTGAGCCAAGAAATTTTTGAAAGCAGTATCCATGTGTTTCTGTCTTCTATTCATATCCTGGCAAAATTGATTGTTGGCCCTGTTTATGGTGAGTGGAGTTTCTCGAGCGAAAAATGGCATTTATTGTGTCTTCATTGTACCCAATGATAAATAAATGGGGTTTTCGAGGCGATTTATTTCTAGAGTCTGCGAGAGATATAGAGTTTTGCGACAACTTTATGCGTCTCGAATATTGAAAGTTGAACTATAAGAAAAGGGAAATATGACACTTAACAGCTTCGGATTTCTTAACAAAAAACATTTTTTATATATGAAATATATATCTATAGTATATATTCAAAGATTTAAGAACATCAACTTTATACAGTTTTTTTTTGTATCAGCATTCTAGTTTCTGTATAATGATAGCAATTAAGTAAAAAATTTAAATATATACTTAAACATTTGATTATATCCCGATAGCATGCTAGCAATAATTGATGAAAATTATATAAAATTGTCCTTTTGAAGATGAATTGAAAAAGAATGGGTAATTTGAAAAAATCATGTGAAAAGTTGGCTAAGTGTAACATTTTATGAATGAAATATAATTAAATTTAACTTTATTCCTTTGTAGAGCTTTTTTTAAAAAAAAGAATACATTTTTAATTTCTGAAATATTCCAAGTAAATAAATATTGTTTCTTTACCTGAATAAAATGTCCGGTAATTTACATTAAATTACGTAAAGAGGTAAAAAAAATCGATGTTAAGAGTTAAAAAATTGAGAGAAATCCATACAAGATTCAGCATTAAGGCTAGAAATTAACTACAGAAAATACTTAACTTACTAATTACTAAAATATATAGTTAATTATTCAATGAATAATACTTGATAATATAAAAATTTAAATTGATGCAAAAACTTATGAAGTCGGTGAAAGTTAGTATTTTTCTAGCTCTCAAAAATTGGTGGCCATTCAGACTCGCTAGGCTTGAAGGAGAAAAACAAAAGTAATTTGAAACAGAAAACGTAAAATTGTTAAAGAAATAAAAAAAGGTGAAAACTAATACTAGGAAAGCCGTGATTTTTGGAAGTGATACAGAAAATTTAAAGAAGTCAACGAAAAATAAAGCTTAAAAAAACTATAAACATCGCATTAGTCGAGAGAGGTGAGCCAAGACAGAATGCCTTTCTATGGAAAAGGTAGTGAGAAATTAAGAGAAAGGAAGGGCAGTGAGAAATTCATGTCCTTAAATGAAACGAGATTTCGGGGCATCAGGCTGAACTGATGCGACATGAGTGGAAAAAATAATTTTAGTATTATCGAAAGCAAATTTATGCCCAAGATTCCAACAATGTGCAGCAATAGAGGATTTAAAGAATTTTTGATAAAGGAAATACCTAACGTATTCCTTTATTCTAAAAAATATGATTAAACATGTTTTGAATGTTTTGTATTATCAAGTATATCTTTTTGCTTCCATTTCTTGTGATTATTTATTTAATATTAACCTGCAACGGCTAAAAAATGCAATTCCTGGACACATTAAATTATTGCAAAATTACCTGTTGTGCTTCTGATATTTTTCGAAGCGAGGACAATTAGTTTTTAAGAAAAATATTTACATACAGATGATGTGAGCTAAATAGACGGGCGAATTCTAAACTCAAATAATGAAAACACCATTTGTGAAAAAGTGCTTCGATTGTTACATTGTTTTTTAAAAAAGCAATACATTTTCTAAAAGAAAAAAAAATCACCGTGTTCCAAAAGTTTTAAAATGTAAAATTTTTGTGAGCTTTCGTGTCCTTGGCCTCTCCAGTCCCATTGATGTTCACTGAAAACTTAGTCTGGTTTTGACAACCCAGTGCTATTTATTCAGGCGATGAAATTCTAACACTAGAACAAATTTATTGTATAGTTTATCTATCGAAAGAATTCTCTTCTTCACAAAGTCTAAGACTGTCTGCTGCTAAGAAAACAAGAAATAACCCATTTTAAAGAGGGGGAGCTACTTTCTCTCCTGATTCCTTTTACCCCACAGACTTGAGCCAAAGCATGTCGTAAATATTGTTTCCATATTACATGAAATAGTTTAATCTCGTTATTATAGCCCTCGCCCTTGCTTCGGACGAACAACGAGGGATTTCTCCCCATAGAGAAACTATACCTAATAAGGCAACTTATAATGTATGGATCATACCACAATCTATAGACACAGTCGCTCAGCAAACGGAAGTCACACAACAGTCGCACAAAATTACTTAATTGCTTCTCATAAAAAAATGCAACAAATGACACATTTTTTTAAAAATCGTGTTTGCGTTCGTGTTACGCGTTGCGTGTGGGTCAGTCATTTAGTAGACACCATACGTAATGTTTCACAACAAGTCATTTATATAGGACAATAGTTTTGACTTTCGTCATCTATATAGAGTTTATTTATCAATGTAGATGAAAAGATGTCAAAACATTCAAAAATAAATATCAGTTATTTTTTGTGACAATTAGTCTATGTTTTTTCATTGCTTAGTCTACCAAACAATTAATTAATTTTAAGTGTTGCGCTACTTTATATCACAAAGAGTGTATTAAACTTAATTCTAAAAGAGATCTAAACTCGAAAAAATGTATAAAAAAATGTTAAGCTCACTTTAATTGATATGAGTAGAAACTAGTTTGATATTCCTTAACTATCATAATTGTTTTAGAAACTAATTTAATGCCTCTTATTGTTTGTATCAATAATGAGAAACAGTATCCAGTGATTGCTAAATCAATTAAGATTTTATGTATACTACTTAAATCTTTAATTGAGAAATTGCAATTAAAATTTCTAAGCATGTCCTATCCAAATGAAAGTATTAAATGAAAACAAACTTCTATTTGAATAAAGAAAAATTATTATAAAGATAAATTAGAATAAAAATCTAATAGAAAACGTTTTTATAATATTAAAATATTTTGTAAATTTATAAAAAAAGAAAACTGAGAATATCAAATAAATAAAATTTAACTTTGGAACCTAAAAAAACTAAGATTGAAAATTTGTATTTCAGATATATTGTAGTATAACGAAAATGGTTAATAAAAGCTTATATAGATCAAAAATTAATAGATGGGAAATGCGAAAATGTTAGTAAGTTTCTTTTCATGAAACTTTTAAGCAATTAACGAGTAATCAACTTTTACATCACATTATAATTACATTTTACATAAGCTTTAAATTATCTTTTACATCACATTTTAATTAATTTTAAAACTGATTTAAATTTAGCTTCATTGTACAAAGACTAGTTTACCTATTATTGTATGTAAAAATAGAATTTTTACTATTAAATATTTTTCCCATTTTCAATTTCAAAATTCTTGAGTATTATGCTCTTTCGAAAGAAATAACAAGGAAATATATTGTGCACAAATATGTATTCTTAAGGATTTCTCTTTATTATATTTGGGTATAAATGCATTCTTTTTATTATTCCATTCTCTTTCTTAAAGCTTCACCGAGTCAAAGAAAAGATGCATGGATTAAAGGAATTCGATTGAAATAAGAGTAAAATGAGAAATGAGTTTTAAGGAATTCCATAAAATATTTCGTATTTCGAATATTTGCTTGAGTTTTTTTTTAATAAAGGAAAGGGCCAGAATAAATTAATTATAGAATTAAAATACCATTAAAAGAAAAACAATCATCGAAACTTAACGAAAAATTGGAATGTGTGTTGTAGTGTTTAATGATGCAACTACTGGTTTTTAACGAATTTTAAATTGACATTTATTATATTACGCGTACGTAAAGGCTCAATAAATCTCTGAAATTCTTACGTGCTCTGTTGGGCGTGGTTGTTTACAAAATGCTTGACCAAATCAAACTTTTATATGTCTAAACATCTTTTCAAATCTATCCAAATTTTTTTTCTTCTCCAATACCCATCAGGGAGCCGTGATGGCTCAGGGGATAGAGCTCTCGCCTTCCACATAGGCGAACCGGATTCGAATCCCAGTTATGGCTTGCTGATGCGAATCCGCATCCGGCTTGTACCAACCACAGTGCTGACGTGAAATATCCTCAATGGTAGACGAATCATGGGTTAGAATCCCCTTGCAGTCAGGCTGACCGTGGGTGGTTCTCCCGGTCTTCCTCTCCATGTAACGCAAATGCGGGTTATTTCCATCAAAAACTCCTCCACGAAGGCAAATTTCTCTCAAAATTTGATCCTGGAGTGCCCTTGTCTTCTGGATTGGGTTCAAAATTACAAGGCTATGGAGTTGGACATTAGAAGTCGTAAACCCCAAAAAATAGGTTCAACGACGGTTATAAAATACTCATATAATATAAAATACTCAATATAAAATACTCATCCGGATAATGACTTTTGTCATTCTGGTATCAGAAGACGACTCTTTCGGGGACATCATACTAGGGGGGTCAACGTTTCTCTCACAGTACATAGAAGGCATGGAAAGAACATCCAGGCCTTATCCGGATTTCGAACCCTGGGCCTTTTCTACTTGAGGTCTGTTCCCTGACCACCATACAGATCGGTCGGGCTGTATCAAAACATATGAGTGCGCTTTTTTACTTTGCCGGAAAAATAACAATAACAACATTATGTTTTCAATACATCAACATTTTTGTTTTAGGTATGAATCAGAAGTATTAAGTATTATTAACCAAGAAATATTATAGTGTTGGCTTGCTTTGCATGAATAAGCATTGATTCAATAAATACAGAGCGTTATTAGTAACATAGAATTTTTTATCAGAAGTATTAAATAAAGTCTATAAAACCCTTCAACATGCCTGCGTTTTTTGTGCAAAACAAACTCGGTTCAAATGTGGTTGATGTATCAAAATGTAAAGGTTACAGGGATTAAGGCAAATAGTGTAAATAAAAGTAACAATACTTTGTGAATAAAGAAATAATTTAACTTTGATCCTTTAACTCTCATTTAACTATATGATTAAAATTAGTAACATTTAAGTTTTATTAAATAAAATTGATATCCATTTTTTTCTACTTCTTTAGAATTCGTAAATTGAAAAAAAAGTAGAAAAAAGTAAAATTAAGATGCAAATAATTATTAAATTTAATTTGCGTGACCCAATTATTTGTTGATTGCAAACTTGAGTTCACGTCTCTGTTTGGATCTAAGGGTTGTGAGCTCAATTAAAAAACAAATGGCTTTTCTAAGCATCAAAGTACCTCCTAAATCAGAGGGTCATTTTGTTGGATGGTTATTTACCATGGCTTGAGTTTCACATTGTACACTGTAATAAATTCCGGATCAATTTAGGGTAAGAAGTACCCACACTTTGGATGCATCATCCATAAAATTCAGTTTACTATAAAAATCATTTTCACCCTAATTTTTACAGTAATATTTTTTTAATTACCGTGATTTAGTGATTTTATAGTAAATATTACCGCATAAAAATTTACAGTATATCAAACTCTTTGTTTCGTAAAACATTTTTTTAAAATTTGATTAATTATTTTTTACAGTGTAAAGGCAGGTAACCTGATGGGATTTTACTTTCTCCGATCGTTTCTAAGTAGTTTAGAATACACTGTCATAAAATGTTTTCAATGGTTTTAAAGTCGTTTAAGTTCATGCATGGTTAGATGGTAGGGAGAGCGTGGTACGGAGACCAGGTGATTACTATTGCCATTTTATTTCTGAGATTTAAATTGTCCTAGCGTAGTTAACTACCATGCAGTATTTGAATTTGAATCACTATATACTCTCAATATTTAGAAAGTCTTGCAAGTTTTACAGGAAATATGGAAAACAAATATCTTTACCTGTATAATGGTTAAGGCCAATGCAAATTGAAATTGATTACTGCATAGCATTTGATTCTCAAATGAAAGTCGGTTTGGAATTCTGAGATATAAATGATTAGTCTGAATTCTAAGATTCCAGATTAACAATTCTCAAAATCCGAAGAGAGACTTACTTTTTTAAGCAATTTACTAGGATGTCAAAGTAGTACATTCTGGCATATTTTAAATAGTTATTTGCTTTTTATGAGCCCACTTATAATTGTGTAGTTCGATCTAAAAAATCTGAAAAAAAAAATATTTGTAATTCTTGAAGTGAAATTAGGGATTAGAGAATCATTAAATGGTTTAATTGAAGAAACATTTTAAAATGTTTTGTTCGAAATATACTAGATACAGTTTGTGAAAAGTAAAAACATTTAACAACTAAACAAAATAAGGCGTTTTAAAGACTTGTGTTAATTTAATTACCTTTATCTTGAAATATAAATACAGTGGTCACCAGCATTTGAAAATTAAATTAAAAGAAGGAAAATGCAGTTTTTTCATGACTTAATTAAATGTCGACAATGAAGGATTTTCAAATAAATATATCGAACATTATATATATATATATATATATATATATATATATATATATATATATATATATATATATATATATATATATATACATATATATATATATATACATATACATATATATATATATATATAAATATATATATATATATATATATATATATATTTATATATATATATATATATATATGTATATATATATATATATATATATATATATATATATATATATATATATGTATATATATATATATACAGAAAATAAAATTTATTTAATCATTTTATTTTCTTTTTTTTGCTTGATATATTTGTTTATTTTTTACTTAATGTGCTCTAATTTCGTTTTAATTTTTTTGAGTGCTCCTCACACTATTGTATTGATATATTTTGCTTTGGCTATATTGATACAATATTAGAAAGCACTCCTTATTGCCGATATAATCGTGTGAGCTGATGAAGAGATTATATCCTTTCTTTATTTTGTTTTCCGGAGTTTTTATATATTTTTTTTCCTCCATTTTTTCTAAAATTTTTTTGGCTTATATATATATATATATATATATATATATATATATATATATATATATATATATATATATATATATATATATATATATATATATATATATATATATATATATATATATATATAATATATATATAATATATATATAATATATATATATATATATATATATATATATATATATATATATATATATATATATATATATATATATATATATATATATATATATATATATATATAATATATATATAATATATATATAATATATATATATATATATATATATGCAACGGATACAAAGTATTTGATGAAAGAAATATTTATCACATTTCATTACATCTATTAATGTGTGTGTCGTGTCAACAACTTTTATAAATAACCCAGAAAAACATAACGTTTTGACATATCAGATGAAACAAAGAAAAGAAATTTTAGACAATAGTTTGAAATTCATGTAACAGATTTATACGTATACAACAGATACAAAATAAACTGATACACAAAATATCGGAGATATCCAACTAATTCTACTTAAGTTAACAATTAAACTGAAAAAAGACATTTTTACAAATTAGATGAAAAGAAAAGAAATTTAAGATAATGGTTCGTGCAAACAACATTTCCGAAACGAAATAACGTTATTAGCTCAAATAAAAATACTGCGCTTTTATAGACAGATTGAAAGATAACCCCTCAAGCATTACCTTTTCATAAATGTATTATCAAGGAAAAAAACTATGTTTTTTTCCTTAAAAGGAAATCCTTATTGGCGGGTTTTTGAAAAATTAAGTTAACAGACCGAATCTCTTCAGAAAGGCTACTTAAGTAATTGCATCTTATTTTTGGATAACCAGCAAGATATTTAGAAAAAAAATACGATAAGGAAATCAAACCTTTTGTTCATGTTACACTTCTAGTTGCGATTCATTAATTAAGTCACTTTTCCCTATGTGACGACAATCAAAAAAAGATATTTTAAATGTTAAAGCAGTTTTTGAAGAACAGTTGCTTTATTTAATGTTTCAGATAAAAATAAAATTAAAAAAAACTTAACTTAAAAAAGAAGTGAAATTTCATTTGCTAAAAGCTTTTAAAATGTTAACTAAATTCAATAGGTAAAAAGTATCTGAGCTAAAAAAATTCTGAAATTTCTTACATTTTTACCTTTCTGAATTTTTAAAACTTATTTTTTTTACCATAAAATTCACTGAACATAGAACTGAATTTTTAAAACTTAAGGCATAATTTATAGATTAAAAAGTAAATATTTTCAACCAAATGATTTCATTAAAATTTATTTGCTACAAAGAAAAAAATAACATTGAGTTAACAAGATATACTTAAGAACAACAATATATACATAAGAACATAAATTTAAAACTTAATAAGAAGAATTAAAATTTCTTTATTGAATTTTAAGTTTATTTACTAAGTCATGTTAGTGAATATTAATTTTGCCTTTATTGATATGATAAATTTGGCAAAAAATCACATTTTTACGTAGTTTATATTATAATATTTTATATTATCTATATAAAATTTCATCTCATTTGCTTTACATATTATTGTATTTATTAAAAAGGAAATTGTTATAGTTTAAAATAATTCTTGCATATTAAGTAGCTACCCGTCTTGTCTTTGACGAGCTTCTTCTTTGAGCTTCTTGTGCAAATATTATATATATATATATATATATATATAAAACACAAATTAATAAGAAAAACATGAATAAAATAAAAACTAAAATGCAGAGAAACAGGAATGGGAAAAGCAATAGTCGTTCTCAAGACACATCTATTGCTATAAATGCGATATTTCTGAATAAAGAATAATTATCCTAAGATAAAAATTATTCTTTATATGTGTCGAATATATATATATATATATATATATATATATATATATATATATATATATCTTATCTTATTATTTCGTTAAAATGGCCCCTTTGGCTGTTTTAGATATTTCAATAATGATTTATTTTACTAATCAACAAAAAGGCATGAAAAACGAGCTTTTGAAACTAAAGTGCATCTTTAAAAATAACATAAGAACTGGCAAAAAAAGATCAAAATGACCCCAACGGCCCTTCTAGTGTTCATTAGCTCTAAGCAATACATTGAGTAAATTGTTTTAATTACTGAGCTTTTCTGTGTTTCCATTGAGCCAAACACGTGGTAATTTTTACCATATTCTGGCAGATTTGACCAAATTTCTTTTTGTTAGTGTAATAATCCAAAATAATTTACATGTTAGAGTGATTTTCTACTTTTTATCTGGGAAAAACATTATCAATGATTATCATGTTTATTAGTATTATTAAATTATTATTATGTTCCATGTATATTTCAGTAATATTATTTTTTAATTTTTTTACATACAATGTGTTTTAACTGTTATTCTTAAAATATTATCAATAATTAAAATTATTATATTAATGTAAGGATTACATATCGACTATATAGCGGACATACATTTTGAATTTTTTATAATTTTATAAAGCCTTTTATAATTTAAATTTTTTAATCTGATTTTGAAGTAAAGTTTTTAAAAAGTTACAAAGCATGATGCGTAAAAAAGTTATGAAGGAATCACTCAAAGTTTCTGCGTTTGAAGTTATAGTTTACAATAGCAAAACTTTTATAATAAATGATCTAGTCAATGTTAACTTCTTTGAAAAAAATAAAATTTCGAGAAAAATCCGTGTAAAAATATGATTTAGAAGATAAATTTACGACTCAATAAATGAAATCGATTAAGATTTAATCTTAATATATATATATATATATATATATATATATATATATATATATATATATATATATATATATATATATATATATATATATATATATATATATATATATATATATATATATATATATATATATTGGATTTGCACATGGAAAAATTCTATAATTTTTCCATAGCAAATAATTTTACCCACGGCTAAAATTATTTACTAAAAAAATTTCTTTTTTTATTTAATTGGAAGTATTAAAACGAAAAGTGACTAAGATGAATATAAAAATGCACTCTATTTTAAATAAATTTATTTAAACTTATAAGAAAATATTTGTATAAAAATGTTAGTGAATCATAAAAATAAAAAAAAATGTCGACTATTTTCGGTAATTTTATTGTATTCATAATTAAAGTGAGTAGATTATATGAATTAAAAAAATATATGAGAAGTTAGTGGTTAAGAAGTTTATTTCATGTGTGATACTTTTAGCAAAAAATATGTATTTATTAATGAGAAAATAAAGCTTGAAGTGAAATCTATTGTATATTTGGTGTAAATAAAATTTATTAACATTTCTTAATTTAGTGTTCATTATTTTGTTTCTTGTACTGTAAAATATTCCGGTTCAAATTACGGTAAGAGCACCGGTACGTCGACTGCCGGTACTTTTCACCGTGATATTTTATGGCAAAAAATACTGATATGCTGTAATTTTTACAGTATTATTTATTGTAAAATCATTAAATTACTGTAATAAGCTGAATATTTTTGTAAAAATTGTGGCATAAAACTTAAGCTTAAAAATGAATTTTATGGTAAAATAGATTTTACTGACAATGCACTCAGGGTACCTGTATTTTTTTGTACCGTAATTTAAGCAGTTTTTTTACAGAATAGTTTTCTTACTAGTGTAAAACAGTAATGTATGAAATTTATTAATACTTTTTATATAAAATTGATAGTGCCTTGTTTTATGTGAAAATTTTTTTAATCGAGCAGTTATAAATGTTACCATTTAAAATATGAATCTGAATCATTTCCCAGCTATGCTCAGTTTAAGAATTGTAAATATTCTTGTTTCAAGATACAATGTTTACATGAAAATTGCGTCTTTAGTTAGAGTCAAAAACTGTGTCAATTATTAAATAAGGCAGGCAGGATTGAGGAGTTAACCATAGGGCTCCCACACTCGATTGATTTTCATCACTGCCCACATTGAAGGAAGACGGCCTGGTTCCATTCAGTTGCAGTCCAATCCCGTCGAAAATGACAAAATTCTAAATGCATGCAACGGTTGGTAAGCGTTAGTCCTGAGTACGTTGTACAGCAGCATACCGCTTTTACAGATGGAGAGAGATGGTGTCGGGCGCCATTGCAAACGGCACACGACCTTCCCTATTACAGGCCAGCGATACGTTCGTGACATTCTTCAGCCACGAATGTTGATATTCATGGCAGGGGTCCCAGGAGCCATTTTTCTAGAATGCATGGCTATGCATAGCAACGGAGTCACAGGAATGCCTCCGTCAAATCACTACTCTTCCCTGGCCTGCTGGATCTCCAGATTTGTCACCTAATAAAAATATCTGGAACCATTTGAGATAACAAGTCGAACAGCCTTCGTTTTTAGCGTTGTTTGTAGAGCAACTGTGGAACGAGATGGCATGTATACCTCAATAAACTACCGTATCACATCTAGCACTCACGCTAAGTTTAGAGGCCCAAGAGGGTACAAAAACATAGAATCATTTGTATTTCTTTTCGCAGTAAATCATCATTTGGCTTTGAACTTGCGTTGGTAAAAATTCGTTTCGTTCTGACTGCTCTTTTTAGACGCGCTAATTTGTAGGGTAATGATTGTATTTGAGTGAGGATGAAACAAAAACCTCATCGAAATCGGACGAATCACTAGTAAGAAAGACGGTATTAAAAATATCAAAACCAGTTTGATTGCTTGATAAAATTAGAAAGCGTTTTTAGTTACAGCCTTTCCGTGCCTTATTGATCGTCTTATCAACCAGAATGTTGATAGGAGGAAAATAATATTTCATTCAACGGTAAGTAACCAAACTGAGGAACTGCTAGCTTCTCGTTTTTCTTTGATGGCAGTCAGCTCACATGACATTTCCTGTTTTGTGTTTGGGTTTTTCAGTTTTTTTCTTTTTCAGTAATAATTTGCAAGATTTTTATAGCTTTTTTGTATTAATTCTGAGATCTCTAATGACTGTTCCTTTTTACTTCCCTCTTTGACAAGGATTCTAGACTTAAGGGGACAGTCAACACTCTTTTTGAAATACTATGCAGTTAAATGTGAAGAACTATTGATATAAATTAAGTATACTTAAATTTTTCTTTCTATATAACCTTTCATTAGTTAAAATATAAATTTTAACTACTCCCTCCTTATTTTAAAGTTACTTTGTTTGAAGTTTATTAAAAAAATGCTAAAATTATGGATCATTTATCAAATATTTATAATTTTTATGACATAATTTGTCTGCAGGGAAACAGACTTTAAGAACCTTATAATAATTTTGAAAAAAGAAAAATTATGTACTAAAAACCGTAAATAAAAGGAGAAATTTTATAAGATTATGGTTTAGTGTTACAGTCAATTTAATTTTCGATATAAATATTTTTAAAAATTTAATACCCTTTGTTTTTGGTACAGTTTATAGCAAAATCATAACCAAATAGAAAGAAAAAATACTATGCAACACAAATATTATTTTTCTAAAAAAAAAAAAATGCTTGCAAACATTTAAGCGTTTTTACTACAGTTTTATAATTAAATATACCGAAAATTTGCTTTAAGCTTCAAAAATAAGAATATTATCTAGAACATAGAAAGTAATTAAACGCAAGCTTCTAGGGTATTAAATGCCGTCTATTATCTATGTAATGATAAAGTAAGGCATAATAATGATTAAAAAAATACGTTTAAAGAAGTTTTAAAGTGTTCTTATTCAAAATAAAAAATGGTTCATGATTCTTAGGTTATTAGAAAAGATATTATGAGCAGAAAATGGCATTATATTGTTTTTGTCATATTCATTCCATTTTTGGAGTATTGTAATAAAAAAAATTGAGAAAAAATTCAAAATATTGAAATTTTATACATATGTAGAAGAGAAAACAATTGAGACAAAATGCATTATTCACCTTTAATGTGTAACAAAGTTTAAAAAGGTGAAAAAATTTGTAATAGATTAAATAATTTTTCAATGTAAATAATTTAATATCAAAGCTTGTTTAAAACTAACTTACAGATTTTGAATCTTGAAACCTTATAGAAATTTAAGAAAACTTGTTAAACAAAATATTTTTAAAGCTAGAATTGCTTTTTTATTTTGTTTACAAAAAGGATTATTTCTTTCGAGTTTTAATTTCTCAGTAAAATTTTTAGCTAAGGATATCCAACTAATTTCGAATTTTTTTTTTAAATATTAACATAAATTTAAAAAAAAATTAGTTTGTTTGTTTGATTATGTGTAAAAACTTACAAAACTAGCAAAAAAACTATCATTATTAAGTTTTTTTTTACATACGGCCATATTTAGGTAAAAATAACACATTGTTTTTGCATCTATACTGAACACTAAAGAACAATTTCTATCTCTTAAAACAAAATGAACTTTGAGGATTTTATTTAGAAGGTTGTCAACCATGTTTTTAATCAATTATATTAAAATCAAGTGCATATACTTGCATAATCATGCATTAGGGGGTCAATAATGTAGTTAAGAAAGCAAATTTTTTAAATTTTCCGCACTTGTCTTTTACTTTATTCTTTTAGTCTGTAATTCAAAACATGTGTGTAATAATCTGAAAGATTCATGAAAAATTGTAGATAATTATTTTAAAATCAAGATGGGAAATCGTGTTTAAGGTGGCGTCAAATGTGTCTGATTTTGAGATAAACTTATTTAAAGACTAAAAATCATTTGTCTATCGCCGTTCACAAAAACTACTATATCTCTGTAAACAATTAGAGTACGGACAAAAGTATAGTATTTTTAGAAATCAAAAAGTACTAAAATTCAAAATTTATAATAAACTTATTTTCGAAAATTTTACCCAAAATAATGTATTAACACTAGTCAGGTACCTTAATTTAATAATTTTATAGTGAATAGTATTATACTGATTCACGCAAAAACACTAGTGCTATTGTCTAAAATATACCTGTTTTTTAAATACATTTATGGCATATCAAATTTGTACAAAAGTGTTACTTATCTCATAAACGTACATATTTTTGAGCCAGTTACGCACTCGTATAAGGTTGAACTGGTCTAACACTGGTTGAAGAGCTCTGAAGTTTAGAGAGTTCAATCCTGACAGCTGACAATGCAATCGGATGCAATGCAATGTTACATCTGTCGTGGATAAAAGTCCTCTCGTTGGTTGTGGTGGGGAAGTTTAGGGAGGGGTACCAGCTCAAGCGTTGTTCGCGTCGTTTAACCAGAGTCAACATGACGTGGCATTCCGACATGACATTCCGTTAAAAATTTGAGCCCTGAAAAGTGGGGCTAGGTGCTTGGACATACTGGGGTGGTGTGTGTAATTTTGAACTTAATTCAAAATGTGAATGAATGAAACAATTTGAATCTTGAACGCTTGCAGGTTTAAATGAAAAATAATTATTTTTTTTAAAGATTCTGCTAATTTTTAAGTAACTGTTACATTTTTACTCAATTTTTTGAACTGCTTAACAGAGCTGTGATGACTCAGGAGATGGAGAATTCACCTACCAATGAGGTGAACCGGGATTGAATGCCAGTAATGGCTGGTCGATACGAATTCCGCATCCAGCTTGCACTGAGCACTGTGCTGACGTAAAGTATAATTGGTGGTATAAGGATCGTGGGTTAGAGTCCTCTTGCCGTCAAGCTAACCGTGGGAAGTTTTCGTGGATTTCTTCTCCATGTAATGCTAGTGTGGGTCAGAAAAATCAAAAAGTCTTACACGAAGGCAAATTTCCCCTATTACTTAGTCCAGGATTTCCCTTGTCTTGTGGATTGGGTTCAAAATTACAAGGCTACGGTAGTCGTAAACCAAAAATTGGGCCGGCAGTTCTGCGACGGTTATACAGTTATAAAAAATAAAATACTTAACAGTATACAGTATTGTATACAGTTGAAGTAGTTTTGTTAAGCGTTGGAAAATTTTCTCTCAATAAATTGGAGCCAATTAAAAAGAAAAATGTTTAAAAATTCAGGGATACTACACTTAATAAATCAAACCCTACAAAAGTATTGAACTATAATCCTATATGGGAGAAATTTACTTTAGTATTACATATTCGGACACCCACTTAAAAGCCTCATGATGTGGGAGTGTTTCTCATGGTTTGGCCGAGTCCCTTAGTTCCTGTTTTTTAAAAGAAAATTCTAAAGTGTATAATGTGAACAATCTGGGCATGCTGTTCTCCAGACATTTCCTATTACAAAATCCATATAAAGTTTTGTTATATACATATTTTAAATTTCTTGTCATGTATAAGACATGTTAACTCGATTCTATGTTGGGGTACCTTTTTATAGACGAAGGTTGGAATTGTCGATAACTACTATCCTCACATTGGTGACCTTCGGAGGTGATGTGGATATGCCTACTTTGACAGAAATTCACATTTCGATATGAGCACGTCTTTCTTGACAGTAACGCCCACTTCGATCTGAACACGCCTACTTCGATGGATGGTACACATTAAACAGTTCACTTGCTTCGACATTATCTACCTCCTCCAGTCAAATCAATCTCGATCACAAACAACGTCGACCTGTATACTCTCGACTGCTAATGGTAACACAGGAGCGACCACGACCGTGAAATTAGTACAGCACTCACTATCAGCACCCAAAAGTACGGTGATCCACAGCTCTCCCAGTTTCTCACAAAACAGCAATGAATCAACTAGTGGTATCCGTTAATCGAAATCTATCACAGATAAATTCTGGTCGGGTAGTACTGTAGTGTGTCTACCACTACAAAAATACAATTCCTATTCACTTGTATAATATATGCTAACTCGATTCTCTGTTGGGGTACCTTTTCACAGACGAAGTTTGATGTTGTCGATAACTACAATATATATATATATTTATATATATATATACATTGGAGTAAAAAAATATAAGATTCTGGATCTTTTTCTTTAGATAATGCCCTTAATAAACATATCTTAGAGCCTTTATCAAAAATAAAATTAAAAATCGATTACAAAACTGATATTTAAGGCATTGAAAAAAGAAAAGCATTGTCGAAATTTTCCGAAATTGTAGTGAAATAAGTTGGATGGAAAACATCAAATCTATTCAGATTTCCAAATAAAATTGGAGACCTTTCTGATAATAGATTTTCAACTCTTCTCTGTTTCACCCAGAAATCAAACGAATTTTGATATTTTCAGCCTCGTCTTTTTTATTTGTTACATATCAATTGTCTTTTTCCACAACTTAAATATTAATTAGCAACCCTTAATGTATGCACTTTTTTGACTTCATTTTTGACAGTGATTATAAAACAATTTGTTGAGGACGATCTTAAATCCATATGTTAAGATCTATATCTTAAATCTATATCATAAAAGCCACCTTCTATATTTTTAAGTTGGTTATTAACTTATTGCGCTTAGCTCCATATGTATTGTTTTAAATTTGCAATTAATATTTATGTTTTGAGTCTTCTTTTTTTGTGATACCTAAATTATGTTTATAGTTCAAGATACATATCATCTACTTACCGATATGAACATATTCTTTTTATTTCTAAAGCTGTCCATCTAAAAATCATTCATTCACCTAATATGATGTTGCTTTTCGAATAACTGAATCCGAATAAGAATTAAGCTTTGTCATAACCTTACAATAACAGCATTCGAATACAAAGTTTTAATCCTAATCTCATCAAACTTAGCTTGCTGAATAAACTAGCAGAAGCAAAGAGTACTGCCTCTGTTGTAGAAATAGGTATTCTATTTGAATGAAATGAAAAGATTCGATTGAATTAATTTTCTGTTTCAATATCACGATTTGAAAAGGTTCTTATTTTTATTGCTAATTTGGTTTGATTTCAGCGAAATTAAACAAAAGCCCTGGGCTGAAATTTTAAGTTTATAAACGTACAAAAATTTCCTGTTTTATTTAAAATAAGTACTTAATCAATTTTAAAATTAGGCCTTTTGTAAAGAACTTTATGAACATATTGATTTGGTTTAATCATATTTTAGCAATTTAACAATTAAAAATTTAAACATTTTCTTAAGTCCAATTTATTATGAGAAATATATTTGTTATAATAGATAGATTTTGAGCCGATTTCCATGCACTTAAACTCTTCATTCCATTTTAATAGATACTCACTTATTAGTCTCTAATCTACAAGCAATAATTTCGCACTTGCTCAGAGTGTATCTAGTCAAGCAAAAGAAAAAGTTATTGAAACTGGGAGAGGTGCAAAATCTCTCTATTATACATGCTGTTTTATATTTATTCATATTGGTCTAACATTGTGGAAGTAATCGTGCCTGTGAGTAGAAAGGTCTTTGATTTAAGAAAACACAAGTTAACGTTTTCGAAAGTTTATTTCAACCTTAAGATTGCCAATGCTGAACGCGATGTGTCCTTTTTTTTAACATGCCCAAGCACTTTTTTCAAAAAGATAAGCAAAGTAAAAAGTTAAGAAAAGAGCCCTGTTAGCAGTATGATTTCAAATAACAATTTCCCTAGTTATTTAAAATAACTGACTTTCGCTTAATAGTTCAGAATTTAGAAAAATATTATTCAAAGTAGTAATTCCTAAAGAAAAAATTCTGTGTTGAATTAAGAAATGATCAAACAAACATTAAAAAAAAAAACAACGATTAATTTATTCATTAAAAAAGTTAAAACAATTAATTGAAGTAAACAGTAATTAAAAGATACAAAAATAATGATAAGGATGCTCAAATCACATTTAAAATATTTTAAAATATGCTGCATAAAAAATTTCTGTGACATAATTTATGAAAGAAAATATTTATTTAGGGGGAAATCTCTGTATATTTTTTTTATTAAAATATACATTTTTTAATGACACCACTAAGATTATTATTTTTAATCATCTTTTTATTTAATTTTTAAAACAATTTTTTTACTTTAAATATTTGTGTCATTCGTTTTTCTGAAATTAATATTAACTTTTTTGCATTTTTATTTTTTTATTTAAAACATACTTACCGTTTTGAAAAAAACTTTCATTTTTAAACATATATCGTGCAAATTGTTATTGGTTGGATTTAAAAATTACGTCCGAAAATGGTTTCAAACTAAAAGTTTGAAGTCAAATATTTAATTTATAATCATAATTTATAAATACATAATATTATATATAATGAAATCTATTATAATATTAATAAAAATGCAAATATCATAAATAAATAATAAGTTATGTAATGAGCATATTACTTTATCTATAATGGATGATATTTGCATGCATCAATATTTGTCATTTAAAAAAAAATATGTGCTTATAATCATTTCCATAAAATATTTTCATTGAAAATATTTATATATAAAATTTTTTTTAATATTTTTTTTATTTTCATTATAATATTTTTTTAAAATTTCTATGAACAATATATTGAATGAAAAAATATTTTCATTGAAAATATTTTTCAAAAAATATTTTTTTTCAAAATATTAGGTAAGAAAATTATTCGTGACTGCTTTTCACAAGAATTTGCATTTTTCCTGTTTGTAGAACTTTTTTTTTGCGATAAAAATAATATGGAGTCAAATATCTAAAAAAAAATTTGAAGCTATACACGAATTTTTTATAAAAGAACAATACAAACAACAATTAATTATGTTAACTTCCGTTCGATAATATTGAAAATCCTTTGATTGAACAATTTAGTTTGATGAGCGGATACAACGTATGAAAAATGCAAGTAATATTTTATCACTTTCATTGATAAAAATAAGAACGTTATATTTAAGTAATGTATCCATATACCTCTTTTTTAAAATATTAACTAATTTTTGAAATATTTCATAGATTGAAACAACATACTAAGCCATATTATTTTAGAGCAAAATTTCAACTTTTTGTTACAACGCGTAAAAGTAATTCGATAAAAAAAAATGAATGATATGAAAAATTAGTCATTTAATAAAAACTGTTCTGCTATTTTTATAATATTTTATCTTACTATATTAAAAAGAAATAAAAAGCTTGAGGTCATCATATATTAAATAAGTATGTATATGTTAGTTTTATAACTAATTTAGCAATTATACTTATTTTGTATACGCACAAATACAGATTAACGCCAGAAATACTAACATTACTGTATATCTAGAAAGTCGGAAAGAGCCAGCGAGGTATTTCCTAGATTTTTGAAGGTAGACAGATTTAGACATTTAAAGTATAAAAATATGGCAAAAGCTAAAGAATGCGTATTCGATAAGAAACCCAAATATTACATTTACATTTTTAAGGTATCTAATTTTATATATATATATATATATATATATATATATACAGTCAAACCCCGTTAACACGAAATCGTCGGCACCACCGAAATTTTTCGTGTTAACCGAATTTCGTGTTAACCGTTTAGGTAGTGGCGGCATCTAGTCAACAATTATTGAACTACTAAACAATTACTTATATATTACAGTTCTTAAAAGTTACTAATGAAGACATATTGCAAATTTAAGTGAATTTAACATAAAATTAAAAATACTAAAAACAATGAACATTTAAAAATAACTTGAAATTTGGAGAAGAAATAATGAAGTGAATTGAACGCCAAATTACGAATTTATTTATCCGTTACGGAATCAAGGTTGAAAAAAGTCAGTTATTGACTTCTGTTTTAATTTCTTAAGATAACACTTATTAATAAAGTCATTTATATGTTCTAAGTTATCTAATGCATCCATAGCATTTTCTTGTTGCATGAGGAAACGATTAATTACTTTCATTGCACATGTCGCCTCATTTAAAGTAACTGGATTTTCTTGTTCAATATCGGACTCTTCATCAGTTGTATCCATGTCGACATCATCATTTTTCGCCGATAGTTCAGCGATTATGTCTTGATCGGTGGTTATATCCGATGTTAGCAAATCTTCGTCTATAGTGGTGTAGTCTTTGAACAAAGGGGCTGATAGAATCCCGCGTTTTTCCGCTTCTTCGATCAAATTAGTCAACGTTTCTGGTTCTGCTTCACTTATTTCTTGAAGATTCATTTCTTTTCCATCTGTGAACCCACCGCACTTGAAACTGTTTATAATTGTTTCAGAAGAAACATTGTTCCAAGCACATTTTAAGTATCTCATTGCGTCTAATAGATTTACAGAAAATGTAATTTTATTATCAAAGCAATGGATCATCTTGCGTACCATTTCTTTTCTGTATTGCACCTTCAAGCTATGAATGATACCTTGATCGCACGGCTAAAGTTTTGCTGTGGTGTTAGGAGGTAAAAAAACACATTTAATCGCTTTTAGTCCGTGAATATCATTATGAGCACTACAATTGTCAAGCATCAAACAAATATTTCTTTTTTCCCGAAATAGTTTCCTGTCCAAGTCTGTTAACCATTTCTTAAAAAGCATTTTATTCATCCAGGCTTTCTTATTTGAAGCATATACAACGGGTAAAGTTTTTAAGTTCTTAAAACAACGTGGGTTCGCTGATTTACCTACGACAAACAAGGGCAATTTTTCGGTCCCATCCATATTACAAGCGACCAAAACAGTAATTCTCTCTTTAGAGCATTTTCCGCCGGAGCATTTTTCTCCTTTAAGGGGACACTTCACGATGAAAAACCCAAAAATCGACCAAATTATACTTTTTTCAATTTTTGTTTTAAAAAATAATAGTTATATCTAGCTACAATTTAAAAAAAAAAATTTTCAATTTCAGTCATTTTTTGCAAAGTTATAAGCATTTCAAGATTTGTAAACAAGGTGCCACGCCCACTCGAATGGCCGTCAAACATGTAAACAGCATCTTTCCACTCCATTTCTCAAGTCTCGGTTCTGTTTTTCGATTTCTGGTTGATAGGCCTCATAATTATTAAAAAAGCTAAATTTATGATAAATTTAATTGGCAACATATGGAATTACTTTAACTTCTACTTTATGTTTGTTTACACATTGTTTGATATTTCAACGAGTGATAGTTATTTTCGTTTCATCGTCTTTTTGTTCGCTTCTAAAACATAACACAACAGTTCTTTTCAGAACTATTATTTTATTACGTTATTGTTATTTGTTTTATTATTAGTCTTTTTGTTTCCGTTTTTTTTATTAATAATTTTTAAGAATGCATAGCGCATGCTCCCGTTGGAGAAAGCCTAAGAGAAGGCAAACTAAAAAGGACAAAGCAAGAAGTGCAGCAATGAAAGCTACTTCTGCATCTGCCCCAGTGTCTAATTGTGATGTTTCCAATGCTGCTGTTTCTAATATTTCCAACACTGATGTTTCTTATATTGATATTTCCAACGCTGCTGTTTCTTATGCTGATGATTCTAATGTGGATGTAAACCCTGATGTGTCTGTTTCTGAAAATTCTGTTGTACCTGATAAGAGTGTTACTAATATGGATAGTAACAGCATCACCCCTAGTGTTACAAATGATTACATTATCATGAGTAAATCAACCTTTGCACCATTGCTCCGTAATTTGTCTTGTGATAAGTGTGGAGCAGGATTTCTGGATGTTCGTGCTCTAGATACCTTTGGATATGCTGTAAAGTTGGAAGTGTTTTGTACGCTGTGTTTGAAAAGTTTTGGTTCAACTTTTTCGAGTCAGCGCCAACCATGCACCAAAAAATTTGATGTCAACAGACAGATTGTGAACTCTTTCCTTTCTTTTGGCAAGGGCCATTCAGCCATGGAAACATTTTCCATGCACATGGGTACATCGACAATGAATTCTTCCACTTTCTCAACATGTTTCAACCAATTGAGTGAAGAAAATGAAAATTTTAAAAAGAATGTTTGGAAACTGTCCCATGAAACAGTGCGAAAGGCACATATGAGTTTAGAAAATGATTCAAGTAGAACAGTTCCAGATATTACAGTCTCTTTTGATGGCACGTGGCAGAAGCGTGGACACACCTCTCATTATGGAATTGGTATTGTAATTGACTCTTTGACGAATTTAGTATTAGACTATGAGATTTTGTCGAAATATTGCCCAGAATGCATCAATGCAGCACGAGACTTGAACGAAACGAGTCCAGAATTTTTTATTTGGCATGAGGGCCATAAATCGATGTGCCAAAAAAATTTCGACGGACCATCTGGAAACATGGAGGTTGCCGCTGCAGTGGCCATGTGGAAGCGATCAACTGAATTCTGTGGAATGCGTTACTCGACAATTTTAAGTGACGGTGATTCTAAAACATTTACTACCCTAAATCAACTGAAAATATATGGCGATGACTATGTAATTCAAAAAGAAGAGTGCCTCAACCATGTTTCCAAAAGATTAGGAACTGGTTTGAGGAACAAAGTGAAGGAGTGGAGGGTCAAAGGGGTGACTCTCGGTGGACGAAAGAAAGGTAGCTTAACTGAGCAAACTATCATGAAGCTACAAAACTATTATCGCAAAGCGATAAAGGATAACATTCCGAATGTTGATTCGATGAAGTCTGCTGTATTTGCTTCGCTTTATCACTGTATGTCCAGTGATAAAAAGCCGCAGCATACTAGATGCCCCAAGGGCGAAAGTTCATGGTGTTTCTACCAAAGGGCTCTAGCTCGAGGTGAAAAGCCTCAAAGCCATGAGCTGATGAAAACGAAATTATCTGAAGTTGTTGTAGAAAAAATCCTCCCGGTATATCAACGACTTGCTTCAAATGAGCTTATGCAGCGCTGTATATCGGGAAAAACACAAAACGCCAATGAGAGCCTCCATTCCGTGATATGGAATAAGTGCCCCAAAGATGTCTTCATTTCTAAAAAAAGACTTGATTATGCCGTATCATTAGCAGTTAGTGAATACAACTTTGGGTGTGAAAGGACTTTAGCTCTACGTAAAGGCGATGTAAATTCTGCGTCTTTGACCAATGCAAAGATCCGCGATGGTAGGCGCAGCTATCATATGAAGAGAAAATCTTCAGATAGTTATAAAAAGTTATGTAACAACAAAAAATATAAACAAAAACAAATAAAAAATGTAAACAGTACATATGCAGCTGGAGCATTTTAAATCTTATATACAAAAAGATTAAAAAAAGGTGTATGAACTTTTGTCAACATTACATCTTGTGATAAACATTTTTTTTATCTAAAAAGCATTAAATTCAATCTAATTTTTATTTATATTGTTTAAAACAGTTCATATTTTCTTATGCTTATTTTTTATTTCACATATATTATGAAATAAATTTTTCTATGTGTGTTTTTATTGTTAAACTGTTTTTCTCAATGTTGTTTTTTACGATAATATTCAAACTTCCAAATGTTCCTTGCGCATGAGTTTTGAATAAATCTTTTTTTTTTCTTTATATAAATGATTAGTATAATGTTCTGTAACCAATGTGATATAAATAAAAGCTGAATATAGACTGAATATTTTTTAAATTACTTTAAATTGTTATTTAAATTTAAATTTTTAAAAATTATATAAAGGTTATGATATTTTGATTTTTTATTTGTTTAAAATTAAGTGCTAAGTTGTTCAAACATATCCAATTTTATTTATACTTATTCAAACTGTAATATAAATGAGTTTCAAACTACTATGATAAAAACTCATGCGCAAGGAACATTTTGAAATATTGTAACATTTTGTAATTTAACTTGCGGATTAATTATTAATAACATTATAACTTTTCAACAAATTAATATTTTTGCTTCAAATTTTGGGAATATCTTTCTAAATGCTTTATTCACAATCTATGAAAATTTCATTAAAATTGGTTGATATTTAAAAAAAATCATTTTTAACCTGAAGTGTCCCCTTAATGCTCAATGTACGGGAGGGCAATGCTTTGAAAAAGAGTCCCGTTTCATCAGCATTGAAAATGTCACGTGGCGCGTAATTTTTCCTAAGAGCAGGCCACTTTTCAGACAAAAAAGATTCCACAGTCGCCTTATCTACAGTTGCTTCTTCGCCACAGATTTTATGACACACAATTCCATGACGCTTTTTGAATCGTGTTAACCAACCGTTTGAAGATGCGAAATTTGTCACGCCGAGAGCATCCGCAAAAACTTTTGCTTTTTCTTGCAATACATGACCCGTTAAAGGCAGATTCTGACTCCTTGCTTCACGCACCCATCGCAAAAGCGCTACTTCGATCTCCTCATTTCCCCCTGTTCTCATTCGCTTTCTAGCTGGCTCAAATTGATTGATAGCATATGCGACTTCAATTTTTTCACGATTTTTTATAATCGTAGATAGCGTGCTGTTGGGAATTCCATATTTCGTCGCGATCTCTGTTTTCTTTAATATTCCATCACAAAGGCCGGGATAGCCTGGTCGGTAGGGCGCTGGCCCCATATCCTAGAGGTCGTGGGTTCGATCCTCGCCGGCCGAAGACTCCCCGTGTAGTAAATGGTGACTGATGCACGTTAAATCTGTCGAGTCTCAAAGTCCTCCATGTTCCCATAACAAATCAATACCTCTGGGGGTACTGATCCAGGAGTTTCCTTGTCTTCTGGATTGGTTCAAAATTACAAGGCTACGGAGTTGAACATTAGTAGTCGTAAACCCATGAAATTGGGTCGGCTGTTCAACGACGGTTATAAAATAAAATATTCCATCACAAACTTCATTCAAAATTTTTTGTTTAGTCTCTAAGGACAAGGATTGCTGTTTTCGACTCATTTTTACGAAATTTCAAGGGCAACTGACAGTCGGACTCTACCACGATCATGTGTGCTTATGCACTACTTTCCACCCCCTTCCACGCACGTGCAAAGAACATTCCGAAACAGAATAGCAGCAACCAATCAAAAGAGATAATTATGGAAGGATGGGACCTCGATTCGAGGGTAGGAGTAGAAATTTCAAAACACTAATTCCAAACTCTTGTAAAAGAAGAAATTTTGACTTGGAGTGAAAAAAATTCTTTTCGTCTTAAGCGGTATTTTGCGATTTGGGTTTCGCGTTAAAAGAATTAATTAACACTATTCTTCAGACTCGATCGACGGGACCTAACAATTATTTCGCGTTAAGCGAAATTTCGTGATAAGCGATTTCGCGTTAACGGGGTTTGACTGTATATATATATATATATATATATATATATATATATATATATATATATATATATATATATATATATATATATATATATATATATATATATATATATATATATATATATATATATATATATCCCGGGCAAGGCATGGATGTTTCTTTCTCTTTATCTGTGTTCAATGTCCTTTCTCCTTTGTGTGTGAATGTGACCTGCCCTATAAACGGGTTGTGGTAGTGTGACGTGGGCGACGCCACAGGTGCCCACTCGGTTTCGAAAAGAGAGTTAGCAGTTCAGTTCGGGCACTTTCTGTGGCCAATGGACAATATATATATATATATAAATAGCATAATAAATAAGTACATAAAACGAAGAGAATTAAGAAAAACAATAAGTTTTATTTAATGCGCATAAGCTGCAACTAAACAGAACTCATAAAATAAATTCAAAATATAGAGAAAACAATGAAAAAGAGGAAAAAGAAAAATAATAAAAATAACAAAAATTTGGGGAAAAAAAATCCAAAAAATAAAAGAAATAATCTTTTTATCAGCTCACATGGTTATATTCGCATATATATATATATATATATATATATATATATATATATATATATATATATATATATATATATATATATATATATATATATATATCATTCTCTATATATAATATTTAAAGAAAATAAAACTGAAATAATCTTGTAATCTTGTTTAAATATCAAAACGAAAAATTTATGTCACTTATCTGATCAAAGTTGTCAGAACACTCAATGCATTGCACATCTTTTAAGGCACATTAGACGCAAACCACTATTTGGCAATCAGGATAAATTCCATATATGATTTTTCTTTTCAAGATGTTTTTATTTAACATTTGGTTCTCTTTTTGATAGTGTTCTCATTACTGTTTGTAATCTATTACACTGGCTTCCTTAAATTAGCTACATTTCATGAAGACACATGGAGCACGGAGCTCTTCATATGACTGCAATATATTATCTCGGAGAATAAACTCTTTCTTTCTGATCACTTTTTTTTACATAAAGTCCACGTATTTATAGCATGTATGCCTAAAATATTAAGAAAATACGTGTATAAGTCAACGACGAGTTTTTGTTTTAATGCTATTGAGAAGTATCATGTCTAATCCACGATATTATTCACATCCTATTTTATTGTTTGATTATAATAGTTCCTGGCTTCTTCACTTCATTACGATCAATTCAACGAAATTATGGTGTAAACTAACCGATAATAAATTTTCATTTTCATTTCCTTCATAGACAGTTAATATTACAGCTTTATCTTTTCTGTACAAAACAGAGGAATAACGATTTTCTTTTCCTTCTTTTGCTAATATTTTGACTTTTTTACGATCTTTTTAGTGCTCTAACTTGACTTTTGGGCCAAGACTTCAAGTTTTCACATAGTTTTACAGTAGTAAAATAGTTACCGGTTGTCATATTTCACTATTTTCATAAGTACGACTGAGGTCAACTTCATAATACTACAACAACTCGGTATAAAACTACAATAAAACAGCTGTGGTCAGTTGACTGCTCGCTATCCACACCAGTATAAGGAAATCCCTCAATATGTTTTGATATTTGGCTCAAAGGATAGAGCACACGCCTCCCAATGAGGAGCCTCGGGTTCGAATCCCAGTGATGGCTGGCCCATGTGAACCCAGCTCACACTGACTTAAAATATTCTCAGCATTAGCCCTTGCCATCTGGCTTACCGTGGGAGGTTTTCACAGTTTCCCTCTCCATGTCACGAAAATGCGGGTTAGTTCCATCAAAATTCGATTCCAATATAGTATTGCGATAGATTTCGTAATATTATCGAAAATCACTTTATTGTCCACTCTGGTCCCTCCCATCTTTTTAGGCATAAGATTCAATATTTACGATTCTATGAGGCTAATACACCGGTGATTAAATAAAAACTTAAATGGGATCATATTAAGAAAATTCATGAAAATTCCTTCTTTTCAGATAATTATTATTGAAATTATTGAACAGTAAGGATAGAGCCAAAAAGTCCCCATTGGTCTTTCTATAGTTAATTTGAACAGCAATTGATTTATTTAGTTTACGCACAAACAAAAAAAGTTTTTTTCTAAATTTTTAATAAATCTCAATCTTAAATACCTAAGTTTTTTGTATGACTTATAGATTTAAAAAAAATTATTTTTGGGTTCTAAACAGAGGAAGTGAGTATGTATTTGTTCTTTTGCTATTATGGTAATATTTCAAAAACAAGTTTAGAAAATTGATTTTAAAAATCAATGCCTTTAAACCTTATTATTTTAGGGTTCATAACAGAGGAAGTGAATCCGTTCATTTTCTCCTACTATTTTGGTAACATTTTAGGGAAAATTTGAGAAAATTGATTTTGAATATCCATGCCTGGAAATAGAATTTTAAATGAGTACTTGACAATGAGAAAGTTATATGGGCATGATGTAAAAAATATTTTATAGTAATATATTGACGCAATTGGCAAGAAATTGCATAAATTTGTTATTTTAATTATTATTTAGACATTTTGACGCCGAAATGCTATGGGATTGGACTCACGTTCGTGAGAATGGAATTTCGAATAAAGGCAACCGAAGACTTACCGTGTATCCCGTGTAGTAAATGGTAAATCCTGCATTTTAAATCTTTTGGACCGCAAAGTCCTCCATGTTCCCATAACAAAGCATACTTTTGGGGGTACTGAATTGGATATTGATCGGTCTCTGGTTCAGGTCAAAATTACGATCGGGGATGAATGAATGGATGTATCAGTGGGTTTCTCTTATAAACGGGTGTGATATATGTGTGGCAGAAGACGAATTCTTGGCCATAGTTGGCGCCACTGGAGAAAAGAACAATCGCTCCCATTTCCTTAATGGCCTATGACAACAGCAACATTACTAAACGTAAATTGTATGTGTTTTTTATTTAGGGTTTAATTAGAAATTAGTGGTGCCCAGAGAAATAAAGATTAAACTAATTATGTCCATACTCATTTATGAAGATTTTGATGTACTAATTAAAGAGTTCTGTTTTGTATAATGACATGTTTTCTGATTTGTACAATGGTTGGGTGAAACATAAAATGAATTGCCAACTAATGAGAGGTATGAAATGAGGAAGAATTGTTAAATGTTACATGAGAGGCACTATAAAGTACACTGAACGAGTAAGAGGTAAGAAAATTTCACATTTGATTAAAGGCGCACATAATGAACAAATGATTTTTTTTAAAGCTGAATACTGAGTATTATTAATTTAAGTACAAACCAGTTACATATATTATTTTAATGAATCAAAATGTAAACTCATTAAATTGTTGTATATGTCACATATATTATTTTTTCTACTTTAATACGATAAAATCTTTATATGATTTAAACATATTAAGACTTTATCATATTAGGAATCCATCAAAGAAATGGTACATCCATCTATTCAATGTTCTATCAATAAATATGAACAATTTGTGCAAAATATATTAATCTTTTAAATACTATCAACATTTAAATTGGAATAAAATTTATCGAACTAGTGTACACTATTTACATTAATCTATTCTACTGATTATTTTAAAGCACCTTCCAAATCAAATAAATTTTTAAAAAATATTTCTATAATAATCTGATTAACTTTTCATATTTTTTTGTTATCTATTACCTTTTTACATAAATGCCTAAATTTAAAGTCAGATAAAATTATCTTAAATTGAGTATATTTTTTTAATTCATATAATCTACTCACTTTAATTATCAATACAATAAAATTACCGAAAATAGTCGACATTTTTTTTTTATTTTTATGATTCACTAACATTTTTATACAAATATTTTCTTATAAGTTTAAATAAATTTATTTAAAATAGAGTGCATTTTTATATTCATCTTAGTCACTTTTCGTTTTAATACTTCCAATTAAATAAAAAAAGAAATTTTTTTAGTAAATAATTTTAGCCGTGGGTAAAATTATTTGCTATGGAAAAATTATAGAATTTTTCCATGTGCAAATCCAATATATATATATATATATATATATATATATATATATATATATATATATATATATATATATAGTAACAACGCAGTAAAAACAAGGATAAAAAATATTTTTTTGTTTCATATTATTAAAATTATATTATTATTTTGTATTATTAAATTATATTATTATTTTATTATTTTGTGTTAATTATTAAAAATATTGATATATTTTGCTTTGGCTATATTAATACAATATTAGAAAGCATTTTTTTCGGATATAATAGTGTGAGCTGATGACGAGATTATATCTTTTCCTTATTATTTTTTTTTCGTTATTTTTAATGTTTGAGTATTTTTTTTAATAAAAAGCTCCATTTAAATTAAAATAAAATGATCTAAAATACTGTGCTTTTCTTTATATGTATCTAATCTAGTAGCTTTTTGAATAAATACCTACAAAGTATGAATAACAAATATAGAAAATGTCCCACATTTTCCTCTGACATTTTTTACCTGTCAGCACTATTTGAAATATTTTGATCAACCATCCTATCCTTATTTTTCCTTTCAGATATATTCCATTTTCACTACAGGATATGGATTGTGAAGAACCCAATTCTGAAAGGCAGAGGATCAGGGTAAAAGAAAAAGAGAGAAATATCAAGGAACTTTATCCCGTGGAAATGGTAACTAGATTTGTGGCCTCTTTTGTGTGGTCTCAGTATAAATAAATGGGGCAGAGAAATTGGAATATCTCGGACGAAACGAAAAGAGTGAAGTAGAAATCTATACCACTTTATAAAATACCATGGCCCAAGAACTTCCTCAGCGCATATAAATGCAGCAGTTGTCAGTTGCAGGTTGCACTTTACAATGATTGAGAAGGTGTTTCCTGTAACACTCCACAACCGTTTTATAATACGACCATGGAGTTGAGTTGGTTGTTTAATTGTTTCTAGTTGACAAGTCAGCATGAAATGGTGAAGGGTGTTAAGGTGCATAATTTATATGGCAGTTAATTTTAATATTTATTTTTCTTTTTTAATATTTTTTTTTAAAAATAAGTGTAATAGTTTTGTATAGCACATCCTCGAAAACTGGATCATTTAGCTGCTAAAGTAAATATTTAGCCTACTTAATTTTCCACGTAGCAACATATTTTATAATCTCTTTATAAAAATTGAAGTAATCAATGTGCAAATATTATTATTATTGTTTAACTAAATATCACAAATATGAATAGTACACTGAGAAGAAAGTGTGGAAAAAAATAACAGAATTTGGAAAAATGTACATTCTTTCAAGCTTCATAGGTACACCAAAAGGTTTAGCAATTTTTACCGAAGCGCTTTGATAAAGATTTCGGTAAAATTAACAATAAAATGTGATTTTATCATAATACCTTATAGCTGAGTACAAAAATCATTTACACAGTTATTTTTCAGTTTAATATTTCTTACTAAATGAGTGGTAATAGGAACTATAATTTTGAAAAACAGAATTTCAGGTAAGCCATTACCATAAGAACGGAAAAATTACCAAATGAATGATTTAAATACCGTATATTTTTGTTATATTAGCCAGAATTACGGTTATCTTTTTATCCTAAATTGCATTATTATACAGTACGATAATTTCACCTTAATTTTTTTCTCCGTGAAGTGATTACTGAAATATATCAATTATAATTCTTCTTAAACAAAATCATTCGAATACGAAGTGCTAAATTGAACCATAATATCATTTAAAATTAATTTTTTAGTTCTATTTTTCAGGAATATTTCAAAGCTTGAATTGAAGCATGGTTTCTTTTTACCCTGCATTTAGTTTGGGGAAATTTGCACTGCATTATGGACCAAAGTACAGGTATATGTTTTGATGTTGATGTGATATTTGAGCCTACAGTGGAAGAAGGTACATTATGAAACAATCTTGTTAATTAAGGAATATCAGCTTTAGAAAAAAAAGGAAGATTTATTTGAAATATTTACATTATCAATATTGCTCTAAATAATTTGGAGTTGATTTAAAAAGTCAATGGTCTTAAAAAATATGTTAAATCCAGTAGTTTGAGATAAAATCTCTTTGTACATTTTTAATATAAGAACATTAAAAAACTGAGTTTATCAAGTGCCATACTGATTTCTATAGTATGCAAACATGAATAGTACATTTATATCAGATACTATAGAAATATATATACATATATGTATATATTTCTATAGTATCTGAGGTAGTAATATTCTACAATGATTCTTTTATCTTCCTATATATTCAGAGCTTCAATTTCTACAATAATATTTTAAACTCTTTTCATTTATCTATAAGTAAATTACCTGATTCATTAATTTTTTGATTTACTGATTGATTCCTTCATTAACAAATGAGATGAGTCACTGATTCAGTAAGGTGTTGATTTACAGATTCATTCAATCACACTGTTTTTTTTTTTTTTTTTTTTTTTCCATTTCACTCATTATATCAGTAATAATATTCAAGGTCAACACTACTCTGAAATGCATATTGTATGTTACTATTATAGCTTAACATTATTGTGCATTATTTGACCTTGTTAATGTCTTAAACCCCTTTTTCTAGTTAAGCAAACGTATCAAAACCTTTAACTGTTAACTTTTATAAAAACTCTTAATTATCAGAAATAGGGTTTAAACTTATTCAGTGTATTATCTAAATAAACTTTGAGTTTCTCCCAATAATTTAACTTGCAAATACATAATATTATCAAAGTAAATAATGTCTATCCCGTATGCAGAGAACAAAGCTTTACGTTCTTTGAAAGCAAGCTCAGTAAATGGTATTGGCTCTCAAATTACATAGTTTTAGATTAGTTCAGAGTAGTTTAAAAGTTTTCTCAATATCATAGGACACGCTATATTATTTTAAAATATCTATGCGAGAAGAGTTAATAGAAAATCCAGAAACAGCTACATTTTAGTCTCTCGGCAACAGTGTGTTCTACGATATTATCTTGATATATAAATATCAATATTATATTCTGTTTTAAATTTGAGACTCAATGTATTATAAGCTATTTATTTAAAGTATCAACTGAATTGTAAATGTCGTAGATTAGTTCTTGTATTTTTAATCTCCATTTATAAAACACATTATGAAATGTATCTTTATCGTGAATATATTTTTATGAAGTACGTTGTTATAATTTAATAGTTAATAATTAAAATATGTCATAAACGATTTTTACAATTTGTTGAAAGACTTGTAAATATCGAAGACTAAGTTTTGTATTTATTGTATCCATAATAATAAAATGAAGAGTTTGTTTGTGTCCCTTTTATAATTCCAGAATTTTTTGCGCTAGAGTCCTAAAATTTGGACAGTATGTAAAAGGGGCAATTTCAGCTCTCGATCCTAGAATTTGTTCAAAAATTTCAATTACATCATTCAGAAGAGATAGTTAAAAATAGAATTTTCTCATTGGCTTAGATCTAGCGCCGTTGCTGTAAAGGAAAATGCAGACGACTTTAAAGATAGCCTCAGTGATGTTTGCTTGCTTATGGGTCTCATTAATAAAAAAAAACGAAAAACACCTTTTAGATATTTAATTATTTTTTATTTGTCATGACAGATAAACTCAATGACCAAAGAAAGTGTCCTATGATAGCTGTATTGCGTCACCTAATTGATATTTCTT
Organism: Parasteatoda lunata; assembly: GCA_949128135.1. NCBI lineage: Eukaryota > Metazoa > Arthropoda > Arachnida > Araneae > Theridiidae > Parasteatoda > Parasteatoda lunata. The sequence continues at coordinate 7,950,559 of OX421973.1, read as the reverse complement.
ATATAATTAGAAACAACGTGGTTATTTCGTTTATATTTGGGCTTTTGAATATTTTTATGAAAATAAATAATTTAAATTCAAAGTAATTGAAATAAAAGAAGTTATGTACGAAAATCAAAATTAATGGAGAAATACCAATAAATCGCTTAAGGGAAATGTAAAAAATCGTCATACTAATAATAAAATCAATGATGATTGAATAAACTTGATGAAAATTTCTAATTGAAGTAAAAATATTAAGCTAAGTACTAAAGCGAAAATTTAATGGAGAAATGATAATTAATTCGTTTAGGAGAAGTGTAATAAATCGTCATACTATTATGGATGCCTAGGTTGCCCAATTTATATTTTTTTAATAGGTACCAACTAAAATAAAAAATACTCTATATTAAAAAGCATAATTAGTTGAGAAATGGTACTAATTCGTTCAAGAGAAAAGTTAAAATACGTCATACTCATTTTGACGCCTATGATGCTTCATTAATTTTCTCAATGGATACTACAAATGAAATAAATAGAAACATCGCAATAAATGGAGGAAATTCGTAGAAATAGTACAATTTCGTTTAGAAGAAAACTAAAATGTCGCTATATTATTATTGAAACGAATTATAAGCAATTAGTTTTGGTAATAGGTACTAATTGCAATTAAAATTTTTTGTAGTGAGAAATAAAATTTATGAAGAAAAGGTACTAATTCGAGCAGGAGGAATATAAAAAATTGCTATACTCTTATTGATGCCAAATGGAGCTTAATTTATTTCGGTAATATGCACATTTGTATTACAGTATAATTTGGTGCTATTTCAATTATTGTCAAATATACCAATGTAGATGAAGTTAGTATATTTGGCACGTATGTTACCTACCTATTAAAACTGAATCAATCCTGTTTACTTTTAATATAAATGCTGTGGGAAAAGGCGTTTTACAGAAAGGGATAATTAACGGAAAAATCTTTTAATTGTAGTTAAATTTATTCATCAGCCTTGGGCGATAGCATCATTCCTAAAGATACGGAACACAGTTAATCGTTCTTCTGATGAGATAAAATACCAAACAAGTGTTTTGCTTAAACCAGTGTTTCCCAAAGTGTGGTTCGCGTACCCCCAGGGGTACGGGAACAGTTTAATTCTTATGCAAAATATCTTGCAACAAACGAAAATTTCAAAAAATTTTATTCAAAAACAAAGCTAGCCTTGAAAATTTACGATTACGTATTTTTCTATTGGCTATTTTTTTCAGAGTTAACAGTTAATTAGTGGTGCCAACAGCCAGTTGTGGTTTCTAACTTTTGTGCAATTTTTTATAGTAAAAATACGTTCATTTTTTTTATCAGTGGTACACAGCGTAACGAAAAATTTAGAAAGGGTGCACAAAAGTCATAAGTTTGGGAAACACTGACTTAAACGAATAACTTTAAACCACCGACAAGGACAAAAATAATAAAAAAAATGGAATTATTTTATTTTACTTTATTAATTGCGCGGGTATTTGTCTTTCAGTTTTGTGTATGATTTCGTAGTGTTGTTCGATACAGATTTATCGATAGTTTAATTTTTTTCATGGCGTATGGAGTATTTATAAAATCCATTTTTAAATGTATCTCTATTATGAAATAAATTTCTTGAAACCGTGAAATATAGTTATTAATGACAATACACTATTTCAGAAATGTATCAATTTAAATGTAAATGTAGAAGATTAGTTTTTGCATTATTAAGTTATTAACAGTGCCATTTCTCAACATTTTAGATCATGTGCAGTTTCTTAGTAGGCATCTGTCCCCTATTTTGTTTAAATTCGGTTGAACAACTGTATTTTGAAAGTTATTTTCTGCGATGGGTTTGATAAGATCCAGTTTGGTCCGAAAGCTTCTCCCAAGAGTTTGTACAGCTGATGTTGTCGTTGCTCTCGTCGGCATTAAGGTAGGGGGGGGGTGATATTGTTCTTGTATTCCAGTGGCGCCATTTATGGCCAAGAATTCGACTTCTGCCTCATCCATACGTCACACCCGTTTATACGTCACCCCCATTCATACATCCATTCCTTTTTCTACAAATCGTAATTTTGACCTTAACCAGGGAGCGATCAATCTCCAATTCAGTACCCTCAGAGCTATTGATTTGTTATGGAAACATGGGGGACTTTGTAATCTCACTGATTTAACGTGCACCAGTCCCCATACAGGGAATCTTCGGCTGGATTCGAACTCCCGTTGTCGCAAACGTTAGTGTTCCGTGGACGTTAAAGGGCTATAATTATTGGCTATGTCAACCTTCATCTATTAAAAGGTTAATATCAAGTTAACATGTCTTATATACTAGTGAATTTATATTCAATATTTATAGTGGTAGTTAAGCACAATGTTTCCCATTAGCAAGTGGAGTGGTACGATATCGAAAAAGTAACTGTCAAAGCCTTCCTTGAAGAGTTCCTTGGTGATATTTTATGTAATTAAATTTTGTTTTCAGAATTTGGGCATATTAATCGTCTTGTCCATTTGTGAGCTGGGTGTCCAGGTGCAATTAACCTCTGTTGAATACCATTTCTTTTGCATAATTCAGTGAATTTTTTTGATTTAAAGATTGAGGAGTTATAACTAGATAACATTTCTGGCTATCCAAAATAACTTAAAATCTCTCTTAGGTAATTTATAATCGATCTAACATCAGCATTTTTCTTCATTGGGCCATTTTGACTACTATAATTTTTTTTAAATTTTTATGAATGGATAATAGGTAAATACAGTTTGGTTAGTAATTTAGGCGAATGTTGCATGGAGTTAAAGAAGAAATAATCAATTTAATTATATACTTCAGGAATATCAGAACAAAATAATTAAATTATTTATTAAAGCAAATGAATTACATTCCCATATATACTTTATTCTACGATGATTACGTCTTTTTACCTTTTTACTTTATTTTTTGGAATACGTATAATTTGAAAAATACGTGTAAATTAAAACATTTCGATTTATTTATATTCAATGTTCGCCCACGTTTGCTGAATCAAATATCATATTGTTCGCTTTTGGAATAATAAATAAATGAAGTCATTTAAAGTTCTTTTTATTTTTATTCAACACAATTATTCGCAAATATTTTTCCTTAGTTTTAAATATAATTGGTTTTATATAGTATTATATTAAACAAGTCAGCACAGTTTTTACAGCACAAAACTTGTTTAATGTGCTTAAACAAGTTTTTACAGCACAAACACTTTTTAAACAAGTGTAGTGATTGTGAGGGGTTCACTAAACAAATTCTGAATAAATTAATACTTTTAAAAAATGACTTTATTTAAATAAAATACAGCACAAAGATAATAAACAAAATTAATATAAAGAATCATGAATATGAAATAAAGAAGTATTGCGCAAATCTCGAGAAAAAGGGGAAAAAGCCATTTGTATGTTTTAGCCAGAAAGCTCGAACTAACAACACTCATGAAAGTTCCTCCAGTGACCACCAGGGAAGCACTGCTAAACCTCAGAGGCTGGTTAGCTACAGAACAGGGGATAGAACGTTTGTCTTTCAATGAGGTGAACCGGGTTCGAATCCCGGTGATGGATGGTTGATACGAATCCGCATTCGGCTTGCACCGATTACAGCGCTGACGTGAAATATTCTCAGTGGTAGATGGATCATGGATTACAGTCCTCTTGCCGCCAGGCTTTCGTTGTTTTCCTCTCCATTTAACGCAAATGCTATGGAGGCATATGCTATGGAGGCATATTTCTCCTAATACTTGATACAGGAGTTCCCTTGTCTTCTGGATTGTGTTCAAAATTACATGGTTACGGAAGAGACAAGTTATACAATAATTGATTTATAAATGCAACAGATTAGTTTTTATGTCATTGCTATATGTGCTGGTAAAGAAAAATATAATTGAAAGTTAAGAATTCTTCTACATTTTTATTAAATTATTAACTTAGAAGTATTACACATGTAAAATCATCATTTTTACTTAATTAATTTTCATTTACTAAACAACAAAGTTTTGACTGCATTTTTATTATTTTAGTTCATTTACCAGTTATTAAAATATTATATTCTGGTATTCTTGTGCAATATACGTAGGTAAAAACTATACATTTATCTTTTTTATTCATGTAGTATTCAAAAAAGTATTGCATGGTAAAGGAAAACAAGGTTTAAAATATTTAAGGAAGATATGTGTTTATATATAAATTTAAAAGAAAATCAATTCATGAATATTTAGTTTTATTTCAAACTTAATTTTTTTTTATCTTTTGTGTCTTTTAGTGATGAAAATTCGTGAAAATATTTGATGTTTCTTTTTTCATGCAAATACTTATTTGTGAATTGTTATGTTAACAGTTTGTTTTACTTTGAAGGTTTCTAAAGAAACATATTTATCTTAATACATTACGTACATAGAGTAACGAAAAGTTTTCAGATAAAAATGTAATATTTGCTTCTTTAAACTTATTTGTGGAAAATATTTTGTTACACATGAAAAAGTTTTTTAATATGTCGAAAATGGTTATTATTAATATGTTTTATTATTAATTGGTTTTTAATTAAAAATAGAATCAATGTAAGAAACACATGTTGAAATAGTTTATACAAAGCTACGCTGCGACACGCCAAGAATAGTAATATTTATTTTTTTATTCCTTATTTTGATGGGGATAATGATATTTGGTTTTAAAATAAAATGATAAATGTTTTTAGAAGTTAAATAAATTTACATGTATCAAAGCTGGTAGTATGATATCTTAAAGTATGATTCATTTTATTGCTACACTTAGTTTTTCTTTCCCATGTTAGCTTCTTTCCTACTTTTATTTTTTTCTATTTTGGCCTTATTCCCAATTTTTTAACGCTTTTTCTAGTTTTGGTTCGTTTTCTTTATTTTTTTCCTTTTCCTTTTTAATCACGATTTCTTATTTTTAAAACATTTTTAATGTTTTAAAAATAAGAAATCGTGAACTGAATATTACAAAATATTTACGTGACATCCATAACTTTGATAATTAATATTTACAGGACCTAGTCTTATAAAATTGACAATGAATAAATGTCAAAATTCCATTAAATTCACAGTGCATGGCATTTGAGAATTTTAATTATAAATTAATTAAAAATCATTGAAAGTTTAATAAAAAGCATATAATGATTCAATCTCACAGGAAAATATTTGAACAAAAAATTCGGTAATCAGGTATATTTTGTAGAGATTCTCTTAAAAACAAGAAAATCTGTTTACTTTTCATTGTGCAGCTAAGAAATGGCAGCATTATTCATAAAGAGAAAGATGAAACTTAGTACTATAGCTCTGAATTAATTAACTACGAAAAAACTAGCGATTAGTCAAAGTAAGCTGCACTTCATTGTTAATTCATAAAAAGAGGTAGCGTTCTCGTCTAATTATCTTAATAAATAAATCGGTATAATTAGCTCAAGGATAAGAACTTCAAGATTTTATTTAAGTTCATTATTCTGTGCAGTTAAGGAAACCCATCTAAAATGGAAATTAATTAATCAAATTAAGCTGAGTATCTATCACTCTACTTTTTTCCTTCTTAAAAATCAGTTTTTTTGCAAATAGAATACACTCTTCAAATATACTTTGTTTAACAAAACATCTATATATTTATACAGTGGGGAATTTACAATAAAGAGAAAGAGATGAAATATGTATTTTGGTAAAACTTCTAGTTACATCTTATTAAGACAATATATATTCTTTATGCGTTTTTAAGATTATGAAAAATCTTTGAATTTAAAAGACACAAAAGGTGGATTGAAACGGTAGAAATATGTAACATAAACAAACGATAAATATATGTAAATTTCCACAATGTGTTATTGAAATTCGTAAAATGACTGAACAGCTGTTAGAATTGTTTTAGGAGTGAAAAATATTAGTATTTAAAACTAATATTTTCCTCTTCACAATATAGGAGTTCGGCATCAACCCCTGCCCGCTGCATTCGACAACTTTAATAACTGCTATCACAGTTCCTTTCGAAACACTTCCCACTCGTAGTGGATATTAAAGTATTTTTGTTTAGCTTTGTATGAATGGCGATGCTCTTTTAAAAATGAAGTTTTAAAAATATGCAGCACATTCAGGCTGTAAAACCTTTAATTTAGTCAGTGTGTTCCAAAATTTGCACAAAAAAATGAGAAAGGAGATAAAAGTCCATAAAAGATTGAAACTTTGCACAGAACACGGGGTTGTAATCTACGTAGAGTCAGGAAAAATCGCGAAAAACGCACGCAGGCTAGTACGCAATCTAAAGGCGATGAAATTTGGAAGTCAATTGAAATTTTTCTTACCTACATTAGCTAATCTCAAACTTTATGACTATGAGAGCAACTTAAATCACTATTTTATGTTACTCCTGTTCATATATCGGAAGATTTCAAAAGATTGTTGCCGCTGCGGCAGACTTCATAGATGCCAGATGTTCGAAATCGTTTTTACGTCATTGTAGACATAGACAAAGCCTTGAGCAAATCTCGTAAAATTTAAAATAACAGACCATTGTAGTGATCAAGTTTTCTCTATTTTGAAGATTTCTTCATCGTATCTTCAAAACTCGCATGAAGATTTGATGATTTTCATCCTCTTAACATTTTGGGATCCAAATATCTACGGTAAGTTTTCATCTTTTTGATGCCTTTTATCAGCACTCTTAATTGTTTGGCAAAATTTGGGAAAACGTTATACATATTTCATACACAATTGAACTAAATACATTTCTTATTAACTTCCTTAAATTGTTAAGTACAATAAAATTTAAATGTAGCTATAAATTATTATCTAACAAGCATACATTTATGAGCGAAATTAAAAAACAATTAACACAGTTTGTTTATATAAATACTTAAGCGTGCTCTTCTTTTTCATATGTAGCTCTTAACTCGTTTTTTGATATAGAGATTTTTATTCATTATTTTGGGAAATTATGAGAAAAGCTAATTAATTTTTAATCTACATTTCTTTAGAAATAAGTGTATGCACAGTTGTTGATCCAATATTAGGTATTACTTGCAAGTATCCATCATAATTAATAGCTTACATTTTTTTAAACAATCGGTAAAATTTCTGAGAGAAAATCTACAAAATCCCATGCGATATCCTGATCTTTCAGCAGGTTTGAATTGTTAAAAGAAAATAATTAATAATTTGCATACCGGTGCAAGGAATAAAGTTTCTTTCTTATTTACTAAATGTTTATATTAATAGCGAATCATTTTTTTAGTTTAGTTTCTGGTTTAAAAATAATAGAAATTCCTAACAAGATCTGAATAATTCGTCTCATCTTTATTTCTCCTTCAAAAGTTTACAAAACATTAAATAAATTAGAAATGTAGCTACAAATTTTTTCAAGCAATAATTATATCCGTCGTTGAACAACTGACCCAACTTATGGTTTACGACAACTAATGTTCAAATCTGTAGCTTTGTAATTTTGAACCCAATTCAGAAGACAAAAGAACTCTTGGATCAAGTAAGTATACTCTACAAAATGTTTCTTTCAAATATTGAGATGAAATTTCCTCCAGTTTATTCATTGTCTAAGCTTCAGAAGCATATGTCAAGAGTGCCTGACAAGAGTTTTGTAAATTAAGAATTTTGTTTTTCTAGAAAGAAATCTAAATTTAATAAATCTTCTTAGCCCATTGTCAGCCCTATATGCAAGATAGAGTCAGTTTTTTATTTCAGGAATCATTCTGTTATCAATAGTAATAATTGATTCCAAGTAAATAAAACTCCTTACCGTTTCAAATCTATAAAAATCTATTTTAAGGTAGGAGGTCAGGGACTCTGCTTCTTGAAAATAACATGTATTTTAATTTCTCTACATTTATGACTAAACCCATTTGTTTTGCAGCCGACTAGAGTTCAGTTCATGAAGGGAAAGAGTAATCACATCAATATCTTCAGCATACGCTAGTAGTTGTACTGATCTAGTAAAAATATGACGTTATTGATGTTTGAATCACGAATAACTCTCTCAAGTGCAATATTAAAAAGAAGATAGTGTTAAAGTTTAATTATAATTGAATTGGTGCGAATAAATGTGAAGTTATTTATGTATTACAGTTGATAGATTGAAATCATTTGTATATAGTACTTGTGTTTGAGTTTATATTTGGATATAGTCATGATAAAGATAGTTAAATGATTGAAATGTCATGAAAAACAAATTAAGGCCAAAATTTATAATGGTAATTAAATTAAGGGGTGGAACGTGATCGTTAAGGAAATTGGTAGTACAAGCAATTGTGGGATAACCCAATAGGTCCAAAGGGTCACAAAGTGTGAGGTTTTGAACAAATTGGATAAATTGGTATCACCAAATTGAGAAAAAGGGCAAAATTAAAAAAATAAGTTAAATATTAAAGATAAATAAGATAAAATCATGCTATATCTAAACCTACATATGTGATTTAATACAGTAAGTTGCTGTTTCCAATGAGAAAATTACAAATTCCCTTTACAACAAAAAAGGTACTCACCACACACATTACAGGAGGACATGATAAAGACTATCATCATGAAAATAGAGGCAAATAAATTCTCCAGCACAAGATTTAATTATTAACATATCATTTTATTTAGTAACACACATCTATTACCACATCTCCTAATACAAGAAATGCATTTTTCTTTTAAAAATGGGTGACAGGAGAATTAAAACAAAGAAGGCGTCATAGATAAAGGTAAAATATAAAAAAACGAGCAATTTAAAGGTTAAAATAAAATATGGAAATAAAGCTTAATTTTGAGGAGTTTTTTTTTTTAATGTTAGAGAAAATTAAAGGTAAAAATGTTAATTTTTTAATTTACAGTAATTGATTATAGTTATGGATTTAATTTAAGAAAAAGGAATGTAAAAGAAATTCCTCGATAGGGGCCAAAAGTCCGCATTTCGGAAAGAAGAAGTCACCAGCCAGAAGGCTCGGGAAAGAATGTAAAAAAAAAAACGGTCCCTTCCATACGGACCAAGTCTGCATCGCGGAGAATAAAAAAAAAAAAAAAAAGGAACTTGCAAGAAAGAAGCACAAAAAGAGAATTTGTTAAAAGTGACTTAAAAATTCGTTAACTTGGTGTTGGACCAGAAAAGTTACAGCCGATTAAATTTAAAGAGGAGGAGAGTTTGAAAATTAAAGGAAAGAGTTAGTTAGTCCCCCTAAGAAAATAAGTAAAAAAGAAAGGCGAGGAACATAGAGGAGTTTACTTTCCCCACAGGAAGTTCAATGACCACGTTGACCAAGGTCAACCAGAAAGGTTATAAAAATAAATATTAATGCTATATTGAAGAAAAGAGGAATAAAGTTTTAATAATATTAAAGGATTCGATATAAATTAATAGTTAATTGTCACTTTACATTAAGTGTAAATGTGACAGATAGGATAGAGAATCTCCCTGTCGAACACCTTAAAATGTGTTAGTATTTCTGGCAGCGATGCCATGTTTCAATGATTATAGCCTTAAGTTCTGCTACATATTGAAACTGCTCTTTTTGTTACATAGGAGAGTTGTCTACCTTTCCATGGGGATTGAAGTAAAAGGAAAAGAGATGCAAATCATAGCAAGCACATTATTAACATTACTACTCTCCTATGACTCAGCATATCTTTCGATCACAGGTTAAGTATTTTATATTACACATTGCTTATATAATGTAGAAAATGAAACTTTGGATTGGGAAAAAAAAGGTGAAATCTTCTTCAATGAATTGCTAGGTGGTGGCTCTTTAATGCTGTGAGAAGGTTGTGGTTATGGTTTTAGGATAAAATGATTTTTTCCCCAGGTCGCATAAAGGCTACCAATTACTAAACATACTGGAAACCCATTTATTACCTTTTGTAGAAAAAATTGGTAGTTCAAGCCAGACTTTTTTACAAGATAATGTCTAAAAGTACGTTGAAAAATCAACAGATAGGTGGTTTTTGGATAACAGAATGCTTACCATGAGTGGTCAGTTCTTTCCCTTAAATTTTCCCACCAGGAAAACGTGGGGGCGATCCTCAGTAGGGCAGTATATAAAAAAGGAGTAGTTTTAGTCAGCGACGTAACTGAAGGCTACCCGCATAGAAACTTGGCATAATATTGATGCTACTGCCCTTCAGATATTGGTAAATGGTAAATTATGCCACATATTTCTAGTCAGATATAAATGTGATAAGTATTTCGACTATAATCATAAGTGACATTATTTCGATGGGACACTTTCACCCTTTTGTTTACTTATTTGTTTCTTTCCTGTCCATGTGAAGCTAGTGGAATGGAGTTGATTCTTGTAAATATGTGTTTGGATATCGAATTACTTAATACGCATGTTTGGTTCGCAGTGGTCCAATTATGGCACAAACCAAAGGCGGATTCATTTATGTGGGCTACACTGTATAGGCAATATTTACAATTTTTTTTTATCAGAACTTGAATTAAAGTATATGTGCAATAACATTTATTTAGCCCTTACTACCTGCCTCAAAATCTCAAATTGATACTTTAAAGCCAAAAGAGAAATAGTTTCAATTAATTCGTCCGTCAAACCATTTTCTCTAAAACAATATGCATCAGAACAGTATGTTACAATTAACATAAAGTAACACCATTTTTCGAATTTGAAACAATGTGTTATAGATTTATGTAGAGACTTGCATCTCGTATAAGCTTCGAATTTGAAATTCAAATATTAAAAATAATTATTGCTAGTAAATTCCATTGACTGCATAATATTTTCAGACAAAAATGAACAGTATCGAATCTGATTTCAAAACCACATTAAATTGCATCAAACATCGCGCAGTATTTACGAAGCCATAATTAAAGAACACAAAAATTCTATTTAGAAGGACAACAACCATTTTACTCGACTCCCGTTTCATCTGTTCTAAACAAAGTTAAATGCATTGAATTCTTAAACCACTTTAGTTTAAAAAAAATAATCTCGTCGTCTCTCTGACGAAAGTGCTTCCAAATAGAAACAAATTCATCGACAAGATCGATGAGATTTCAATGGACCATCCAGAGTGCAGAATTACATATCAAGTCCCAGCGTGAGAGCCTTTAGACAAAACAAAGGTGAATGAGGAAAAATAGAGGAGCATTGCGATCGCTTATTGAAATACATTGGAGAGTAAATCTAATAAACGCGTCACTTAAACGGGCCACTGTTTACTTTGACTCCTGGAGAAAATCGGGAGAACTCTTGTGCATCTCCCTCATCAGCTAACTCAATTAGGTGGGTGGAGGGTCGACAAGGAGAGTCGGACACCCGGGGGCGGGGTATTTTCTTCCTTGACGTCATACGATGAAATGGAAGGGGCGTTTGAGGACCCTTGAAAAAGATAAGACTGTGGAAATCGTATATAAATATATATATTAAAAACAAGGTGGTGTTTTCTTTGGAATATTGGAATTAATTTCCTAGTTTAGTTATACATGATGGAACATAGCTTTTGTGGAGTAGGAATAGTTTTGTTGTTTTGGGAACATTTGTGATAAATATAAGTGTACTCAAAGTTTAAATAGACTCGGTTTTACGCTCAATGCGTTTAATTAAGGTTTTCTAAATAATTGAGATGACTGATCAATTTTTAAATTTAAATATTATTGTATGATTTAGCTTTTACAAGGATGCGAAAAAGGAAACTTTTTAAAGAGCGAATAAAGTTTCAACCACGCCTTTTTGAAGGATGTCATTATAAAAATTTAGCAGTTTTTGAATTATATTTTTATGGCAATTCATTTAATGCTCTTAAATGTTATTCTATAATTTAACGTTTTACTGAGAACTAAGCTCAGCGTGGTACAAAAGTTGCTTTAAGGGAAATATTAAAATATAATTTGAGAACTTACAGTATGTAAGAGTATGTAAGATGTTCTATTAGTCTGTGTTGCCATGCGTTATAATTTAACCACAACTAAAATATGAGAAGTCCCAGCAGCATTCTCAGTTGTGTGCTAATTCTTACGATTTTCGTTGCCATGTCTCTCGCTCTGCTTATTTTTTTTTTCCAATTAAAGTAATTTCATATTCATGATTTCATAAAGATACAAGACCTTGTATGGTTTGTTAATATCAATTCTAGTGGTAATTTGGTTTATGATTTTATTTTATTTTATATTTTACTTTCCAATTTTTGTTGAACAGCTGACCCATATTTTTGAGTTTACAACTACTAATGTTCAAGTATGTAGCCTTGTAATTTTGAGCCCCATCCAGACGATAAGAGAATACTTGGATCAAGTAGTGGAAGAAAATTACCTATGTGAAGAACTTTTTTGAGGGAATTAACCCGAATTTGCATTACATGGAGAGGAAGACTACGAGAACCTCCCACGGTTAACCTGGCGGTAAGGGAACTCTAACTCATGATCCGTCCACCACTGTGGATATTTCACGTCAGCACTGTAGTCGGTGTAAGTCGGATGCAGAATTTGTATCCTCATTGGAAGGCGAACGCTCTATCCCCTGAGTCATCGTTGGTTTATGATTTAAAAATAATGAACGTATACAGAGTTGATCTCTAAAACATTTCAATAAAAATAGAGATAACATTATTTTAATTATCAAGTACAGCATGGATGTTAGCAGTTGTACCGCTTCCTGAGTGAGTAGGGAGTGGTAGTACAACTGTGCCAACAATTGAGGGATGGGTTTAACAGATATGATTTGATGTTTGCATTTTGATCTGGATGATTTCGTTTCCCTATACTGTTTGGTTATGGACTCAAGACGTTATCTTTTTACTTCTTGAAGTATATTTTTAATTTACGGATTTTCTATGATAGAGAGTTAAAGTTAATTCTTATTAAATATCGCTATTAAATACTAATGATAAGATTCCGTGTTTTATTTTACCAGGTATAATGTTCTTAACTTACGGAATCAAAATTAATAAATGAATATGAGACAAAATTTTGAATTAGTTTTATGTTTTAAATAAAATAAGTATATTACTGTAGCGTAATGACTAGTGATGGATAACCTTTCTTTGGAAAGAGGGCCCCAGAAAATATTATTACTTTCGGAGGCGGGAATAATTTCATGTCAATGAATATTAACTTAATATTTCCTTATTGTAAGTATAATAATGACTGATAGTTTGGGTTAACTATTAAAAAGGAACATGTATTTATAAAACAATTTCAAAGTAACAAACAATTGAAGTTTTATATGTTTTATTCATATTACATGTTTATTTTATAAGTTTTTTTTTGTTTTAATTTATTTTATTTTTCATATCTTTCATTTTTAATTAAAAAATATATTTGGCTTAGTAATTTGATTTAAATCTTTTGACACCTTGAATTATCAACCATTAAATTTCGAATTTCAATATTATAATTTCACTGAATTATCATTGTTTGGCGGAACTATATTGAAAGATTTCACTAATAAAAATATTGCACTATGATTTTGTCTTTTTTTTCCAATTAAGTTACTAGGAAAGTAGAGGACACATATCACTCTTGCAAGAAATACATTTGAATGCAGGGTTTCACACTACTAGTGTAGAGAACAAAATGTTTTAATTTAAAAAATAAAATTTAGCTATAATAAGGTAAAAAAAATTCTTACCCTTTATGCTTGAAATTCAAACTTAATATGTTTTAAATTTAAAAAAAAAGAAACTAGTGTATAAAGTCTCCTCAAAAACTTCATCCTTGAATAAATAAAACTGTTTTCATCTTAAAGCATTTAACGAGATATTTGGTTAATAACGGTTCTTGTTAATAATTTAATTTATATAACAGAATTGATATTTATGGTAAGATTAATTATTATACCTCATTTTTTGTGTTTCATTGCATTATGGATTTTTCAAGAGTGGTTCCAAAACTTACATAATTTTAACGAATGAAGCTTTTATCCGAATACTTAATGTTTTTCTTTTGACTCACATATTTACATTGACCTACTCCATTTCATTTTAATCTTAATCAGTCATTTTAAAGTCTCAACAAACAGTTTTCAAATACCAACTCTGATATTTCAAATCCTTGTTTGCATTATCATTCCTCAAACTCAGTTCTAAAATCTCAAATACTATTTACCAATTTCAGTTTCCAAATCACAGTTCCAAGATCTCAAATACTATTTACCAATCTTATTTTCCGAATCCCAGTTCTAAAATCTCACTAAGATCAATTTTTTAAGCTGAAAATCCCAATATTAGAATCGCAAATCTTGCGTCATAAATCCCAATTGCTCTTCCTTATATCCCAAATCCAAAACTGCAGTTTACGAAATTTAATTTTCAAATCTGCTTTCTTTTCGCTTTTTAATTATAAAAGCATAATTGAATCTCATTTGATTGACAACTTTCAAATCAAAGTTTTGAAGTAGCTATTTCTAAATTCTAAATCCTAATTTTTGAACTCCTAATTTTGATACTGTAGTATCCTAATTTTTGATACTGTAGTTTTATATTCTCAATTTTTAAATCTCGAAATAATTCATTGCTTAATTTATTCACAGTTTAATTAATTGACTAATAGATTTATTTGATATAAAATGTATACACCTTTGAAAGGGGGGAAATTTTTGTATCACAATTAAAAGTTTAACTTCATAAACAAATAAGAAAACATTGAAATTAAAACGCGTGGCTTAAAAAAATTAGGAAAGGAACATACTCTTAAAATGATTAAAACAGATTTGAAAAAAATTCAAACAATGAGATTTTGCATAAACTTAACGAATGAAATAGTTTCAATCTATGTCATAAAGATTGAATGAATGTTTTTGAGAGAGAATAAATTTTAAAATTAAAACTATAAGGGCGAAGAGAAACAAAAAGATAAAAATCGTGCTTCTAAAAGCTCATTAAATCTTGTGATACTCACGCAATGAAGAGTTTTAAGTTAAATTGCGAGAAGTTAAGGATCGATTATAATTACAAACGTATCAAATTTCAACGTTGCTAGAAAACTGGATTATTTAATTGATCAAAACACAAGTTCCTTCACTAGTTTTGGCCAATTTTCTTATGATTTACGCCATTTACTTTTCTATTAAAACTTTAAATTCCTAAACTATATAAGAATTATTTTTTCTTTCAAGCTTAGGTAGTATAATATTTCCTAAACTTCGAAATAATTAAATATAAACAATTATTTTAAACGCCATCATTATACAAAATTTAGCGGACGATGCAGAAGATTACATCTTAGATCAATCAAATGAATTAACTTAGAAATTACATAATTGTACGTTTATATTCTTAAAATATATTACTCAAATATTTTATCACTATTTACTAGATGAACAGGCTGGTTCTTAAAAAAACAACTCTTCGACAAGTTTATGTTACTTTTTAAATGCGAAAATTTGACACATCTCAGCCACCCAAAAAAGTTAAAAGAAAGAGTACCTCGATTATCCGAAATATTCTGAACCGTGTCTATTTAAGATAATCAAAATATTCGGATTATAGAGATCGACATTCTAAATAAAATATCCGTCGGAATTTTAATTTCTGATCTTTCTAAGAAGTGGTGTTGAGAGGTTTTATCCCAAAAGTTGCCCATATATTTAAATGCCTGACCCATAAATTCGAAAAAGATGTCCAATTATTATAATTGTAATGAATTTCTGTAGAGTTGACCAGTAATTTATAAGGCCAGCTCCCTTCTTTGGTGGAGGAAAACGGTGCCCAAAATTGTTACGAACTTGAATCAAATGTGCAGAATCGACGGTTTATTTATATAAAGATCCCTATTATAATTCGGGGATGTACCCATTTTTTCCCGGGTTGCGCCCTATCAGTATACGGAGACAAAGTTTCCTCCAGCTTGCGTTATAGAAAATGTCCCTCATTTCCTCTACATTGGTGACTACGGACACTAAATTCTCTTAAAATGTCTAAAAAGATATAACGTATGTGGTCAAATAAGTCTTTTAGAAATCCGGGTTTGAAAAAGATTACTTAGAAGATTTTCAAAATTAATATACATTTCACTCGAATATAAGAGGAAAAAAAAGGCAAACAATTAAAAAATCTGAAAAAAAATACCCCTACTAAAAAATTCTAAATCAAAAGTCTACAAATACATTCAAATTATCTTAAGAGGAAGTAAAAAAAGTGAATGCAAACAGCGAATACTATCTCATTGAGCTACCGGGTCATCACGAAGTCGGCAATCTCCTTCATTTTTTATTTTTTATTTTTTTATTATTATTTTTTTTTTTTTTGCAGTTTCGTACGTTTTGGCTTTTGGGAGACTAACAGCAAAGTGACCTCGAAGAAAATAATTTTTTAACTATTTTAAATTAAGTCCTTAAAATATACATAAAAGAGTTTTTGTTTTATCCATCAAGATCTATGCTACACTTGACGGTAAATAGGTACCAGATTAGGTTTTAAGGTTTTTAGATGTGCTAAATATAAATGATTTATTTTTCTTTGTTCAAATTTCCAATAATACTTCTTAGTCGAGCCGCAATGGCTCAGGGAATAGAGCGTTCACCTTCCAGTACGGCAAACCGGGTTCGATTCCCAGTCGATACAAATTCCGCATCCGGCTTGCACCGACCACACAGTGCTGACGTGAAATATACTCAGTGGTAGACGAATCATGGGTGACCCTGGAGGGGTCTGGTTCATTTCATCGACAATCACTTCATCGACTGGACCATTTCATCGACTAGGTCATTTCGTCGACAGGGTCATTTCATCGACAGGGTTGTTTCGTCGACAGGGTCATTTTGCCGACAGGGTTGTTTTATCCACAAGGTCATTTCGTCGACAGCGTTGTTTCATCGATAATCACTACATCGACAGGTCATTTCATCGACATCACTTCTACAGATCATTTAGTTGACAGAGCCATTTCATCGTAAGGCTATTTCGCCGACAATTTTATTTCGTAAATAGGGTTGTTTTGTCGACACTGTCATTTCTCCGACAGGGTATTTTCTTCAACAAAGTCGTTACGTCATCTGTATTTCTTCGTAATTTAGTACATTTTTGAGCGTTTTAATTTTTAATAATTTGCTTAAAATTAACTTTGTGTCCTATATTGCAATTGTCAGAAAAGATGTATTTTTAAATATGAAATTGTTTATTCTTTTTGCTGTACTATGTTATGTTGAAAAGACTGATACTTAATTCAATCAGAAGTTTAGTGGTATTTTATTCGTATATGTTTGCAAGTTCGTGTTTTTGTTAAATTTTTGAAGATCATATCTTATAGATTAAGGCCACAAAGCAATTTTTATAATTACTGTTACTGCCTCCTGATATACCAAGTGAAAGAAAAAATAAAAGTGCAGGGGAAAAAAGACTGCATTTTTCATTTCTCGGTAATTTTTCTTATCAAAGAAATATTGAATCCTATATTAATTGATATTGAAATGATTTTCGAACTGAAAATTGTTTTTTAACTTCATTTTTTTAAAAATAAATTGATAGTTAGTTGGGTAGATTTTAAACGAGATTGGTTGATGTACCAACATTTTCTTTTTTAATATCTAAATTGCAATCGAGCAATAGGCAAGGATTATCCTCAGATAATTACAAAGCATCAAGTATCCTCACATAATCACAAAGCATTGCTAAAGTGACGACCATTTGGTAGGAGGGAGGGCTTTATTTTTCGTAGTAAATATTTTTTACTTTTCTTTGTTATGTATTTTTTAAATTTGGTGAGGTATACCTAACACACACTGAGATATTTGTTAAGGTACCTAATCAGAATTGAAATATATATATATATATATATATATATATATATATATATATATATATATATATATATATATATATATATATATATTGTTTTGTATCTAAAAAAATATGTTTTCTTTTGCATTACTTGCGTTATTTGGGCCTTTTTGAAAAACAAAAATAACTTTAAGTTGATTCAATATATGTGTAAAACAAAATTTTGTTATTTTAGACAAAAAATTTTAATAAAAATGTTATAAACTAACACTAAATGAGATACTTTGTTAATACATTCTTTTAATGTCGAAATCCAGTTTTTTTAATTATTTGTAAATAAGATAAATATGTTCAATTATTTTCTATTTCTCCATTTTTTTAAATTAAATTAATTCATAATTAAAAAAATATCGAAAAAATAAGTATTTTTTCAGACACAAGAAAATTGTTATGAAAATGTTATACGTATTTGAATTTCAGACAAAAAATCGAGAGGAGTATGTTACAAATATATATTATTATATTATGTTACTCATATATACACATTATATCATTTACTCAAAACAAATGAATATATTTCATGGGATTCGTTGCCTACAATTCATTAGTTACTCTTTTGTATCGATGCCTATAATTTCTGTAGTCATTTGCAATATTGTGTGTTTCTTCAATATTTTTTAATCTCTTGAAATAAAACTAGCACTAAATAGGGTACTTATTATTAGTACACAAGTAAAGTAATATTAAGTTGCAGTACAGTAATATTTAGTTGTAAATACTAGAAGAAAATCCATAAAATAGCAACTATGAGCTTTAAATTTATTTGAAATATTGCAGCCATTTCTGTTGTTAAACTTTATTTTTAAATGCTCAGAAACCTATAATAAAAAAAATAAAGTTACTATTAATTAAGAATAAGTATTTACATAATATAATTTAATTCTTTTTAAAGAAACTTATTTTATGATCAGATTTTAAGCTGAAATCAAACTGTGATTTGAAAAGCATTAAATACTTATTATTCGAGTGCAAACAGGAATTAAAAAATATTAAATATTTTTAATCACACAGTTATACAAAAAAAAAAACCGTTTTAAAGTAAATAGTATAGCTTGAAAATTATTAATAAAAACAATTATGAACAGGGAATAAAGGGGGGATGATATAGATTTTAAAGATGTATGCTAGTTTCAGGCGGAATAGGTACTTTATTGAAAGCTGCACTATTACATAATTTAAGTGAAATGACTTAAAATATGATCAAATCATGTATCATAAGAAGTTTAAAAACCCTTTCATCGGAAATATAAAGTGCAAAAGTGCTTTTTCTAAATAGCAAAACGCATTATCACTCATTATTAAGATTCTAGATATCATACATGCAAAATAGTTTTTTTCATAGCTTTAAAAGTTCTACAGCTTTAAGAGCGGATACATAATGGAAGAAATTTGTTAAAAACAAACAACATAAAAGTAGAAATAGTAAGTAAAAAAGTTTGTTATGTTATGAAACATAAATAGGACAAAAATAACATTTATAGAAAGGAAATCTTTCAAAATCATTATTCATTTGAATGCCGACGAAACCAACCCTGTCAAGGAAACAGCCCCGTCTACAAATAAACTTGTCGATAAAATTAACCTTGTGGACGAAATGACCCCGTCGATAAAATTAACCTGTGGACGAAATGACCCTGTCGAAAAACAGACTTGGCGATAAAATTAGCCTGTCGACGAAATGACCATGTTAACGAAACGACACTGTCGAAGAAATGACCCTGTCGACGAAACAGCCCTGTTAAAAAAAGGATTTCACTATAATTTTAACTTGTAGATAAAATTAGCCTGTCGACGAAACGACACTGTCGAAGAAATGACCCTGTCGACAAAATGACCCTGCCGACGAAACGACCCTGTCGATGAAATGACCCTGTCGACGAAATGACCCTGTTGACAAATAGACTTGACGATAATTTTAACCTGTCGATAAAATTAGCCTGACGACGAAACGACACTGTCGACGGAATAACCCTGTCTATGAAATGACCCTGACGACAAAACGATCCTGTTGGCGAAACGACCCTGTCGATCAAATGACCCTGTCAACGAAATGTCCCTGTTGACAAATAGACTTGACGATAATTTTAACCTGTCGATAAAATTAGTCTGACGACAAAATGACACTGTCGACGAAAGGAAAATGTCCGCGAAATGACCCTGTCGATGAAATTACCCTGTCGACGAAATTACCCTATCGACGAAATGACTCAGTCGACAAAACGACCCTGTCGGCGAAACAACCCTGCCGACGAAATGAACCTGTCGACGAAATGATCCTATCGACAAAAAGACTTGTCGACGAAATGACCTACTCGATGAAATGGTCTGTCAATGAAGTGGTGTCGATGAAATGGCCTGTCGATGAAGTGATTGTCGATGAAATGAACCAGACCCGGTTAGAGTCCCCTTGCCCTCAGGCTAACCATGGGATGTTCCCGTTGCCTCACTCTCCATGTAACGCAAATGCGGGTTAGCTCCATCAAAAAGTCCTCCAAGAAGACAATTTTCTCCCAATATTCGATCCAGAAGTTTCCTTGTCTTCTGAATCGGGTTTAGAATTACGAGTTGAACAGTAGTAATCGTAAACCCATTAAATTGGGTCGGTTGTTCAACGACGGTTATAAAAGACTTCTTAATCGATTGAGAGTTCATATTCTTCTTCCGACATCAATCAAAGTTTTGATACAACATAACAAAGGTTCCTGCCACTAATCACGGATGAAATGTTTGATTATCTGTAGACTGCTGGTTTTAACAGTTTCCTTTTCCACATAACATATCGTAAAGTGGAGCTTAAGGACACTTTTGAGTTTCTTTTTTTAATCATTCATAAATTGCAGAATGACTGCGCCTATGTTTATTTTTCAATCTAATACTACAATACTATTTTATAATACAAGTCCGCTCCCTGTTCGTTCCGCTCACCAACCCCTTGGAAAGCTTTTATTCTTCAATGTTTTTTCTTTGAAAATTCCATACTTTGAAAAAAAAAAACACAATTTTGTTTATAAAAAGCGTAATTATTGTAATTTTATGTAAGATTATTGTGTTAATATCTTGTTATGCCGTACTTATCAAACCGAATGATAAATTGGATTCGAAAAATAATTGTACTGGAGAAAAAAAATTTAAATTACGAATACAGAGTGTGTGGCACAATAAGAAGTAATAAGTTAGAAGAAGGTTTACTTTTAAACAGTATATAACGATAACTTTATATTGTATAATGGTTTTGAATCTATTTTAAACCCTTCATATTTTTACAAGATATCGATACAAGTGTTATTATTTGTATCTGGCAATGTCTGATCATTTCCTCCGACTTCTTTTTGTGTATTTATTTATGATTTTATTAAGTCGGAACGATAAAATTGATAAATTGAAGATCTCGAGAACGAAAAATTTATCATCAACAATGGATAAATAATCATTATTTAAACAAAAAGTAAAAAAATATATATATAACTTAAAATTGCAGTAACTTTCGAACAAATTAAGAATTCGGTAATTAAATTTATAATTGAAAATGCTCTCTTGAGTACGTCAATTTTCAACAGTGTAGTTGCATTTCAGAGGGTAGGGGATACATTGTTTTTGTACATAAGTTTCTATCATAATCAAATATCAATTTTTTTTTATCTCTTTGAATTTCTGGTGCACTTTTCTGCCCACTTTTGTAATTATAAGCTTTCAAGTCCTAAAGATTTTGAGTAACGAAACAAAATGTAACGTAAAGCAAAAAAATAGTTTAAAAAGTGTGAAAAAAAGCACTTAAAATTGCAATAACTTTAAATTGTAACCGAACAAATTGAAATATTATAAGAAAAGCTCATTAACAATTATGGCTCTTTCGACATGTCAAATTTCATTTTTGTAGTTGCATTTCTGTGACCTGTTGAGTGACATGAATTCAATCTCTTGCTATAAGTTAAATATTAAATAATTCTTGAACTAATTATCGAATGTTAATTTTTGTTATTCCATTGAATGTTAAGTAAGGAAGTATATTAAAAAATGTTACGATAAAATTTTTTTTATAATGGGCAATAAAATTTGGTAAACGAGGTAAAATTTAGTAATTTTATCAAACTTTAGAGCATGTCCTAAAAACCATTTATTCGGTTAAATTTGCTTTTCAGTTTTGAATTTTCTTTGCTAATATAAAGTATTAAGAACTACAATTTGGAAAAACGGAATTTCCGGAATTATTATATGAAAGGATAAATTACTAATTAAATACTGTATATTTTGGTTTAATTAACCAAAACTAAGTTTTGTTTTATCAGAAATGTCTTTATCATACAGTACGATTATTTTGCCAAATATTTTTCTACACATCTTCGAAATTTCTAGCTTCTAAGTTTTTTTTTCGTTTTTACAAAGCTAAACGAAATGTAACGTAAAATTTAACACCAAAAACAGCATTTTAACATTGAGGATGCTGCCTGAACAACTCTTTTTTTATGTGGTAAGCGAATCTTTATTTTTATTCGTAAGAATAATTAAAACGTTCTCTGTCACGAAAATACCACCTTGGTCGAAGTAATTTTGAGAAGCCTAATTTGTCAACTTAAAATCTACTAAATTTTTATTCTAGAATATTGTAAACATTATTGATAACAAATATCTGTACAAAAAACTTTTGAAAATGTAATTTTTAAACATTGTTTTTGCAAACCTTAAATAAAATAAAAGTATTATTTGTTTATAGTAATGAGTAAGCACCTTACTATTCATATTTCTCAAATAAATAATTATTCTACTATTATTGTTAATTCTATTATTATTGCTTTTATTAATATTACGGATTTTATTAATTTTAATTATACTGCTATTCATTAAAACTAAGCTTTAAAGTCAGCATGAAGCAAATTATTGGAAATTTTATTTGTAAGGTATTTTTTTAATATTTAACTTTTCTTCTCTTACCAGACTAAATCATGAGTTTTGATGACCTATGTCTAATATTTTGCTTTTTTTTGGCTATAGCAAAAACTGCTGCCTCTCCACTTTCATCGTTAATGAGAAAGTATTCTTCGAGTGCACAGCTTGCTGAAATACAGAAAAACAACACAGCACAGTATTATGTATTACTTCTTAGTGTTTCATCATTGGATCAGGCATTTATTGGCTTATTACCTATTCCAATGGTATTCTGACGTTATAACAATCACTTCTTCATCAGTTTGTTTTTACAGTAATGATTACTGCCCTCATTATTACCTCTTTCACTGGTATTGTGCGGTCATACAATTATTGTCCACATTAGTTTATTTTTGGAGAAATGATTACTGCCCTCATTATTTATCAACGCTCAACCATAAATTGGCACTAAACCACCAAAGGGCAATAAGGTTATCATGAAACATAATAAAAACTAAAATGCATCATGGTTTTTAATTAGAAATAAATTAAGCTCATTTTACTATAAACATAACCACCAACTAAGTTTATGATAATGTTCTAAATATAAATATATTTTACGTAGATTAGAGCTGGCAGCTTAAGACATGCAATTAGATGACAATTTCTGTAAACCAAAATGCATAAATTATCACTGAAATAACAGAAGTTTCAGAATCTAATAATCTGAGACAGACAAAAAATTATGAAAAACTCTCTTTATTTTTACTATCGTTGGAAGCAATTAAACTCCAGAAAGTGCGAGTGTCACAAAATAAACACATTTTACGGTATGTTAGGGTTATTCTACCTCTAAAGTCTCCAACAAGGAGAGTTTGTCCTCATACTTGAGTCACAAGTTCCCTAGTTTTGACTTGGGTACAAAATTATAAACTCATGGAAGTAAACGTTTACACTAAATCCATTTAAATGGATATACTATTCCTCAATGGTGATAAAATAAATTTATCTGTCAATGTTCTAAGAAATATAACGCAACTTAAACTAGTATTTTAGTATTCTATGTGATTTTTAAATACCAGTTATTTCATGTATTTAATCTTTAAAAATATTTAATATATGGATAATCTAAATCTATTACTTAATAACATGTATTATACAATTTATATGCGAAAGATTAACGAAAGATTTAGTCAGAGTGAAAAATTAATTAAATGTAAACATTGGAATAGTTTCGAAAGTTAAACAAAGCGATAAAAGAAAATATTTATCTCATAATACGCATACATTAGTTATTAAATTTAAAAGCTATTTATTTTTGTATTTAAACTTAGTTCAATTATGAAAATTATTTTTGAATTTTTCGAATATTAACGATATATGTTTCCTGAAAAATCTTATTTATGATTTTTTTAAAATATATTTAGTGCTGAAAGAATTATTTAAATTGTTAAGGGATCAGCTATCGTTTAAAAATTTTTATATTTAGTTTTAAGGCAAAGGTTATTATTTAAATTTAAACAGAATTCTTTAGTATACTAAACCTATCATTGTACAGAATACTTTTTTGTAGCATTTCAAAGGCAATTTTTTAAAAGGCAATTTTTTAAAGGCAATTTTTCAAAGGCAATTTTTTAAAATCATTTAACAGTTTTAAAACTGAAGCTAAAGTTCAATGGCATTACAGTTTCAAATATTTTTGGAATGGTCCGATATACGGGGTATTTCGAAATAACCACCTTTAATTTGTATTTGTAAAAAATCCCAGTTGAAAAAGGAAATAAAGTAAATGCCTTAAGAGTAATAAAAATTTAATAAAAAAAAAACAACATAAATATGAAATCTGATGAATCACTATTGAGGAAAATAAGACTAAAATATTAAAATATGTTTGATTGAGGGAAAAGGCTGATATTCACAATGTAATAAAAATGATTATTATTTTCTATTCATCCCGTCTTCCTCACTAGTGATTAGGCAAATTTCAATAGTGTTTTTTTTTTCTCACTTAGATATTAATTTGGGAACCTCAACATGCATTCTTGTTTTTATGTCAAATTTGATTAGTTTTCTAAAGCATGTATTAAATTGAAATGCTCTGTATTTGGTTTTAAATATTTTTTTTCAATTTCTGCCTGATGTATATTTAAATTTTACTATCTTTAAAAATCAGAATCATTTATTTTCAAATTCAAACACAATTAAACTCAAAACCTTTTATAAGATAAATTAAAGACTGCTTAGTTTGAGAACTAATATAAACTTTACAAAAAATAGATATACGTTTGGAGAAGTAAATACGAAGTTCTTAAAGTAATTTTCTTAGATATTCTGTGTGACATTCTAATTCCAGAAATAAACAAGTAACTTAAGAAATATAATGCCTTTAAATCTGACTTAAGTTATTCATGTAAGATATAAACTAAGTTATTATTTGAAATCCGTAAACATTTATCTATGAGTCGTATTTGTAAAAATGCTTTTCTAAATTTGAAGTGAGCATTTAGTTTATGAATATGTAGTTGTTTTAACTGAAAAATTAGTTAGTGGCGTAACATCAGTAATTAATAAAATTGTGAAGTTTGCATCTACTGTCGAGAATCGCATAAATTTTAATCCTCATTTATCTAAATTCGTGTCCTAATTTCCTAAAATTTGAGCAGGCAATCAAGAGTTTGAATCTCGGAAGAAATAGGAACATTATTTATTAATTTTTCACACTGTAAATACTTCTACACTGTAAAAAATCTGGGCAAATGTTTATCCAATACTTGGTGCAAAGTTTCTAATCGCACCATAAATTGGACAAATGAAAAATAATTTTATTTAGGTTACACCATAAATTGGTAAATATGATCAAGAAATGCGTTTATGGCGCAATCGATTGCACCAAACTTTCGTACCATGACAGGCACGAGCTTTAACCGTGACCGATAACTTATTTTGTAGCTGTTAACTAATGGCGGATTTTGTTATCGAAGCTTGCTATCATCTCACGCCACTCACTTTGAAATCGTCTATTTCTTTTGCAAGTAAGTAAACTTTTCTTATTTATTTGCAATAATTTCAGTTCATTTTTTTTATGTCATCTTTAAAAAATTTTGTTGTGTGTTGTGAAAGAGTTAGTTTCAAATTTCTTCTAGAAAACTATATTCGTTGTATGAATAATTAGATATTGTGAAATCTATATTAGCTCTTTTTCAATAAATAAGGAGATATATCCATTTTATGCGCACAGAAAGTGCAATACCAGTGACAAATAAACGGTAAATACAGCAATCTTAAGCAGCATAGCTTTCCGCCAAATTTACTGAAGAAAATGTTCTAGTTCCGTGTTTTGATTGCATTCTACCGAACAAAAAAATTTTATTTCCTTAATGTTAGGATTAAAACTTCTTATCAAAATCTATGCTTCTGTTTTGATTTTCATGTTCTATATTGCTCATTTTCGTTTATAATATCACATAATTACACGAATTTTTGTCTATACATTCTTAAATGCCTTTGTTGTAAAACTTTTAAATCGAATTCTATTTCCGTTCAAATTTCAAATTAGCACTTGAGATTTTCAAAAGGCAACCGTTGTCATGGAAACTGGGGTTATCTTTGGCGCACGAGGTAGGAAAAAAACAAAACAAAGAAACATATAGGCGTTAAGGAAAACAAAGCGCTAAATATTTTTTTATTCGCCAAGAATCTTACTGAAATTTGAACAAAATAATCTCCATCTGTATATTTTTTGGTCAAATTTCCAAGCTATTTCATTATTTCTACATTTCATAATTTTCTTCAACTTTATCATTTTCATACGTCAAAGTAATTAATATTGGAATGTTTCCTTAGTTAGAGATCGGGGGTTAACTAATCCAATATTTGTTTACTTTTTTTATAAAAATTTTTATTTGTGAAAGTAATATTTTCATTTTTGAATAATAAAATAATATCAAAATACATTGTAATAAGAATTTGCTTCAGCCTACAATTAAAATTATTTTTTTCTTCTGTTTAAAACATTAGTGGTACTAACTAACTATATAGCAGCTATATAGCTAACTTTATAGCTGCTGATGCTTTAACGAATGAAATGTAAAAAAAAATTTAATATCAACTTGAGGAAGAAAAAATTTTTATATGAAGGAAAACATTTTTAAAGCGCCAAAAAGCAGAGAAAATTAGCATCATTATTAAATATTTATTAAAAAAAACGGATGATAATTTAAATCAAATTCATATAAATCAAATTACAATTTAGCTATTTAAATCTATAAAAATTAAAAAAAAACTATTTTTAATTTAGATGTGTTATGTAATATAGATTTATATTTATATTACATAACACATCTAAAATAATTTTAATTTTTATAGATTTAAATAATTAAATTATAATTTGATTTATATAAATTTGATTTAATTTATCTTTTCTTTTTTTAAAAATATTTAATAATGATGCTAACTTTCTCTGCTTTTTGGTGCTTTTAAAATACTTAATAATGGTGCAACCTTCCTCGCTTTTAGTTCCCTTCAAAAATACCAAATCATGGTGCAACCTTATTCTGCTATTAGTTCTTTTCAAAACACTGATTTTTCGTGCTATCTTTCGCTGCTTTAAGGTTCTTTCAAAATTCCATTTTTTGGTGCAACTTTCTCTCGTTGTTTGGAGCTAGTGAAAGCACCAATAGATAGTAAAACTGAACACCAATTTATGTAGCCAGCAAATGAATGCCAATGTTTGGTGCAACGTAGCTCGAAATTTTTTAATGTGTAGAAACGTTTCAAAATTATTCTTTTTAAAACATTTATAAAAGTTTTCAGAATAAAAATTACTAATAAATTACTAATAATAAATGTATAAAAATTCTCAAAATATAAAATAAAGTGTATTTAGATGTTTAAACACAGATATTTTTTTGCAATATCTATCAAAATTTTTAATGCTTCTAAGACATGGATAATGTTAAAAAATATTAATAATATGCTGAAAAAAATATTAATAATATGCTCAATTCTAAGCTTAAGTAGTTCCGAATGATGTGATGTGAGGACATCGTTTTTAAAATATTATAGGTATTTAGATGTTCAGATATATAAATATTCAATTTACTATATTTGGGTGTTAAAACATAGTAATATTGAAGCATTCAAATGTTTCTAATGGATAGAAAATTACTCTAAAATACAGCGAACGTAGTATATTAGCTACTGAAATTAGATATCAAATGATATGATGTGGTGATATCTATTTTTTAGTAACTCATCTATTAAATATCAGGTAAATTTATAACGAATTCTAACTACACTAATTGCATGAGATGCTTACTGAACTTAATCAGCGCATTTATCAAGTTATGTAAACATATAATATTATGCATTATTAAATCTAAAAAAACTCATCATATTATATACATTCTTTGATATTTTATTTTATAGCCGTCGTTGAACAGCAGAGCCAATTATGGGTTTACAACTACCAATGTTCAGCTCTGTAGCCCTGTAATTTTGAACTCAATCTAGAAGACAAGGAAACTCCTGGATCAAGTATTGGGAGAAATTTGCCTTCGTGGAGGGATTTTTAATGGAACAATACCGCATTTGCGTTACATCGAGAGGAAAACCACAAAACTTCCGACAGTTAGAATGAAGGCATGGGGACTTTAACCCATGATCCGTCTACCATTGAGGATATTTTACGTCGGCACTGTGGTCGGTGTGAACCGGGTGCAAAAATCGAATCAACCAGCCATTGATTGGATTCGGACCCGGTTCCCTTCATTAGGAGGTGAGCGCTGCTCTATCCCTTTAAGCCACACCGGCTCTACATTCTTTGATATATCAAAACGTCAATCTTAAAACACAGTGTTTCATATGTTTCACTACCAAGGGTTTTAACATACATGACAAAATTTGTTACCCCAGCCTTTGCAATTAAGTTATTGATTTTGCTTAGTAAAAATTGAATTTCTGAGGTATAGTTGCAGTTTTGAACTATAACTAGATTTTTTGTAACAGAAATTTTGTACAATGAGGAAGAAAAAAATATTTAGTCAAAACTACCAGAAAATAATAAAATTTACCGTATTTCTGGCACAATGGGAACATCAAAAAGCTCGGTAATTTTTATCAAAGTTCTTTGGTTATGAGTTTTCGTAAAATTAAAAATAAAATATAGTATTATAATATGCGATAAAATTTGGTAAATGTGCTAAAATTTTGTGATTTGATCATGATATCTTAGAGCATATCATAGAAACCATTTATTACTTTAAATATGATTTTTAAGTTTCTTATTTTTTTTACTTAATGTGTGGTAATGAGAGCTATAATTTTAAAAACCAAAATCTTTGGTAAATCTTTACCATATGAACGGAAAAATTTCCAACTGAATGATTTAAATACCGAATACTTTGGTTTTTATTACAAGAACTAAGACTTTTTTACCAGAAATATCATTACCGTACAGTACGGTAATTTTACCAGAATTCCTTCTCCGAGTACTTATTTTTCTTTTTGAATTTTAAGTTATGAGAATACGGAAGATATAAGGCAATTTCAAGGAACTTCATGGAAAATAACTTCAAGGAACCCTTTCCCCTTCTTACTGTCCGATATTATAAAAGAATATTAAGTTATATTATTACAAAAATTTGAATTTTTCTTATAATTTGTATATGATTATTATTTTACCGCATAACTACTATTGAATGGTCTACAATTGAAAGGAGTTTATTTTATTCATGGATTAAGTTGCAGTGATAGGGCCGGAAACGATAAACGCAGAATTAAGAATACGATTTTCAAATATTTATTTACTAAGCTATTTATGTGTAAACCATTTTAGTCACTTTTTTTCGATGAGATTTATTTGTTATTAATATATACTCATTTTTATAAATTATACTATTTTTTTAATTTAGTTATTTAATTAATAATTAGCCTTAATTCTTTTTCATTTTTTACGAAAGAATCCTAAGCCATGCACTGGAAAAAATAATTGTAAATTCTACAGAAAAAATATAATATTTTTTACAGAAAATGCTTAAAAAGAAACTTAAATTTTTTCAATTTTTAATCATTATTAACGGGCTTCAGAAAATTCCCGTATTTTTTGTACAAATTACTGTATATTTAATAGTTTGAAGATCAAAATAGTTTTTTTGCCCTAATTACAAATGTTTAAAACAGTCAATTCAAATTTAAATGTTTGCCTGGCAGTTTTTCTTACCATAAGATGATTTTATCTTTTTTAAATCAATTTACAATTATTTTCTATGCTTGCTCTTACTTCTCAGAAATTATTTTATGGTTTTGAACATCGTATAAATAAAATTTCGATTAGACTTAACTGTCTAATGGATGCTGATTATCATTTGTCTCCAGATATAATTTTTCGGCAAGTTAAATTGTCTGGCATTTTATAAGGATTTGCCAATATAGTGTTAAACGTTCTTATACTTAATAGGTAAGACTTTTGAGATAAAGGCAGTTTTAGATTTTTTTTATAATGAAGCACAAAAGCTGTTGTAGTTCAGGGGACAGAGCGCTTGCCTCCCAATGAAGTGAGGATTCGAATCCAGGCTGTTGACTGGTCATACGGATTCTGCTTTCGCCTCGTACCGACCACAGTGCCGGAATAGTAATTTTTTAGCTTTTCTTTTGTTATAACAAGATAGTTTTTTGTTAAAATAACAGAGCTTGCTTGTTAAAATAATAGTACTTACCTGCTCAAGAAAAAGGAGTCCGTTTTGAATTATAGTATTTTTCTGAGAAATATACGATTTTATACTGGCAATCCAGCTGACATTTTTGTCTGTAAATTTAAGGGACTTTCTTTTTACAGTGCGCAAATTGGAACTATAAACTTAAGACTTAAAAACCTGACCAATAAATGACCAAAAATCTCAATTTCGTTTGGTTTAATTCTTGCTAACAGTTTTAATCAAAATTGAAATAGCTCATAATATTTGGAAACTTTTACTTAGCTTATTTAATAGGACTTGGTGCGGAAGAAAAAATACTTAAGCTAATATTAAAATCCTCTTTTGCATACTTGAGGATTAAAATTTTATTTAAAAATCCATGCCTGGAAAGACCAAAAAGCTAATAAGCATTAATGAGACACGCTTTCTTTGGTCTCTATATCTATCTACCATTAATATTACCCATATAGGGTGTTTACGCTATCATTGCATTCAATATTTAATTTCAGAATCTCTCGTAAAAACGAAATAAAACACATACGCAATAAAGGTTGAAAACTGATTTTTCAGTAAAACAAAAAGAAAAACAATATCAAATAGGGTGAATCATTATCAAAACCAATAACATTGACGGTGGAAATAAAATTATTAAGATATTTTGATTGTGGGATTCGTACGGCAATTGAAAAATCCTTTTCACACAACCTCTTAATTTCATTCAAATAATCTCTCTTTCGTTGTGATTGACCTAGATTACGGTTTGCCAGATTTTGACAACATGAATTTTTAAATTAATTTTTGCCTGGGATTCTAAAAATGAATATTAAGGACAAAAATCACAGTACATCCTGTACATAATAATTATGGTACTAGCTTATAAATTACAAATAATCGTAATCACTTTTCGAAAAGATAAAACAAGACTCTTAATGTAGATGAAAGTCGAAACAATGAATAATTCCGTTTATTTCCGTCATTCTAAGCGAAAGTACATTAGCTTATCTAAAGGATACTCTTTAAGTTAAAGAAATTTAAATTAGACTCTTGTTTTGATCTTTATAGTAAGCTTACTTCAAGGACTTACACTTCTCTATATCGGTAAAGTTTCCAAGAATTAGATACGTTGAGTTGCTCTTCATATCACATACAATCCTCGTTTGTCTTATTTAAACATTAGTCCCTATCCTTCGAAATTTTTCCCCAATCAATTCTGAAGGCTTACTGAAGTGGAATAATTCGAGAGCTTTGAAGGGAACTTAAGATAGAAGTGCCAAGTAAACACACGTGACTATTTTATCGACATCTGTCTCCCCCCTCCCAACCTTCTTCACTGTTCCTCTCTTTCTAACCGTAGTTGAAGAGTGGACGTTCTTGTCCTAGTTAGGGAAAATATATCTGTTACAAGCATAAGTAACAGGGATGCTTCCGGAAAAGTATCACTAAATGAATTGGGAATCGATTCAGTCGTCACCGAACAGCTATTTATTTAATAGGAGACGACTGGGAAAGTGTATCAATGGATCAATATCAATAATCTTGTAAATGTCAAAACGAACATAATCTAGGGAATGTATTTCTATTCGAGCAATTAATGAAAATAAGAAAAATATATTTTATCCAGATTCATTATTCAGAATATAAAAAGAGTGGTTTAATAATTCTCCATTCATTTAAATTGCTTTTACTTTAATGATCAGATTGAGAAATTGATTTCATTTTTTTTTTTTACTATATTTTTTCTAAAGTATTTTTTTTAAAAATTTTTATTAAGCAGTAAATATTTATAAATAATATTATTGCGCTGATATATTCTTCTTCTTCTTCTTCTTCTTGAGCTTGTCAGATATGTAGCACCTCTGCATTTTGTTGCATTTTGTACCATGCTCCAAGCTCAATTTCTTCCTAATTCCATTGTCTTGGGTCGCCTACTTTGTTTATATAGTCTGACAGTCCCTTAATGGAGTTAAGGTGAAGCTCTTTAGGATATGGATTGCCTAGAGTAGTGAGGCGCGTATGAGCGAGGGCATCACACTCGTATAGGATGTGATGTGCTGATTCTACCGCTTCACAGCATTTCCGACATATTGGTTCTTGTTCGAAAAGTCCCATTCTATGTAGATGTTTCCTAAAATGATAGTGCCCAGTGATGAAGCCTACAATTGTTTGAATCTTCAATCTTGGGAACCTAAGGATTTCAGAAGCAATTTTTGCAGATGAATTACTGATCATGCTTTTAGCATGTTTTTGTCCAGGAGAATTGCGCCAAACTTTGTTCATCTCCTGTTTTTCTCATTCTAGGATGGCCATCTTTGTAGTCTTCATGTTGATTCCACAGAAAGGTTCCGTTCCTATTGGGTTGAAAGAGGATCCCTGTTTTGCAAGTTCATCAGCTCTTTCATTTCCTTCAATTCGTATGTGTCCTGGTACCCAAATAAGAATAATTTTATTTCTTTTTGCCAGTTCTATTAGGAGATTCTTGCATTCCAGAACAATTTTTGATTTAACTTGGAATGAGTAAATAGCCATCAAGGCTGCTTGACTGTCGCTGAAAATAAGAATCCGCTTACCATGGTAGCCTTTCTTAATATTTATCTGCAGACAGTTGGCGATAGCAAGTACCTCCGCCTGAAAGACAGTAGCATATTCCCCAAGACCTTCAAAAAGATTGAATCTTGGTGACACGCCACAGACCCCCAGTCCTGAGAGGTTACCTTTCTTTGATCCATCGGTGAACCAGATTAGATCATCATTTTTTGTATCAATCGTGTTGTTATCCCATTCTTCTCTGGTAGGAAAAACTACCTCAAATGGTCTTTCAAACACGTACCTTCTCTCCATGCAGTCAGAAGGCATAAGGAGAGTTGGATGTTGGATTTTCTTAGTAATAGTGGTATGACCTCCTGATGAGGGCTTGTCATACCACTGATATTGCAGTTGCATTCTATATGCAGTCATTCTGGCAGCGCTGCACATGAAGATATCTAAAGGAGTCAGGTCCAGAATTGCCTCAAGTGCTCTGGTAGGGGCTGTGGACATTGCGCCTGTGATACACAAGCAGGCCAGTCTTTGCAGACTCCCCAGCTTGTCCTTCAGAGTTTTCTGTTCCACTTTGCACCACCATATCACTGAAGCATAAGTGAAAGCGGGCCTGACAATTGCTGTGTACATCCAAAACATCATTTTTGGTTGCAGACCCCAGTTTTTGCCAAGCATGCGTCTGCACATCATTATGCATTTTTTTGCTTGATTGATTTTGTAGTCAACATGTTTGTTCCAGGTGAGTTTTTGGTCAAGGATTAAGCCTAAAAATTTCACCTCGGAAGCAACATTGATTTGAACGTCAAAAAGTTTTGGAATAAAAAAAGCCATCTCTTTTTATTTTACGAGTAAATGGTACTAGATTGGTCTTCTGTGGATTTATGTCCAGATTCCTCTCCCTGCACCATTTTCTTACATAACTTAGAGCATTTTGCATTAGTTGGCAAGTTGTGTAAAAATCTTTACCAAGGATGAGTATGACAATGTCTTCCGCATATCCCTGGGTATAGTAGCCTATATTATTTAGATGTTTTATTAGGCTATTTACAACCAGATTCCAAAGTAATGGTGATAAAACACCTCCTTGTGGACAGCCTCTGGTTGTTTTCTTTTCTAATGTCTCGTTGAAGATATTCATTTGAATGACTCTATCCAGAAGGAGGGCCCTAATCCATAAACACACAGTTTGGTCTATCCCTGTATCCCTTAGGGCGTTAAGGATGGATAGGTGAGAGGTGTTATCAAAAGCACCCTGAATATCTAGGAAAGTGGCCAATGCAATTTCCCTTCTCTCCAGGGTGTCTTCAATATATTCTTAAAATCCACCAAAAGTTTGTAGATAATTTGTTCTTTAAATTTTAATCTTCTAAGACTTGAAAATACTAATTCACAAATGAATAATAATTTAATTAAAATATTAAATTAAAATCTAACATGAGTTTCAACAGAGTTCTGTTGTTTAGTTTCCTTTCTAATGATACCGATTCCACTTATAGAAGATTAATCTCGCAATTCACCTAACTCTCATATTCGAACTTTAACAATTTGATTGTTT
This sequence comes from Parasteatoda lunata, assembly GCA_949128135.1. Lineage (NCBI taxonomy): Eukaryota > Metazoa > Arthropoda > Arachnida > Araneae > Theridiidae > Parasteatoda > Parasteatoda lunata. Next base: position 7,916,176 of record OX421973.1, on the reverse strand, counting down.
TACTTATTATCCAAAAATCAGTTCATCAATTGCTAAGATTTTGAATAAAATTTAGTTTAAAGGTGTTTTCCCTCTGTAAATAAACTAAATATCACCAATTTTATAGACCCTAATGCTGGTATTAATAACTAGGGAATTTATAAAATTTCGTGTCAATGGATCTCGCGTCGAAGAAAACTACAACACACAAAAGAAACATCCTAGTTCAGGACATAAACCGATCTTTTATCGCTCTACACTATTGGAATTTAAATCATAGGTTTGAGTTTTCTTTTACAAAAATCATTCAACTCTACTTTACCTCTTCCGAACTTGATTTTTGGAAGTCATTCTGTATTTTGAAAAATTCTAATAATTTAGTTAATGATCTTTCGATTATTCTAACGTTTCCTAAGATGTAAAAGTCGATTTTAATTTAATATGTTGCACCTTATTCGGAATTCCCCTACACCTGTTTCTTATCTCCCCTTTGTTTCTTCCTTGTTTAAACTTGTTTCTCTGTCCCTATTGGTTAAAACACTTTACACCTGTTTGCTTATTTACTTATCTACCTTCATTGAACATTTAAACACTGAAGAAGGTTAAACACTGAGGAAGGATCTTGTTATATTATGGAAGGACTATATTATGTCTATTTATGTACTTTCCATTTCTGGTTTATTCACATTGTTTTTTGCTTCAGTTAACATGAGATATTATTCATTCATTTTAAAGTTTTTCGTTTTCTTAATTTAAATACCTAATTTAAATTGCATACAGCGAAGATGAATTAAAAAAGCAATTGTAAGAGCTCTTCATTAGGATTACTCTTATGCTAGCCAAATCAGTAATATGAAATATTAATTTAAAATATTAGTCAATTATTATATCATTATCAAGACGAACTTTGCTCTCATTTGTTGTTCAAAAGTCTTATAAAAGTAATACCCAGCATGTATAAGGTAAATTAGTTGAATAATCTGTTTATTGAATCATGCATCGTCAAACAATTCAAGTCTACATACATTTTACTAGTTAAGAATTCATGAATATGTATGTGGAATTTTCCATAGTATAAATATCTCTCTAAGAGCTATTCGGAAGAATGGTTTAATGGCCTTCCCCAAATGGTTACTAAACGTTCCTTCCTAATTCCGACTACAACTTACTATAGATGTCTAGAAATTCTTATTAACTAAGTCGTAAGCTTTTTTTTAGACTAAAGAGCGGTAGGAAAACTGTTCTCAATGGGGTTAGACATTTTTTGTTATAAGAGTGTGTAAGTCTACTTGGCTATCACGGTACTGTCAAAATTTATGGCGTCTAGACGGAATAGGGTATGGGCTCGATAAATTATAGTTGAACATTTCTCCCACAAAAAAGGAAGATATATTATATAATTTGAATTTTCTATTTTAAACAGCTACTTTAAACAACAAGTATCAAGTATGTAGTAATTGTAAAATATAGTTTTAGAAATAGATACAGATATGTAGTTTCCTTTTTTTACGTATTTTAAAACAAAAGCTATGAAATAAAATACAAAACAAGCTAAGAGTAGCCAAGGTTGCTTGTTTATTTTCCTGTGGCATGACTATTTAAAAGTTTAATGGCAAAGCATGTTAAGAAAAATTTCAGCATATTTTTTCTTAAAAAAAAATAATTATGAGTTTTGGAAATATATATACGGAAAATAAAAAAACTCATTTATAAAACAAAATTTTCCTTTAAATATTCCCGAAGAATTGGTTTACAATCGGGGGTCCATTTTTTTTTTCCTTTTTTTTTTTTTTGCGATTTGAAAACAAACCAAAATATATGAGAATAAACTAAGAACAAAACACAAACAGTAAACAAAAATTGTGGTAACCCTAAGGTAGGTGACGTCGTTGAAAGCAAAGGTAACAACGAATATCATGGTAACCAGAAACGGTGTTTCAGCAATACTAAACGAAAATTATCGTCCGGCTAAATGGTTCCCATTCTACACATTAATGCTGTTTTTCGGAGCGGTGTCACCAAGGAAGATAAAAAAAAAGCCATACTTTAAGTGCCTGAAGAAATGCGATAAATTTAAACTATATATATAATATTGCCAGAAAGAATTATCTGGGCTTTAGAACAGACTAATAACTTAAATATTTGAAAAGCTATGAAACTTTTTTAAAAATTGCCAACTTGGTGACATTTTTCCACCTAGATAAATATTATCAAAATCACTACCTTATGCTCAGTTTTTGTAAATTTTTATGAGCCCTAATAATACAGCATTGGTGTAAATTTTTCGATATTAAAAAAATAAGAACCCAAACTCTTTTCATTTTCCCAAAACTGTGGCTTTTCTCTATATTGACGTTTTGCGCCATTTTCAAAATAAGCGTAGACAGAGCTGGCTGGCTTTAGAAAGGAAAAACTTGTTTTAACAATGATGAGTAACAGTTGCAAACTTACTACAGTTATGAAAATAGCATGTTGTTGGCAAAAAAAAAAAAAAAAAAAAAAAAAAACGTAACGACGTAGACGTAGCCATCTTATAACAGCCTTAACCCCACCCGATTTAATGACACCGCAAATTTTAAAAAGCTTATATTTTGTAACGTAATATTTTTCTTATAAACATTTTTCATTCATTATGAAACGAAATAATTGTTTAATGTGTATTATTTCATTAGGTTTTCTAAAAGAACACATATTGAAATAATTTAAAAGCATGTGTTGTATGTTTCTTTTTAGTCAATATGAATTACTTGAGACAGTAAACAATAATATTTTTAAGAAAAGTGTCTAAGATATTAAAAGAAATAACATTGCATTTATTTCTTGATTTAAAGTGCAGACTAATTATAAAAAGCATTTGATGTAAAAATTTGATGATGTTACAATAACAAAGACCAATAAAGGTCGGTGAAACTTAATGACATATGATCTCCAGCAATTGCGTGATATGATCTTTAATATATAAAGAAGATAAAGACGTCTCTGGATGTCATCAATATAAAATTAATGAAGTTATAAAGTTATTTATCTGTCACATATAAATGTATTTTCACCGATTTCTTTTTTTTAAATTCTGTCTTTAAAATATTTCGTTAGGGAAATGTTCTAATCTCTGAGAGTCTAGTCCCATTTTATTTTATTTTACAACTGAAACAAGAATCAATTTTGATGAATCACAAAACACAAACGAGAATCATAACCACTGCAAAACTAAAGTCAAAAACACATGCTATAAAAACTTTATATCTTGATGTTATAACTCCAGTGAGCGAAATAGAACAAAGGAACAGCATAAATGACTTTTGTCCTAATGTTAAGATTTTCACTTATAAGGACTTCACCTTAAAAGAATTGAGGGCCAGATCTTAAAATACGCTAATAAATTTGCGCAGACGATATTTCAAATTTCGAAATCAGATACAGAAACTTACTATCTCTGAAAAAGAAAAAAATTTTCTGACGAAATTACTGATCTTTAAAATATACGGTAGCCACTCTCTAGAATATATGGCCTCAATAGTTTAGGCAGGAGAGCGATCAAAACTATGGATCGATTAAAGCTAATTTCACTTAATAAGGATAATGAGACTTTTATTTTGTCTTGTAACAAAAATGAGAATCATTTTTGATACCCTATATAATAGAAGACAAAAATATACGTTATCAAAACTTTTTCTCTTCATGTTACATGCATATAGCAATACATTAGACTGCAATATTTCTTTCAAAGGTCTTTGTGTTTGAGAATTGGTCAGAAAATTCTCATTAACTAGATTATAATTATGCTTAATAAACTATTCATGATTTAGGCTTATATTTAACAAATCAGATTTCAAATTTTCTATGATTAACTTCACGAGCTTGCTTTCATACATTCAAAGGAGTTGTTTCATTTATTCTATCTTTGGGCAAAATATTTTGTGAGTGAAATATTCCTAATCTCCAAGAGTAAAAGATTAATGAGTCTTGCTCCCTTTTAGTTTGCCTTGTAACTGAAATAAGAATCAATTTTGAAAGCGATTGGGTTTTCTAAAGACGCCGCTCTTTGATGAATGGAGCTGCCCTTCAGTGGCGTGTGAATTTTCAAGCAGCTTAGTTGTCGCCGTTATCTTCATAATGATAAATGTTGGCATGACACTTGGGTTTCAAAGTCTTTCGGCTGCTACTGACGTCCTATTTGCTGAAAATTGGTAGTACACCTAAAGTAAAGTTACAACTTTTCAGACAGAGAAGTCTAGTTCTTAATGATATCTTGAGTTTAATTTTTTTTAAAAAAGGTACGAAGAAGCTGTTTTAGTATCGCATTTGTATGGAAGTTAAATTCATAAGTACTTGCGATGTAATTATCTTTGTAAGATAATAAATTTAAACTTATGGTATTAAAGTTAACTTCATAAAATAAGAATTGTGTCAACAATAAAAATTATTTTCGAGCGATAAAAAATAGCTTGCGCAGATACTATTTCAATAGATTTTAATTATATTGCTAAAATTTATTTTTAGAGCATAAAATCGATTTTAAAGCACAGCCAGAAGATTGAGTTCCGATTCACTATATTATAAAATTTTCCATTTTTTTAAAGTAAAAATATTTCTTATCGGTTAATAAATCGTATTTTAATATGACTAAGCATTTTCGGATTGAAACTTATGACTTCATTTGATATTTATGCAGTGTGTCACAAAATTAGTGGCCATAACTGTGAGAGATGACATAGCTTACCAAAATAAAACGACTTTCATTTTTCTCCATGAAATGCCGTGTCGTAATTCATGAGGAAGCACATGTTTGATGAAACGTAGATTGACGAATAATTTTGTACAAGAAATATTTATTACTGAAAACTTTACAACAAATGCTTAAATGAGGAACCACCATCTGCAACACAGGTTTTACAAAAATGACTCAAACGCTGAATCACTCAAACGCTGGAAGTTTTCTGGCTTTTTCTTAACATCTGCAGTTGAACACTAATTCACTCGGATTTTAAAATATATCCTGACAATGAATCTTACTGGTTTAGTAGGATTGCCATTTGAATTATAATACATATGAACGTACTGCATTGGGATATTGTTGTCTAATTTCCCAATGACAGCAGCTGAATGTCGCGTGACATTCACCGGAATGGCAAATAACATCAGCTGAATGTCAGTCTTTGAGAAAAGCAACATTCCCCCACTCCAAAGAAAGCGTCCTCTCGCACCTCATTATTTGCTTTGCGTCTCCCAATTATCAAGTGATAGTTGTTTGCTTTGATAAGTTTTATTAGTACTAACAGTCATGATATTCAACTCTATAATACCATGCCCTGAGTGTCCCAAAATTTTTTAAAGGATGATAAAAGGCACCATAGGATGAAAAGTTACGATAGAACAGGGGATCGAACAGGCTGACGGGAAGAAAATCGCTAAAATTTTGTGCAGGATTCAGCGACTCGTTATAAATCAAATATAAAAGATACAACAAAATTGCTAACTACAGGAAGATTTATTTGATTAATAATTACAAAAGTTGCTTGAAGTGTCAACCACTGACGTCATCGCACAGTGTACGAAAAGGTTCTCGCCGCTTAAAGCACTTAATTTAAGTTGAGCAATCATCTCAGCTCTTCATATTTTGCATCCTTTAAATTCAGGGCTTGTATTAGGTTTTCGCGTTTTTTATCCTCTCAATATGGTTTGTCATCCCATGTTCTTTCGTAAGTTATCATCTTCTTTAATGCCATTTATCAACACTCAGAATTTCTTGGTTGAGTTTCGGAACACCCTTTAAATGCTTAATATGAAATTTATAAAATGTATTAGTTTTTTTTAACCTATCATTCTAATAAAGTAGAATCTATGGTAACTCATTTCCTTACTAATGTAATATGCACTTTTACACTTGTCAGATTTAAAAACATGTTTGTTTATTAAAACAGACTGAAGTTTATTGCTGTTTTTATAAATATATAAGAGCTAAAGATCATGTGGAGCTCATCGATCAAAAGAATGAACTGAAAATAATCTGTTCTAAGGAGTATTAGTAAGTTTAACTGGTTAAGCCAGGTAATCAATAATTCGCAGATGACAGCAACCAACTACGAAAAGTTGGAGGAGAAGTGTAGCACTAGTTTATACAGAAAAAAAGTGTTTATGCTTTAAAGCAAAATAATGAAGCCCACGATAAAAAAGGATAATTTAATAGAAGTTTGGAAATTAATTTGCATAATAAAGAAATTTGATAAAAATGAATAAAACTAATGATTATTTTCGATAATTGAACTAGTTACATTTGTGACAATGGCATTTAAAAAATCGAAAACAATATTATAATCATAATTTAACAGCTGCTCGGACTTAACTATTTATCAATTAATATACTTGTATTTAACAAATATGCACTCGAATTTTTGCATTTACTTTTCTAAATTTTGTAAAGAAAAAATATGGAACTCAAAATTTTATTGTGATAGTAAGAGTCAGCATTGTATTTTGAGAATAAGACCCCACTAAGATTTATCATCCAACTCTTAAAAGGGTATATCTATTAGAATATATATAAGTCAATTTAGACTTAACAGCAATCAAAAAGAAGTGAAAACATTCAGGCAGACATTTTAAATTATTGTATCAAAATTAGCACATTTTACAAAATATTTTATGGAAAAAGTTATTAAAGCAAGTAATTTTAATAAATTAATGAAATGTTAAACTCAATTAATAGGGAAATTTAGTATTTATTTGTTTGGTGAAAAGTATTTTAAATTTGTAAAAAAATAAATATCAACCATTAATGTAGAAAATTTTGTGAGATTTTGGAAACTAATATAGATTTATGATATTGAAAATTAAACTATATATTGATTTATGAAGAATTATATCAAAATAAAAACTAGTTAATAAATATCAAGTAAAAAGTACAGTGAAACTTTATGATTTTAAATTAAACTTTGACTTATTTAGCATTTTTTATCTCATCTAACTGAAAATTCAAGTTATAATTACACATTAAAATATTTTATAAATGTTATACAGTTTGTTTAAAGAAACAAGTAAGTAATTAGTTAAATATTTAGAAACATTAAATTTTATATTAAAGTGACATTAATAAATTAGGATTAATTTTTTATTACTTAATTAAAGAATCTATAATTGTTTTTTTTTATTTTTTTTTAACGCGCATAACATGAGAATGATTTGATAGCAGTAAAATTTATTTCTATTGTTTGATTGCCTTTTTCTATTATATCTAATGTAAATGATACCCCTTCTCTAAAGCTGACGCATTGTAATAAAAAAAAACATTCTCTATTTTCATCCCAATGACGAGACATTTGAGATTTTCGATATTTTTGAGACAGATATAAAAAATTAATATTATATTTAAACAACAGAAAAGTTACAGTTGAAAGTTAAACTTTTTCAATTAGATGAAATGAATTATGAAGCACTTTTATAGCATTTCGTACACTTTAAACTTTTCGCGTGAAAAAATAATATCTTTTTCTCCATTTAACTGGTAAAAAATCATATCTTTTACGAAACTAACTTGGGAAATCTGACAAGTTAAAAGTAGCCATGAAACAAATAAATACAATTTCTTTCCGTGTGATTGTCAAAAGATATGTCCCATTGCTTTTATTTCAAACATCAAAAGAAAAAAAAAGTGAACATAAAAATAAAGGTTCCGTTTTGATTTTTTTATATTTATTTTAGACTTACATGTGACGAAATATTCTCTAGAGAGGAAAGGGCAAAATATGAGTTTAATACTGACATTATGATTTTCCTTTTGGCAACAGAGAGAGAATGAGAGGAAGTAGTAATGAATGTAGTGTATAGAATGGAAGGATGTTATGTTTATTTCAAAATTTCTTCCTGATGGTAACGAGAGTTTAAAGATGAATTCCTAAGGAAATAGCTTCTCATTATTCTAACGGCATTTGATGAAAATGATTATGGTTGTTCAACTGAATGTTTTTTTTCCCTGATGTGATATTTTAATGGTATGAGTTACTGATGAAGAAAAAAATTTTTTTCCGGCAATATTACTAAATAGCAAAAACGAATCCAAATCTATAAGGTCATTTGAAATTTCTTAGAAATACTTTAGAACGCAAAAAATTATTTTTTTAATATATGCTTCGGATTATTTGTAACTTTTAGTCCTTTTTCAAATATGGCACAATTTTAAAAATAAAGTAAAATACTTAAAGTGCAGAAATAATGAATAAATAATTAAAGAATGTGAAATTGTTTTCATGATTAGAAAAAAAGTCTTAGTGGTGAAAGGAAAAATAATTCAACTATTCTAACTGGACAGTAAAAATTAATGTATGAAATAATATAAAAACAGGTTATATGTCTCAATTTATATAGTCTTTTTAAAGCTATTCATTCCTTATTTTCAATTAGTAATACAAATATATGCAAACTTTTCTAAGAATAATCATTTTTAAATAAAGTTTCTATAATATTTAAAAAATGACTAGATTTGAATATTTTTTTAATAACATAACTATTATAAGTCATTTTTGTAAACTTACTTTGGACAGGAGAAATCAAACCGAATTTCGGTATAATCACGTGCATTATAGAAATATTCTACATTATCATATTTTCTGTTGAATGAAATCCATAAATCGTTGAGTAAGGAATAAGCGGGTTGTTTTAAAAAGTTGCGCGTTCGAGAAACTAACTGGAATATATATAGCTCGATATATATTTTACCAATATAGTGTTCAATTTTTTATTGAGGCTGTACAAAACCTAGTTCGACATTATTTATTTTTCACAGTTGTAAAAATTTTACAAATAAATTTGATACGGAAAAAATTTCGTCCAAGTGGCAAAATAATAATCGTCACTTCTTTGAGGAGACGAATTTCGTCAAAAAAAAAAATAAATAAATAAAAAAAAATTCATTATTTTATTTTTTTCTAAAACATAAAAATAATATCGTAACGCCTAATGTATCTAATAATCATTTTATCCTACACTGAAGTCAAGCATCACTGGCTGCGATCGGCAAGCGGGTGGGTGACCACGTGGCTCAGTCAATGAAGGAACCGAGGGTGTGCGATCTTGGCCCTCATTAAACTGTTCTATCGTAAAGTGCTCGACTTTGCTCACAGGTCGTCAGGCTACCGAAGCGGGAGTGCCATCCTCTCTGCAGAGGATCAAAATTGCAAGTCTTTGGATCATCCTCAGGGATGTTCCCCAGACCGTTGCCAATAGCTCCATAGTGCAGTTCTAGTGCAACGTAAATAAACTACAACAACTTTTGGTACCAAGATAATCACTATAGGTACGTGGAAAATATATTTTCCCGTCTCCCTGAAAAGGCTATGTACCGGAGTAAATTGTTTAAAACGATAATTTTGGTTATCAGGAGTTCATCTCGAGCAAAAGCATTGCGCCAAATGATATTAAATATTATTGATCTTTATTTTGATGTTGAAAATGTTTTAATATCATGTTTTGCTTAATCTTACAATACATAGCCGCATAGAAGTGCAACAAATAATAGTAAAAAATCGAAGCAAAATCACAATTATTTTGATTCATTAATCGTGACAGTCTTTCATAGTGTTGATGAATGCTGGTTTATATATTTACTCTATACGAAGAGAGCAGGTAAGAAGAAATACTGCATAAAATATATATGCTTTGAAGTTAACATTATGTTTTTCAATCCTCTTCATTATAAAGAACACATTTTTTAGCGCACGTGTTTTAGAATTGTTCGATGGCTTTTCAGATCTTTTTCTGCAACAAATACCTTGAATGTTTTTTGGTACGAGTAATTCAAGGAAAAGATTTTTTAAGCATAAGAACAATAACCTATTTTATACACATAGTACAATTTTAAAAGCATATCCAAAAGCATTTTGGAAGGAGAAGTTTTCTTTCACAGCAAGACGCATCCTAAAATCTTTATAAAATTTGGCAAAAAAACCTTTTTCCGAGAAGTAAAATTCAATATAAAAAACCTGATGCGGACATTTTTTAGCAATGGCGACTAGAATAAAATGCTCTACATGATACAGAAATTGTTCAGTAGATGAACTGAATAGAAACAGATCCTTTCACTCGGAAATAAATAGCATTTTTTTTGTCTTTTTACATCTACTAAAAGAAGTAAAGACACGCATAAAGTAAGAGAGAGAAAAATGTTTTTTAGTTTTGTTGTCCCAGCAAAGAGTTCCTTTTTTATTAAATTTTGTTTCTTATCTGACGATAAAATCTACTAAAAATGAAAGTAGCTTACATTAAAATCTGTCGTTATAACGGAAAAAATCTAAATGCCTTTGTTTTAAATTACTTTCTGCTTCCATTATGCTTTTAAGTACTTAGAAGTGTCTCTTAAGAGCAAATTACAATTCTTCTTCGAATGTGTGTTCCTCATGTATTTGAAATCGTTCTCCTACTTTTTTAATGTTACTTTGAGTTAGTATTATGTACCTGAGAAGTTATTATAGAGTTTAAAACAAATTTTAGAAAGTTTTTGAACGGCTTGAACTTTGATCCGATACTGAGGAAACTATACGCACAGTACTTTTTGAAAAAACTTAAAGAGCTTTTTTTATTTTCTTTTCAATTTAAAAAAAATTTTTTTTTTGTTATACCTGAGAAAATTAAAATATCATTTGCCATTTTTGTTTTTTTTTTGTTTCCAGCGAATTTTGAAATCTTCTTCGAATTATATCTATTGATTAAGTAATTAGTACATTTTCTAGCGTTTTGCGTGAGTCAGTGTTCCGTGAAGATTTGAATAGAGTCATTACGCACATATATTTAGCGAAACAAAAATATAAAATATAAATTACTACACGAGAATAAAGTGAAAAGAAAAGCTTATTTCTGATGAATTATTTCCAGGTATTTATAATGGTATTAATATATTTTATGCAATTAAGAAAATTAATGAAAAAATTAATCAAAAATTAATTTAAGATTTTCATTTCAAAACGGTAGCTTATATGGTTTTAGCGCAAATAAGATTAACCCTTTAATTCATAATAAGTTACAATTAATTTAAATATTAATCAGATTTTCTGTTTATTTGTGATTTCTTTTCGTCAAGTTCTCTTGCTGTTTTCAAATTTTGTTGACTTTTTATTGCAAATAGTTGTAATAGGACTCTATAAAATAAGTAAAAAGAAGAAAGAATTGTTTGCCAAGAACTCGTTGTAAATAAATATTCCTATTCTACTAAATAAAAACGATCTTCTAAATTTTATGTTTAAAAAATTTTTTTTTCTTGATTTAACTTCAAATTTATAAAATATGATTGATATAATTAAAAATAATAAATTTAATTCAGTAATTCAATTAACTTATGAAATGAACTTATTTATATAATTAGTAGTTTCGAAATAAAATTAATGAAATAATTGAAATCGCAAAATTAAAAATTAATTAAATAAATCGAAATAAATTTTTAAGTGAATGCCTCTATTCATTTTTCGCTAACCATAAAAGAGAGGAATTGAATTGTACTAATATGCTATTTTAAATGTTGTGGAAAACGTAACGATCTATTTAATTGGCTATTATAAACATAAAAGTAAGAAAAAATGTATTCCATAGTTTAAGTATATAAACTTGGTATGCAAACTTGGAATATTTAAATGTTAATTTCCATTTAATTTTTTTTTTGATAATTTCATAGGTTATGAAACACTGCTATTCTAAAATTATTATTTTTCTGTGAGTTTATTAAATGTAGCGTTCTTAGAAATTCTCTGATTTCAATTAGTAAGTAGGATATTTGAGTTGTTAAGTACTGATAGTTAAAAATGTTAATAGGATTAATCAACAATTAAACAATCGGTACCAGTTGGTAATTTCAAACAAAACACTCACCAATTTTTTTCAGTAACTATGTTTTTCATACATTATCTTCATATTCGTAATGAGCATTTTCATTCTGTTCCACTTTGTGATTCTTTTAAACTAAATACATTTTCATTAAAATAAATTTTGGTAATTTTCACTTTCGAATTTTTTTGGCAGCAAAATAATAATTAATGTTTAATAAGACGAAAGTATTGTATTAAATTTCATTCAGTAATTAAAATCTACTAGTGTATCGGGTGCCGATCTAAAGTAAAGTTCTACTTTAGATACAAACATATTTTTCTGAGTCACAATATAATAAACTACATTACAAAAATCAATATTGTTTACTACAAACCTGAGTTAATTAATTACATTTTAACTCATTACCATCATCTTAACATAGTGAACTCTATACCTCAACATAATCAACCTTCATATTTTCTTCTCTTGCTATAACCTACTCAATATAATGTTCTACATTTCTTAATATAATCAACTGCAGTTTCCTGCACTATAATCAATTCTATATAATGTACTATATTCCTTAATCTAATTTATAATTACTGATATTTCAGTTTTCTCATTTTTAAAGCTTGTTGCTGACATAAACTACCCCACTCTTCAACTACCTCAACTCAATACAATTCACTACATTCCTCAATCTAATCAGACTCTCTCTTTCTCTATAATCAATTCAATATTATTAACTACATACCTCAATGTAGTCAACTATGTTTTTCTTCAATGTCATCATTTTAATATAATGAACTACATTGTTTTTCCCTCCGATATCAGCATTGAAGTTTTTTTAAGTATCCCTTGTAAAATTTTGTCCTTTATATCCATATGAATGGCATTCATTACATACTGATCTAAAGATAGGAGATATTTATTTACGATTTAGTTTATTTTGATATTTCAGTTTTCTCATTTTGAAAGCGTGTTGCTGACATAAACTACCCAACTCTTCAACTATCCCTGACTAGAAGGGAAAATAAAAGAAAATAATCTTCTAATGCCCCGATGTTAAATGCTTAACTTTCTCGAACGGAATCTTTGAAAAGATCGTAAATGGGCTTGGTGGACGCTTTACGACTTGTTTACAGATGATCACATTTATGATCCTCGTCTTTTACTTCTTTTTCTTTTTAACAATCGGAGAAAAAGAAAACCTTCCTGCCGCTCTTAACAATGCCAACACGATGGATCAAGATCTAATTTCTGGAGGTAAGTTTACGGCTGTATTAAAACCATCGATGAAACCCGATCGTGAAAGATTGCCGCAACGTGGCTGGAATGTTGTTAAGTGTCGATTGGGTTTTTATTGTTTCGTTCTTCGTGGTTTGTCGGCATTCTATTAACGTCAAATAAAGAAGGTGCACGGAGACAGAATTATCATTAAATATTAATCCATGTTAGAGATTTTTATGGTTCATAAAATAAGAATTTTTTAGTTCTAAAATAAAGTACATTGATATTGATTTTTTAAATGTCTATCCACTTAAAACTTCTAAGAGTAACTTTTTTTTCCAATAACAGATTTTGAGAAACATTTTAGCAAATTTGAGAAAAAACTTTGAGCAGAAGCATTTGATATTAACGTCATTAGCCTGACTTTGAGTGAAGTAGAATTCAAATGTACTGAATCATCTGGAAATTTTTTAAGAACATTTTCTTTTTTGTTTTTGTCTATCTGAAATGGACGTAATAAATGAATTTGTTTATGATTTATTATTTAATTCAGTAATTTTATGTCAAATGCTACAAATTTATTGCTGCATTAATGTATTTTATTTGCGAGTTGTTGCCATAAATTAACAATTCTTTAAATTACCTTTTTTTCTATTAGTTAATGAATAATAAAATGTTATGTTTCAGAATTTACAAAAAAAAAAAAAAAAAAAGATAAAATGCGGAATTATAAGTACTTTTTTTTCACTTCAGTTAATTACATAGTCTTTGAACATTTATCAACACTCAAACCTTTTTCGATTAAAACTAAAACCATTGCAGCCAAAATTATTCCATAAAACTCAATGGAAAACTAGATTTCCCAAAGGAAAATCCCCGCTGCTCCAAATAGGGGTTGGAGGAAGAAATTTTAAGAAAGGTGAGAACATCAAGTAAACACATGTAACGCTTTTATTGCTGAGATTTCCTCCTTCTTTCCATTTTCTCATTCTTTGATGGGTTGAAGTATAAGACTGAGATGAAGCAAGCTTGACGCTAATGGAAGAAACAGTACTTTCGACGGCCCATAGGTTTGTATTCGAATTCCATTAAAGGACACTTCAAAAGCTTCGAATCATGCTCGTCAATACAGAAGGAAAGATCACGCTTCGTTTGTATGTAGTAAGAAGAATTCGAAGTATTTCTTCTATTTATCCAAATACAGTCTTCTTTTTCCATTTATTTCAAAGTTTCGTTACGGAAATTCTAAATGTTTTAGCAGCGTTGCGTAGTGAAATAGCTACGATTTCTAGAAATTTCATAAGCATTATTGGTTAAAATTTTGCAAATCATGTGAACATAATATGAAATGTAAAGAAGAATTTTTTTTGAATTGATGCTTAATAGAATATTTGGGAAAGCATTAGGGAAAAATAAAGATAAAATTATAAATGATATTTTTTTTAAATGAAAAAAAAAGCTATATAAGCTAAAGATATTTCTTTTTAGTTTTTAAATAAAAGAAAAAGAATTTTTTTATTTTGTTATTATGAATGATATCTTTATGGGGAAAACTTTCCTAGTTTTGGTTGTTTGACCACACCTGTAAATGAAAATTACTATCGCCTGGTCTGAGATTTAGTCTGATTGTATATTTATGGAATATGATTTATCATGGAGTTGTTTAACTTATGTATACGTGTTTTCAAATGAAAGTTTAAGTCACAATTTCATTTAAACATCTTCTGTGTGCTATGTATTTTGAAGGCATAACATTCTTTCTCAGGAAATTTCAAATTCTTTTTTTAACGCTTCAGTAAAAATCGATTTTAAGCTGGGTGGTCTTTAAACTGCCACAAAGAATAATAATAAAAAATTCTTTTATGACATTTATAATTTATTAATGAGCTGAATGATAAACATTTACATTAATTGTGCTTTTTTACTATCACGCCATTTTGTTAAAAATGGTATTTGTCTATATAAAATAAAAACTACATTATTACATACACGATGTTAAATTATAAATAAACAGTTTGGAAATTAAAGGTATTGATGGTATTAAATGGAATTGATTATTTTTTACCTCTATAAATTAGGTATTGGTAGAATTTAGAAAAAAAAAGATATAAAATATATTAGATATAGTTCAAAACTCAATTGTCATTCGATCGAATGCAAAACATTTAGTTTCATTATCTATTTTCAATATTACGTCATTTTGTTAAAAATTTTACTATGTGTAATGGAAACTACATTATCATATAGCTGATATTTAAATTGTTTGCAATAATTGAGTTATTGCAATAATTGAGGCTGTAGTTTTTTATTTCCAGAAAGACGTTATGCCATTGGCAGAATTTGCATTAAATTAGAAAAGATATTAAATAAGTAAAAATAATTTAAAACTCGTTTATCATTAAAATGAATAATAAGCATTTTGCTTTATTGTAATTTCTTCAACATCAAGCCATTTTGTTTAAAATATCACTTTATGCAATTGAAGCTACATTTTGACATACCGGACTTTAAGTTATAAGCAAACAGTTAGGAAATTAAAGTAGTGATTAAGTCTGTTCTTTTTTTTATCTCCAGAAAAAAGTAATGTCATTGCCGAAATTTACACAAAATTAAAAAAGTATTAAACACTTAAATAATTTAAAACTCGTTTATCGTTTAATGGAATGATAAATATTTTGTTTTATTGTACTTTTTTCAATATCAAGCCATTTTGTTTAAAAATATAATTATATAAATGGAAACTACATTATGATATACATGACGTTAAATTGCAAGTAAAGAGGTTACAAATTGAAGGAGTTACTGAATCTGGTTGTTTTTTTAGCTCCAGAAGAATTACATAGGTTATTATTTAGTTTGTGGAGAATTATTTTATAAAAATAAGATTTTTCATGTAATCACACAGCTTAAAAATAAAAAGTAAATGCTTCAGATAAAAGTGTATTATCAATTAATAAAAGAATGTATGAACGTTTTTCTTATTTATTCAAAATTACAATCTACAAATCGTTTTCACTGTCTATAATTTATTTCTATTTCTTCTATTTAAATGAATTTGCGTAAGAATTAAAACAAAATTTGGAGAATTTATGATCGTTGTACAAGGAATCCAGTTTCGTAATTACTTTAACAAATTTTCAGGTAACTTAAAAGAATTATTACTTTAATTTACTTGAAAAATTATTTTCAAAATGTTCTAAATCACAAATTCATTCAAAGTCCAAACTTTTTACCATAATTTCAGTGCATAGGAAATAAATAACAATCGTTAGCGTCTTTTTTATTTTAATTAACATCTATTAATAATTTAAGAATTCTAGCTGGTTTCGAAGACTTTATTTTTCATTTAATTTGAACTAAGAATATATTATTTTAGGTGCATAAAATTCTTTGTGGTGTAGCTTTTCAACTAGAAATATATAAGAAAAGAAATAATGCTTGAATAAGAAAAATATTCTTTATGTATGTATCTAACGAAAGTTTATAGCTGCTATTTCTGTTGGATGTGGTTGGAATCATGCCCACATAGAATAAATATTTATTTTAAAGGAATAAGACATTTATTTCAGAAAAGATTAAATCAAAATTGTCACTCGAAATAATGTTTAAACTGTTTCAGTAATATTTATTAAAGATAATAAGATGTTTTCACAACATTCCCTTTGAAATCTTTATTATTAAAAGCACAAGTAAATATAATTCTTAAAAATATAAACTTAGATTCAATAGTTGCAAATTTTTAAAAACCTAAAATTTAGCGCTGTTTATTTATGTTTCTGTACGTTCAGTTTTTAATTGTTATACTTATAATTCTTTATTGCTTCATATGTGAGATAATAATTTTTAATTAAATACCTGGGATAACTTTATTTCAAATCAATTTCCAAGGTTCTTCCAAATTAATTTCAATTTTTTTCTAGAATAATTTTTATATTAGTTTTTTCAAACATAAAATGAAATATAAAAAATTTCATCAAAATTTTTTCCCTCATGACTCAAATATAATTGAAATGATTCAATTTACGAACAGTTTCTCAAGGTAACTAAAAAATCCATTTTCGATAAAGTTCGTTCTTTTTTTAGAAAAAAGAAGAAAAAAAAAAACATTTTTCAAGCAATTTTGTAATGAATATATCAAATATGTGATACTTGAAAATCCTCAAAGTTTAAAGAAAATTACAAGACGCCGTTAGGCGAGGCTCTAAGAAGAAAAATATTCGTGACATTTGACCACGTTTGTATTTTCAAAAACTATTTTAAAATTCTTAAAACTTGTATTGGATAATTTCAATACCACAAGAAAATTATCATTACTAATATTATTATTGACTCGAATATAAGTTTTTTTCTAAATAATGGCAATTTAATTATATTGTGTAAGAGTTGTAATGCAGTAAGAAAAGATGAACTCGGAACGAAATGAATGTTCTGGGTAGCAAAATGTTTAGTAACCTCCTCTTAGTAAGAGGTTAAAAAGTGAACAGGTCTTAAGAGATGACATTAAGAGATTACATGGGGATGTGAAGAGATTACATGAAGATTACATGGGGAATTTTAAATAATTGTATCTAGAAAAACGTGATATTCTACCAAACGAAACAATACCTTATTTGTCTCTGTACCACAATTCTTCATTTGTCAATGTGTGTTCTCTTTTCTCTAAATTCCAATGAAAGAAGTCGTGAAACTTTTTGACATAAGTAAGGTACAACACTTTTTTTTCGTTTGAGTTTTTACTGTACTATGAGAAGTATTAACCTCAAAAAATAGATACATACAATTATATATATATATATATATATATATATAAATCTCCCTTTTTTAGTTCTCGTTTTGACCAAAAAAAGCCATTATAATTAATTTTGACTGGTTAGTATTAACATTAATCGGATTTATCACTTTAACCGAAACACCTATAAAAAGTGGCTCACCCATGTCCCAATGCTATAAAAACCGTTTAATCACATAACAAACTTCATAGGCTATTATTAATTATTAATACTATTATTAATACTATTATTAATACTAACCGGCTAAAAGGAATAATGTGAGATATTTCTCACTTAGATCAACTGAAGAGGTTATTATTATTATTGACCGGTTAGTATTTATAATAATCAGATATATTACTTTAACATATGTTAAAACTAAATGTATATATATGTTAAAAAATGTTAAAATTAAAAATTTTTTGGGTAAATTTATATTTTTACCACTTGGAATAGCCAATTTGGAAAAGCCAATTTGGAAAAGGCCACTGCTATTAATAAAGCCATTCATGGCTATTAATAAATATTTAATAAAGATTTTTTTTAAATAAAAAAAATATCTTGGAACGTTTATAACTTTTCTAAAATCATTAATATAAAAATTTTATGATTAAAACTCTAAATTATTATTAAAATTTTATAATTAAAATCCAACCTTATTATTGTTAAAGTTTTATAATTAAAATCTAACCTTATAATTTTTAAATTATAACAGTCGACCCAAATTTGAGTTTATGACTACTAATATTCAACTTTGAGCCTTGTAATTTTGAATCCAATTCAGAAGACAAGGGAGCTCAAGTGCAGGGAGAAATTTTGCCTTCGTGAAGGACTTTTTGATGGAGCTAACCCGCATTTGCGTTGCATGGAGAGGAAAACTACGAAAACCTCCTACGGGTAGAATGAACGCAAGGGGACTCTAAACCGTGATTCGTCTACAACTGAAACATATTTTACGTCAGCACTTTGGTCGTAGCGAGCTGGGTGCAGAATTTGTATCGACCAGACATCGCTGGGATTCCATCCCAGTTCACCTCATTGAAAAGCAAGTGCTCTAACCCAGTGGTTACCAACAGGCGGGCCGTGAAGTCTTTTTTTGAGACCCACGATATATTATTTAAAATATATTAGTTGTCATTTTTTGCGGACAATTTTCGTGAAAAATCAATATGGGCTTAAAATACTTTTCTTTCGTTTAAAAAAATGTAATTTCTTTGTTTCTGTGAAATTTAACGTACCAATGGTGCAAAAAAATTAATTTCTCAGGTCTTGCATCCAAGAAAATATTATTCAAATACAAAAATAATCGTGTATGTTGCTCTTTTTTATTCATTTTTTTTTGTATTTTGTAAATAAAATTATGCATGTGCTTATCAGAAATTTTTTCGAAGAAGTTCTCCCATTTAGCTTTTTGAAACCACTTATTTTGAACGCAATTATTTACATTTGTAAATTTCAAAACTCATAAGAGAGGGAATGAATATCATGTTTTTTTTTAAACTCCTTGAATTGAATATCGCATGAGCGGAAAAGAAAAAAACAATTTCAGATGCTCGAGAATTTTTTTTGTTGTTGCTATAATTCCTAATATGCCGAAAAAAATGTTAATTTATCACAGAATTAAATTTAAAAGAAAAAAAATCTTATCACTAAGTTTCTGATTAAGAGAAGATTCAAAATGACACGCAACAAGCAATATTTTTAATGCTTATTATTTTTCTTTTTAATATTAAAAAAACTTTGATAAAAATCTGACAGTAATATTTAATGTTACTTCAAACATTAAAGAGTCCTATATAAAATATGTATAAAGTTGCTGCCCGCCATTAGACTTGTGTTTTTAATTGCGACCCCGGCCACATGTAAGTTTTAAACCTCTGTCCCTGAGCCATCACGGCTCTAACATTATAATTTTATTTTATTTTATAACAGCCGTTGAACAACAGGCCCAATTTCTGGGTTTACAAATTTCGAATGCAATCCAAAAGGCAACGGAACTCCCGGATCAAGTATAAAGAGAAATTTTTCTTTCGTAAAAGATGTTTTGATGGAACTAACCCGCATTTGCGTTACATGGAGAGGAAAACTACGATAACCTCCTATGGTTAGAATGACCACAAAGGGACTCGAACCCATGATCCGTCTACAACTGAAATATATTTTACGTCATCACTGTGGTCGGTGCGAGACGGATGCGAAATTCGTATCGACCAGACATCGCTGGGATTCCATCTCGGTTTACCTCATTGGAAGACGAATGCTCTACTCACTGAGCCTGATAAACTGCGAATTATTTAGTATAACATTTTTACCTTGCGAACATCCAGATTCTGGATAATTCCTGGTAACTAACAAATCAAACGCACTAGTGTACTTCAGTGTAATCAGGCAAACTTGTTACGAGAATATTTAAAATAATTTTTGAATGATACCAGTCAGTGTGTGTAAAATTGAATTCGCTACTCGCTTTAATGAAATTTGATTTAATGCATGATGATATTTTTTTTAAAAAGGAAACATATTTCTTTTATAAATGTGATAATTCATTTAATAATTTATATGTCTGCTATAAGATAGGTGATCTATTAGTAAATTATATTTAACCAAACTTTTTATTTTGACTAATATATTATATGAGAGAGTGTTATTATTTATAAATAAAAAAAGAGAATGAATAACAATTATTTTTAACAATAATTATTATTTCTATAATTATTTTGAATGAATAACAATAATTATTTTGAATGAATAACATGTAGTTAGGCTAAAAAAGGACTCAAGGATAAGTTTATTTAAAACTAAAAAAAAAACATTGAGCTCATGTTTGCGCTTCCACAGACCTTTCTTCGGTGCCGAGACGAAACTTAATCAGAAGTAGAAATAACTCAAGTATATTCTAATTTAAAATAAAAAATAAGTTCATACTTTTCTTGCCGTTCTTTGTATTTCATCAGACCCCCTTAGGTATAGACACCATATACGAAAAGAAAATGTAAAGTTCACTAGCCCACTTGATGTACATTGATCTAAAAAGATATATTTATTCTAAAACGAAAACAATTAAAAGAAATTTTTGTATAAATAAAAAAAAAAAAGGTAAGATTTATTTTTCATATGATTTAATCCCTTTTACAAATGAATGATAATTTTTCAATCTCAAAAAGTAGCTGTTGTAATAAAAAATCCTCATCTTAGTTTAGCTTATCATTCGGTAAATTTGTAGCGTTTTAAAAATTGAAGCCGAAAAGGTCTTGTAATATATATGTATGCTCACAAATTCATTCCATCCACTTTTTCTTTGTCGCATCAATTTTCCCTCAAACCGACTTCGCTCCGATGATCAAAGACGACATGAAGATTAACGATACAACTTCCTTTTCGGCACAAAAGATACATATGACTCTAATTTTTAATAAAGACGCCGTAAATTCGGCTAATAATTATGCTATTTCCACTAAAAACAAATGCTTGAATTGTTTCTCCGCTAAAAAGATTTTTCAAATGGTTTTGAGATGAATTAAAAGTAATTGATGAGAAAAGTAAACCATGGGAATCAAAAATCTTCAAAACAGTCCCATGGGGTCAATTAATTTTCTTTTGATTTTGTTTACAGTTCTTTCGCTTTCTGAGTTTTTTTGTTTTTCGTTGACTGCATACATTATTTTAAGTTACATAAAATATGAACTAAATACCATTAAAAATTGAAATAAGTTTTATAAATGGTAAAATGTTTTATTAAAATTGTTATTTATAAATATAATACATCTGAAGTACTGATAAGGGAATACGCATTGAATATAATTTTTATTTATAAAATATTTTTTCGAGAAATTCGAAAAATTCCAATGCTTATTTTTCAGTGATCCTTTTTCTAAAGAGACACAAAATATTTTTTTTATTCTTGTGACAAAATAATGATAAATCTAAAAATTTAAGTAAAGGACAGATAAATGTTTTTAATACAAACTGAGATTATTGAGAATAGAGAAGTGATAATTCTTTTTTTTTACTATTTATTGATTAATTAGAATATAATATTATAATAGAATTATTTTTATCATAGAATTATTAGTACCTTTAATAAAAATGGGGAAAATACAAAATTATTTTTCATATGTGTAGTTTGATAGATCTATTAAATCCCTCTATAAAAATAGAAAAAAAAAATCTTTTTTACCTACAGAAAAATAAGTTTACTAAACACATTTATGTTTATGCAATAGTACATTTTTACAATACTCCTTGGAAAAAGACGAATATGTGATACTATGTACTTCAAGCTAATTTGAATATTTTTTCGAAAATTATCATAGAAATTTGTTTAAGCCTACTGATATACATTTCAAGTACGATCATTCTCACATAAATACCGATGACCCTAATGTCTTTCCCTGGTGTTGTTGGTGTTAAAAACATTTATGGTTAGATGCAAGTACAAAGCATTTTAAAACGTGTGACATTTCAATTCAAAAATAGTTGTTGGTGTTAAAAACATCTTATGGTCAGGTGTAAGCACAAAGCATTTTAAAACGTGCAATATTTCAATTCAAAAACAGTTGGTGTTTAAAATATCTTAGGGTCAGATGCAAGCACAAAGCAATTTAAAATTTGCAACATTTAAACTCAAAAATAGTGCGTAACATGTTCCAGTATAAATGGATTTCACGGTCAAAAGTACCAGTGACCTGAGTGCCGGTTCTACTTACCGTCATTTTTACAGTGTTGTCATACTTTAATATAAATATTATAAAGCAAATTGTGCAGACAAATAAAATTTAAAAAGTGGTAAATGACGAATGTTATACTATAGACTCGGAAGCCTTGAATAAAATTGTTTAGAAGAAAATGTAGAAATATATTAAGTAACTATAAAACAATCAATTATATTGCCGTGGCATTATTCAGTTGAGTGTATTAATTATGATTAACTTTGTACGGCCACAACATTTAAAAATTATAGTATATAAAATTTTTGTTCCGTGGGAAATGGATTTTACGAAAAAAAGTACCGTCATCTGAGTGCACGTATTGAATTTTTTACAGTGTTGTAGCCACTCAAATGGAAACGTTTCATCTGATTTCCATTAAATTGTTAGCAGAAAATAAACTAGTCAATCCTTTACCCGCTGACGAGTCTGCATGTAAAAAGTCGTAAGTTTTAACCTGCAGTCTTCTCTGCTTCTTGCAGAACCGGTTTCTCTATGTTATTAGATAAGGAAATATTGTATTGGGGAGAAACATTCTCTCAGTTTTGCCCATTTGCTAAACTCCCAATGGGTTAATTCCCATGGTTAAAAAATCGTATTTTTGGAAAAAAATGAATTTTTTAGTATTTTTTTTAAATATCTTTAAAAATTATACGATATAGATATGGCTAGAGATGGTGATTTTGCAGACAACTTTTACAATGATTTCAGTAATTGAAGCTAATTATTCAAAGCATCTTAAGTATTTCGAAACGTAATTGTTTTATTAAATATGGAACGTTATTTTTTTAGAGACTATATTATTGAACAAATCATAATGCATATATAAAGCAGAAGTATTTTTAATATAAATTGATTTCATATTAAGTTAAATTGCAAAATTGGTTGACATTACTCACTATCTTATATAATTGCACATTTCAATTATAAGATAATTTAATAGACTTTAAGCAATAGATAGACTTTAAGCAATATTTATTTCTGCATAATTGTTCGAATTAATGAATATCCTCTCTTAGAATAGCTAAAAAATAAAATGCAATCCAAGATTTCGAGATTTTCAAGCAAAATAGCTCTGTGTCTTGTGAACTACTAAACAACGCATTATAAATAGTGCTATGCAAATCTCTAAGGTGTCTTTATCCTGCATCAGGGAAATGTAAAGAAAAGCTAGTAAAAATAGTGATTCTACTTGAAAAGGGAAAATATTCTTTTTAGATATTCTATGTTAATTTTTTAAGGTGCAATTGTTGGTATTTTGTTTTTAATTTTAGGTAAGAAAAATAATAAAAGTCAGTTTCGTTTGTAGGGGAATAGCAATTTAGTAAAAAGAGGTAAAAAGTTTGTTTAGAATCTTAAAATTTATATTTTTATGTAATTTATTCATCTCCCTACTACTATTTATACTATTTGTACTATTTTTTCTATAGTGATAATAACTTCTATTGTGATAATCAATATCATGGTTATTGTTTGTTCAAAAGCATTTAGTTTAATCACATCTTTCGATTGTTGTTAGTTTGTTAAGGGGTGTGGATTTCAATTGTGTCACATTATAATTTTTAGATTGTTATACTTCATTATTTTTTTGATCATGAAAGTTTAATAGTATAGTTTAAAAGTCACCATTTTCTAATTCCGTTCAAATTTAATATATTAAATTTGAAAAGCAATTTTTTAAACTAATTTAAATATTTCAGCCTGTTGTATGGGTTCCTTATTGGGGATACCTACAACTATATACATATGACCAATCGAAATTATATACAGTGCAGTTCCAATAAAACATGAATTATATTCGTGATGTTTCCATAAGCTACTGAATTCAATATTTATGTAATAGAAAAATTAACCCAAAATACAAAATTGTATAATATGAATATTGAAAACAGTGAATATCATATAATAAATTTCAAATATTAAATTATATTTTAATGTTTAAAAACGAATTAGTTTTTAATGAATTCTATTTCCTAAAATGTTACTTAAAAATTATCCAAACTTTATTTGTGAAATTATACACATTGTAATTGGGATTATACACAAATATTTTTGGACAAAAACAGTTTTGAAAAAATTGTATTAGTGTTTTTTGAGGTATTAAATATATGCAAAAACTTTGAATGCGAAGAAGCTTTTAAAACGAATGCCAGCATTGAAAAATCGACTTTGGTCACGAATTCATTGCTGCTAAAAAAAGAAGGAAAGAAAAACCTCCCGAATTTTCTCTTTTTGCCGCCAAGAATATACATTTTCAATTTTCTGAAGATTGAAAATCTTTAGGTGCTTGTTGATTGCCGGATGAAAAATCTCAGGATGCGAAGTTTTTTTTTCGTTTCTTCAGAAACATATGGAATAGCACAAAAATTTTGGGGCGTTATTGAAATTTAAAACGGTTTCTACGAAACTTAGTAAATATATGTTGAAAATGCTAGGCTCGAATTTAAGTATACTCAAAAATAAGGTTAGAAGTCGTTATTACGTACGAAAATTTCATAAAAAAAGAGTAAATGCGAATATGTTTCTTTTCTGGGCAAGCTAAAAATGTAATATAGTTTTTTTTGTTGATATGAAACACATTATTTAACTTTTTAGTTTTTTTTTTCAAAGTACTTTGCATTTATAAATACAGAGAAAACTAATATAATATTACGTAAGTTTCTTGTAGGACGATACGCATTAAATATTAATAAAAAAATTTAGCAAATATTAATTACTGTTTAAGTTTAATTAAATACTATATATTTGTAAAAAAAGATAAACAAGTATAACATTTTTTAAGTTTTCAAGCATTAAAAATGAATGAAAATTTAAATGATATAAATATTAAACATTACAGAAACGATTCAGTCATATGGGATAAATATTAGAAAATTTATTTTCAAATTAAGTTTAAAAATGCGACTTTAAACTAACGAAAAACCTTATTTTTTTGTCATCTTTTGTCAAACATATCTTTCTTACAGTGAATTTTTGAAACTTTATTATTAATTAAAAAATAAAAGAAAAAGGAAAGAAAGATAGTTTTAGTTATCCAAAATGCTAGGCGACGCAGCAAAAGAATGACAATAGATCTGTAAACAAACCTTAAATTTGTAAACAAACCTAACAGTAAAAAAATGGTTGCTTAAAATTAATAAAGTTTTCTTCATATTTTTCTAAGCTGTTTTGTGAGAAATGTGCCAAGCAAATATTTTGTTGCATTGAGGAAATTATTGACTTCTTGTTTGAGGATTTTAATTTTGTAAAAAAGGATCAGGCTTAGTACATCATTATATAATATATTAAAGAAAGGTGTTGGGTTGAATAACTATTCAGTAATCAATCTTGTGAGTTGAGGGCAAAATTAAATTATATCTTTTAGTTATTATTTTTTGAATGTCGGTAAATTCTGAACATTTCTTAAAAGATTTATATTATTATTTTCGTTTTTTTTCTTTAAACTTTCCTTGTTTCCATATATATATATATATACACCGAAGAGCCATTAAATTATGACCACCCTGGTAATAACATGTTGGACCACCTTTAGCTCTCAAAACTGCTAGCACCCGCCGTGGCATTGATTCCAAAAGGTGCTGATAGATAGTCTGAGGTATCTGGTACCAAGCGCTCACCAACTGGTCCTGGAATTCCCTCACATTGCGAGGGGGTAGCGTGGCAGCAAGAATTTGGTTTTCCAAGTAGGACCACAAATGCTCTATTGGATTAAGGTCAGGTGAATTTGGGGGCCAAGACATGACTTGAAAGTCACTGGAATGTTCTTCGAGCCAATCTATGACAATTCGACCCTTATGACATGGTGCATTATCCTGTTGGTAAACACCATCCCTCGCAGGAAAAACTGTTGCCATGAATGGGTGAACCTGGTCTGCAACTATGTTCAAGTAGCTTACAGACGTCGGGGGTTGTTCTATGAGGATTATGATTCCTAATGTGCCCCATGAAAACATTGCCCACACCATACTACCCCCACCTCCGACTTGTCTCCGTCCGACTGTGCATCCGGGAGCTAGGGATTCCTTTGGAAATCGGCGTATTCTGACACGCCCGTTGAGGTGATGGACCAGAAAACGTGATTCGTCGGACCATGCAACCTTCCTCCATTCCTCTGGTATCCAATTCCGATGTTTCTTGGCCCATAGCAGACGCATCTGGCGGTGACGTTCCGTCAGTGCAGGAACATGCTTCGGCCTCCGGCTGCGTAGTACGAAGCCGGAGGACGAACGCAGCAATGTACGCTGTACAGTGTGTTGAGAAACACTGTCTGGGTCACCACTGTTGTAGCTGGTGGTGATTTCGGCTGTAGTAGCTCTTCGGTCACGGCGAACAATGCGTAGCAATCTCTGCTCTCCTCTGGAATCAATGCGCCATGGACGACACACTGATGGCCGGCGACTTGCCGTTTCACCATCCCTGCACCACTTTTGATATGTGCTCACAACAACTGCCCGTGAACAGCCCACTAAACGCGCCGTTTCTGATATTGATGTTCCCAGTCGCCAAGCCATAACGATTTGACCTTTACCGAATTCTGATAAATCAGCTGCTTTTCCCATTATGTCGCTAATCGCAATTTGTTTGGAAAGACAATGCATACCCGCTTTATATACTCCAATATCATCCGCGCACGCGCAGTGGTTCTGCTCCTGGGTGAGCCCATTCTTCGGCATATATATATATATATATATATATATATATATATATATATATATATATACATATACATGCACTTCAGTTCGACTTAATTAATTATGTCTTTTTCTTTGTAGATTTATAAAATTATGATTTTAATGTAATATTTTTTTTTACTTTAAATTTTTATAAAAGTTTGAAAATGTATAACATTTTTCAATCAAATACAATATAAGTTTTATTTTTTGTTAATAATCTTTGTGAGAGAGTATTGGATTAATTAGACGTGCAAGCCAATAGGTCGCCAATTTAGAGCTTGTGTGTTCACGGGCTTAAGAGAAATCCTTTCATCAAGGAAGTTTCTTTAGTCCCAACAATTCCCAAGAAAGCAATGAAATTGGGTCACACGATTTCATTATAGTGGACATCCACACCTTCGTGATCTAGGGAAGAAAGAGGGAGTGATCGCATTTAGCTCTTCCTTTTGTGATGGAAGGAACAAAAACTTGATATCGGTCTCATTCAGTTGCTTCCTTTATTCTCCTCACTTTTTTTCTTCTTTTAGTTTAGTTTCGTGGGAAGGATCAGAGCTTTCTTTTCGAAAGATCTGCAGTAACCACACATTGATCTAGCTCGCTCTTGATAACGATAATTGCATTCTAGATTTGCGTTCAGGTAACGTTTTAGTTCAGATTTTATGATCTTGTACTTGATTTGCATATGCCTCACAGTAGTTAAGGGGTAATTAAGGTATTAGCAACGTTATATTAATAAGCTCTATTAAATAACTAATTTAACATTCTTTATTCATAATTTATTCAACTCATAATGCTAGGAGGACTATTTTTCGCTCTGTCTTGATAGCGATAATTTTTTCAAGATTTACGTTCAGGTATCTATCTAGTTCAGATTTTATGATCTTGTACTTGATTTGCATATGCCTCACAGTAGTTAAGGGGTAATTAAGGTATTAGCAACGTTATATTAATAAGCTCTATTAAATAATTAAATTAACATTCTTTATTCATAATTTATTCATAATTTATTCAACTCATAATGCTAGGAGGACTATTTTTCGCTCTGTCTTGATAGCGATAATTTTTTCAAGATTTACGTTCAGGTATCTATCTAGTTCAGATTTTATGATCTTGTACTTGATTTGCATATGCCTCACAGTAGTTAAGGGGTAATTAAGGTATTAGCAACGTTATATTAATAAGCTCTATTAAATAATTAATTTAACATTCTTTATTCATAATTTATTCAACTCATAATGCTAGGAGGACTATTTTTCGCTCTGTCTTGATAGCGATAATTTATTCAAGATTTACGTTCAGGTATCTATCTAGTTCAGATTTTATGATCTTGTACTTGATTTGCATATGCCTCACAGTAGTTAAGGGGTAATTAAGGTATTAGCAACGTTATATTAATAAGCTCTATTAGATAATTATTTTAACATTCTTTATTCATAATTTATTCAACTCATAATGCTAGGAGGACTATTTTTCGCTCTGTCTTGATAGCGATAATTTTTTCAAGATTTACGTTCAGGTATCTATCTAGTTCAGATTTTATGATCTTGTACTTGATTTGCATATGCCTCACAGTAGTTAATGGGTAATTAAGGTATTAGCAACGTTATATTAATAAGCTCTATTAAATAATTAATTTAACATTCTTTATTCATAATTTATTCAACTCATAATGCTAGGAGGACTATTTTTCGCTCTGTCTTGATAGCGATAATTTTTTCAAGATTTACGTTCAGGTATCTATCTAGTTCAGATTTTATGATCTTGTACTTGATTTGCATATGCCTCACAGTAGTTAAGGGGTAATTAAGGTATTAGCAACGTTATATTAATAAGCTCTATTAAATAATTAATTTAACATTCTTTATTCATAATTTATTCAACTCATAATGCTAGGAGGACTATTTTTCGCTCTGTCTTGACAGCGATAATTTTTTCAAGATTTACGTTCAGGTATCTATCTAGTTCAGATTTTATGATCTTGTACTTGATTTGCATATGCCTCACAGTAGTTAAGGGGTAATTAAGGTATTAGCAACGTTATATTAATAAGCTCTATTAAATAATTAATTTAACATTCTTTATTCATAATTTATTCAATTCATAATGCTAGGAGGACTATTTTTCGCTCTGTCTTGATAGCGATAATTTTTTCAAGATTTACGTTCAGGTATCTATCTAGTTCAGATTTTATGATCTTGTACTTGATTTGCATATGCCTCACAGTAGTTAAGGGGTAATTAAGGTATTAGCAACGTTATATTAATAAGCTCTATTAAATAATTAATTTAACATTCTTTATTCATAATTTATTCAACTCATAATGCTAGGAGGACTATTTTTCGCTCTGTCTTGATAGCGATAATTTTTTCAAGATTTACGTTCAGGTATCTATCTAGTTCAGATTTTATGATCTTGTACTTGATTTGCATATGCCTCACAGTAGTTAAGGGGTAATTAAGGTATTAGCAAACGTTATATTAATAAGCTCTATTAAATAATTAATTTAACATTCTTTATTCATAATTTATTCAACTCATAATGCTAGGAGGACTATTTTTCGCTCTGTCTTGACAGCGATAATTTTTTCAAGATTTACGTTCAGGTATCTATCTAGTTCAGATTTTATGATCTTGTACTTGATTTGCATATGCCTCACAGTAGTTAAGGGGTAATTAAGGTTTTTAGCAACGTTATATTAATAAGCTCTATTAAATAATTAATTTAACATTCTTTATTCATAATTTATTCAACTCATAATGCTAGGAGGACTATTTTTCGCTCTGTCTTGATAGCGATAAGATTTACGTTCAGGTATCTATCTAGTTCAGATTTTATGATCTTATACTTGATTTATCTATGCTCAGAAGGACTTAAGGGATAATTAAGGTACTAGCAACACTTTAATTAATAAGCCGTATTAAATAATAAATTTAATATTCTTTATTCATAATTAATGTAATTCATTACTCTGGGAAGAATATTTTGATGAATAATTTCTTTTTGAAGATTAGAAAAAATTATTTCATATCTAATAAATTGTATTATATTAGGTTCTTAATGTTATCATTTGCAAGTACTTAAAAATTAAAATTCTTAAGAAAAGAAGAAAGACTAAAATATAAAAGGTGAGAAAGACTAAATATAAATATTCAATTAAAAAAAATTTTAAAAAGTTAAAATAGCAAATTTTCTGAATTAATAAACTGAATATTCTTTTTTGTGAACCTAATTCAAAATAATAATCAGCGTATTTTTATGGATTAATTGGATTTAAAGAATAACATGTTTTTCCCATACAAATTAACTACGCATTTTTAGCATTCCTTTCACTAACCAGCGACGAAATACGTTAAATTGGTGTAAAAAGTGATTGTTGTTGAGTGTAATGTAAAATGCTTCTTTAATTTCAGATATATTTTCAATCAGAAAATTAACATATAAATAACAATAGCAAACGCAAGCACTTAAGTTTAAATTTTTATTTCAGACTTAAGTAAAATTTTTATTTAAATATGCACTCATTAGCTCAATGATCATGCTAATGAAGATCAATATTCATGTTCATTAAGTGTTAGTTTAAATGATCTTCGACAAAAAATTACACTGATCCTTTAAAAACAGAGATCTATAAAAGTTCAATGCAGCAGAATCAAGTAACCAGCATGTTATGGAATGAAAAGTAGGATAAAATCTTTTTGTTTATATGAAATAACGTAGAGACAATATTTTTTTAAAACTTAATGTATGCTATATTTAAAAATAAAAAAAGATGCCAAAGGTACACTATAAAGATGCTAGCAGTGATAAAAATATGGTAAGATAGCAGTTAATAATCCATTCATTTCGTTTTTGAGAGCGATGAGGAATAGTAGACAAAAAGGATCACATGAGTGGTGAGGGCTTTTAGACAGCAAAAGGTGTAAAGTAATGTGAAATTTGTTGAAAAATGGTAAAAATACACCAGAAGCACCCTATATCACTGTAAAATGTTTAGAAGTGAAACAAGTACATTACGGAAAATGCATACACATGGAGTTGAGTACAGCATGGTCTTAAAATGGATAACCTCATCAAGAAAGACAGTTTTTTAAAAGTAGACTGCATTTTTGAAATTCCCTCAATCAACGGTAACATTTTCAAATTCCATAAAATGCAGGCTCAGTAGGCTCAAAACAGACAAATAACAGAACAAGAACTAAGATTTTGAACTACCCATCTTATTATCTATAACATTGCCTGATGTGACTTATCATTTTCGGAGAGCACCAAAATAGTGTTGCAGACAACAGATTCATCTCGACAATGTTGTCAAGGAGTATGTACTATTCTTATAAAAATCAGCCAAAGTTTTTTTTATCCATATGTGTGAAACTTTAATATCATGTGACTAGTTTAAATAAAGGATAAGCGTCTAAACAGTCTTCGGAATTTCATAAACCCTCCAAAAATTGAGTCCCAGGGCAAACTTATGATTCCCTAAGTCCTTCACTGGAAATTTTGCTTTCCTATTGTAAGAGATTGTGGTGTAATCAGTGTACTTGGTTCGAGCAACGAAATTTATGCTTTGGCGAACATGAAAACTTCAAAATACGCTCAAAGTATTCTTTGTAATCTCTTAAATGAACTGAACTGAAGTTAAAGAAATTAAATGTTATCATCGTAAAACTTCGTTGCTCGAGTAACTTACTTGTGGGGAGTAGTAGTTATCGACAACGTCAACATTCATCTATGAAAAGGCACCCCACCATAGAATCGAGTTAACATGTCTTACATACTAGTGAATTGTAATTATATTTTTGTAGTGGTAGATACGATACAGTACTCCCCCACCAGAATTATATCTGTGATAGAATTCGATGAACGGATATCACTAGTTGCTGTATTTGTGACACACCGAGAGAGCTGGATTATGATCACCGGATTTTGAACATTAGTCATGAAGGTTGTATTTAAGATAATGGTCGTAGTCGTTCCTGTGTTGCCTTTAGCAGTCGAGTGTATGCAGGCCGACGTTGTGTTTAATCGATACTGAGCAGTAACAGCGAGAGGAGGTAGATAATGTCGCAGTCACAAGTAGCAAGTAAACTATTCAATGTGGACCATCCATCGAAGTAGGCGTGTTCAGATTGAAGTTGGATATTCTGATAATATAGGCGTGTTCACATCACGTCCGAAGGTTACCAATGTGGGGAGTAGTAGTTATCGACAATGTCAACCTTCATGTATGAAAAGGTACCCCACCATATAATCGAGTTTTAACATGTCTTATGTACTAGTGAATTTTAGTTATATTTTTGTAGTGGTAGATACGCTACAAGATTTTTTAACAGAATAACAGATCTTAGATGCTTTTTTATCACTGATTTCAAATCTGCAATCGTTCCTCTTCAAGCTAAAATTTTTTAAATAACATTTTTAGTCTATTTTTTGTAGATTTGTACAATTTCAAAAACGTTATATATTAAAAAAGGTGCATAAATGTTGTGACAAGCTTCTGAGAAAGTTAGGGGTCGTTGTCAGGATTAAAATTTCATAGGGACCCATTTCCAGAAATGTCATCATTCACCGCTTCACCGCTAGGGGCACATTTCTATTATGAACTGTTTCTTTGTGAGGTTTTTAACATGTCATCATAGGGAAGCGTCTCTAGCCGCGTATGGTGACATTCAGTAAGCACACAGTTTCTACTCTGATGATGTGCCTTAACTCCCCGGGAAGTTTTTCCTAGCATTTACGCAAACCCCTGTTATAAGCAACGCTTTTAAACTTGTACATTTTGACAAAACATAGACTTAAATTGTCCTTTAAAAGAAAAGATGTAGCGTTAGGAGCAAAACTAATATCAGATTTGAAACCCAAATTAGGCAAGATGAAGTATTTGTATAAAGCAACAAAAAAATCATTCTTTGGTGTAATCCGTTAAATAATATGAGGAAAATCAGTTTTTCTAATGCAGAGGAAACACAACGATATCACAATATATACTAAATATTTATTCAAAGATGATGCTATCCCTTAGGTCGAAATATTTAAAGTACATTCTAAGGATATACAAAATGTGAAAATAATTTTGATACTCTAATAGTTGGATGGAGATTTAAAATTGCTGAAGGAACAATAAGGAATCGAAGATAAGGAATGAAAAAATTTCGATTATTTTTTACCATTAAGCATTCCTTTTATAAACGAATTGTACTTTTACGACGTTTTCAGAAGTAATGAAAGAAGTTTTTATTTCGGGTAATCGCAAAAATATCTAGAAATATATCAAGAATAGAGAAGTATTAGAAAAATCTAGTAATGAATATTGGGGCTACTTTGAAAATAAAAAAAATGTTCTTTTTAATTTAAAAAAAATAGTCTTTTTTTAGAGTAGTACTACTTTTGATAGCACTATTTCATAGCACGAATAACGCTACTAAACCCGTTGAAAAAAATGACATGTGTTTACATTTTATTTTAGTTTTTAGCCCTAAATTTCTAAAACGCACAGGCTTACGCTTTAGAAGTTTAATGTTTTTATAAACCATATGACTTGAATTCTGCGGTTAGTTTAGACACTACATGTAATAAGGAATATTTAAGCCATTTTTCTTGTATGTCCCTTCTATAATGTTTTTTTTTTTGACTCTCTAATTACAAGCAAAAATATATTTTGGTATTTTCTAATTATAAAAAAAAGCAGTCTAATAAATATTAAATTATCGGAATTAAATTTGTACTAAAATATAAATTTAAAAAAAGTAGTTTAAATAGTACTTTTTTTTCAGTCGTAGTTTCACTAGTAGTTTTTTTCATTCATATTTAAAAATGTATCAATAATTGATTTTGTAAATAAAAAAAAATATCAAAGATGAATTACTATTTCTGTCAGAACTAAATAACTGCAAATAAGTGCAACTTTTAAAATTTTTTGTCTATAAGGGAGTCGTGTTTAGAAGATTTTACCTTTAACGCAGAAAAAGACTCCGGTGTTTCATGCTGTATTTCATAAACATAAATTATATAAATGCTAAATATAATATTTTAAATTTATTTTTACCTAAAGTAATACCAAATAATGGAAAAAAGGGAAAAATATGTTTAATTAAAATTCTGCGTCAAAGGTTTAAGAAAAGAATATAGCAAATAAATACAACTCATATTAAATTTTTATACTTATGTTGTATTCCTAAAATCCTCATGAAAGGAATTATTAAAACGGAATGATTCTGTTTTATGAATAGAGATCATGTAAGATCGTAGCATGTGACTGAAATTATCTCCTCTGGTATTTGCTGTAGTTCATTAACAAGCTTAAAGAGAGCATTCTATAAAAAATTAGGGCATGGAACTCTTATACTATGTATGTAATCATCAATTTTGTTAATTATTTTATTTATTCAAACAAGATGTAAGTTCTGTGTTTTGTCCTATCAAACATCCTTATCAAATGAAATTTGAAATTAATCGATAGTACGCTGAGGAAGAAAGTATGGTCAAAAATACCAGAATATGGTAATATTTACCACGTTTGTGTAAAAATCTCGGCAATGTTTACCAAATTCTTTACCAAAGTGCTTGCAAAGTAACAATAAAATATGGTTTTGTAATATATGATAAAATTTGGTCAATGTGGTAAAATTTGGTATTTTTTTAGATCATATCTTAGAGCATGGTATAAAAACTATTTATTTGCTTAAACATTTGCTTAAAATTTTAAAAACTAGAATTTCCGGTCAACTGTTTCCATATAAACGGAAAATTGTGAAGTGAATGATTTGAATACCGCCTATTTTTGTTTCATTAACCAGAAATGTTATGTTATTTTAACCAGAAATGTCATTATTATACATTATAGTATTCTTTACAGAATTTTCTTTCTCCGTGTAAAGCATACCTTTATCAGTTTTAAAATCATTTCGTTTTTAATTGATAGTAAATCAAATTTTTTTTCACATATTTTCAATCACGAAAAATAACATATTCGCCACATTAATAAACGCGAAATGTTTAAATATTTTAGAAATAAAACATATATATATATAATGAATGAAAATCGAATGGTTTTTAAGAACTATTAACATTTATTTTTATTTTAGTGTGATAAAAGAAATATTTGAAGGATTTCATTTCTTAAGACTATTTCAAATATTTAAAAAATATTTTGACTATAACTATAAAAGAAATAAAATCCTTTTTTTTACATTTTAAAGCATTTTAATATAAAAAAAGACTTAGATAAAATTTTTGATAGCTTTCTTTAGCCTTTGGATTTAAAGATTTAAACTATTGAAGTTCAAAGTATATAGAAAAGCTTAAACTAAAAAAATTCAATAATAGTTAGACATTCTTGTTGACTTTAACTACTTAACGAATAATAATAACACAATCACGCATGTTATCAACTAAAAATGTTTTAACACTTTTAGTAATTTAAATGTAGTTAGGAAATAATTCCAGAACCGATGATTTAATTATATTTGTATCCTTATAACATTTGTTTGATAAAAGAAAAATATACGTAAACTATTCTTATATATATGGATTTTTTTATACTATTACAAGAAATTCTCTTTTTAAATTTCATTCTGTTTAAAATTACTAACTATTTCTTGTTCTTAAAAATTTGTTAATGGTCATAAACCATTGAATTTAAAAAAAAAATTTTTTAGATGAATTTAATTTATAATTCAGATATGTTAGTCGATAGACTGTTTGGCGGAAAAATGATAATTTTTTATTTAGTTTAATTTTTTTCTACTTTACTGAACAATCAAAGCGATACATTTTATGTTTTTATAACAATGTATAAAATATGCAAAGATGTGACTCCAATAAGCCTAAAAAACATATTTATCTACTTAAAAAGAATTAAAAATTTTAATTAATTATTTCCAAATGGTTTGGTGTTTCTCTGTATAATAGTTATCTTTCGATTCTGTCTGCAATGATGTTTTTGAAAAGCGCAGACAAGCGCAGCAAATATTGAAAAATGATCTAGACTTGCACAGAATGAGTTCGAGATGCTTTTTTAGTTTATTTATGGTCTGATTCTCATGAATAAATGTAACTTTAATTACGTTATATATTTTATATGAAATGAATAGGAATGAATTTGTTAAGTGTAGCTTATGAAATAAAACTTTTGTTTCTTTGAAGATAAACAAACAGATGATTTTAGATGAATGCTTCATTACAGATTATTTGCAAATGCTTGAAGATACTAGTCATATTTTTATTATTTATTAATTTTTTCTTGGCATCAGAGGTATTTTTTATTTTTATTTTATTGCAGCGTATGTCAGGAAAAGATTTAAAATTCATCATTTGTTTTGTGTTATAACTTTCATTAAATTTAAATGCAATGACTTATATTTGAAATTCTTAATAATATTTTTCCATTCATATATTTTATAGTGCCTGATTTTTCGTATTTGCAGCATTTATAATGCTAAATAATGTTTCTGAACAAGCATTGATTTGCTCTCTATAACGTCTTCTTCCTTTCTTCAGTCATTTTTCATTTATTTTTATTTTAATCATTTCATAAGAATTTCAAAAATGACTAAAATAGTCTAAGGTTTTTATAATGCTATCATGCTTAAAGATATGATATTAGGCTTATCACCATGTTCGTAGAGGTACAATGCTTCATAATGCTTCTAAAAATCACATGAACTGATTGATTTGGTCTCTAGAAGGAAAAAAACGTATCTTTTTCTGCAGTAACTGTTCTGAATCATCTCATAAACATTTTAAAAATAATTAAAATAGTTTCAAGTTTTTTCTGATGACATCAAATTTATAGAAATGATAAAGTCTATCGTCAAACTCATGGAAATTTAGCAAATTATACACCGCTAAAATTTTCATTTTAAAAATATGGTAAAATAACTGGCAGCTGTCTGTCTATCCGATTAACCGTAAACACTACGGTAAAGATCATTTTTTCCTTTATGGTTTTGAAAACAATTACAAAAAGTACAGTTATAAAACCATGAATACAAAACTAAACAGTTTTTAACCATTTACAACTAGCATTTTTCATAAAAGTAAAAAATAGTTAATTACTTAACTAGACATAGGAGCTCGGCATTTCATAAGGTAATAGGCATTGGAGAGTGCCGGACAATGGAAATTCTTCATGTGTTGAAGGGAATATTGAGGTGTCAACACTAGGACTCGAACTCCAGTTCAACCGGTCATGAGATAAACCCACTCGGCTATGATATGTTGCAAAGAATTAAGTAGCTTCATTAAGTGGTTCTAGTTGGTGAGATAAGATTCTGGTTGTTTAACCGCATTAGGTGAAAGCAGTTAATAAACAGTTTTTCTCAAACTTAACAGTTTGATTACCGTTTTATTTCCGGTTATCCCACTGTTTTGATTAAATATGGTAAAATGACCTTTCACTAAACTGTTATTTAACCATTTTTCAGAGAAATTTCTAACAGTGTATAGAGAGCTTAGGCTAAATAAAACTGTAGCAACTAGTAAAAAAGAAAAAAAACATCTTTATTTTAGTAAATCCAAGCTCATAATTCACTTGTGGATATATTTCAATCCACTCATTATTTTGACTAAATCTTTAATATTTATTATATGATTTCTTTTATGATTACTTTTTATTCAAAGCAAATCTCAAAACTATTATTTTATAGCCAAATTGAAATCATTGAGAAAGTTTTCAATCAATGATAAAATATTTTTATTAATGAAACAATTAAAGGCATGTATTATATATGATATTTTTTGAGCGTCTAAAATTTTTCTGTAACAAAAAGAGAAATGTTTAGCTGAATAAATTTAATAGTTTTGAGATGTTGAACATTGTTTTGCAAAATGTACAACTCTGAAGAAATCATACTTTTCGCTCTTGAAATGATAAAAGTAAAGTTTTGGAAATTATTATTATTTATTTTAAGAAATCATCGCTATAGGTATAAAGATCAGGGAATTAGATCTATAACCTGTATATATAAAAAGTTTCCATCAAAAAAACAATTTTTTTTTGTCTAGACAAAAGTTATAACTAGAATTGAAAAAATCCTAGGGGAGTTTTAGAGACAATTTCTGTGAAACTTTTCTAACTTTGCAAATCACTAGAGCCTAAACAATCTATGTATCACAAACATTCTAAACTTTTCAAAAATGTATTGTTATTTCGGAAAAAAAAGACAAATACTAAAATTCTGGAAATTAAAAATTTTGACACACGGTAAAAAATACCGTTACTCGGGTTGCCGCTACTTTTTACCGTAAAATTAACTTTCATCGAAACCTGTTACTGAACAAAAAACTCTGATATATTCTGATTTTTGCACAAATAATTTCCGTAAAATCACTGAATCATTCTAATTAACTAAATATTTCTGTAAAAATTACGGTTTTTTGTTCTACGGTAAAAAATTATTTTACTGTAAAATATATTTTGCGAATGGTGTATTCTAAATGACGGTACTCTATAACGTTATTTGATCCGGAATTTTT
This sequence comes from Parasteatoda lunata, assembly GCA_949128135.1. Lineage (NCBI taxonomy): Eukaryota > Metazoa > Arthropoda > Arachnida > Araneae > Theridiidae > Parasteatoda > Parasteatoda lunata. The sequence continues at coordinate 7,877,560 of OX421973.1, read as the reverse complement.
AACATCGTGGAATGCGACATTTTCTTTATTCTCGCTGCATATGTAATATTCTATGTAGGTATACATCGAAGAGCTATTACATTATGACCACCCTGCTAATAACATGTAGGACCACCTTTAACGCCCAAAACTGCTAGCACCCGCCGTGGTATTGATTCCACAAGGTGCTGATAGGTAGTCTGAGGTATTTGGTACCAAGCGCTCACCAACTGGTCCTGCAATTTCGGAGTTGCGTGGCAGCACGAATTTGGTTTTTCAAGTAAGAGCACAAATGCTCTATTGGACTAAGGTCATGTGAATTTGGGGGCCAAGACATGACACTGGGATGTTCCTCGAACCAATCCAGGACGATTCGATCCTTATGACATGGTGCATTATCCTGTTTGTAAACACCTTCCCCCGCCGAAAAAACTGTTGCCATGAATGGGTGAACCTGGTATGCAACTATGTTCAAGTAGCTTACAGACGTCAGGGATTGTTCTATGAGGATTATGGGTCCTAATGTGCCCCATGAAAACACTGCCCACACCATACTACCCCCGTCACCATAGAGGGTGGTCATAATGTAATGGCTCTTCGGTGTATAAGCTAATGTTTAAGTGTGAGATTATTTTCAGCTACGCAACTTGCTATAGCAGTGTATAATGATTCCTAATATACTTATTCTTTTTGGCACAGCTGGAGCTGGTTTATAGAAAGCAAAGAATATAGAAAATCTCTTTTATACATGATTTTATTACAATAGTAACTAGTGTAATTTTAAAGCTTATGAAAGAACTAAAAACAGTTTTATTTGATTTACTTTCATTTAGCTGCATTTACAGAATAGAACCAACATTAGCCTAAAAGAATATTACATATGCAATTGATTAAGTAAGTACTCTTTCATTCGAGTGAAAGAAAAGACGATTGAATATAGATTGAGTGGATGAATATGGAAATATTCGAAAGAAGGAAAGCAGGGAATCAATAAATCAGTAAATTAGTAAATAGACGTATCAATGTATCGCTTAAATAGTGAATGGGAAAATAAGTGATTTGTCAAATCATTAAATCCGCGAATCAGTTTTAAAATAAATAAGAAAAAAAATATAAATAAATTATTGATTAGGTCCACGATTATTGATTATTGATTAATTATTGATTTGACATTACAAAGAAGTGCTGTTTATTCAATTGTTTTCTCAATTTTTTTTTTTTGAACAACTTCATTGTGTAGATATTAAATATTAAAAAAGGTGACACTTTTTCAAAAAAAAAAAAAAAAAAAAAGATTTAAACGAAAACGGATAAAAAATGTTCTAATATTATATGTATGCAAAAAAAATATTATAAAATGCATGCAAGACTTATGATATGAAGTTTTTTTAATTTAAATTAGGACTTCTCGTTCTGTTTTGGGTAAACTGTTAAAATTATCATTTTGGAATGACGGTGAAATAACATACAGCAATCTGTCCATCCGATTAACTACAAAGTAAATGATTTATGAATATTTCTTTACCTTTACGGCACTGAAACCGCTAACAACTGGTACGTTTAAAAAACCGTAAATACAAAACTCAGTTTAGTAACTATGTTGCCCTTTTGTAACCATGAGTTAATGATAGTTTTGTGTTCTAATATCTAGGATCGTCGATTGAAGAATGCAGGACACTAGAAACTCCTTATGCATTGAAAGAATGGAAAAAATATAGTGGTATCGATGCTGGAATTTGAACCCCTGTTCAACTGGTCATTAAATTAGCCCTCTCTTATTTATTTGCATTAATTACAGTTCATTTCTTTCATATCAACTTAAAAAAATTTGTTGTCTGTTTTGAAAGTGTTAGCTTCAAATTTCTTCTAAAAACCTATATTCGCTGTATGCATAATTAAATAGTTTGAAATCTATATTAGCTCTTTTTCTGTAAATAAGGAGAACAGCGATTTTAAGCGCACAGAAAGTTGTTGACGTATGCCATTTAGGCAGAGGGGGTGCGATTGTTCTTGTTTTCCAGTGGCGCCATCTGTGGCCAAGAATTCGACTTCTGCCACACCCATACGTCAAGCCCGTTTATAGGGTGGACCCATTCATACATCCATTCATTCCTCCATAGATCGTAATTTTGACCTGAATCAGAGGACGATCAATCTCCAATTCAGTAACTCCAGAGGTATTGATTTGTTATGTGAGAGCTCAAAGTCCTCCATGTTTCATGGAGGACTTTGAGACTCGACAGATTTAACGTGCATCAGTCACCATTTACTACACGGGGAGTCTTCGGCCGGCAGGGATCGAACCCATGACCACTTGGACATGGGCCCAGTGCCCTGCCAACCAGGCTATCCCGAAATAAAGGAAAGTGCAATACCAGTGACAAATAAACTGTAAATACGGTAATCTTAAGCAGCATAGCTTTCCGCCAAATTTACTGCCACTGGAAATTTTCTAGATTCGTGTTTTAATTTCATTCTACCGAACAAAAAAATTTGTATGTGCTTCCTGTTAAAACTTTTTATCAATATCTATGCTTTTGTATTGATTTTCATGTTCTATTTTGCTCATTTTTGTTTGTAATGTCACATAATTACACGAACTTTAGTCTATACATTCAAAAATGCTATTTTTGTAAAATTTTCAATGCGAATTATTCACCTCAAATTAGCACTAGCCGTTGTCATGGAAACTAGGTTTCTCTTTAAGTTCGTTGAGCAAAATGGGTGATATTGCCGTTAAAGAAAACAAAGCGAATTTTTTTTTTTATTCACCAAGAATATCTTATTGAAATTTAAAACACCGGCAAGTACAAGATTTGTTTTAGAACATTTAAAATAAGCTGATTTCTTATTATAATTTGTTTAGAAAAAGGATTTAATAAAATCAGTAATAAATTAGTAAAATTAATTAATTAATATTTTTTAACTAAGCGAAATAAATTTTAAATGAAACAAAATATCGTATTTTTAAAGTTAATAAATATATATATATTTTTTATTAAATATATATAAAAAAATACTTTGATGCTCATAGATATCTTGCTCTAGATACTTATTTTTCCATGATTTTGTTTCTTTTTTTAGTAGATTTATGTATATTAATTTAGCCCACATTTGTGTTTTGTGAAGGAGGGAAAAGGCAGCATAAGCATGAAATCCAATGTTTAATTTTTCATCAAAAATGTCATATGTATTCCTTATAATATTTACAGTTGTTTTTTTTCTTTAAATTTTTGTTGTTGAAAAGTTTCATTTTAATTATAAAATTACTTTTTTATTCTGAAATATACCTGCTTCTATGAAACAAAAGACCGTTAGTTAAAAAGACAATCCTCACCAAACAGTATACATGTGAAGTTTTAATACCATCCACATGAATACTTCTTGTGTTTTTATCAGCAGCCAGATTCCACTCCCTTAGACTCAAAAAGAACCCTTTTATCTATACAAGTGATGATCAATTTGTTCATTTATTATTTTAACATTTCCTTCAGCAAATTTTTTACGGGGACGCTCTGCATAAAATTCAATTCACAATTTCGCATGTGGAGAAATTCTGCTTTAGCGCATTTTAACAAAAATAATAATAATATTTTAAAATATTAATATCTTTCTTTCCGGGATCTTTGTGGGTGAAAGGAGGCTTAAGATAAAAATCCCCCCTGTATAAATAGTAGGCCTCGAAATTTTTTTTGTAGGTAGTGAAATAACATTTTTTTTACATAAGAACTACAATTTCTCAATTTTTTTTAACATTGTATTTTAAAAATAGTAGTTAAAATAGGACTTGCTTTGATTGATCTTTCTATGTTTCAAAAAAGTAAGGATTCAAATTTTGTTTCTTTTGTACATTTTATTGGCATAAATTACATTATTTTTAATCTTCTTTCATTAGCAAAAAGACAGCAACTTCAATGCTTTTAATCAAGAAAGAGACACAGAAAAAAATATTGTTATAACCAGTGCCGAACCTATTTATAAAAATATATATTCAGCCGAAATTACCAGAATTTCAGAAGGTTATAAGCAATTTTTTTTTCACACTTGAAAAGTACTAGTTTCAAGAACAGCTTACAAACAAGGAATGTGTATAGTTTCAAGTATTGAGAATGAAGAACCTGTGTTTGGAAAAACAGTTATTGAATAGGCTCCATAGGCTATTTTGTGAATAGGCTCCAAAGTTTTATTTGTGGGCAATCTTTTTAAATCTTGTTGTGTTTTTTACAATCAACTGAAAAATGTGATATAGTTAAAGTAATAGCACCAGAAAATCTATACTAATGAATATAATAATGAATATGTAATGAAAATATTGGTTTTTCTCAAATACTAACCATCATTTACAAATTTGTAAAAAAAAATGTACAATATTTTTTTTTCCAAACTGTGTGAAATTTTAATCTTTTTATCAAGTAGTAATGTTTGTAAGAAGGTAATTTAGTTATATTGTAAATTTTAAATCAGATGAGGCAGAGTATATCAAGAAATTTAGAATCTTATTCGATTATTGAAAATTATTTTTAGATGATACCAAATTTCAAAACTGTAAACATTGAGGCATAACATAATTTTTATTTTAAATTACTGTTTTAAGTTTGAATTGAATGCACTCTCTTAGTAATAAAAATATACTATCTATCACATTTTTGAGTGAAAATTTTGTATTTTTTTATTGAATGCTGTGATACGTACAAAAAGTATAATATATTTAAATTTTAAAATTTTGCATAAAAATTATTGCATTCTGTCTATGTATACAAACACTAAAGAGATTGTAAATGAATAAATTATGTTTGAATATTAATCTGGATCTGTATATTGTAAGTTAATATTTCCAAGTTATGTCATTATTTTTACACTTCTTAATTTACTTCAAATGTATTATAGTATATTCAAATGAATTATTAATGTCAATGTAATTAACATTGGACTGTTTCCTTAATTAGAAATTAGGATTTGCCCAATCCAATATTTGTATACTCTTTTATATAATTTTTCATTTGTGAAAGTAACATTTTAATTTTCGAATAATAAAACAATTTCAAAATACATAGAAATAAGAATTTATTGCATCAGCCTAAAAATAAAATTATTTTTTATTTTTTCTTTAAAACATTAGTGGTACTAACTCTATAGCATCTGTTGGTGATTTAATAAATGAAATGTAAAAAAGAATTTTAATTTTACATACATAAAATTAAAGAAAGAAAAAATTTTTATATGAAAGAAAATATTTTTAAAGCGCAAAAAAGCGGAGAAAATTAGCATCATTTTTAAATACGTATAAAAAAAGAAAAGATAATTTAAATCAAATTCACATAAATCAAATTATAATTTAATTATTTATATATATATAGTGCATAACACATCAAAATAAAAATGTTTTTTTTAATTTTTATAGATTTAAATAATTAAATTACAATTTGATTTATTATTTTCTCTTTTTTTAAAATATTTAATAATGATGCTAACATTCTCTGCTTTTTAGTGCTTTAAAAATACTTTAATACTTAACAATGGTGCAACCTTACCCTGATTTTTAGCACTTGAAAATACTTACTAATGGTGTAACTTTCCTCGCTTTCAGTTCCTTTCAAAAATACCAAATCATGGGGTAATCTCCTTTCCCTTCGCTTTTAGTTCCCTTCAAAACACATATTTTTGGTGCAATCTTTCCCTGCTTTTAGGTCTTTTCAAAATACCTATTTTTGGTGCAACCTTCTCTCGATATAAGGAACTAGTAAAAGCACCAATAACTAGTAAAACTTGCACCATTTTTTGTAGCCAGCAAATGAATACCAAAGTTTGGCGCAACATAGCTCGAAATTTTTGACAGTGTACAGTATGTATCCAGATGCACGGATCAAAACGACTTCATAAGGTAGGCTTAGTTATCTCGAAGAAAATGCAGGGTTTTAAACCGTATTCGGTAAAACCAATCAAGAAACGTTTTTTCTCACACTACACACTTTGAATATTATCTTTTTAATGGTTATTTGACTATTTTGGATCAAGATGGTAAACTAACAATTAAATAAAGTGCTATTTAACTATTTTTACCTAGAAATTTCAAATAGTGAATAGCCTTAACCTATACATGCTGAGAATGACTTAAAACTTGTGAAAAATCCCTTTCATGATTATAAATGAAAATAAAACACTACTTAAAATAATTTATCTCCCAGGGTATAAGTATGAAAACAGAATGACAAATAGCAATTTTCATGTGGTTAATTGATCACCTAAATATATCTATTCTCTCTTTTTAATGTTCATTAAGAATTTTTTATTTCCGTAGCTACTCTACTTCTATTTGCATTAATAGAGTTCTCCATCATCAAATCTATCGAAATGTACAGCACAAATAGCTTTTCGAACCCATTATTTCTCTTTTCCATTTCATTCCATAGTTTAGATGCTAATGTAATAAAGCTAGGTTTCAAATGGCAAAACTTTTAGAAATAATTTATAGTTCCTCCTTACCTCCCAACCTTTCAACTCATAGCCATTGAGAATAGCTTGCTGTCGCTCTTGGCTCATTTATTTTTCGAAGTGCCTAGTTAAGGTCCCCCAGCAGAAAAATGGTAGCTTTTAACCGCTTAAAGTTTTCTGATGTTTCTCTGATTTAAGTGCTCGGAATTTTCCTTTACCACCCTGTGTCCCGTCCACCCTCCCTATAGTTTGGAAAATAGATAAAGAGAAGATACTCAAGCATATAATTCTAAGCCAACTACGTTTGGATTATTTTTAGTTTCTTGGAAAACGCGGTTGCTGACAATTAAAACTTTCGGCGCTGTAAAAATTTTCTCCCGCGGAAAAAGATAAATGAGTCGGAAAAATTTCTTCGAGAGATTGAGAAATAAATGAATGATTGAAACTCCCTTTCATGACATTGTATGCTAATTAAAGGTTATGTATTGAACTGATATTTGTTTCATTATTTCAGTTATAAAAGATTTCGTCCATCGCAGCGAAACAGCATTTTTATGTTTTTCTTTGGAAGCAGGCAGATAAAAATTAAAGCAAAATATTTTTAAGTAGAAGCTTCAATAGTTATAAAAGTAGTTTCAGAAATTTGAAATAAATGATTACAGTTTATTCAAATTAAAATTTAATTTATCGTCTTATAATAAATAAAATAAAAAACGTATTCGAGAACAAATTAAAACAATATTCTTATTATTTATTTATTGCTGATATTCACTGTATTCACTGTTAGGCACTGTAATCATAAGAAATAGCACGTTTTAGTGAACACTACTCCATTTATTTTTGAATTTATATCAGTTATTAATGATAGCTTAGTTAAATTTTGTTCTTATTTGGATATTGTTATTTATTCAAATAAAAGAAATGGCTCGAAAAGTCAGTAAAAAAAGTGACAGTTAAGCAAAAATGGAAATCATATACTGCCTTTTTCTTTAATATTTGACAAGGATCTCCGACACTACATTGTTTAGGTTTCAAAAAATATGCTAAAATCGATTGATTGGTTTTGATGATTTTCATAAAGAATGAAAAATTGTACTAACTTAGTAATTTTTTTTTAATAATTTAGTATCTTCTTATACATTTATGCAATCTGTTTTGTTTAAATTTTAGACAGTTTTTGAGCAAATTAGTTTTGTTTTTATTTACTTTAAAGTATAAAGATCTCATGAAGAGATATTGCTTGAAGTAGTATAAATAGAAATGTAGAGGTTGTTACATAATCTGTTATCTTTTATAAATAGATATTTTAAATTTATTACACACTCTTAGAAATGAAAATCAAAAACATGTTTAAACATGCTTCAGTTTCAAAACATGCATATTGAAAGATTAAAATTTACAATGGTTTCATGATCTTATACTCAATGTCCTAACAAAGTAAGAATCTGACGCAGACAAAAATTAACAAAAGTTTTTCCAGCACATACTGGACATTTATTGTTTCTTGTACTTAGCTATTTAAAAAATTAGAAGCGTTAAATAATAACTATATTAAATGCTCTAAAAATTACGACTAATGAAACATAAAATATATTTCTTGAATTAAATAAATGTCCTACTGATAATAAAAGTAAGAATGTAAGCATTATTAATAAATAAAGCTGAGTTATCGTTCGGTAAGCAAAACTCCAATGAAAAAATTAGAATTTACTAACGGTTTTAATCCGTTTATGATTGAATAACGAGATTACCTGAAAAATAGAGAAACGATTTGTCATTAAAACAGTGATTAGCCGTCATATATACAGAGAAAGTCAATAAAATGAACGAGGATGTTTTACAGTGCAGTGCTCCAATCGAATTGTTTAAATCTACTCTACATATAATCTACTAAATCTAATTTAAATCTACTTTAATTTGAAATTACATTGCTACCTAAGTAAATGGAGTGCACAATTTAGTTTCAAGAAGCGTTAATCATGTTGTTAATATAATTTTAAGTGCATGAAAATGCTGTGAGTTCATCTAGTTTAAAAGACTTCATTACATAATATATTTTGGAAACTAGTATGACAAAAATATCGAAAGACTAAGTTAAGTTCTTAATATTTAAGACGTGCCCAACTAGTTCATGAGAAAATCAATCGGTTGAGAGTTTAATGAAGCACAGTAGATTCATTTATCCTTACTATGAAAAGACTGGAATTTTAGCCATTCATCATAAGTGTCAAATTCCCGTAAAACATTTATCAGAGAAAGACTAGTTTGCTTGAAGCAAAAGCTCAATTTCCCGTTGTTTAAAATTAAACATTTTAATAGGAAGAGAATTGTACGAGCTTGTAAAATTATTAAGACATAGAAATTTTTTAAAGGTAACTATTTAAAAAACTAATTTAAACAATTACAGAAATATTTGAGTGATATTTTATTTGCTTATAATAAATAGCATTAGACAATATTACCGTAAAATTTACTTAAAGAATTGCAGTGGTTATTACAGCCGCTATATAAAGATACTTAAATTAATCCATCGTCCATTTTACCTAAAATAATAAACTGAGAGAAAATTTTAGAAGTTTTAAATATTGAGGTCAATCAACTCATCGTCCCCTATACCTTTCTTAAGGTTAAAATTGGCGAAATTTAAAAAATTTTAAAACTTAAGATGATTATTTTCAATCACTCTATCATCCCCTCTTCCTTTGTTAAGGGTGAAATTAGTAAAATTTTTATAACTTTAAATATTACGGTGATTTTTTCAATTGACCCATTGTCCTCTCTATTAAAGGTAAAATTGCTTAAATCCCTAAAATTTTTAGATATTAAGGTTATTTTTTCAATTAAATCATCGTCCAATTTACCTTAGTTAAGGGTTAAATTGGTAAAATTTTTAAACATTGACATTACTTGAGTCTGATACAATAAAAGTAATTTTTATGCTTTTAAAGCGAAAAAAATGTCTTTTTTTCATTATATTTTTAGGAGAAAATTTTGTTCGTCAATAATAATCGAACCATTGTATAAAGACTATCGATTAAAAAAGGTGCATCTTTTAAATAAAAAAAAATTATTAAAGACCATATGACAAAGGCAGCGATATTTTAGCTACCACAATTTAACTAATATTTTAATATCATTTTCTTTTTCTTAAGTATCAAAAAAACATCTAAAAAGTGTTTTCTTATGGAATAATAGTATTGATTCCATTTATAACTGAAATAAAAGGACAACATTAAGATAATGCTATTTGTATATAAGTTTATATCTTTATCAAGTTAATTTATCATCTTATCAGGAAAATGATTATACGAACTAATAATATAATTAGAAAACCAAAGCAAAGGAGGTACGAATTTAATTATTATACACAAATGTTGTTTTAATTACGTTTGTACAGGAAAAATGCTGTAAAATTACGTACTTTATGGTAATGAGATTTTTTGTTAAAAAAGCCGCAAATCTGATTAATAAAACCAAAATATATGGTATTTAAGCCATTAATTCGTAGCATTTTTTCGTACATTTGGTAACAGTTTTCTGGAATTTCTGGTTTTAAAAATTATAATTATTAAATTTCTGACCCATCACAAGTATATGTTTTAAGTTAATATAGTTAAATAGTATAATTATGAAATTTATCTACAGTTTTTTAAATACTTTACAATTTAATAAATAATTTTTCAAAGATATGGCAAAAATTTATAGATTTGTTTTTCAAAGAAAAATGAAAGAAAGGAATTATGTAAAAATATTTATTTTTGAAAGAAATTTAATTATAAAAAGTTGTGATTAAGCTACATAGATCAGTGATCATTAAATAAAAAAAAATTCATTTAATTATTAAGTGAGTTATTTTACGAAACTGTTTAATCACCAAACATAATTTAAGTTCTGATATTTGATGATGTTGGTTATTATTTGTTCAAATTTTCATGAATCGACTACGAAAAGATTAAATTAATAAAAAAAAACGTATAAAGATTTGTTTAAAGAAATGTGCATTTACATTAGATGGGGAAATCAAGATTTTAATTCAATATGATGTAAGAAAAAATATATATTTCTTCTCTGAATTAGAAACTACACAAGGAATTATTGATTCGTGAAGCACTTTCAAATTACAGCGAGAATTAATTCATTAGCGTTATAAATCGATTAGAGACGCTAAATTAAACCTAGCTGAAAACAGAAAAATGAAGTAATTTGCTTAGTTAAGTAAAACTAACGTTAAAAGTTTTTTTTTTCGTTCCAAATAATCAAAACGTTTTTGACGCTTCTTGACTGCGATTCCTATCATTTATGTGATTAAGTTTTTATACTGAAACTTAATGAAATATCGCAAAAGAAATAGCTGGAGAATTTGCTGAATAAGATAGTTAGCGAACAGAAAATTTTGTTTGTGCTAATATTTTGCTTTTTTAAAGAAATATACCTACAAACGAATAAATTAATGAAACCGTTAGGAAACATATATATTTTATATAAGTTTTTTTTTATGTTGTCTAAAACTAAGTAATTAATATTTTAAATACATAAAAGTAGCATATACAATATATATAATAATAAAATGAAGAGTGTTTGTTTTCTATATATATATATATATATATATATATATATATATATATATATATATATATATATATAACAGTTTCATATAACATATAACAGTTTCAAGCAAAATTTCTTTCTTTTATAATAAATAAGCAATTAATTTTTATATTTTACTGAAGACACACAAAAATAGCTCCTCAAATATTTCAGCACAAAAATATTTAAATTTATTATTAACAATAAATCATTAATCAATACATTTAAAAAACATTTCTTGCGTTAAATGTTGATGTTTACAATTAATTCAAACAATAAAACAATTGTTCCTTACTTTGCAAAATTAGTTCATCCTAAAATTAGTTTCAGCACGAAAACAGATAAAAAGCAAAAAAGAAGTACAAAAGCGTGTAAAAAAAGAAGTACAAAAGCGTTTCACTTTATTTCTTTGCTGCAACACTTTAGGGGTCCCAAAACAGCAGTGGAACACACCATTTTCAGCTCCTGAAATTTAAAGACAAGTCTTAGTGATTGTTTCTAATTTGTTGATTATGCTTTTTTAATATTTCTTAATATTATTGTTATTTTTTGCAGGCATTACTGTACATTAAATTTAATAAACTTTTTTTTTAAGTTTTCATAAAAATCATGCGAAATACGGAATTTCAATGTAGCAGTAGCCGTTTTTTGGTTAAACCTTTAAATCTTAACCTTTTTTTAAATGAAACATTGTTTGTAAAAATGTGTAAACATACCTTTTTAGGAAAAAAATTAAAACTGTGGAGCAAAGTTTTGATTTCTACATCATAGAGTTAAGGCTCATAATATGCAAATACAATCGTTCCTTAATTTGAGTAACCGATATTTTAACCGCAAGAGATGGTAAACTTAATAAAAAAATTCTAAAACACATGCAGAAATTGTCTGAAGATAATTGTTAAAAAACAAAAGCCTTTTTCTTGGCAATAGCATATCTTTAAAAAAATTATCTCTGTTAAGATTTTAGTACACTATTGAAGTGTATTTTTAGTTTTGCTGTTTTAATACATTACTTTTTGTATAGTACTTAATTAATCGTGCTTCAAGATAACACTTAGAACTTTCGTATTTTATACGTTTCGGTATTATTTTGGACACCTGAGGTATTTTACATGATTTAGTAAACTATATTTAGACACCTGTTGTAAATTATGCAGATTTGTAAGAATATTTATTCCAATTACTGTGTGAAGCTTTTGGAAATTGCCAAATTGGCTAATTTCTAATGATTTACTATACTTTTAACACACAGTATTAGGTAAATCATTTCAAGATGTGCATTAAAGGTATGAATATCAAAAGCCAGGATCATTTGTGGAAAAAGTTTCAATGTCATTAAAATAACAATACTTTCAAAATTTCGAAAATATAAACTCTTGAGTGTGTGCATAGAGAAAAAAATTCCGGTAAAATTATCGTACTATTTTGCAAAGACTTCTCTGTAACGAAAAAATTATAATGCTGGTTAATAAAACTAAAACTAACGGTATTTAAACAAGTCACTTAATATTTTTTCAGTTCATATGATAGCAATTCTGGTTTCCACAATTATAGTTCTTATTACCACACATTTAGCAAAAAATACTAAACTGAAAAGTAAATTTAACTTGATAAATGGTTTTTATGCCAAACTCTAAGATATCAAGATAAATTTCCAAATTTTACCAACTCTTTCAAATTTTATCACATATTAGGAAACTATATTCTATTATTAATTTTATCAAAACCATGACCAAAATGTTTTGGTAAAAAGTACCGATATTTTGGTTTTCCTATAGAGTAAGAAACACGGTAAAACCTTTCCATAATTACCATAATTTTTTTTCCTCATTGTGGGATGTCCACTTCTGATGTGGTTTAATTGGATAAAGCGGAAATTTAAAAAAAAATTTCATTGTGCATTCTGAATTCGGCAATGAAATAAATTTTTTTCCTGAGTTTAATACAATATTCGCAAGAGTTTATGTATTTCTCGGGAAACTTTAAATAACAAGAGATGTATTGAAATTAAGGAATGGTGGTGTAGAATGCATAAAACATTGCTCACAGTATGATGAGAATAATTTGACTTTTCAGCTTTAAGAAAGCACGCGCTCTTTAAAACTTATAACTAAAACTCGTCTGAATTCATAACTGGCTTTTAATATGAATTTAACTTTTCGAAACTCTTATCAAATCCTTCCACATTTTGGGAGAATCATTAAAACCTCACGAACATTTTGAGGATGTGTAACAAGTTAGAAAGAGAGTCTCGCTATTTTCTCGTCACTTCATATAAATTCAGCAGATCGGGTGCAATTCCCTAGGTGGGAAAAATGTCACGTAGACTCGTTTTTACGTGACGAGTATCTCAGTAGCTCTGTAAATGAACGAGAACTCTTTCTTTAATACCGAGCCCATTTCGAAAATTCGAACACTTTCAAGCCTGCGATTGGAACGTTGGTGCGCTACTTGTATTTCTCGATGGGAATCGGACAAATAAAGTTAGGTTCTTTTTTTATATATATTTCATTTCATTGCCCATGGAGGAAGAAAAATGCATTTTGTATGATGCGATATAGGATGAAAATTCTGCTGCGAAGAAGGAATAAAAAGGGAGTTATTTCGTATTTTTTTCTTTTCTTTTGACATTTTATATTCACCTCAAAACAAGATTATTCAGTTTGGGAATCTCTCAAATATCTGATGTTTTAAATTTTATGCACAAACATATTCTTTAAAATAAATTTTGACATATTAGAAAAGAAAGTATAGAGTGCTTCAGTAGAATTGAGACAAATAAGTAAATAACACGAATTAATTAATAATGATTTGCTGTAAATTAAATAGTCAAGATAATGTCAATGATAAGCGTTGTTTCACCCTGTAAAAAATTGCTGGGCACAGCCTGACAGAGTGGTATTGCCGTTTTGCTGAACGCTCTGAAGCGCAGACCATAGCTCTTGATGTATTTTATTAGAGTTTATAGAGTATTCCTTGTCTAAAGTAGTAAAACTTGCATATTTCAGCGAGTAAATAAATAAATAAATGAATAAATCTCATTACCCAAATAAAAGATTGAGCACGAAACAGATATAATTGCTTAATCCAATCGAGTTTAATATTTTTACAACGCTTTAACTAAACGCTTGAGAACATCATTCGTGCTCTATTTAATTCAGTTATAATTTAGAAAACCCTTAGAAAAAGAAAGAATTGATCTTCACCTAAGTCTTATGAATAATTTAAATAAACCGACCTATTTAAATGAATCCCAGAAGAGCATGGAAATTATAAAGTCTATTACCATTCTGTTTGGCAATAGTCATCTTAAAATTACAATAAGCAATACAATTAAAATTCTTTCTAAAGACATTTTGTTAATTTCTCGTGATACTTTAGAGCATGGAAAGAAAACAATTTTTAAACTTGTTTATCAGTGTTGTATTTCTTACTAAATGAATGGATAATAAAAACTATAATTTTGGAATACAAAATTTCTAATAAACCCTGACTATTACGAAAGAAAAAAATATCAAATAAATGATTTAAAAACACCGAAAATTTTAATGTCAATTACCAGAATTTTCTCTCTCTTTCTCTATTTTTTATATCAAAAATTTATTTAACATACAATTATGAATTTTTTTTAAAGAATTGTTTTCTTAGTGTTGGTCATATAAATATGTCTCTTTGAAACTTTTAAACAGGCCATAGTAAAAATAATGATGATCACATATTTTTGTTTTTAAACCATTAGCATTGAGCTTTTAGCTCTATTAATCTTTGTTTTGCATTCTAATCAAAGTAGAGTATGTTTTAGAAAAAATAACTCAGTTACCGAGATAGATAAAATAGTCAGTTACAGGGACAAGTGAACATTTGTACTGTTTATACAGTGCACAAAAAGAGGGGAACACCCTGAATATTTGTATTCTTGACATCTCAGTTTAAGAAGGGGGACCGTAATCTGGTAAAAAGTTTACCCATAGCTTGAGCTGGAGAACAGTCCAATGTTTTAACTCCGTAGAGTTGATTTCTCTTTTTGTGTGCTTCCCAACATCTCGAAAACTTTTTAAGCAAATAAATTATTTTTGCATACAATAAAAAAATTCATTTATAGAAAAATAGCTAGACATTTCTGTAAAAGTTTCAACAATTAAAAATTTTTCGCCCTTTTTAAATTGAAATTAATAATAAATAGTTATTAAAAAGTATTAAAGAGAAATATCTTTGGATAAAAAAAATGTTAAAAAAAAAAAAAAAAAAAAAAAATTCAGTTTGCTTAAAAATTTTCGGTTTCTAGTAAGAAACAGAAAAAAAGTAGAATTAACATTAATAAGTCAAAATTGACTGCTGACCTGAAACTATTGGTCCCATATTTTCCGGATTGCGACCATCTTCATTATTTGCGGGTTGAGAAACCAATCGGTAAAAAAAAGGTGTTTATTCGCCGAAATTATTACTTTGAGTCTGATTTCGTAACTTAAAAAGTGGTATTCGCTCGTTAATTAGCCCAGCGTTTCTCAACCCTTCAGTATTCGAGGCCCAGTTTTCAATCATAAATTTCATCGCGCCCTCCGCTTACAATTAAATGTATACAACAATAATGTATATATTTTGATTCTGTTTTTATATTATTTTCAACAAACTGCCAAAACAAAAGTAAAAGCGAGCCAACGTTGGCGAGAAATCACATCTGGCTTTTTGCCAAGCGGGCGGTGAACAGATGAAGCGAATGAAAACGGGAAAAATTAAAATATTGTATTTGAAATGAAAGCCAAACAGAGAGATAAAGTTAAAAGAATATTAAAATAGAAAAACTCGTTAATGAAAGTTAACCTAGACGGGTTGTGCTAAATTTAAAAACAGAGAATACATTTTTTCGAATAATAGAAGAAATAAAACAGAAGCATGACTAAACAAAAAAGAAAAAAATAAGCAATGTTTGGGGAACAGAATCCACACGACCGATGCAGTCTCGAGCATGCGCAAAGCAAATGTTTTCTCATTGGAAGAAGAAAAATGTTCGAATAACGAAAGTTTCAATTATAGCTTGTCTCATTTGAGTCGATCCTTCCATCGCTATTGAATCTGTCGTGAATGTGTATGTTATATATGCTTTCGTGTTAATTGCAATTCACCATATTAAATATTCACGTCAGCAGATTTATGCAGACTCATGGATAAATTTTTAAGCGGAAGTAAGCGACCATTCGACGATAGTCAAGCATCAGCAAGTAAACAGTCGAGCGTTGTTCCGAAAATAATATCAAGAATACTTAAATTTTCTGGATTTACCAGTAATTGAAGTAAATATAGAAGAAAGGGCCCTGTGTATCATTTGCTCAAAAATGTTGGCGGCAGACAGCATGAAACCTGCTAAACTTAAACGAGATTTGGAAACGCTTCATAGTGAGTACGTCAACAAACCCAGAGAATTCTTCGAATTTAAATGAAAATCATATAAAAAGCAAAAATTATTTTTTAAAGAAACTTTGTCTGTGAATAAAAAAGCTTTAATTGCATCTTACAAAGTTTCATATAAAATAGCCAGATGTAAAAAACCTCACACCATCAGTGAAGAGCTTATTTTGCCTGCAGCAATTGAGATTGTTGAAACTATGTTTAGAAATAATTTTTCAAAACAATTGCAGTCCATACCTCTCTCAAATAATACAGTTGCTCGTCGATATAGCTGAAGATGTACAGTGTCAGCTTTTCTCGAAGTTGCGTGACAAATTGTTTTCAATACAGCTCGATGAAGTAACAGATAGTAATAAAGATGCTCATTTAATTGCCTATGTTCGATTTTGTGATAATATGTCAGCAGCAGAAGAAATATTTTTCTGCAAACCAGTAGAACTCAAAACAACAGCGCTCGCATTATTTGCTATTTTAAATTACTTTATGAACGAGGCAAACATAGAATGGAAAAATTGTTTCGAAATATGCACCAAAGGTGCTCGTTCAATAACCGGAAGATTCCAAAGTATACAAGCACTTGTAAAACAAAAATCGCCTCAGTGCGTCTGTACACATTGCATGATCCACAGAGAAGCTTTGGCTTCGAGAGAAATGAGTCCTGGTCAGAATATTGTGTTAACTACGGTTGTAACCGTAATAAATTATATAAAAATGAGACCCTTGAAATCGAGAATCTTTCCCGCACTTTGTAAAGACATGGGTTCAATGCATTCGTTGTTATTATTTTATTGCGAGCCAAGATGATTATCACGTAGGAAATTTATGCAACGTGTTAATGAATTAAGAGAAAAACTCGCCATTTTCCTAGAATAAGAAAACAGACCGGAAGCTGAGAATTTTCGTGATGGTTTATTTGTGATGAAATTGGGATACTTGGTCGACATATTCGAGAAATTAAATAACTTGAATCTTCAACTCCAAGGTGCAAATACATATATGTTGGCTACGCGAGATAAAGTTAATGCTTTTTGTAGAAAATTGGAATTATGGAGCAGAAATTTAAAGCAAAAAAGCCTAACTATGTTTTCAAATGTGGATGATTGTACTAAAACTTACAAGGCTGAAGAAGAACATATAAAAGTTGTTTTTTGTAACCATTGAAAATCATTTAACCATGCTGGCAAAGAATTTTAAAAGTAAAAAAGTATTTTCCTGCTGATGACAAACTGATAGCAAGTTACGAGTGGGTTAGGGATCCATTTCATAAGACTCCCGAAGGACTCTCAATTGATGAGGAAGAAAAATTCATTGACTTCACGACAAATGGCGAAAGTGAAGGACAATTGAGTAATAAACCACTGTTTGAATTTTGGGCAGTAGCGATGATTTTTCTGCACTGAGAACAGGGGCATTTTGCATTCTATTACCATTTTCAACATCTTACCTTTGTGAAACTGGATTTTCTGCTGTGGCTTCTTTGAAGATAAAATATAGATCTCAGTTAAATGTAGAAACAGAACAGAGAGCAGCCCTTGAAAACATTAGGATTGAGTCTTAGTACGTTAAAATCCGATGATTCGACAAAAGTGTTTTTGAAAGGTTATCATTAGGTGTTCACTTAAAATCTTAATGGAGCAGATTGAATTATTTTCATTTGATACAACAGCAAAAATAGTTTGAAAAGAATACGTAATTTCTTTAAATACATATAATCTAGTTTTTCACTTTTTCTAAATCCATTTAGAATAAAAAGTTAATTGAATTTTAGTTAGCTATGAGTTTATATTTCATCTTAGTTCTTTTCTTTGAGCATCAGATGAAAAAAGCTGAAAATTCTCTATTCGTAGGTGTGTATGATTTTTAATACTTAACTATAGGTTGATCATTAAAGAATATCTTAACAGTGAGGCCATGACATCTTGCATACGCCCAGGTAAAGTGTCTAACATAAGTTGAAACGATTACTAAACATTACTTCATACTAAACATTATTTAAAAATCATAAGCTTGAATTCATAGTTATTTTTCTTTGAAAACATCAGTTCAGTGTGCTTATTTTAAATTGACAATAGACAAAAAGATAAAGGATAGCTTTGTTGACATGATTGATTTGTTTTAACGCAAGAGTGTCTGAATACGAAAATATTTCTCGCAAATTTTGAATACTAACAGTATTTATTTTAGAATTAATAATATTGGCGAAAAACACTCATTGTAAATAAAATTCTTATAAAATGAAATTTTTTCAATATGGTTTGGAAGAGATAAAATTTTAAGAGCAAATAATGTATTAAATATAGTCTTTGTTCTAATCTTACAAGACTGTTCTTTTCTTACAATTAATTAATCAATTTAATATTGCTTAGCAAAGATTTAAAAAAAAAGGAACAAAAAATTGTGAGACCATCGTTGCTTATTATTAACCGGGAAATGAATTAGAGTATTATCTCTGTAAGAAATTTAATGTTTATATAAGAATCATAAAAAACTTGCTTTTCGGTTCATGGAAATATGATATTTTCTTGAGATTAAGAAAACGTTTTCTATTTCATTTTTTGTTTTAAAACTATTGATGATTTGTAAGTTATTTGAAGAAAATATCATTTATATCCTTACTAAATAAATAACTATTTTAAGAAATGACAAACATAGAAAGTTTATTTAAACATGTTGTTGAAAAAAATATTTAATGAAGCATTACCTAAAAATTCAGATTTATTAATTACTCTCGCTATTTAAAAACAATTTTTTATTGACTTGAATCTTTCATTAATTATTTTCAAGGAAAAGATTAAAATGCAAGATGATTACCAAAGATCGAAAGAAAATAAAGGATTTAACCCTAAATGATTTTCTATTTTATAAAAACCATCGAGTGATTAATGAATTAAATAACTAAAAAAATTATAATTGGAAATCTTAATTTGCTCTTAGTCAATCAAGTCAAGTTTTTATGTGGGGAAAGATAAGCCGATTTAGTTTTGAAATGATTTGACAAAATAATATTAAAAAAGAAACTATTTCCTTCTTTCTTGATACAAAAAATATGAGCAGCTTTTATCATGATTGCTTTTATCGCCATCATTAAATTTTCCAAAATCAATGAGCTTTTCTTGAATAATAAGTAAATAAACAACAAAAATGATCGTTATTTTATTAAATTTTTTTATGTTTAGAAAAATCCTGAGAGAATATTAAAATTTTCGTTTTGATTTATTAGTTAAGTTATAAATGGATGATAAAAAATATTTTGAAGGCTTTTATAATCCTTTTTAACTATTTCAAAAAATAAAATTGCAAGGAATAAGTTGGAGATAAAAAAGTTTAATATCTAATCTTTATTTGAAAGTTATCTTTTATCTGAAATTTCAAACGTGTTCGTTACGCATGTAACACTTTAAATAATAGAACTAAAATTTGACAACTAAAACAAATTAGCACGTGATTATTTGTTCGGTATTTCATAGCAATGGATATCAAAAGAAGTCATGTTAAATATTATCTGTTAATTATACAATTATCTCATCTTTCTAAAAGCTTAATTCATAGATGGATATTTGAAAGTAAAATTAGACAATTAAACCAAAATTAGTATATGATTTTTGGTTTGATATTTTATTGCAATGAATATCAAGAAAATCAAATTAGACGTAATCTAATTATTTTATAAATCTCTTTAAAGGTTTAACCCATAGATGATTATTTAGATTTCGGTAAATTTAAATTGTAGTATGCTTGAAAAATATAAATGTCAGTTTTTAATATAGATAATCATGATGAAATTTTGCAATGAATTACGATTGTCACATGATAAACTTTTTTGGAGATAAAAAGTTTTAAGAATTGTTTTTGTTTAAAATATTCAAAAGAATTTGACAGTGACATTTATTTGCATGAAGTATTTTAATTTTCGATTTTGTATAAATTGTAGTTTAGAAGAAGATTGAATTTTTTCATTTGTTTAACGAGTTTCAAAGTTATTAATATATATTTTTTTATACCTTACTTGTATATAAGTTTTATATTCTGATATGGTGAATAAGGAAAATGTAACTGATAAACCTACTGATTGTTAACCGACTACCTCAACTTTGGAAAATGAGGTAGATGTTTATAATACTATGGGGAGTGCATTATTTGAAAAATGTTTCAAGTGTGTAATTTATGTGTAATGCTATTAGAAGTCTTGTGATAAATATAATTACTATTCAAGATATTAATTTGAGGAATCTTTTCCGTATAAATGATGAATATCTCACAATCGTCAAATAAATTTTACCATAATGACGGCTTTCAATATAAGTTTTGAGAACTTTAAAAATCATTTGTTATAAAACAATGCACATTAGAGCCACAAAGTATTATTTAACGAAGAAAGAACTAAAATATTTTTATGTCTTACAAATTATTACTAAAGTCAATAAATAAAGTTAAAATTATCTAAAAGGAGTTTACGTAGTGTTAAAAATTAATGATGCGACTACTAGAGAAAGGAAAATTCATAAGTAAGAAAAAGTATGTTCAGAAATATTAAATCATGGTAAACTTTACCGTGTTTCTAGCTCAATGAGAACACCGAAAGGCTCGATAATTTGTACCACAGTACTTGAATAGTGATTTTGGTAAAATTAACCATAAAACATGTTTTTATATTCCGTCATTTGATTATTTTTACACTCACATGATCAAAATTACAGTTTTTCTTACCGCATACTTAGTAAAAAGTACAGAACTGGAAAATAAATTTGACCAAATAAACGGTCTTTGTGACCAGCTCTGTGGTATCATAGTAAATTTACTAAATTTTACTACATTTACCAAATATTTTCACATATTATAGAACCATATTATATTGTTAATTTTATAAAAATTTATTAACCGGAACACTTCGGTAAGAATTACTGAGATTTATGGTATTCTTATCGAGCCAAAAATATGGTAAATTTGATCAGATTCTGGTATTTTTCAACATACTTTTTTTCTCAGTACATAACAAAATGTTTAAGAAAACTCTTGCACTTGAATAATTGCCCTAAATCCATTAAATATTTCCAAAACAAATTCGACATATTTAAAGTAACTCTTGTACCTCTTTCAGGCGCACAGTTTTTGTTTATTTTTAAACAAGCATAATGATTTTCTAGACTGTTTAAATCCAAGTGGAATTTTCACAAATCATCCAATTATAAATCAAAACAATATAAAACACAAATAATTCAGCTAAATCTTCTCTAACTGAATACTTTAATACTCTTTGGAAAATCAATAAATGTAACCAAATCCTTGTATTGGTAAAATGTAATTATGTGAATAAAAACAATATCTTCTATCTTGATCTAAAATAAATTACTGAAGTGTTTGTTACGAAGATTGCATTGAAGAAAAACTAAAGCCTTACAAATTGGCCGGATTTCATATCTGTGTTATTTGCTTTATTTATTTCTACCAAGTCTTAGGAATTAGAGATTGATGCACTAATCTCGGTAGAGAGATCGATTTGAGGAAGGAAATATCTAAGAAGCTTAAAATATTTCATATCTTCTTCCACAATCTAAGTAGATAAATGATTTGAAAAAGAGGAAAAAAATTTAAAACCATTCAATCCATAAAATATAGTAAGTTTAAAAAAATTGTATTTTTAAATAAAAGTTTAAAGACATTACATGTATCGAATAATATTTAGAAGAATACGGCGGCAACAGATAAGATGATATTGAAATGGTTATTTATGAGAATCGTACTTTGATTTCTGAGCATGAAATAAAATAGTTTAAATATTTAATAATAAAAACCGTATTAAAATTTATATTATTTTGATGATGCTTTCAACATCATTCTGATGATAATATTTTATTGTTTGAATTATACTTTCAATATAAACACAATAATTTCTTTTTTAATAAGTAAGAAATTGATTAAGGATAAATAAAAAAAAAATACAAATAATAAAAAAAGTAAATAAAAATAACAAAAAGTAAATAAAAATAACAAAAATTAAATAAAAATAAATGAAACGAATAAAGTAAATTATGCTTTTATAACTTACTCAAAAGTAAAGAAATATTTTATTATAAATATCATACCGGAAAATAAAAAATAAGAAAATTTGTT
Organism: Parasteatoda lunata; assembly: GCA_949128135.1. Classification (NCBI taxonomy): domain Eukaryota; kingdom Metazoa; phylum Arthropoda; class Arachnida; order Araneae; family Theridiidae; genus Parasteatoda; species Parasteatoda lunata. The sequence goes on along the minus strand of OX421973.1, from coordinate 7,855,045 downwards.
CTGTAGATTTAACTTATTCAGCATCGAGAATTGAACCATGCTCAATTGGGGTTCTAAGCAGCAGAACTGTTTAACATGAACCAAGTTAAGTTATTTGCGGGCTTTTGAATTGGGTGCGAATTGGAACCATATTATACCCATGTGCATTACCCCACGTTTGTCTGCAATAAGAAATAATTGCAAATTTATTTAAAAAATTTTCAATTAGAAATAAATTTAGAAGATGCTATTTATTCAAATATTCAATTCATAATTTATTCAATTTATTCAAATGGTTTTAGAATTCAGTGAAATTTTAAATTTTATTATTGCTAATGCAAAGTTTAAATAGTAGTTACATGATTAATGGGTAAAGCTAACATTTGCATAATTTTTCTTTATTACAATTTGCTAAACAAATTGATTTGTAATAGAATACAGCAACATTAATTATATTTCTAATGACGTAAGATTTGAACTTGCTTTTAGCTTTTCTTTGAATTTTTAGCAAACAGATGTGTACTGATCACTTAGGTGCAAACTTGGCTATAAAAAATTTTTTTTTGTATATTTTTTGTTAGAACTTAATCTGAAAAAAACTCTAAACTTTAATCATTCATCGCTCATAAGTATTTTACTATAACAACAATTTTTTTAATAAATGAATAACAATAAAAACATCAAAAACATATTCAATCAGTCAACTAGTTTCTGAGTTATCAAATTTTAAAACAATTCGTGTATTTAAAATTTAATTTCTCAAAGACTATTGCACTCAAATTTTGCATTTTAATACTTCAAGATACATTTTCGAAAATGATAAAATTTTATTAACCTTACAATTTAAGAAATTTTTCCACTATTATAAAATAATAAAAGTTTATTAAAAATAGTTATTGAAAATTACTTTTTGCGTGGAATTATGTAGGAAAATAACCAAATTTTCTTTTTATGATAGGACATTTCTTGATAGGTTTAAAATGTTGTGGAGATATAGCGAATTATGCAAAAAGTAAAATGGTCCATTCAGAGATCCGAACTTTCGTTCGCTCTTTTGACTAAGACCACATTTTTCAGATTGCTACTGGTTCCATATTTTGAGGTTCCATTTTCTTTTTATGATAGGACATTTCTTGATAGGTTTAAAATGTTCTGGAGATATAGCGAATTATGCAAAAAGTAAAATGGTCCATTCAGAGATCCGAACTTTCGTTCGCTCTTTTGACTAAGACCACATTTTTCAGATTGCTACTGGTTCCATATTTTGAGGTTCCATTTTCTTTTTATGATAGGACATTTCTTGATAGGTTTAAAATGTTCTGGAGATATAGCGAATTATGCAAAAAGTAAAATGGTCCATTCAGAGATCCGAACTTTCGTTCGCTCTTTTGACTAAGACCACATTTTTCAGATTGCTACTGGTTCCATATTTTGAGGTTCCATTTTCTTTTTATGATAGGACATTTCTTGATAGGTTTAAAATGTTCTGGAGATATAGCGAATTATGCAAAAAGTAAAATGGTCCATTCAGAGATCCGAACTTTCGTTCGCTCTTTTGACTAAGACCACATTTTTCAGATTGCTACTGGTTCCATATTTTGAGAGTTAAGAAACCGTCGAAAAAAAGGTGCGTTATCCAAAAAAGTACGCTTTTGTGTCTTATTTTGCAACTTAAAATGTTGTCAGCAAATGTTTAGCGTCTTAAATAACGTATTTAAGGTTAGTTCATAAAATCTTTAAGATTGAGTGTTGGCACGTAAAAATCCAATCATTAATTCAAACATTATTTTTTTGTTTACCGTATAGTATACCGAAAAAAAGCCTAAAATTTGAAATTTAAAACAACAGTTATTATCTGTAGAAGAACAGTTTTCTTTAGCCAATTTTTTTATTCAAGAAAATTATGCAATACTAAGTGTATATATGTATTCATTCTAAGTTTTTTGGAAAATTTTTACCTTGGAATAATGATGAGTGCAGAAATCTAGTTTAAAGTAAACTAACTATCTCGAAACACATTGCAAATAGTCTGGCACAGTCATCTGTTGTATACATTGAGAAATATACATGATTCTGAATATAAGAAATAGATTTTTTTTAAATCTTTTTCGCACGTTGCTTTTTAACACTCCTGATCGGAAACATCACAGGCGCGAGAAATAGAAGGCAAAACCTTTCCACGTCATTTCGGCTGGAAAGAGAAGAAATAATTAAATAAAGAAACGTTTAAGCTTATTTATTTAAAATTAAAATCTTTTCAATTGTAGATAATAAATTGCGAAAATATTTTTAAATAAATCAAATAATTTATTAAGATATTGAGCGATGTTAACGTATTACAGAAAAGTTTAAATAACCTCATTTAAACTTTACTGTAACTTTTGTAGCTTTAAACGACGAGGTCAATATAATCTCGTCGTTTAAAGTTACACGAAGATCAAATTGATTCGAAAATTTATGAACACTCTTATTTATTTTTCAAAATTCTTTATACAACTTAGAAACTTTACAAAAACAAATATAAATTAGATTTTTTTCTTCGTATAACTTATATATTTTTTCTTCTTTACGTTGAAGTCAGATAACGTAACAATCTATTAAAATTGACAAAAAAGTAATTTATATAGTTATTTATCTCCAAAACATTTATTAATTAATTGCTAAAATTGCATTTATTATTTAAATAATTTATTTTTAGTTTCCTAAATGGTTTAAGAGATAGGTTATTTATTTAAAAGAGTACGTATTAAAAATAGACTTATTTAAATAGTCGAATAGAAAACAAATCTTAAACAACTAACTTAAAGACTAGAAAAAGGAAAGACTTTCAAAAACTTTGGCTTAAAAAAATTAGATTTAAAGATGGAAAGTTCTGTACAAAAAAGCTATTTATTTTTCGTATTCTATCAAAAATAACTTTAAGTCATAATGATTTAGTGTCTTGACACTAGAATTGAAGAAAAAAAGTGTGAAAAAACATGAACTTTAAGATTAATCACTTAAAAAACACGCATTAATTTATAACCAAGGTGCAAAGTTTCATTTTTTGCCAAAAGTAAACGCTATTTTTCAAATAATGTTTTTTTAAAAGAAAAGATAATTTATTATCAGAAGAAAGTAATAAATTCTGTGCATTTAATTGTAGATTTTTATCCAAGTTTAAAACATTAAGTTTTAACATAACTTCCAGGAATGCGTTATAAGTTTTGAAATTGAATTATTTTCTTAGTTTTAATATAACACAATTTTTCGATGGTTTTTTCATCATGTAAAATAAAAACCTTTTAGTGAATAATGCTTTAAGATGTTTGCAAAAGCAACTTATATATGACTAAAGTTTTGTTTAGTTATTTCTCTATACGTAGTCCTGGAAGGGGAGCAAATATTCAATAATTCAAATTAATTAAAAAAGACACAGTTTTGTGAAAAAGAGTGTAATTTAATTTTCTAATATTTGAAAAGTAATTTCGCTGCATTGCCTTGGCACATAAACTGTTGAAAATTTGAGAATCATTCATTTGTATTCATGATATAGTCTGACGAAATTTATAACTATTTTTTCAAAAAATAAAGATACATCAAATTCGAAACTGCTCGTCAATATTAGGGCATTCAAAACTTGTTTTATTTTAGTTTTGGCAAATAAGCTTCCAAAACATACTTAACCATTTCTGGGGGTTATTTGAAAAATTAAATGAAGATAAAGACTCATTATTATAGAAAATACAAGTTTAAATATTTATATAATATATAAATCCTTTAGTTTATCAATATAAAAAAATTTATTAAACACATAAAGTGAGGATAGGGTCAAGAAGTATATTTCTACACGTATAAAAAAAAATATGGCAAAATTTCTATATTTGTACAGCAAATGTATTTATTGTCAGAAAAGCATAATTTTGGTGTTTTAACAAAAACATATGGTATTTAAATCATTCATTTGATAATTTTTTCATTCGACTTGGTTAACCGAAAATTCTTGTTTTCAAAATTAGAGTTTTAATTACAACACATTTATTAAAAATTACAAAACTGAAAAGTAAATTTAACCGAACAAATGGTTTTTTATTCCATTATCAATTTAGTCATTATAAAGTGCTTTAAAAAATGACAGAAGTCGTTCATTTCACAATTTGAAGACCATGGCAGATAAACAGTGTCTATATTCTCAAAAAAAAAGGGTGAATGGATCACCATCTGTAGTATTTTCCGGATTACCAAGTTTTGACAGATCAATAATGTGATAAATCGGTTCTTCCCGAGAGTTAACGTACAGTGAGAGCCGCAATGACTCAACTGTGATTGCGAAGAACTGGGATTCGATCCCTGGCGGTGGCTTGAAATCCACCATTTTTCAGATCGAAGGATACGTGCATGTCTGGAAAGTAAATGCAGCTCTCTGCGATAGTGCTTATCTCATTGATACAATCATACCATTAGTCACGAAAATGTGGAGCTTTAACCTTCATTACACCTCCTGCTCACAATGGGCTGTTGTGGGAATATGCTTTACTTTTAGTACACAGTGGGAGCCGTACTGAGGAAAAACACTTTCTTTCAGTGAGCTAAGTCTTATGTACTCCGAATTAGCTTTCACCGACATAGATCCTTCTTTTTTGTACTAATCATTAATTTGTCGATTTTGAACTTTTGATGTCTAGACCTTTTACCAAGTATAATAGGAATAATCTGCTTTTAATTTTATGATTTATTTAAAATGGTTCATAAGAGTTAAATGGCGGTTAATTTTTCGTACATTTTTCTCAATTATACCAGGGGAAGAAAGATATGAATAATTGCTTCAAATGTTTAATCAAGGTGTTTTAATGGTACTAAACTGTAATATTTCAAATTATGGTGTTGGTTCAATCTATCTTTTATGGGGATAGTGGGATTTATTTATTTATTCAAGTGCATAATTTAGCTTCGTAGTAAATACAAATAATGGCTTAAAAACCCTTTTCAATTTGAAAGACAGCAAAACTTACAACGATTCGGTCTTCCCACATCTGCACTTTTGAGAGATTAGCGGTGATACCGCGCAGCAAAAGAGGAATTGATTACAAGTAAAACATTTAACCTTACTGGGGCCTTCGTTACTGCGAAGTATTTTTCTCTCAATAAGTAGTATGAAGCGTAGAGGCATCGGGTTTAATTCCTCGCTGTTTTATGCTTTTTTTTTTTTCTTTCTTTCTTTCCTTCCAGACGCGGATACGAATCTAGGTTAGTAAAACCTTTACCCGTATAATCCGCGTCTGGTCACTATTCCAGCCAACCTCGACCCTGTGCTTAATCAGTGGCAATTATTTAAAATTACAAAAGAATGGGGCGTTATAATTTTGTTTCTCACACATACAGAAATATTCATTTGAATATTGTTTAAACAAGAAATTGTTTTTTTTATGTATGTCATAGGAAGTGACAATAAATGAATTTTGAAAAGTAAATTATTAAAAAAAAAGGTTAATGATAATTTTTTTTAAAAACCTCCAGGTATTAAATAATAAAAGAAAGTAATTAAAATGTTATAATAATAAATAAAAAAAAATAATAGAAAAAAGATATATACAATATTTACAACTTATAGGTATGCAAACCAAAATATATATTAGTTTTTTTTTTTTTAATTAAAATTTTAGCTGTCTTATTAAAGTTTTATGCTGTCTTTTTTTACTTTTATTACACATCAGGTTTCCAGTGTGATTCAAACCCGCTTTATACATTTTTAGGAGAGACGAGATTGATCCGCCACGGAGATCCTGCAAAAGAGTAACTAAACAAGCAATATTCCTACTTTATTCAATTCCTACTTCAGTCAACAAAGAAAAATTATATTTTTGTTACTTTTTATTAAATAATAACAATTAATATAAACATGCATATACATATGACAGAATCACAATATTAAGTGGCAAAATAGGACGTAAATGTCATTGCAATTCTCCATTTTCCTTTCTATAGATGGTGGTGGATAAAGAATTTTTTTTCTCCCATGTAAAACAAAAATTAATTAATCGAATTTCATTAATTCATTAATATTTGAAAAAATTTTATTAACATCAAGTGTCATCCACTACAAGTTTAAAAAATTGTATTTGAACAGGAGTGGATGAATAAAAATTATTCTATTAAAGATTGAAAATTTGAACAAGATATATAAATATATATAGGGAGAGTGCGAACTAATTGTAGGTAGTGAAAAAGCATTATTATTTTGAATATTTATTTGCTGCAACCCATACATGGCGGGTTCTAAATTAAACGTATCTCCGGATATATGATTTTTACGTTCTACTCTATCTTGTGATATCTGTTCTTCGACTTCACAAGCAATTCGACTTGACGACTTGACAAACAATTTACAAGGCAAACAACTACAATTTAGGCAGAGGAAAATTTAATTTTAGAGTTCAATTATTGAAGAAATATTGCTCCAGTTATCAATTTGCGACATTAGAAATAAAAAATAAAAAATTAAAATGAAGAATAAAAAGCAATTTTTTATTAAAGACTGTTTATAAAAGAAAGACAAATGGCAAGCGTGATATACAAGTTCCGATATTATTAAGGTCCCCGGAAAAAATTTTGACCATCAGGACTATCCCTCAAGTACCAGTCATGTTCTTGAAGGAAATTCCCAAGAGCTTTAATCGCTTCAATGCATTTAAAGATCTTGGAAATAGACACTTTAAAGAAAGCGAATATCATATTGATATTTCATTATACATAATGTTATACATAAAGTTGTTTCCAGAAATATTTTAATTTCTGAATTCTAATGTGTATTTTTCGATGTTCTTGATAATAATTTTAAATACAAGGCTGATTTTTTCATGGAAATGTAATTTTCAAAGCTGCTTGATAAGTTATCCCTAAACAAATTTTGTGTAATCACTTTCGAGTTTAATCCTACCCAAATAGTGAATAGCAAACATCAAGGCAATGATGTCTGCAATCTCCAAACTGGCTCAAAAGATTATTTTTTAGCCTCGCATAGGCTTCTGCTCTAATCATAGAAAGATATTTTATATATGGAAATAATAATCTTGAGAAGCTGAAGCAAAAAGATGCTTATGTTAATTAAAAACTTCATATTTAGATTGTCAAAAAATAAACACGTTTCAAGAGCTCAAATACCATCACTTAAGTGTATGATAAAAATAGAATAAATCCTAAAAACACAAAGTCACAATTGCTGCTGAAAAAATATAAAGAAAATTAATCGAGAAAACAATTAAATATACACGGTGACTGATGGAGGTGAATTTGGGCAGAATACATTTCATTACAGAATGAAATCGTGATAGACACTGAAGTCTTTTACTTGGAGAATGGTGAATGAAACAAAATGAGCTGATGTGTTAGGTGTGAAGATAATTTTCCCAATATCGAAGAGTGCATGGCTCGAATGTTCAAAACCTATAGTTTTTTTTTTTATTTCAAGTATGAAACTCCTAAACATTTTAATCACAAACACATTAAACTTAATTATTATTTTTGTTTGAAAATATATCATAAAACTTTAGAGAGGTATTTATATTTTTTTTTAAAAAATATATTAACACATTAGGACATTAGTAAGCATTTAAATCATAAATTTTTACTTTGGCTATACATAAAAACTAATTATTGGAATGCTGCGCTAATTGTTTGCTACTTCCATAGTCGGAAGAAAATTATCATCTGTCTTATATATAATCGCCTTGTGCTTGGCTATGATGATGCATCTATTTGAAAGTTATTTACGCTCTCACATATATTTTCGCATTTTCCGCACTATTATCTTCCATTCCAAAGAAACTAAATGCCGACAATTTCTCCAAGATGATTAGGAGTTGTACTTCATAGAATATTAAACCCCAGAGATAGATCTCTTTTTGCAAGGAACATTTACCCCATTTAAAGTATCGATTAGTGACTCCCATCAGACAGTAGTTCTCCAACAGATTATTATTTCACCACGTAACTTATTTCTAGACTTTATACATATATATTTTTTTACAATTTTCTTTACTTTCAAATCTTTTAAAGCCTCAGCCGTACTCTTAATCCGAAGTTCTTCTTTTTTTCGACGCCATAAATAAAGTTTATCTCTTCCGTAAATCGTTTCTCTCGCCAAGCCATTAGATATAATAAATTCTTTCCTTTAGAAATGGGGTTGAGTCTCATCGAAAAGTTAGTCCACCCCTTACCCTAACTCAGCCTCTGTGCAAACAACCCTTTGGCATAAGTGAATGGTCCTGAGTCGTTTTCTACGAGTAAAGTGATTCCAGCGGGGTTAGCATGTGATTTACATTGAAAAGAAGAAGGGAAAAGGATCTGGGCAAGCACAAAACGTTCGATGCAGACTATTTTCAGTAGAACAAATAGACCCCGCACATTTGAAATGATTTCTGAAATCAGATTTTTTCCCTTCATCTGACTTTACGAAAATCAGTCGATTTGAAGGAAATTTTAAATCTAGAGAGATTGCATTAAATATTTGCATATTCTTAAGAATATTAAAACTTCATGAATATACTATTATTAAATTTATATGGAACTTTATGCATTTTATTTCGTGTAAAGACCTTCATGACAATACTGAAATACTGATAAAAACTAAAAGGGCAAAGAAAACTAGCAAGTCATACGATATTCATTTTATAACCGTCATTGAATAGCCGCCCTATTTCTTGGATTTACGACTACTTATGTTCGACTCAGTAGACTTGTCATTTTGAACCCAATCCAGAAGACAAGGGAACTCCTGGATCAAGTATTGGAAGAAATTTGTCTTAATGGAGAACATTTTAATGAAAATAACTCGTATTTGTGTTACATGGAGAGGAAAGCCACGAAAACCTCTCGTTCCCAACGGCAAGGGGTCTATAACCCATGATTCGTCTACGACCGCGGAAATTTTTCGAGAGTACAGTGGTTGGTGCAAACCGGATGCGGAATTCGTATCGACCAGCTCTCGCTGGGATTCGAACCCGGTTCCCCTCATTGTAAAGCTAACGCTCTATCCTCTCAGCCATCACGGCTCAAGTCATATGATAGAAGTTAGGCTATGTCATGTTTTATATCTACAATGTATTTATATCTTATATGTGTTATATTTCGATTAATAAATATCCTCGCCTGTTAAATTTCAGGTTTGTAAATCATGTTTTGCTCCTCTCCATCCATTTTAAAAATAGCATTCTGTTGAAAATGGAAATTTACAATGTCATATCATGCTATATACTTTTTTGTTGCTTTTTATTTTGATTTATTAGTAGTAGTGCAGCACGAGAGTGCAACAGGGTCAACACGACTTCATAATAAAAGTTTGAGTCCATAAATCCATCATTTGCTTTCAAATCACTCAAAAATCAATTTAAAAGGAAACAGAAATAACAATCATAAAAGGCAGACTTCATATGACAGTCAGACAACGGACACCATTATGGGAAAATTCTTTAAGAAGATTAAGCTCTGCCAGTCTTCGAATTAAAATCATATAGACATCAGGGGATCAAATTAGGAAAACATAAGATCAGGCGCTTAGAACACATACAGCATTAAAATATGGAATGCTACCTTGACAGCTTCCTACAACTGGAGTAGCGCAAACACTTTTCTCTTCCAAATAAGTAAGAGACTTTTAGATAGTAAAGCGTCAAATTCAGGATGTGAAACTGGAACCTGATTTTGGAATAGAAGAAAAAAATCACTTATGCTAGATTTTTAGCATCATACATTTTAAAGAATTCTCAGTTCAGTTGGCAAAGAAACATTTGGATCCACATCTCGTACTGAAAGCACCAATCAAACATTATTCATTAAACTCAGAGACTCTGTTTTGATGACTAATAACACACAAGATTGCTTTAAAACCCTAGAAATCAAGGACATGAATTTGAAACTGAGAAAAGAACATTCTGTTTAATCATTAAATAGATTAATTTCTACTCTAAATGAAAAGAACTTAATATATCGAGCTGATGATTATCGGAATTGAGACTTCTGGGGGAAATGCCTTAATAAAGAACACACAGACTGAAAACAGGACTGCATATCATGCTTGATGCGATCTGTTTTTTATCCCACGAGTATGTTTGCTTTCAGTGCTCAAGCAGGACATGATCAGTAAATTAGAAGCTCTATGCTAATTTAATGCGTTTTTCTAAGTCATTAACTGGCGGCTATGTTCACCCATTAGGGTTTATTCCCCATATGATGATCTTTACTATGTCTTGACTTGCTCAAAGTGTATGATTCACTAGTCTTAAATGAAGTCATGAAAATCATAAAAATGCACTTATGGAGCTTAACAGAAAATAAATATGAAGTGTTCTTTTACTTCTTTTTTGAGTCAGAACTTCTTTTTCAGAAAGGCAGCTGATTGTTTTTTCGAATTCCTCATCCTAAGACTTTGAAAACGAAAGGAGTCATCCGAATTTAAAATTCCAGTGCAAAATTATTATTCCTTAGATTAAGCCTCTTGGGGATTGGTGACGACGGGTTAGGAAATCCTGTTAGTGAATGGAAGCATCATCTCAATTCATAAGAAGCTAAGATACATTTATAGTATTTGAAAGTAGCAAATATATGGCTGGAAAGGAGCTATGAAACTAATGTAAGCCTTTTTTTATAACTAAGGATGAAACACAAAAACTCTTTTCATTGCAATTAAAATAAAAAAATAAAAAAACATAATTAAAAAAAACTTAAACTTTCTAACTTCTCTAAGTTTAGCTTTTAGGAAAAAGATATAGCTTTTTAACTTAATATGTTAACGGTGTTGGGTGGGGGTCATACGAGATATCAAAAAATGACAGATGAATTTCATATATATATATATATGTGAAACCATAGTTTTGATGCCACCGAATGGTTCATTTTCTTTCTTTTTCAATTGTTGTAATCTTGAGCACATCATACAAAACATTTCGTAAGAAACCATGGAAATCTCATCTATGAATAGAAATTCTATGTCCTATGTTACATTGATTACGTAACACCTTCAAATAGCTACCAGTAAGTGGTGCCAAATTTCCTATGATTTTGCCGTCTTTTTCAACTGGGAATTTAAATAATGTGTGGATTGTTGTTCCATCAACAAGTCTTGCAGCTACACCGGTCAATGCGCCAACTTTAACTACTTTCTTGCCGTAACAGCGATTGACCTGTTCCTTCAATGCATTAAAAGTAAAAGTTTTGCCAACTCCAGCACCTCCAGTGATAAACATTCTAATGGGACTTGGACTTCCATTTAGTTGACTCTGAATGCTGAGAGTGATTGCGTTAAATAATTCTCGCTGTCTTATATTCATTGCCGCACAGACATTTTGAAACTGCTCATTTGTCATCGCCTGTTCATTAACTTCATCTTCAAGTTCTGCTTGAACAATTTTTTCTGGATTTTCGAAAATATTGAAAGCATGCGCCTGATTGAATGCTGTTTCAAGTTGTCTGTCTCTTGCACGATGAATTTCAAGGTACGCATTCTTTTGTCTCAATTGTTTTTCTCGAGCAAGAAAAGCATCACGAGCATTAATATGCTCATCAATTAATTCATTCTCAGAGTAAAATGGTACTTATTGTACCAGCAGACTATAGAAATAATTTTCTGGGTCGGTCGACATGTGGAAATACGGTATTCGAACAACAGCTGGAACATTTCTAATTACCATTTTTGTGTTGTTGATCAGATTTACGAATCTTCGTCTCGTTGGTTGCTCTTCCTCATCTGAATCAATACTTTCTTCATTATCTCCCGCTTTTTTTGCATAAAACGCCTCAAAATTCATCGCAAATTCAAGTAGGCACATATTTGGGAAATCATAGCCCTGCTCTTGTTGTCTTGGACGATTAGCATATCGCTCAAATAAATTTGAGTCAAGTCCACCTGCTTCATTATTTTGAAGTCTCAATATTCGATATCGTTCATCAGGTTTTCTTGTATTTAAGAAAACACATTTTCTTGAACTTGAGCGTAGTAGCAGATGGCAGAGTCGATATACACATTCTGATGCAGAAACTTGTCGCTCTTTCAATATTCGCATGCACGATTTGAAAAGCTTTGCAGTAATGATAGTTTCCTCGCGACGAATTTCTCGAATTGCTTGGGCTACACATTTATTAACATTTGCTGGTTCCGTCTTCGAAATATACTTGGCGACATAATGGGCAATTGATTCATTTGATCCGCAAGGTTGAATGTCCATATTTGGCATTCCAAAACTCAATTTGCTCATTATAATTATTTACCCATTTTTCATTGTTCGTTTCAAAGTACAAAATCGTCCTCCGTTTCGAATGAACTCGTCTGAACTGGGCGACACAACACGAGTTTGTTGACATGACTGGCGAGGAAAAGCAAATCGACATGTTTCCGAATTGTTTTTGTAGCATGTACGAGTATGGTGATGAATTTGATTTCGTTTGACAAGTGCTCTTAGATATTGATCTTCATCTTCGTTTGGTAAGTGGCATGAAATCACTCGGTCGATGTGCGAAAGTCCTTCTGGTGTTTCAAAAGATGGAGGATTTTCGGCCCCTACTACAAGATGAACATGTGGGCTTCCCCGGTTCTGAAATTCTACTCGATACCAGAAATCAACTACTTTTCCACCAAGAAGATTATCATTTTGTTTAATCTGTTTCATGAAAGCATTGACACGACGAGAAAAATATCGGTTCAACACAAAGGGATACAATTCAATCAAATGATGCACTTCATCAATATTTAATTGGCTAGGATCTTCACTGGATCTTCCATCTGCAATTAATAGGGCTTTGCGCATATCCAACCAAAATATGGCATTCCAACCAAAATAATTTAAATGTAAATGAAGATCTTCGACGACACCTTCTTGTCCTAGCACAGCTTTGTCACATGCATTGATCGTCGACTGCACTCGTAGATACTCAAACATTGACAGTGCATGAAATAAATAATCTGTTCTTTGAAAACGGTTGTCTGAGCCTAGAATTCGCTGTTGGAAATAATCCGTTGGCGTTATTCTCACAGGATGCTCTTCATTCAAACCATTTTTGCCACATGGAAAGAGATAAAACCATGAGAATTCCTCTGCTTTCAATTCTCGATTTACATTAACAATATTGTCTTTAGTCTTGCGTAAAATTTTGTTAATATCTCTATTTTCCTCAAATTTATCATTAACATCTGGCTGTTCGTGATCAATTGGTGCCATTACAGATGTCTGTATAGGAACAAATTGTGATGCATTAACTAGCTCTGGTTCTAATTCATTTTTCTCAGGAACTTCGTCCATCTGTACCGATGAATGGGCATTCAAATCTTGCTGCATTAGTACATCTTTAACGACTATATTGATGACATTAATTAAAAACTGTGCACCGGCATCGGAACAAGTAGTTCGGCGGGCAATACGAAGGAATTCATCAATCGTATCGCATTGGATGACACAAGCTTTTCCGTTATGTGCTCCAATTTTTCCTTTTGGTCCACATGAATGGGAATCGGTAAAATAATATTTGTTGTCGTAATACATAAGACCAAATGAATTGCCATTGATAATCAAAATTCCTGCCTGATGTTCGACGAATAATAAGTTTATCGCAGCTCGAAGATTTAAGAAATTAATTCCATCATTTTTCCTGTCACATAAACTGCCATTAAAAGCACCATTTGAATCGTCATATCCAATACAAAAGACATTGTCAAACATTAAAATGTTATGTTTCACAACATCCAGATTTTTGATCTCCAAATAGCCACGATTATCAATGGGAAAAGCATCTGGTTGGTTTCTAGTTTCCTAATCGATTCGCGCGTAAAATTCATCGCCTTCAATCATGTTTTGATTTAAAACATTTGTATCCCATTCTCTCGGTGGTTTAATGGCAGCACAAATTAAGTTTGCCACAACCATGGCGAAACATTGGTGTCCAGCATGTCCAGATTGAAAGATATCTTCATAATTTTGATTCCAGGAAGCACGTACGATCGCGAGTGGTCACTTATTCGTTGGAAAGCACTACGAGCTGGAGAATCACCATTTTGGTCATCACGTTCATTTAGTCCTTTTGACTGAGCCGGAATAACGCGAATAACATCTTTTGTAATTAATCGATTATTTGCAATAAGCCAATCAAGTGTCTTGTTAACTCGATCCGGTGATATGTTAAAGTCTCTTGTTACATTTAAGTTCTGCAGAGTTTCAGTCACTACAATAATTCCGATATCTGAGCTTCATCGAGGAAGTATTTCAGGCAGTTTTTCACTAACTTCAAAGATATCAAAAGCAAATAATGTGGCATGTCCTTTAAAACCGTATTGGCCAAATCTGCCGGGAAATTCAATAATTTTGATGTACGGAATGATGTGGTGAAGTAAATGTCGTTCTGGTTCAGTTAGTGCTGCTACTAATTTCACCAGGAATATCACCTGGTAGCAAATTATTCCAATACGCCTTAGATGGAGCAGGACTCTTTGAGCTTTTCAAGTGCGTATTGCATCGATAGCATAAATGCAAAACATTTTTAGCGACAAGTTCCGGTGGCAAGTATGGCTTTGCTGACGTTAAACGACATTTAGCTATTTGATTAGGGTAGCATTTCTTCTGGCAGATATCGCAGCAGTTGTCGCAATAAGAGTCTATGGTTGAGTAGAAATCTGCCCTATCAGTTATCCGTTGAGCATAAGCATCACGTCGACGTTTTAGTCCTTCTTCATGTGCCTGAATTGACCCTCCAGCTCTTGAATCAGATTTTCTCAAGCGATTTGATTCCAATCGAGAGTAATGTTGATCATTTGTTTCGTTTGCTCTTGTTTCCCAATGCCTTCGTCCGTCATTGTTAAGTCGAGAAGAACGTGTATCTGCATTTTCGTTTAATCTCGCTTGGCCCTTTCTTTGTTTATCTTTATTTCGTCCGACAACACTCTGGTTTTTCGGAAATTCTGCCGCTTGTTTGCGCCGTTTAGCTAGTCTTGCAAACGTATCTGCTTCTGATTCTTGTTGAAGCGTCTCTAACCGCTTTTGTTTTTTTATCTCCAGTCGTCGCTTGCGCTGAGTGGCTGTCTCTTTCACCATCGTAGAAAATTTGTTTCTTTGTCAAGACTACTACAAGACCACTACTAAAATAATAGAACTTTAATTTTAAACTAGGGATACAAAAATGTTTATAGAAAAACAGTACCTTTACGACTTTCACTAGTTTTATGCAGATGACAACCAAAACAATCTGGAAATGAATGAAGAAAAACTGGATCCTACCACGTGATTTTTCAGCCAATAAAAATACTCCGACAATAAAAATCTTTTCATCTGACATGTAATACTAATTTGATATAATGGAATCGACAACAAAATACAATCGCGAAAATAATTTATTTTTTAAATTTTAATTTTATTTTACGTTGTATGTCTTTCTTTTCTTCATTTTCATGCATTGTCATCCAATTCTGATCTATGTGCCAAATTTGAAGTTTGTAGCTAGTCGGGAAGTTAGTTTAAATTCGATTACAAAATTCCACCCGGACAGACATCCACGAAGGCAAGTTTATATAAACGTGGTAAAATGATGCTATTCAAATTGTTAACCCTGAGAAAATTTATTAACTGTGTTTTCACCTTATTTGATTTAACAATTAAAAACTTTATCCTTGCCAACAAGACCCAGCTCATGAAACTTTTTAGTTCTTTGCAGCCGTCCTAACACAGGGCTATAGCCGAGAGGGCTAATCGGTCAATCTGACGCAAGACAGGAAGCGAGTCCGAATCCCAGGATACAATGTGTCGACATGTTAACAACAAAAACTATCACAATTACTATACTTCCTAACTAAATCCAATATAGATTAAGTTAAAAAAAATTCCTTCAAAAGCTTTTTTCAAACGAAACTTTTTTTTAACAAAAACTAAATTATCTTCTATCGCTCACGACAGATGGCACCACTAAATACAGACATTTTATGCATTAACCTTAAAAATTTGTAGTTGGTACTACTACAAAATTATTGAAGTTTACAAATTGCAGTAATTTTGCAGTGTTTCGACTTCAAAAATTCTGTAGTGCTATGGGCCAAATCACCACAGTCTTCAAACTGCATTTTTTCTGTAGATTTTCTGCAGTTTATTTTTAGCTGGGAATACAAAGAAACAAGTGTACTTCTTTTTAAACTAAATAATAATTATTTTTAGAAACTTAATATTTTTCATAAAAAATAACTTACCCCTTTAGATGAGCAAAGTGTATTCACGTAAAATTTCTAATTATTAATTATAAATCTTAAAAGTTTAACTTAAAAATTCTGCGTGAAGATACGCGGAATACTTTCCTATAGTTACTGTTTCTTGATTTGTCAAGAAAGTGTTCATTTCTCATGATTCTGAGCATTTGTAAATCCAGATCCTCCATCCAGATGTCTCCCATAGTTTAGTTCTTTCACTTGTCCACACTTAGACGGTGACGCCGCTTCACTTTGAACTGTAAAAAGATGTAACATTTCTTCTCCTGGGGTTGGGGATTCTAAGGATTCTCCAGATGGCTGACTCGATGATTGTTTGAATGATCCAGAATCTGTGATGAACTTGTAAATGGATATTTATTGGTGCATAATAACTTCTTCCACGGTTGTATTTCGACTTTAGCAGAACGATAAAGTTTCTTTTTTCGTTGATTTGATAACCCACTTGCATATTTTTCTATTTACTTCTTCTGTTAGGGAACTATAAGGAATTCAACTCTTTCATCCCATCCATCGGAACTTGTTGAAATATAAAATACAATTCTTTCCATCTTCTTTTTTGGCTTATAAAATATATTCGTACGTTCATTGTTTTTTATTTTGTTTTTGCAAATTATTTTTTTCTGTCTGTGGCCATTATTCCCAAACAAATTACTTCTGAATTGCCGGCTTGTAATAATATGCCTTTAAAGGCTTGATAATTTAAAAGACTTAAGCTGATTCAGATAAAAAGGCATTTTATTAAGTTATATTAAGTATTGAAAACATTGTTCTCTGGAGTTTTGCATCGTTTACCTTAATGGGTTTCCATAGCAGGGATGTTGGATTTAGGCACAGATTTATCTAGCCATGAAAATATGAAAAAGCAACGAATTTTTGGGGCTCTTGATGTTTAAAGGGAGGTTCTGAAAGGGAGGGGGTTGCAAGGATATTCTTATCTTAATGAAACGTCTTTAAATTGATAAAATTTTGAGATTTTGATTCGCTAAAAGGATAGCGCTACTCTGACACAGGGAGTTTTTGGGACTATCTTGATGCTTACTTTATCTGCGAATTATTGCCATTAACTTCAGAAAATCTCAGAAAATTCAGAATCTTTTATCTGGCCTTATCTGGTTTATCTTGACTTTTTATGGCTCTTTGTGCGAGACCGATTTCTATATCTTAAACTTGATAAGAAACATCTGTTTTAAGCTTATCATTTAATATAGAAAGACTCTTATGAGGCATTCTATATTACATATATATATATATATATATATATATATAAATATATATATATATATAAATAAATAAATAAATAAATATATATATATATATATATATATATATATATATATATATATATATATAGAGAGAGAGAGAGAGAGAGAGAGAGAGAGAGAGAGAGAAAGAGAGAGAGAGAGAGAGAGAGCTAAATAAATAAATACAAGAAAACACGAAAAAAGGGGGAAAAGAAAATTAATAAAAAATAAAAATAACAAAAACTGGAAAAGAAAAAAAAAGAAGAAAAAAACAAATCCGGAAAAAAAAGGAAGGAATTCTTTTAAAAATCCGGAAAAAAAAATCTTTTCATCAGCCCACACGATTATATCCGCAAAAAAGAGTGCTTTCTAATATTGTATTAATATAGCCAAAGCAAAATATATCAATACAATAGTGTGACGAGCAGTCAAAAATTTTTTTGCAAATTACAATAAATAAAATAGAGCACAATAAGTAAAAATAACACGCAAAAACAGAAAATAAAATATAAAGAAAAAACAGAATAAAACCTAATCTATAAAGCGAGCAGCGGAATCAAATGAACTTACATGAACGGGAAATTTTTCAAGAATGATTTAAAATATTTTTGTAACAAGATTGCCAGATTGCAAAACATGAAAACAAAAGCGCAAATTGAGATAGCGTAACTAGACGACTTCAGTTTTGAAGTGCGTTCTTGCTGCATTACTGAAGTGCGTTTGATTTGTTAATAATCAAGGATGGGCCAGAAAATGGATAGGGGCAAGGTAATATTATACTGGATAATTTGAAGAAATTGACTATAAATTATTTTAGAAAATAAATAATTATTTAAAAAAATATAGAAAATAGAAAAAACAA
Source organism: Parasteatoda lunata (assembly GCA_949128135.1). NCBI lineage: Eukaryota > Metazoa > Arthropoda > Arachnida > Araneae > Theridiidae > Parasteatoda > Parasteatoda lunata. The sequence goes on along the minus strand of OX421973.1, from coordinate 7,836,753 downwards.
ATAAGCATGTATTGCCTGTTTTGCACGTAATTTTAGCCACGGATTTGCCCGAAATGGATTTGCACATGGAAAAATTGTATAAAAGAACAAGGAAATTTATTAGTTAATAATTTAACCACGGATTTGCCCGAAATGGATTTGCACATGGAAAAATTAAATAAATTAACAAAGAAAAAAAGTTTTAGTAAATAATTTTAGCCACGGATTTGCCCGAAATGGATTTGCACATGGAAAAAATTACATTAATTAACATAGAAAAAAAAATTTAGTACATAATTTTAGCCCCGGATTTGCCCGAAATGGATTTGCACACGGAAAAATTGTATAAATTTATATATATATATATATATATATATATATTTATTTATTAAATAATTTTAGCCACGGATTTGCCCGAGATGGATTTGCACATGAAAAAATTATGTAAATTATCAAAGGAATTTTTGATTTTATTTTTATAGTAAATAATTTTAACCACAGATTTGCCCGAAATGAATTTGCACATGGAAAAATTAAAAAAATTAACAGAGAAATTTTTAGTAGATAATTTTGCCCACGGATTTACCCGAAATTGATTTGTACATGGGAAAATAATATGAATAATATGAACATAGAAAATTCTTAGTAAAAATATCTACAAAAATATACAATTAACTCAATGATTTTATATAAAATTTAATTATTTTAGTTGGGTATGGATTGTTTTTTATCAAATTTTGAAAGAGTTTATCGATTTGTTTTTTGGATAAATAAATATTACTACATATTCTTTCAATTCTATTCATTTCATTAAAAGTGGTATTTAAATAGATGCTCCTTGAAACATTAGAATTCCAAGTAATAAGTTTAGTTATATTAAAATTAAAATCATTTCTTTTATCGTATAAATCAAGAAAGCAGATATTTTCTTCTTTTACAATACCCAAATCTAAAAAATTCAAATTAATATTATCATCAAGATTACGAAGCAAGATTAACTCCTCGGGGTAAATAATCATTTAATAAAATAGTATAATCTTTAAAATTGAAGATAATTAAAACATCAATATATCTAAAAACAAATTTAATACTTAGATAATAATTTTTTTCATGATAATGCAAAAATAAGTTAGCTAAGAGAGATAAATAATTAGATCCTTGTGGTATTCCATCAATTTGAAGAGAAATATCTCCTATATATATATAAGAATATACATATATATATATATATATATATATATATATATATATATATATATATATATATATATATATATATATATATATATATATATATATATACACTCCTCAAAAGTGAAATTGCAACACCAAGAAATAATGCCTCGCCGGATTGAGGCCTGTATAGCTGCCCGAGGTGGCCACATCAGATATTGAATAAATTGCTTTATAATGATTTTATTAGTCTGTTTTTTTAATCATTTGCATATCCATCTCACTTCTATCGCTCCTGAAATTTGCATGACGCTACGTGCATTATTTCTTGGTGTTGCAATTTCACTTTTGAGGAGTGTATATATATTATCTTAAGAGTTCTATTTACTTGCAGCTTATGCGCAATAAATGATACTTATTATATTTTTTCTGGTTTTTTTGTATTTATTTATTTTGCTGTAAATATATATATATATAGATATATATATACTAGTATTTTACCAGTAGAAACATTATATTTCCTATAAAAAATGTTCCTGTACTTCCATGCATTGACCTAATCGATAGTACCTATTAGGAAAAAGCTTTAAAGTAGTATTTTATAAATACAGTATATGTATTATTTTGAAATAAAAATATTTTTAGCTTGTAATTTTCTTTTCGTTATAATATAAAATTTTCCTTTTAAGCATATAATTTATTAAATTTAAAGTTTAGTGAAACTTGTTATAGGCGGTGAGTTTCATTTATTTTACATCATTAAGACATGTACAATTTTTTAAAGTTCAACATACAATTAGAAAAAAGTATGATTTATTTGGCTATCTTCATTGCGCTAATCTATTGCACAATTTGCAATATTAAGTTACTGATGTTACAAATACTCAAAGTAAAAATTAATGAGTCAATTATCGATATTACATGTCATATGCTGAGATATTTTTTCTCTTGTAAATTAGTAAATATTAAAAAAAAAAATATTTAATATAGAAAGAGAAACTAATTTTAATTTTATAGATACTGATTCATAAGAAACTCTATAAATTATATACTGTATAAACTATTGTTTACTAATAATTTATAAAACTGCTCAATGCTATTGAAACAAAAGGAAGATAAGTAATTATTAAAAAAATTGTAAACTGTGGATATCCATACAAAATGTATGATATTTTTTTAAAAAATTTTGTATGTATTGCAATTCTGTATGCATTAAAATGTTGTATGCTTTACAATGTCATATGTAATACAATGTTGTATGTAATACAATGTTGCATGTATTACAATATAGTATGTATTACAATGCTGTACACGGGGGAAGAAACTCTGACAAAATCACCATACTTGTAAGGTAAAGACATTTTTGGTGAAAGATACCACATTTCTGAGAATTAAACGAAAATATACCTTATATAAACGATTCATAGGCTAATTTTACTGTTCGCTGCTCTTACGGTTTACCTGAAATTCTACTTTTCAAAATTATATGTAGTTCTTGTTACGATACATTTAATAAAAAATTCAAATCTCAAAAGTAAATAATGGAACAAAATAAATTGTTTTTTTTTTTTTTTTTTGCGCAAGGCTTTAAAGTATCACGATAATTTTACCAAAATGATCTTCACAACTATCAATCATTTTAGCATTTATTTGGTAATTTTAGCCGTTTGAAGTCTTTGCCTCTTACAAATAGATGGGTAATAATCCGTTAGTAGTACTTCTACAATTTTTTAAAATGACAGTTTATTTAAATGGTTGATAGGAGTTATATGACTGTAAATCATTTCTTATTCTAATATAATTGATCTATTAAAACAAGGGTTCAAAGGACAAGAATAGGGGATGTATAAGTGTTTTAAAGATACTAAACTCAAATATATCATACTATGGTAACTGTTTTATTCATCTTTTATGAAGTAGTGGGATTTATTTATTTACGTACATACAAGAGTTTCTTATACATACAAGGGTTGTAAATACAAAGGTAGTAAAGTAAAGGTCATACATACAAGGGTTGTAAATACAAGGAACGGCTTAAAAACTCTTTTCAGTTTGAAAAGCCCAATTTTACGAAATACAGCAAGAATATAGCCATCGAATGCTATAACAGGATTCGTACCCATTACATCTACGCTTCAGGCTGTTTAGCGGAATAGCAATACTGATTGCATGGCAAAGTTAAAGTAAAACAACCATATATTATTGGGGTCTCCATTGCCGCGGGATGTTGTCCTTCAGTAAAATACCCAGAAGAGTAGAGATACTGGCTTAATATCTTTGTGCTGTTCTCATTTTCATGCTGTCTGTTATTTAATGCGACAAGAGTTTACAAGACTTTATACGAATACACGAGGCTTTCTATGCATGCAAAGCAAAATGGTTTCTTATTGTTAAGTTTGCATACTTGTAGAAGACTTGTATGTTTATTACAAAATACCCTTTATAAGCTTTACTCAAGATTAAAAGATAAAATTTAAGAAAATATTGCTTAAATTAGAGAAAAACATTACAAAGATGCATCATTGCAGAGGGGTGGTAGCTGGTTCGAATCATATTGTGTTCCTGGCTGTATTATGCGCTGTATTTCTCTATCTTGTGCTATCTCTCTGGGCTCGAAAAACCGCCCGTCCACCCGTCCTCGGCGGTCAAAAATTCCCCGCGGACAACAAATTTCTCGAATCCAACATCCGCGCGGACGGCCATTTTCCCGTTAAAGTTCGTGATACATTTTCAATTTTTTGTTATCTTACAAAAGTCTATTGCCTCACTTCTATAATGACCCTCTAATCTAGAAATACAGCAACATACTGCGCTTGGTGGAATTGATGTTTTCTCTGTCTGGGAGTACTGCAGCGGTTGAAAGGAGCTTTTCAGTAATGAACTTACAAAAAAACACATTACGTACTGGTCTTAACAAGAAGCGTTCAACGCAATTATGATCATCTACCTAAATGGAAAACCCCTTTCAGATTTCTGAGCACAAACCTCTGTAAATCATTAGATTGATTGTGGAACTGGCAAACGTCATATTTGATTCATTTACAAAACGCAGTACCGTCGGATAAATTGACATTCCAGATAACTTGACCTTTGTCATTTAAATTATTTCATATAAGAAATAAATTATTTCATAAAATAAATACAAGGTTACTATTAGCAACCTAGTATTTCTTTTATAACTGTATAATGTTATCCTAGTATTTGTAATCCTAATAACTGCTAATTTACTGTGCAATTTATATGATAAACGTTTGTAATAAACAAGAGAAAAGTATATTTTTATTTATTTAGAAGTGACGGGTTAGTTTAAAAGGAGGACGGGTACATTGTTGGACAAGCCGTCCTCGGGGACGGTTAAAATTTCCGAGTTTTTTCGAGCCCTGCTATCTCTATATCGACTTGACAAGAGCACATTAGCCGAGCTTTGAAATGAACACATAGAGCCTACGTATGTGTATGTAACAATAAATAAAAAAATATAAATAAATAGATGCATCCAGGGTTAAGATGGATTTGGACCATCTACATCTATGTTAAGATGTTGGGATTTTTACTCTAATGTAGTATTTCTTTGATAAACATTTAAGCTACTGATTTAGTTTAGCCTTGTCCAGGTATTTGTACAATTACAAATGCATATTTTTTATTATTTTAAATGTTAATAAATGTTAACTTACAGCTTATATAAGAAAAATAAAAGAAACGAACGAAGAGAAACAAAGTTAACAAGTTTTCTAAAGAAAATAAAGGTTATGAAAATGAGCATTTTTGCGTCATTTCACAATATACTAGCACTGTTTAATTTACCGACCTTTATTTAAAATGACCTATTTTTGCCGTATGGTAACATGGTAATAAAAACCATACTTCATTGTTAATTTCACCACAAAGTAATTACCAAAACGCTTCGGTTAGAATTACTTTGTTTTTTGGTGTTCCCACAGACACAAATATACGTTAAATTTGACCATATTATGGTAGTTTTGAGGATATTTTTTTTCTCAGTGTATATAAAATGTTGTATGTATTATAATGTTGTATATATCAAAATGCTGTTTGCTATTATCTTACGTTGTCAATGCTGTATGTAATAAAATTCTGAATGTATTACAATGTCGCTACCTGGTAACATTGTCAGAAAAAGCACCATGTTAAAACTTTGTGGTGTTGCTATTTATAGTACAAATTAGAGAAATACAAAGTTAAGATTAATTTTAGCTTAAATTTATTTTTACCAAGATTTTTTATAGTCCACATGTAAAATATTTTTTATAATTAATATCTTATTATTTTAAAGTTTATTTTCAAACAGATATTTTACTTTTAAAAAAATTTATGTTAACCTTTTCTCTACTTAAAGAAACAGATAAAGAATAATATTTTTAATAAGATTTTTTAAAATTTATTTTCATTTTTACAATTGCTAAAAATATTTTCTTCAATTTAAAATTGGGATAAAAAAGTATTTTTAAGCAGTTATACGAATAATTAATCAAGAATATTTCTAAATCGAGTAAAATTTCTAAATTGTTAATATTCAAAAGCAATCGGTCATTCTGTCAGCAGCTATGCGATATTTTTTTTTTTTAAATGACCTAATATAAACTTAGAAACCATTTGATTCTAATTGCTTCACTTAAAAAAAATATATGGATTTTCCATACTTAGTTTTCAATTAAAGACTAGTTCTTTCTTATTAGGTAGGAAATTACGCTAAGAAAATAAAAAAATAAAATATATTCTATTAAAATTTTTACGCTTTTCATTTTGCTAAGGTGTAACAATGAATAAAGTATGAAATACTTCTTTAAGACTTGAAATGCATTATTCATATTTTTTTTCAGTTTTCATTCATTTATAATACCTTGAAAATGTCTGTGATTTATAAAAAATAAAATAAGTAATTGCTATGAAAAGAACGATAGTTTTTAATTAAAAGAAGAATGAATTTCATTTAAGAAAGTAATTAACTAAAAATTTAAAGCGTTATTTCCTAATATTTTTTCAGCGGTACCGATGAATGGATTAAATATTTTAGTGTATATTTTAGACGTTTAAGAATAAATACTGTTACTTGAATTCTTTTATGTTTTCTTTGAAATGGAAACATTTATTATTTGCAATGTCTTGTTTTGTTTTGCTCATTTTCCCACTTTTTTGTTTGAGGAAAAGATAAGAATTTAAAGATGCGAAAGATATTAATTTTGGTTTTTAATCATTATACTTGCTTTTCCTGCTTAAATATGCATAGTTATTATTTCGTATTTCATTTTTTAATTTTTACTTTTTGGGTGTTGTTATTTTCTCTTTTTTGTAATTTAATGTTTTCAACATTTACTTTGAAAATTCTTTAAAAAAAACGTAAACAGTTTACTCTCAAAATTTATTCTAATTATACTTTTCTTTTTAAAGATTCTTCAGTGCTTTTGCTTTAAATGCTGTCCAATTTATTCTAAAGATTTTGAAGGGAAAAAAATTAAAGAGAAACACTTTTACGTACATTTGTTAAAGTATTAAAATTTAAGAATCATTTATAAAATGAATATGTTTAAAAAGTGTAAAGATTTCATGAAAAAAAAATATTACGTAATTGAGATAATTTCTCATTTTTATTTTAATTTCGGAATTCCTTTTTATTTATATTTTAAGATAAAAATTATCAAGACTCCAAATATTTCAAATTAAAAATTTCTCTCATTATTTTTCATTGGAGTGAAATAAGAGAAGTTAAAATGACTTTTTCATATTAATTAATAAATATCGAAATGCAACAGGAAGAAAGAAAATCTTATAATATGTAGAAATATTATTCATATCGACGATTACAATGTAATGAAAATTGGTTACATTTGAAAAACTTTTTGGTTAAAGACAACAAAAAGATCAAAAGATCATGTAACTCATTATATAAATGTAACTCATTATATAACTCAGATTATATAAATGAAAGTTTCACTTTTAAAAAAATTACAATTGTATACTTTGTTAACTTAAAAAAATTTTAATTTGTGTAAAAATCTGTAATTTATTTTCCTAAAACAATTTAATAATTTTCTCTAAGTCTATTTTAAACTTTCTACGAGGGTGAAAAATTCCGGATAAAATTACAGTATAAAGTACCTGCACTTTTGGATGCATCATCCGTAAAATTCATTTAAAATATTTTTAAAATAAGATATATAAATAAATATTTTTAAAGTAAAATAAAATATTTTTCCATAAGATTTACAGTAATATCTTTTTAATTAGAGTGATTCAGTGATTTTAGGGTAATTTATACTGTAACATATACAGAACAACATATTTTTTTGTTCCGTAGTAGCTCCGGTAAAAATTACCGGCACAATAAGTGCCGACACTTTTTACCGTAATTTGATTCGGAATATTTTTTACAGTGTATATATATATAGACTTGACTGTAATTTCAAATATTATTTAAAATTACAAGTTGAATGGAAACTAAAAATAAAACAATTTTCATGACTAGAAGCTGAATAAGTATCTTTCATTGCAGTTTTCTCCATAGAACGTTTTCAATCCATGGTTAACGTTTTTGAAGGAATATTTACCAACACGCACTTAATATGTTAAAAAAACAATAGATTTTGAATATTTTAATTTTTAATTTTTTTCAAGAACGATTTTAATGATTATATTTGCTCTTTTTATTCTTTCTTTTATAAATTTTAGCTCTTTAAAATAACAATAATGATGTTTTTATGCACTTACCTGAACTGACTGTTAAATGACTTTTGACCTTCGACAGAAAGACCCACTATAAATGTTTATGCTCTAATAGTTATTGTATAAGCAGTAAAACAAATAATGGTCAGTGTGTGTTTTGCAAAATTTCACAGGAATTTCAGTTTTAACCCCCAAAATGTTATGAAATTTTTTTTTCCGAAAATGAAATAAAAAACCGCTCGAGTTTTAAAAAAAGAACACATCCTAAAAAATTTCAATAAAATCACAAATGTCAACATTTCTTGACTCTCCTGAAAATCTTGCTCTTAGTTAACATCAAACCTATTAGTCCAAAAATACTAATCAACACTTACATAAAGCTATTAAATGATTATCTAATTTTTATTATCCAAGTTAGAAAAAAAAGTCTATGTTATTTACGTACACATTTCAGTCTATATATTAACTCTGACTAAGGAAAAAAAACAGTAATGTCATTTCTACTGATTAAAATTTAAAATAATCTTTTGAATACGAACATGACCTCTATTTTTTTCTCCCATTGCTTCCCAGAAACGACTCCTATGTTTATTAGGTTTTGTTGTCTTTATTTGCATGACATTGATTTGGATTAAGGAAAAATGATTATTTTTATCATTACATTTCTACTGAGAGGCGGCGGAGAGGAAAATTGCTCTGAAGCATAAACAGCTAAAGAAAAGGGAAAATTAACTGAAGAAAAATAATTAAAAGTGATTATTCTACGGGAATCTTCATATTTTCCACATATTTTAGGTTCAGGCCCTCTTTTTTGAAATACCAAGCACAAAGCTTTGCACTACATCTCGAACCACAGCTTTAGTCATTTCTCGATAAAGTAGATGATCGATCAGCTACCTTACTTTTACAAAAATAAGGTATTTTCGAGGTTGTTTCAAGGTTGACAGATGCTAAAAACACAACTGAAGTAGAAAATGAGTTGTTCTGCATCAAAAACAACCTCTCGAGTAAAACTCAATTAACCACATTTACATATGATAAAACCAAGCTCATGTATAGCTCAGCGATACTTATAGTAGAGATCGAATGAAATTATTCACACCTCAAATATACTTATTTGCTTGAAGTTTAAAGAAATAATAGCCTGCACACCTAAAAGACAACCTCCATATGCTGGTTGCTTTAAAGTAGATGCCAACCTCAAATTTACTTCAAATAAGAATAAAACAACTTCATACACCTTGATTATACACCTTGGGAGGTTGATTTTGTTAGGTTGTTTTTAAAATCAACTTCAGATAAACCTCAAACCAAACTTAAAACCTCAAAACAACCTCATATAAACCTCAAAAACAACTAAATTTTTTTAAAGAGTAAGTCAACTGATTATTGTCAAAAGTCCTGGCAATCCTATCATGACTGAGAAAAGTTGTGTTCTAAAAATATTAGTCTTTTGTGCATAATTTCGTGTTTCACTGAATAGTTTATAAGGTATAAGGGTTTTATGTACAAAAAGTAAAAATTTTTGCTAGCATCTATTTACGCAACTGATATTGCTACCTTAGTTACTTTTCATCTCAGTTACTTTTTTTATTGTTTTTTGTACCCAAAACCTTTATGACCTAACTATATCTTATCAATTCCTGTTTTATATTATTCGATTCAGCGTGAGAGAGTGTATAAAGTGTACACAAGTCTGTGTGAAAAGAAGTACTTTTTAGACATAAAAACTCATGCAGCTTCTGAATTAACTATTTTTCTATTGACTTGCGGATTGTCTCACTCGACTCAGCGTTAAAAATGCATAGAGAATAATGTTTCACTTGTTTAGATAGTAGTACTATAATATGCGTAAATAATACAAAGCTGAATGCTCTATTCATGAAATTCTTATACGGTCTAAGATAAAAAAAAATTTTGTCACGAGATTGGTGTAATTCTGTTCAGAGTGAAAAAAATAAACCGAAAACCATATCTCATTTGCTTCTTTAGAAAAAATTAATTTCCTACCTTCAATTCACCCCCATCTTCCTTAAAAAAAAGGGGAAAACGTACAGATGAGTAAGTTTTCAGGTCTCATCAGGTCATTACTTAAAAAGAGGTTTTAGTCAAAAAATATCTTGGTTATGTATTTTTCAAAAGAAACACCCTTTTGTTTGCTATAATTACTGGATTAATAGGGTTTAGTAGTTTTTTCCACGTTATTAACCGCGCTAGAGACGACTGATGTTATTTTTGTGTTCGGTTCTTGTGACTTCTACACTTGTGGCAGTTGAAATGAGTTAAACTAAAAGGCAAATCTATTCACTTGTTTTTATCCATAAATCACTTTAACTAATAAGTTTTAGCTACAAAATGCTATATAGATACAAAAATACTGAAATAAATTATTTGGAATCAAAAAACCCCAAATATTTAGAAAAAGTGAAGACAATAAGAAAAAGCCACACATTTCTATGCCACAAATATAAAACACATAAATCAATATCTGTCTAGTTAGAAAACATTCTACAGCAATATATATTACGTTATATTGTTTACTTTAAACATATTACTTTTGGAAATACTTTCTATAGATACGATATATTACACAGATTTAAACTGTCATATTTTAGTTTTACTCTAACAAGAATCGAATTGAAATAAAAATAAGGATCCACGACGTAAACAATAAAAATAATCATAGCCGTTTCTTAGCTGTCTCAAAATACCAGAAAGTAATGACATTTAAATGTGGGAATAATATCAACCGAGCAAATCCTTAAGATACCTTAGCTTTAAAAAGACTAGTTTTTGAACTAGAGTTACATAAAGTGACAGATTAATTGCATTATCCCTACCATTAAGGGATAAAAGATAGTTGTTTACCCGGCTCTGGCAATCATATTTCTACCAATCAGTTGACAATAAAGACTAGTTTATCTTGACATATATAGCCTAGTTTGGGGATATCGATAAAAAGGAAGGTTTGCTTCGATATCCCAAAAGTGAAAACAGAATCGATAACAGTTGGGGTACAAGAATTCCCGCCTTTGAAGGTAGTTACAGCATGTAACCAATACCTTTACATCCTTATTTCACGCTGCTTTGACAGCCCCCTAATTGGCGGGGCAACATAAAAGGTAAAGCACCCCCCTAGCTCTCTCATCTTCTAATCTTCCGAACAAGATGGCCTCATTAGAAACTTGCCCGCTCTGTTGAGCACTTGATGAGGACACTAAAATGAATACCTCAGAGTCCTCGGTGCTCCTCAATCTACAATACTCCCCTCCTCCCCCTACTTGATAAGAAAAGACATATGATCGACTAGTTGGATGGGGTAACTAATACTTTCAGCGAAGCATATTTTAATGCTAATAATGGAAGAGGAAGGATATTATGGAAGAAAGTTTAATGGGATCGTACGCTCTTCTCTCGTAAATTTTCCGTAAAAACCACATTATTCCTCGGGTTCGAGATTAAAAACTCTCGCACGCAGAGGGTGAAAGAGGAGCTATTAAACGCTTTTTTAATTTCAATCTCAGGTGGTGTGTTGGTAGTGTTTTTTTCTTTAAAAAAGTTTTGATGAATATCAGTTGATGGGAGAAGAGATTATGGATGATAGAGTAAATATTGTTCACAGGTTAGAGAAGGATAACTAAGACTGTGTGTGGCTTAATAGTATCTTTCTTTTTTTTTATTTTTTATTTTTGTTTATTTTTAATACTGCGTTTTTGGGAAATAAAATCAGCGGAATAAAAGCTGCAGTAAATTGAAAATATTTTAAGTCATACGTGTAAAAGATCCAATCTCAAACTTTTCCATTACCCACGTAAGAAGAGTTTCTGGTTTTTGAAATGATTTATATTTAACCGTGAAATAAGTATAGAAAAATGAGAAAAAAAATGAAAAGGTGCTTTAAAATGGGGAATTACTTTAAAAAAAAAAAGCATGAAGTGATAAATTTTCTGAGAGACGCACGATGGTTTGTTAAAAACTTTTTGAAAATAAAGCTTTACTGCCGTTTAAATATTCATAAAATGCAATAATGTATCTTCTTAGATAACAGTAGTCAAAATTTACATCTTTTTGAAGAAAAAATTATTAATACAATTTGCTTGTTTTAATTTGGGAAGAGATGATTGTGCAAGCAACAAAATAGTTTTGAACTCGTTTACGTCGTTGGAGCGTAAAAAAAAAATTTATTAAAAATCTAAGTATTTCCTTGTCATAATACAAAACAATCAAATGCTAGTCAAAAACAGTAATGCATATGTCCTGCAAAAATACTCTTAGAAATGTTTTCAACAATTCGAATATGCTTGACCATTTATTAGAGTTATTGTTTTCAGATCATTGTTCTAAGATTGCCAATTTGTTTATTTAAAAAAAAAAGGGAAAATCGGTACGTTTATGTATATATACGTGTATACGTGTATGTGTGTGTATACAGAGAGAGAGAGAGTGAAAAAAAAACCAACAGAAATTAATTATTAGGATTTTTAATAAAAAACAAAACATTTTTTAAAGTTAGAAAGTAAACGGCTTAATAAAAAGTATTAAAAGTCAAATTAAAAACGAAAATAAATACTCTTTTACCCATATGACAGTATTAACAAACACCTATATGACTGTATTAGCAAAAAATAATACGGACATATAGTAATACCTGACATAGTAGTAATATCAGAAATCCAAATCAATATCCAATCTATAACTCAAATATCCAAATCGAAATATATCAATACAATAATATTGAGGTGCTTTTCGGTTTTATACTGAATTCTTTTAAAATATTTGTCACTCGCTACAGTTAAGCAACATGAAACAAAGATTTGTAGTCCCTGTTAATTTGTAGATGTTATTATAAACTTCAGATTTACTATATTAGACTAAAGTTTTACTCAATGTAAGTAAAAACCCATTAACTTTTTTATTATAAAAGCTATGTTTTGGAAATAACACATTGTTCGTAAACAATATACCATGTAATTATAAAGATATTTTGTCGATCATAAAAGGTTTGTTTTCAATATGTATTACTTTAAAATTAATCTTTAACACCAGTTTCATGAAACAATAAAAACATTATTTTTTTCTTTTCTTAGTATCAATGCCAATCTATTTTAAGATTAAGTCATAAACGCATAAATAAGTTAATAAATGCTGATAAAATGTTATTCATGCCTTCCCAGAATTGAGTTTAAATACTTTCGAATATTTTTAAAGTAAGGTTATATGATAATAAATATTTACTCTATATGTTACAATAAATATTTACTAACTATCAGAAATAAAGTTTAATTTAAAGTAAGTTAAAAATCAATAACTTTAATAAAAGCTATATCTTGAAAATATCTAAATTGTAAACAACATACCATGCAATTATAAAGAGATATTTTTCCGAAAGAAAAAAGATTATTTTTGGTACGTATTATTTTCAAACAAATCCTTAACACCTGTTTCCTGAAAAATAAATTCTTTATTTCTCGTTTTATTATCAATGCCAATCGATTTTCAGATCAACTCATTAACTCTCTGGAACTTGATTAAAGAAAATAAAGTTTAAGAACGCTGATAAAATGTTATTCGTATCCTCCGCATAATGAGTTTGAATATTTTCACATTTTAAAAGAAATAATAAAAAACAGCGAAACAGTAAGATTATATTGCTTACGACCCTTCTGAATTACACCGCAAATTACTTGAATTTATAAGAAAAATTTAATCTACTTTTTCTTGCAATGGCGTCTTTAAAACCCAACGTAATATCACATTATGAGCTGAAAAGTGTGAAAATTCCTAAAAAAAAAAACCTCGTAATAAAAAGAAGGTGTTAACTGCTATGGAAGTGATTAAATTAAAAGCTTTATGTGTTGGACTAGTGTTGTAGATTGCGAAACTCATTTTCAGCGATATAAGATATTATTATAGTTAGTACTTAGACAAGGATTAAATGGGATCTTTTAACTACTCTTTTTTTTGTGGAAGTTTTAATATAGAGGAAAAGTTTCTAGATGTCTTAAAAATGAAAATCTTAAGTATTTTTGCTTTAACTCGTGATCTTATTTTCAATAGATTACCAATTTAAAGAATTCTAAAAAGAGATGCTGAAACGTTTTTTTTTTCTTATATTGTCTTTTAATTTAAACTAAATGAATACATTATAAAGATATATTATTATTTTTCATATGTGTACTGTGCCACAATTTCTTTCATTTTTTTTTAAATTTGGAATTAGTTTAATAGAAATAAAGCACCTATAATTCATGAAAAACTAGTTTTCGTTTATTGAATAAATAATCCAATGAAACTGAAGTAGTTAGATATTACTTAAATAAAAACTTTCATTCGCTTTAAAGATATAAATGTATTTTTGAACATAGACATGCACAATATCGGGTGACCGAGATGGCATTTGCGACATTGGTCGACATCTGTATATGCCAACTCTGTCGACATATATAGATGTCGACTTCAAAAATAGGAGTATGTATGCTTCAAGAGCTCAAAAATAGTCAGCCATTTTTAGAACTTGCCAGACGTGAACGAGCTAGAGTGATTTTTAAATCACGTTTGTTTCTTCTTATTCCCGTTTGTCGTGGAAATGAGCGCCTATTTATGAGCGCTTGGAACATGTCGACTGTTATTTCAAATCTGTATATTTAAGAAGCGTTTGCTTTTTTTAAGAAGAGCTGAAAAAATAAACCTAAAACTTTTATTTTATTGATATTTTTTTGGAAAATATTCAATCAATAGAAGTTGTATTATTGTCATAATATTGTTAACGTTCATTTATTTTTTGTTACTATTTTTCAAATTCTTCCAAAAAATTTTTAAAGATTTTTAAATAGGTCTTGCATTAAGAATTCTTTAATTTGTAGTAAACATTTGCTTATTTTATTAGTAAGTTAATGTTGAGCATCATTTTAATTTTCTACATAAACATTATTAAATAGTTCAGATACAATACATTTTTTTATCTGAGACGTTAATAATTACATATGTACTTAAATATATATTGATTTGTAGAAAACAAAAATGCTATTTAATTTCTATTATTGGTTGCTATTTTATCTTTTAATGTCACTTTTTACCTCAAACGTTGTGATACATACATAAAATTGCAAATAGATTTGTTAGAATCAAAGCTTGAGAAAAAGAAATATGTTAGTATTTCTAACAGATTATATTGAGCGAAAACTATATCGCATCAACGGGATGAAGAAAAGCAATGAAAATGGTCAGGTTCTAGAAATAACATTGAATTATTATATCCACTTACATAGTAAAAGAGTGCAGGAATGTTAGAATTGTTTATAGTGGATCGTAACTAGTCTTTACGATTGTTCTATTATTTTATTTATCTGAGAGAGTAAATAAATATACATATTGCAGGAAAAAAAGCAAGGGAGAGGTGCTTATGCTTTTACGCCTATCCTTGCCTTTTCCTTTTTTTAAAGACGTTCGTTTTAAGTAATATGTTTTTCAAACTCAAAATATGGTGATATGTTGGATTGTTAAATAAAAGTTCCAACATTAAATAAAAATAAAATTAGTTTGATACATACAGTAAAAATTACGGTATAAAGTACCGCCCTTTGTCACCCTTAAAATATTATACTGTAATTTTTAGAGTGATATTTATTTAGAGTGATTCAATGATTTTACGGTAACTGTTTGTTCCGTAACATGTTCTGGTAAAAACGGTAAGGACTACGCATACTTATAACCCTAATTTAATCCAAAATTTTTTACAGTGTTTAATTAATGTTAACTTTTTTTTATTTGCTTATCCTGACAACACATTTTTATCATGATTTTTACATTTTTTCAATAACAGTAATATAAATTTGCATCCGAAATTAATGCAAACTTCTACGTCTAGACGTAAACCTACATTTTCTCTTTTTTCGAATATCATACTCACAAAAAATTAGAATCAAATATGTATCAATAAATTAATAAAACTTTTGAGTCGTAAAATAATGAAAACTTTCTTCAATAAGATGTGAAGTCGAACTTTTCGTTAATACTCAGCATATTTGTAGTGAAATACTTTCTAATTTGACAACTTAATAAGTTAAAAGCTTATTAGAGCAATATTATGACATGAAAAATATTCCTGTGTGCCAGTAATAGCACTTATATTGTAAGTCAATTTTTAATTAACTTGTTATTTTTTAAAAAAGAAAAATTTAATTAATGCATTTGAAAGTTTTGTTTTTCAGCTCCTTTTAAGTAAAGTACATATAATTTCATATTTGCTGATCACATTTTACCATTTTACAAATGATACTTGCAAGTATTTTATCATGTTTTATAAATTATAGTTTGGCTCCAAGCGTTTAACGACTCTTTCAACATCTCGTTCTGCCACTTATTTATTAAAATATAACCTCGATTATTCTATGAGTATGATTGATTGATTGAGTATGAGTATGATTGATTGATTGATTTTAATGACTAATGGCTTTTTTTAAAAATTTCACGCTGAAAATACTCAATAGTAATAAAGACTGAGGACTCTGAAAGCCAGCGTAACAAGTACAATCTTCATCTTGTTCTTCAAACCAATCCTTTTCAAATCTATCAGTATGATGAGAATATTACATTGTTAAATGTATCCCTTCGCTATTGGAAAAAATAACCAGTATAACAGATTGCAATTGGTCAACAAATATGTTTAAGTTTAACAACTAATTTATACATGATACCTATCACACAAAATAGCGTTGCTCAACCATGGCTATTTGCGTTTCCTCTCCATCAGCAATACCGTGATGCAGCATTTCATTTGCAATAAGCCTTTAAGTTATCATAAATAAAGTGGCTAATCGATGTATAAACTAAACAATAAACTCTCTCTCTTTTTCCCGGCTACTGTATCTGTAAAATATAGACAAACTGTGCAATAACTATACTTTATTCATAGAATATAACAATTGTTCCTAGATTTTCGTTCTAAATTTATTGTTATGATCAAAAATCATGTCCGTGTATTTTTCCCCCAAGAGTCACTTTTTATATATAATAATACTTTTTTTCACTACTTACGAGTAATAAAAATTCCTTGCGGCTCAATATATATATATATATATATATATATATATATATATATATATATATATATATATATATATATATATATATATATATATATATATATATATATATAATATATATATATATATATATATATATATATATATATATATATATATATATAATATATATATATATATATATATATATATACTACATACCAATGAATACCTACTTTCTCGTCTAATGCACTCTATTTTTTTCAAAAACATGTAATGTTTAAAAATAGTAGAGAATAAAATAGCAATGATCTGTTTTCTTTTAAGTTTAAAATTGTAAAGACTAAATAATATAGGTATATAATTTTACGACTTATGTTATCGTACTAGTTTTTGAAAAATATGATACGTTAAGATGAATCAGAGAAGCTTTCTAAAATGAATCCATACATTACAAAATTAAACAATTTAAAAGAACATAGTATATTCAATAATTTTTGCACAGCATTTGTTTAAATTATATCCGTAAAAGTAGTTAAGAGACTTTAAATCTTATCCACTTTTAAAATAATTTGCTTCCAAACATAAAACAACTACAAGTTTTCATGAATTCGCTTAAGCAAATATTTAAGTAATTTCTAAGTTTGTATATTTAAGAAAATTTGGAGCTAGCCATGAGTCGAAAGCTTTTGGAGCATGCATGACTCTACCGTTTCAAACACTGTAACTTGTAATGAACTGTTTTTTACACTGATTTAGATGCTGTTAATTTTAACGATTTGAAAGTGCAAGGTATAAACTAACTTTATTAAACAAACTCTTTTTAAGTAAAATTGCTGTTTATATATATATATATATATATATATATATATATATATATATATATATATATATATATATATATATATACCTTTATATATAATATATATATATATATATATATATATATATATATATACCTTTATATATAATATATATATATATATATATATATATACACTTGAAATTTTAAAATGGTATACTAATGAAAATTAAGGTATATGTAACTAATTTTACTTTAAATAAATAATCCCAAACAACATTGCGGTAATACTTGATTGAAAAGTTGGTAACTGCATCGGACAAACAAGATGAGCTTGAAAATTTATACTTAAAGAGCATGATGGGTATGTCTGTAATGAAGAATACGAGAAATCATCAATTCCTGCACACTGTAGGAATCTTGGGCATAAATATTTATTTTCAAAAATGTCAATATTATTTCCACCTCAGACACATCAACGAATCTTGTGTTGATCATATGAATGCTGATTCTCTGGTTTATGACATTAGTTCCTCTCCACTTCTCCATAGCGCTTGGAAATGCATATCTGATTTAACGCACTCGACCTTTTTTTTATCTTTCTCTGACGGCTAATTTGGTCTATTTTTCTGGTTATTTTTCTGACCTTTATTTTTCCATTGCGTTTTACATTGAAAATCACTTTTGTTTCTTCTCACTTACGCCTGGCAAGTCTTGAAAATGTGCACCTGTTTTTGAGAGCTTAAATTATGTTGACTGTCATTTCCTATTTATGTATTTTTAACCGAATGAAATTTTTAATCAAGTCATATACTTATTTTTAATTTTGATTACATTTCCACTTTTTTGGAGTGTAAGGGAGAATTAAAAATGTTTTTTTGTTGTTGAATATTTGGTGTTTACAAATACAATTTCGAGTTTTTATGAATTTGAAAAAAAATATCATTAAATATATTTAAAAAAGATGTGCCGAATGACGAAAGCTGATGAAGAAAGACAGCGCAAATGACAGCTTCGAAGCTTTAAATTTAAAATTCGTTCCAAGTAAAAACATTTTTGATAAGGATCTTAAAATATTTTCATTTACACTGTATAATAGGGAAGTTCACTTTTTTAATATAATAATGAAATTAGCAATATCTTCTCTTTAAGTTTTTCAAATGATTTATAAGCATCACAACATTGTTTTATAAAGCTTTAACTGTCAAGGCGTATACAGTATACATTCAAACATGTTATGTTAGGACGCATAAAGTAAACTTTTATATAAACGTATGCATCATATACATAAATAACATTATTTATTTATTAAATATTAAACTTATCTATTAGAGAGTAAAGTATGAATGGAACTATAAGAGATAGATTCAATTAAAATTGCTATTTTATCTCTTTTTTTTATTATAAATAAATGGATGTTTTGCAATAATTCGATACTCTATCAGAGATAAAACACTGGACTTCTTGATAAGTTTAATATTAAAAGTTTAATATTAAAGATTTCTGCTGTGTTGATTTTGCATAAAAAGAATAATTGTAAAAAACAACTACATTTTCAGCTACTGTTAATGATTTCAAAGAAATCAATTTTAAACTCCCAGATATTCTGAAAAAAAAACAACATTTTATTTCCAAGATGAGACTAAAAAGTAATTTTGAGATCTTAGAAAAGTTGCACATTTTAGAATGATAAACTTTCATACCGTGTGTTTTCGCGGGTCTAAAAGTATGTGATCTAGGCATGGGAATTATTCCTTTAAAAAGCTTTTATTTTATATAAAAATAACTGAATTACGTACTTTGATTTGGACTATTTTTTGCGTTTTGTTAAGAGAAGTATTGACAAAAGTTATACTTTAATTAGCACAGAGTAAAAAAGTATAGTCAAAACTGCCAGAATATAGTAAAAATAACCTTGTTTCTGGCTCTATGAGACCTACAAAAATCTCGATACTTTTTACCGAAGTGCTTTTATATTGATTCTACTAAATTTATCAATGAAATATGGTTTCAGAATGTGCGAAAAACGTGATAAAATTTCTTAAACTTTGTGATAAATTTTGGCAATTTATAATGATACCTTAAAGCATGATATGAAAATCATTTATTAGGTTAAATTTACCATTCAGTTTTTACAAAATGTGCGGTAATACGAGCTATAATTTTGAAAATCATAATTTCCTGTGAAACGTCACCAAATAAACGGAAAAAATATCAAATGAATACTGTAAATTCTGTATATTTTGGTTTCATTAACTAGGATTATGCTTTTTTTACCATAAATATCCTTACCATATAGTACGGTAATCTTACTAGATTTTGCTTCTCCGTGTGGAAATTATAACATATAAAATAAACCAGAAATACCTTTTAAACAAAAAATAAAAATCTTTTAAACTCTTGTTGTGAGAATTTAGGAGCCTTTATTAATTGAAATCTTTTTAAAACTTCATAATTTCGAATTGAAAATTTTGTTCGATGAATATTATGGATATTGACAGATATTCGTTTCATTCACTCGCATATTTATCTTGTTGAAATATGTTTAAACCTTTTCAAAAAGAATTTTGCAAACATATTAACCAAATAATAAAGCTATGGATAAATTTTTATAAGCTTATTTTCAAACTTTTGAAAAGAAATATTTCAATGAAAATAAGTTTTCCACGTTTGCTATAAAAAAAAAAATTACCATTCCGGATATGTACAAATATGTTTAAAAATAGTCACCTTTAAAAACTTATCACTTAAAAAATTTTGATATTTAGATTTCGATAATTAAAATTTTCCCACATTCGTGCTCACTATACTCAAAAGACTATTTGGTTTCCAAAGAAACTTTGCAGTTAATGTAAAATAAATATTTTGGAATTGTGAATTAATGCGTTTTAAATCACACACACAAAAAAAATTAAAACCATTTCTGAACGCCACTACTTTTCACAGACATCAGATTTATTTTATTTTCGGATTTTTTTTCAATTATATTTCGTATTCTTTCATTCGCAAGTATCCCTAAAAATAGCTTCAGAAATTTTTTTTTTTTAAAATTTGATTTCGCTTTTAATATTAAAAATATACTTGCTTATTAATGTGTTTTCAATGTAAAAGATAAAATACTTACTTAGAATATAATTTGTTGTCTCAAAAAAATCTCTACAGAATATTTTCAAATATTTATTTTTGAATTGTTACTTCTAGAAGGCTGATGTTGCTTAAAATTTAAACCAGAGCAGAACTAATAGAAATGAAAAACAGATAAGTTTGATTATGAATATTGTAAAGGAGTAAAATTTATTTTTCTAAAATTGTTTTAGATAATGATGATCTAATGATGATGAAATATAATCTACACGTTTTCAGAAAAACTCGTTTCTTAAATTATTTATTAGATGAAAAATTAAAAAATAAATTGAAGGAAGAAAGATTTAAAATTGAAATTCAAAATTATAACACAGTGCATCATTAAAATGTGCGTGATCTTTCATTTTTAAAAACTTATTCGATGCTATTTTCGTTGATTTCCTAAAACTTAATTAAGAAAAAGAATCGTTTTTTTTCTCTATACCTTTAGAATCTTTTTATAGAAGATTTCTACGGATATCATTTTGAACTCTATTGACATGTTAATCCATACCGGATTTGTAGACATATCAAAATTCAACTACGTTGCCCTGCAATTTTGCACCTAACCTAGAAGATAGGAAAACTCCTATATCAAACATTGTGATCAGTGTGCCTGTGTGGAGAACTTTTTGAATATCAAATATTGTGAATCTGAGCCGTGGTGACTCAGGGAATAGAACACTCGCCTTCCAATGAGCTGAACCGGCAATGTCTGGTTGATTCGAATTCCGCACCCGGCTCGCACGGACCACAGTGCTGACGTAAAATATTCTCATCAGTAGACGGATCATGAGTTAGAGTCCACTTATCGTCAGGCTAACCGTGGGAGGTTTTCGTGATTTCCCTCTCTATGTAACGCAAATGCGGGTTAGTTCCATCACAAAGCCCTTAACGAAGGCAAATTTCTCCCAATACTTGATCCAGGAGTTCCCTTGGCTTCTGGATTGGGAGCAAAATTACATGGATTGCGGAGTTGAACATTGGTAGTCGTAAACTGTAAATTCGGTCGGCAGTTCAACGACAGTTAGAAAAAATAAAAAATAAGACTAATCTATCTTTGTGTTACATAGAATAAAAGGCAACTAGGAACCTGCCTTCAGTCTGGATGTAAAGGATTAACGGAATTTATGACCGTATAAAAAATTTTCAAAATATAAAACACAACGTGAAAACAACCTAACTTACAATAATTAAATAGTTGTTGCCTGAATGCTGTGAGTGAATTCTATTTATTTTTCTGACGTTCTTTGAAGTGAAAGATTTTTTAAAAAACTAAGAATTTGATTTAGGCATTTGCTATGCAAAAAAATTCGTTAAATATTCAGAAAAAAAAAAACTGTCAAAGTGTGTCAGTATAACATCTTTTATTTCATAGAAAAATACTGTTACTTCAGAATGGACATCTGTTTCTTAAGCAAACAAGTACTGTTATTTTAACAAACAAAAATTTATTTTTTTTTTAATAAAAAAACTCTATAAACTAATTGTGCCAGCATTGTGCGAGCCGAGAGCAAAATTCGCATAGACAGTCAACACTGGGATTCGAACCGGGTCACTTTCCTGGGAGGCGAGCATTCTATTCACGGGCCCATAGCAGCTCTAGGATTATGTTATGAAGAAAATTCTTAAACTGTCTTTATCTTAAATGTCACTTATTAAAAACATATTTAAGTGTGAAAATGTTTAAAACTACATTGGACCACCCATATAAAATATATTTTAACAAAAGACAGATAATAATCAGGTAGAGTATCAATTCGTAACAGGTTTCTTAAAAGTAAGAACAGGTTTATTATATATTTGTAAAATGAATTGGAAAAAAAATATATATCTTATGGTAAGCAAAACTGTATTGAAAAAACTAGAATTTAAATTGGCAGTTTTAATCAGTTTATGATTAGGGCGAAAAACAGAGAAAGACTATTGCAAACCAGTTTTTCAGAAAAACGAAAATCTTTCGCATTGTTCTGGTAATGATTAAAAAGGGGAAAAAATCTGTATTTGTCTGTTAAAAGTTTTTCCTGCAAAAAAAAAAAAAAAAAAAAAAAAAATGCTTTTCCCCAGCTAGAGTTTACAGTTATTGTTTAACGTGTGGGGATATATTAAAAAAAAGGGGTACATCAAGTTGAAACTTAAAGTATTAAGTTGTAGTATGTTAAACAATTAAAGCCTGTATAGGATTTAAATCTTGAAGACTGTTTAAATAAGACTTCAGTTGATTTCTTCAAAACTATTTCCACAAAAGAATTATGTAGTTTCTCCATACCATTGGAGTCGTTTTTATAGAAACTACTAACGGAAATTGTCTTTGAATTTGTTTTTTTTTCTCCCGAAGAAATGAGAAAAGAGAAAAATCTAGAACCTTTCCAAAAATACTGCTAATTGCTCTCCATAAGAAGAAAAGTGAAAATGAAGAAAACTCGGTCAAAAAGAAATCTTCTCGAACGCATTTTTGCTCTTCATTGCTCTCAAAGGCCTGTAGACAAAAAAGGAAAAAAAAAAGTTTAGCTTGTTGGCGCGATACCAAATAATGACATAAACTTTTCCTCCTTGCATTTTTCTCTGCAAAAACTGACTCGAATTTTGAAACAATCTCAGTCAAATGGTTCTTAAGGATATTTACAGTGTGCGAAATATTTTTTTTACCAAAAACATTTCACATTAGACTGAATACGGCTTCTTCACTTCCTCTTCTCTCTTAAGAGAATTTTAATTGAAAGTTCTTGAAATCTAGATTAATGAATGTTTTCGTTTTAAGGAAATAAAAAGATTAAATGCATTTGTAAGAAAAATCACCACATAAAGATCAGTCGTATATGTTTAATTAAGAATATATACAGAGAGTTACAATGTGTTTTCCAAAATTTTAAATTTGTTATGTATAATAATTCAAAGTATAATTATTTAATAAAAAAAAATTCCCAAACTGCAACATAATACTTTCATAACTTCCGAAATAAAAAAAAGGATATAAATCTTTATAGCGCATTTTTGATTAAATCATTAGTAATAATTTTATTCATTCAAATATCTGGATATGAAGATATTTTTTTTGTGATTTAAAATGTAATTATAGAAGAAGAAAATGTTATAGTAAACAAATTATCCCCTAAAATTATTTTATATTTCTAGTTAAAATATCTATTTTATAATTGTCAAATTTTGAATTTGTTTTCTCGAAAATAATTATTAAAAACATCATTAAAACACTTTATTTAGTCCACCCAATCGCCTCGAGCATTCGTGCTTCTAGTAATTATTTTGCTTCAGGTAGAAGTGTCTAAAAAAATTTTCTTTTGAAAGAAACTTATGTTACAAAATAAAATACATCCCTTAAATTTACTATACATATCTGGAGGTTATTCGCTGACCAATGTCATGTGGTTTATATATGGAAGAAACAAAGGTTCTACTGTCATTATTTCCCATTATTCACCTCAGCGCCAATCTAACAGAAATCTATCTCAACCAACCAATGAGTTTAAGGATTTAGATTCTTCGGATTTCCTAAAAAAATTCTAAATAGCGTTGCCCATAAAATTTTATGACCAGGATAAAATTTTCCTTAATTTCAGGCTCTTGCATTTTTTTCTATACAGTGCCCACTCTCAGAAATAAAACTCTCCCTTTTGAAGATTTAGCTATCTTTCAGCTGTATTTCGTTAATTTTGAGAATCATTTCATCACGAAATCACATGATTTGTGATATAATGTGAGCTGCCAAATATATGACGAAAATGTTTCCTCTAATCGAAACCTCATCGTAGTGCACACCTCGAGATTGTTAACTAGGATGACAATCGAAATTGAAGTGACGAAGTAAGCCGATCAGTCTGTATGGTGATGAAGTAGTTGACTTCACTCCAGGGAAATCTCGTACCTGAATCCAGCTTCAAGCATAGGGGTAATTTATTTATCTTTTCTGCTTGTCTTTCTTCCGTTTTAAAGGTGGCATCGATCTACCTATATAGTGCCCACTGTTAAGTAATTCCTAGAAAAGTACATACATCAGGAGCTATAATTTTTTTTTTTTTTTTTTTTTTTCTTGAAAGAAAAAAATAGAATGAAATTTTTTTTAAAAATTTTGACAAAATTCGTTTCTTTGCAGAATTGAAGATAGTTGTTTCGGAGCCGTGGTAGCTCAGAGGATAAATCGCTCGCCTCTCAATGAGATATCCCGGGTTTGAATCCTTGGTCGATTCAAATTCTTCACCCAGCTCGCACGGAACCGCAATGCTGATGTTCTCAGTGGTAGACGTATCATGGTTAGAGTCTCCTTTCCGTCAAATTAATCTCCGGAGTTTTTCGTGCTTTTCTTAATGGCACTTGATTACTTGGCACTTAGCCGAAGCACTTTGGTAATGATGTTGGGCAAAATTAACTATAAAATATAGTATTATGAGGTGAAATAAAATTTGATACATGTGGAAAATTTTGGTAATTTTATCTTGATTTCTTAGAGCAACGCATGATAATTTTTTTTTTTTTTTGGTTAAATTGTTTTTTTCATTTTTACAATTTTTAGAAAATGGAAAAATTACTAAATGAATTACTAAGTGATACAATAGCAAAAAATTGGATTATAATAAATGGTTTTTATTTCCAGAATCATTTTTATTTATCAAAATTATTTAATAACCAGAAATTTTTTTTATCCGTTTTTGGAAATAAAGGAAAATAACTGCTACAGAATTAAAAGAAAATTATTGGTATTTATAAATATATATTTTTTAATTCTTGAGTATTTCATGAAAAAAAAAATAACTGATTGTTTCCCAATGAATGCACAACAACCCCTTCACTGTTTAGTTCAAAACATTTTCGGTTTTCCTGATATCCCATTTTAAAAAAATGTGGTGCAATCGTTTCATTTTAAAAAGATGTACTGATTTATTGTGCGCTTGATTTATTCCCTCTACAAGCAAAATATTTGAGCCGCATTTTCTCATTGTTAAGATTATTACTTCATGATCCAATATCGTCCTATACTAATTCTTGCAATTACTTGTAGTTTAAAACAACATTGCTATTTCTTCCATGGCTCATTCAGGTAGGATGTTATCAAAACAATTTAATTACGCTCAATTCGCTATTATTTTCCTCGTTGAATCTAAGTAATTGCTCAGAGCATGCGTGCTTCGAGTAATTATTTTGCTTCCGAATAGGAGAGGCTGAGAATATATATATTTTTTCCTAACAAGATAAAAATTTGCGTTACAAAATAAAGTACATTCTTTATGTTAGATATAGATATCCAGAGGTTGTTAGATGACTTAATTAAATTCCTGAAGTTTATTGATCTCAGAAATAGAGATTTTGTTGTCAGGTTTCCCCTTAATGAGTTCAGAGCCGGCATCTCGGGTTTATTAACATGTAAACAGCTCTCTGTCGTTAATCTCGTAAATTAGAAGCTGCATCTACACGAGATGAGAAAATTTTTTGTTGCTTTCTTCAAGTAATTACAGTGATTCGCTAATGTATTTCTCTCCGAATAAATGAGCCGTAAGAGTTTATAGATGAGAGATGTTGATCTATCACTGGACAAGTATTAGTGAGGATTCCGTAACATATGGGTGCCCCGAAAAAGGGACTTTTTTTCGGAGAGAGATATTTTGTTCATTGGTTTGATATTCGGAAAAAAAAAGGAAAGATCAGTTCTTGAGAATCCTTCCAAATATAATTAGTTTACTAATGCTTGTTCTCTTATCATTTTTTAAAATATTTTTTCGCAATTAGTGTTTATGTTTAGATAAGTCTGTTACGAAACAACCTATAAATTTTTCATTAATTTTTTGCAGGATGAGAAATTGTATAATCTCTTTATATATATATATATATATATATATATATATATATATATATATATATATATATATATATATATATATATATATATATATATATGTATGTATGTCATCAGATTTGTTCTTTATATAATGTTAGTTTTATAAACTGAACAAAAAAGTATGAGTTTGTCAAATTTACCGTGTTGCTTGTTTTAGGGGTAAAATAAAAAAAATCGGTGATTTTTTAGCGAAGCACTTTGGTAATGATTTTGATAAAATTAACTATAAAATATGGCTTCATAAAATTTGTTAAAGTTTAGTAAACGTGGTAGAGTTAATAATTTCATCATGATACGTTAAAGCATGGCATAAAAATCATTCATTCGCTTATATTTACTCTTCACTTTTGTATTGCGCACTAAATGTGTGATAGTAAGAACCATAATTTCAGAAATCAAAATTTCTGAAAAACTGTTAACATATGATCGGTAAAATTACTAAATGAATGGTTTAAAAACCGTATGTTTTGGTTTTTTTACAAGAATTGTTTTCACCGTAAAATATTTATATTTTTCAGTATTTAATTATGTATTTATAATAATATTTGCGTGTAATAAATTATACGCGACAATAGCTAAATGTCTCGTCAAAACTTCGCAGAAATAAACTACCCAGTTAAAATAGCTGAGGACAGCTGTATCAAAATTACATCAAAGAAGAAACTATACTTTGCATTATAACATTGAATGAATAATAATAACGAATAATTATAATCGGCACTCGAGACGTGAAAAAATCAATGTCACACTCAGTAAAAAAAGGATGCTTAAATTTCACGAAACTTTCTTCGTTTTTGAGGAAACCCTTTCCTGGTATATTCTCGGAGCAAAAATTTCGGCAATGGGACGGAAAAACTATCGTCACTTCTTTTAGGAAACAAACTTCGTCAAAATTAAAAAGCAAAATATTTCATCATTCTCTCCCCCCCCCCCCCAAAAAAAAAAAAGAAGAAGAAAAAAAAACTTGTAGTGCCTAATGTATTAAACTTTTCTAATAAACTCAAACATCAGAAAGACAGATAATACAGAGAGATAAATTACCCTAATGCCCGAAGCGAGATACGAAGCCGATATTATACCTGGCATAAAGTCAATTCATTTACCAACGTACAGTCCAGTCGGTTTGTTTCGTCATTTTATTTTCGATCATCTAGTCTTCATTTAGTTTCGTCATTCTAGTTAACAATTTTTATTGCATTGAGATGAGGTTCCGAGTTGAGGAGACATTTTCGCCATATATTTAATAGTTCGCATTTTGTCACAAATCACATGATTTCGGGATGAAATGATTCTTTAAACTAACGAAATACAGCTCAAGGATAGCTGAATCCTCAAAAATGAAAGTTTTCTTTTTAAGAGTGCACAATATGATATTTTTGAAATGCAAACCTCGTAAGTGAAACACAATTGTGCTGCATTTTTTTAAATATATCATAAATTCATGTGGAGTTGAGAAATATTTTGAACGTAAGAAAAGTCAGAATGTTTTTACTGGTGCGATGCATATTAAGATCAATTATGTGTTCAGTTGTAAAACATTTTCACCACTAAACTCTATAAATATAACAGTCAAATTTTATTTCGAAAAATATTTAACAAAGTTTTATCAATACTCATTTTTAATGCCAGGACTAGTGTTATAAATAAGCATGTTAAAAATTTAAAATAACAGATTGCTGACTTCAAACATATCATTGTTTATATCAAATTTTTTGCCTTTTCAAAGAATTTCGAAAATTAATGTCACTGTATAGTATTTTTGTTCCTTTTATAAGATACTATGATAACCTGATCTAATGACAGCGAATTTCATGTAAACAATAATATTTTTGAAGTCAATATATCTACTTATTTAACATTTATTTGGTTCTGGAGAGCAAGAATTAAATTTATAATATAAGCAAATATACAAATGTTTTATTAAATGTGTTTGTATTTTAAATAATGGAAATTATATGTTCTAAGTGTTCAAATTTAGATTAAAATAAAAAATATTTTTAGCATTTTAAACTTTTAGTTTTAGTTTTCTTATAATTTATTTACGCTTTTTTAATCTTTACATTAAATTTCAGCATATTTCATATTCTAAGTTACATAGATTTATTACTCTGTTTCAAAATCAAAATTTAAATTTCACAAATAATCTGATAAACACGTAAATAAATTTCTTTTGGAACTAAAATATGCCTTTCTGAAAAAAATGATGAATATAATTAGGGAGACTTAAAGATTTAAAGAAGACAACAGTTTTGCACAATATTTATGTAACTGAAAACTAGAAACGAAAGAAAAATAAACGAATGTGTAGCATTTCAAAGTATTCTCTGTGAAGATTTGTAAAATTATTTTTAGAATGGAAGATCGAAATATAAATACAACAATAAGGAGTACTTATTTTTTATCAGGATAGTGTGTCTAAGTCAAAATTTAAAGAAATAAGTGAAATTGTTTTTTTAACCTTGAAAGAACTAGTGGAAAATTTAAGGATTATATATTTCTAATTGAAAATTCCTAGTTGATAAAAATAGTAGAATTAGAATTTTCAATAAGGATTTATTGATCATAAAAATTTATTTTTTATTAAAATAAAATTCAGAAAGCATTTTTCTTTTATGTTAGTATATTCATTTATAAATCTTACAAAATAAGTCTTTGTACGCAAATTTATCCAAACAGAAAAATAAAATTTTATTTTATAGCTAATGCTGGAACTAGATGATGAAATTTCTAATTTTTCGACTTATTTGATAATATTAATGTCAAACATAACCGATATAGGAATAGAGAATTAATATATTATTTAAATTTAAATTATTAAAAGAAATTCATTAAAATCAAGATTGAACAACTGAAGAGTTGTTAAATTGTTTTTTCCAATAACAAGAATATAAACCAGATGTAATTACGTTTCTAACTCATTAACAAAAGTTTATGTTTTAGTCGAATTAACTCAAATTTTCATTGTTTTGAATTTAAAACTACACAAAAGTGCATTAAAACTGGTTGTTTTAATTAACATATTCTTTAGAAATGTATTAGAGAGCGAAAAAATTCTGATAAAATTGCCTTACTGTATAAAATTTTTGGTAAAAAACACTATAATACATATTAATGAAACCAAAATATACGGTATTTAAACCTTTATACATTCATGCGGTTTTCACGACATTAAATATACAATACGGGTTTTAAATGTACTATAAATTGCTAAAAGGTAAGCAAAAAAACAAGCTTCATCACTACTCCGAATAACTTTTGATCTATTTATCGGATTTTCGCGAACTAGTTTTCAATCTTAATATTTCACAGGGGTAATATCAAATACGCTAATTAATTAGAGCAGATCATATTCTAATTTATGATATCAGACTAAACAATGAAGTTACTGGGAAACGTAACTTCTTTGTTTCTCTACGTAATAAGCATATTTTTCCCCCACGAATTTGGATCTTTGACTATCAAACTAAGGGGGATCTGGAAAATAGGATTCTATTAGTTTGGTCGGGAAAGTGGCCAAAAATTTGTACCACTTAATGTTGACCTTTTTTTTGTATATCTTCCCACTTCAGAATCTCTTTAAACAAAAATAAATTTTTTTAAGTACATGATTCTAATTTTTTTTAACCAAAGTTATTTTTATGCAAAAAATAAATTTTAGTCTATTATTTTTTTAAAAAAAATAATAATATGAGAACAGTAATATGATTTGATTGTGAAAATATCTGGAAACACTTTTATTGTTTGGTATAAAAATGTTGACATCATAATAAAGAATGCTTTTTAAATGGCAAAATAAAAACTCTGCTCAAAATCGCTGAAATAATTCCTGAGAAATAAATTTTTTTTCAAAAAACCTATTTTTAATGTAATTTTAAATGAAATTATGTAATTTTAAATGGGACGTCAGTCAAATATTTTCTGAGTTATAAAATTTTAAAAAAAGTCATATTTTTAAATCATGTTTTATCTAATAAATTCTGTGCATAACGATATGTTTTTTTATCAACTTGTAACAAATAGTCAAATTATGTTTACATGATATGAAAAAAATTGCTTCGAAATAATTTTATTGTTATTTAATTATTTTGTCTTATTTTTTCACACTGATGAAATTATATCTTCCTAATATACTCTAAAACATTTTTGGGTGCAAAACTACAAATCGAAATGCTTTTAAACGATGTTTATTTTCCTATTAATTCATCTAATTTGTTCAATAAAAAAATTAACGAGGTGTAAATAGATGTTAATTCTTTTTCCTTTAATATGCATTTTCCTTTTTTGCCAGATGATATAACAGAACTAATTTCCCTTTTTACGCAACAAGAGAAATATTAATATGCTCTTGAAAATAAATTTCTCTCGAAATCATTAAGACGAGTTATCACAGTCATATTTCTCTGAGAGAACAAATCTCTTTTGTGAGTTCGAATAATTGCTCCCACTGGGAATCCAACTTCTAAGTTCTGCAAAATGAAAAAGAGCAAAAATGTTCGGAGACAAGAGAAGAACGATTACCAGGAGGAAGATTAATAATCAAACATACGAAGCTAAGATGAATATTCGATTCTTGCAGAAGTAAACGGTGAGAATGGAATAAAAATAGTGAGAAATGTGTATTGTTGAAATCAATTAGCAGTCTCTTTTGTATCTTTGAAAATTTAAAGCATTCTGCTCTAAAAGGTGCTGGATCTAAAATGTATTATGATGCAACCTATTAAACTTAATATCACATCCCTAGTTGCTGGATATATTTAAAAATGCTGGAAATATATTTTCATGTTATTGAAATTACGTAAATGGCGAAATGTGTGCATTTGCCGAGGAGTCTGATGACATATTTGTATTCTAGCTTTGAACTGTATTTTTCTCCAGGAGATAACAATTTGAAATATGAAAATGGAGTTTTTTTACGCATTAGAATATAAATTCTATGATGATTGTTGTAGATATCTAAGGCATGTTCAATTTTGTGAAGATGGTGGTGATGTCAAGTTTTAAATGAAAATTTGAATTCATGAAGGAGAATTTAAATTTTTATTTAAACTATATTACTGTGTAATCCAAGTCCATATCATTTCATTTTATGTTGATAGTTGATTTTTAAATATAGTAATAATTTAAAATTAAGTTTACATAGTAAGCAGAGAATTAGAAGAAGATAGTATAATTCTGTATAATGGATATTATGTGTAAGAAATTATGGCTTCGTTCTGGGAAAGAACGCATTGAAGACCTAAAGTTAAAGGCAATTTTTATTATTATCAAAGTGAAGAAAAATTACATGAGATGAATTTTCAAATTAAAACAAAATTACAAAGAAAAATTGACACAAATACAAAATGCTGAAATGTATAGAATACGAATTTATAAAGTGTAAAAAATGAAATAGAGCTCCAACTGTTCCTGTAAAAATTTGAAATGGAGGATGGTCTCTAGAAGTAATAATTATTTCTTCAAGAATAAGTAAAATGTTAAGTTAGAAATAAGTGAATGTTTAGACAGGTAGCTAATAAGTGTCGCTAATGGTAGCTAATACGTGTAGGTAGCTAATAAGTATAAAGGTAGCTAATAACTGTCACTTTTAATTTAAGATGTGTTGGCTGTGGGATGCTAATAATAGACATCTTTTTAAAGCTCTAAAATAAGTGTAAATTATTCGATTAATACGGTAAATCACAGTAATGTTCTCGAACATTTAAGTAAAAAAAGGCGACGAGAAAAAATACTAATTAACAGAATGAATGATTTTTTCTAAAATGCGATTGCCGTTAAAAAGATTTTAATGAATACGTTTTGGAAAAATATAGATTAGTTGCTTAAATTTTTAAAAAATGCCTTTATTTTACTTTTGTATAATACTAATTTAAAAGGTTGATTAAATAGCAAATTATTTGATGCTATTTAAAAAATCCTCAATTTTTCGAAATAAGCATTTTTTATATAATAATTTTTTCTTGAAATAGCTATTAATTTTTTTCTACTTGATTCTCACACAAGCAGTTTTAACTAGTTAATGAGCAAAATTATTATTATAATTATTATCATTAAAAAATATTAAAAACAAAGCAATTATCATGATATGAGCATTCTTATCAGAAAAATAACATCTATAAATCAAATTTTTCTCAATTATATTTAAAATAACTCAAAATTACAACAGTATAAATATTTTATTACTTTAACAAATTTTAAAAATTTGTGGATTTATATCAGTCTCTAAATTTTTATTCTGTAGGATGTCGATTCAAAAAAAAAAAAAAAAGGAATTCGCTTAAAAAATATGAAAATTGATATAATTTCATGATTCAAATCGTATTTTCAATAACGTAATGCATGTTTTATATATCACGTTTTCAAACGTTTTGTGAGTTAAACAAATTGACTTGAATCAATTTGTTCATTTTATTATAATTAATATATTAATTTAATTGACTGTTATTTAACCATTATTATAATTTGGAATCCAAAAATTGAGTTGTTATAGATTATACAGGATAGATTATAAAGGAAAATTGAAACTAAAAAAAAATGCAAGATGATAAGCATAGTTATTATTTCTTAAAAAAGATAGTCTACATAGTATGCATTAACTACGATTCGTAGCATAAAATTATAATTTTTTTAAAAACTGAAACAGTCATTGAGGGAATTAAATTTTTGGTAACTCTTAAATTTTTTTTTTCTTTTATAAGTGTTAAAACTACGATGTAACTTCAAAAATCGTTGGACCGTTTGAGTAATTAGACATACTAATCATTTGAGCCTTTTTTAATATTTAAAGAATTAAATTTATAATTTTCACATTAATTTTCATGATTTCAAATCAGTATTTAGTTTCTTATCCTTAAAACAGTCTTTTTCTCTGAAAATGAAATAGATTTAATTTTAATATATGAGAGAAATTATCTCTTATTTACAAAATATTGTTTTTTAATTAATAACATAGTAATTAAATATTTATTAATACATTGTCTTATAAAAAAATTAAAAATAAAATCTACTTCCAAGCACTTTTTAAAGATATTCCAAGCTTTACGTAATGTTTTATAGTTAAATATTTTGTTTGTTTTTTGGGAAAAAATTGTTTTTAAATCTAAAATGGGAACTAAAGGTATTAACAGCTAAGTAATTTAGTGCACATTTTGATAATTAAATCTTCGTAAGTACGTTTTTTTCCCCTAAAATTACAATGAAAAATATTTTAACTTTGAAACATTTTAGTTCTATATTGAGAAAATGATCTGTTTGCTGAAACAATTTTACATTAAAGAAATCAGCCCATTCTCTTACTAAAAACGCAGAATAGTTAAAAGGTTTTTCGATCGATTTTAATGAGATTAATGTGAACTAATTAGAAAAATGTATTTTTGAGGAGTGATAATTTTCCTGGAAGAACGTCCTCAAGAAGAAATAAAAAACAATGATTAATTGAAGGAAAATATATTTATTTTGTAACTGTCATTTTAACTACACGACTATTGATTTTTTTGTAAAAAATGTGCAAATGGATGAAAAATAAGAACTCTTAATAGACTACCTTTTAAGATATTAGAATATTAAAGTATGGAATCTTTATTTTTAATTTATAAACTTATTCATCTGGAATTGAAGGCAAAAACAAAGCTTCCCTTTATGCCCCTTTTTTCAAAACTTTATGATTTAAAAGAAATTACTAAAACTATATTTGGCTTTCAACAATTCAAATTTTACTAATTTAGTATTTAGTTTTGCTTCTCCATCATTATAAAACATATTTGAAATTTGACACATAAGATATGTTTATTGTACTATGTAAAAAATTCCTGTATAAAGTGCAAGCACTCACGGTGTTGGTACTTTTTACAGTAGAATCCATTTTTACTGGAATATGTTACTACACAAAAAACTTGATATACCGCAATTTTTACAGCAACAATTACCGCAAAATCACTAAATCACTCTAACTAAATATTCCTTTAAAAATTAGGGTATCATATTTTACGGTAATATTGAATTTTACGGCTGATGCTCCTAAAGTGCCCAGTACTTTACATCGTAATTTGATTCGGAATTTTGTACAGTGTATTACGAGAGTAGCTCCAAATTCTCTTATTTTTTAGAAGCATAAAATATAATTATTTTCAATAATGTTTATATTTTAAAGGTTTATCATTATTCCATTTTACTCCACAATCGCACCAACGTTTTATTTTTAGACGCTATGATACTTTTTGTGTCATATCACCTACCTGCAACGTCCTTGAAAAGAGTTGAATTTCATCATTCATCTCGTTGTTGGAGCAGAGAATCGTTTAAAATCGGAATAAGTTATTTTTAAACTTCCTGGGGGCACGCTAACGGGTTTTATAACTGTCGTTGAACAGCCGACCCAATTTTTGGTTTTACGACTACTAATGTTCAATTACATAGCCTTGTAATTTTGATCCCAATTCAGAAGTCAAGGGAACTCCTGGATCAAGTATTGGGAGAAATTTGCCATCGTGGAGAACTT
Organism: Parasteatoda lunata; assembly: GCA_949128135.1. Classification (NCBI taxonomy): domain Eukaryota; kingdom Metazoa; phylum Arthropoda; class Arachnida; order Araneae; family Theridiidae; genus Parasteatoda; species Parasteatoda lunata. Next base: position 7,801,627 of record OX421973.1, on the reverse strand, counting down.
TTTAATGGAGCTAACTTGCATTTGCGTTACATGGAGAGGAAAATTACAAAACCTCCCACGGTTAGCCTGACAGCAAGGAGCATCTAACTCATGAGGATTACCACTGTGGATATTTCATGCCAGCACTGAGGTCGGTGCAAGAATTCGGATGCTGAATTCATATCGACTGGGATTCGAACCCGGTTAAACTCATTGGAAGACGAACGCTCTATCGCCTGAGCCATCACGGTTCGCTAACAGGTTTAATTAATAACAGGACAAAACTCAGATATTTAAATCAAAATAGGAGAAGATAAATGATGAGCAATGAATTAGCATTCCCAACAAAAACGCTAACTCTCACGTCACTTATCAATGTTTCTAATAGTTTCCATACAACACCATCACACCCTCACCACAAAGTCCGGTCTTGAAATTCGTGATTACAACCTGCTCCCTTGTTTTCAATAAATTTATATGTTAAATTTTAAAAAATGAAAAAGACATTTAGGACTAATCTCGTTTATCGGTCAATTTATTTATAATCTTTAAAATTTCGCACCAGAAATTGTGTAAGATATTCAATGTGAAAAAATCCATATATGGGTTTATTATATATTATTCTATCATGAAATAAAAGATGAAACTTCTTTATTGATAACAAACATTGCTTGATAGGATACTAGTCTCGTAATGGTAAATCATTACGCCCCTTCATCAAATGTTGGGTGTTGTTGGTTAACCCAAACCAAAAAAACTATTTGATGGTTGACCATTATAGTACTAAAGCAGCATTTTTCATCATGAAACGGTGGAAGTTGTTGGCCCAAGAATTTCAAACATAACTCTTTGGTTGACCATCATAGTAATAAAGCCACATTTTTCATCATGAGATGATGGAATTTGTTGATCGAAGAATTTCTATCATAGCATTTTGGTTGCCCATTATATAGTAAAATATCATCTTCCAACAGGAAATGATGAGAGTTTGTTGACCCATCAAAATCTATTACCACACGATAGGAATTGTTGGATGATGGCTACTATGAAATGGTGTCAGGCCATCAAGAAACCAAAATAAACCATTAAAATATCTTTATGGTCTTATTAAGAATTTAGCTTTTTTTCTGTCGAAAAAAGGCGAGTTTTTACTTTTTCGTTTCATTTCGGACCAAAATAAACAAAAGGCATAAGTGTTCGTTCTTCTCTTCCAATTCTTTTATGAAAAAAAAATCCTTATTATTATTATTTTTAGTTGCAAATTACTCATTTTTTTTATTAATAAATAAAAAAAATCAAAACTACTTAACAAATAAAAAGATTTATATTCTGCTTCTTATGAACGTCTAACCAATTTATGAACGTCTATTTCTCAATATAGGCTTATTTAGTAGAAAATGTGCTGGACTGGCGCAATCAAAGCAAGAAAAAGTACTTAAAAAACTCCATTAAATTTAGGTTATACCTGGTGTGAAAGTGTTAAAAACATTTTGTTCAATTTGAGTTCATCATTACACGTTCATATACTATGTATTTAATGCATCAAATTATAGTTTTACTTTTTTAAGTTTTAAAAGATTTTTATTTCGGCTAATGCTACTTAAATTATTTCACTCCATAAAAAGGAAATAAAAGCACTCTCGCTGTTCTTTTTAAAAATATTATTCTTATTTTGACTATGCCTTTTGGCTCGTTACACTTGACTCGTTGCTTATTCTTAGAATTAAAATGAAGTAAAATTACATTTCTTGTTTTTTTAGATTTTGTTTTTAAACTTTTGAGACTATTTTTAAATTTAAAAAAAAGTAAAAATACTCTTCCTTCCTTATCTTACCTTGTTTGGCTATGTGTTTTGAATCATGTTTGATTACTTAAAGACTTGTTCTTATCTCGAATTTACTATCATTATTATGGAAACAAAAAGCGTCTCCCAGCTATCATTGTCTACACTATAAAAAAATGGAAATTCAAATTTCACGTAACTTTCTTTGTTTGTGACGAAACCTTTTCTTGATATATGCTCCGATTGAATATTTCGTCAAAGTGACGAAATAACTACTGTCATTTCTACAAGGGAACGAATTTTGCCATTCTATTTTTTCACCAAAAAAAGGCAAAAGGCAAAAAAACAAAAAAAACAAAAAAATAACAACCTCGGGATGCCAAACTTTTCTTATAATCACTTTATCATGGACAACATACAACTGAGTCAATGTAAGACAAAAAGAACAATGAGATAAATTTCCCCTATGCCCGAAGCGGGATTCGAACCAGGTTTTTTACTAGTACGAGGTAAACTTCTTGTTCACTACACATTTCGGTCAGCTTATTTTATTTCTTTAGAATAGATCGTCTAGTCTTCTTCTAGTTTTATTTTAGTTAACAATCTGCCACAATGCACTACGATGAGGTTTCGAGTTAAGGATACATTTTCACCACACATTTAAGAGTTCCCGTTTTATCCCATACCGAAATGATTTTGTGACGAAATAGTTCACATAATTAACGACATATAGCTCAAAGATTGCGGAATCGTCAAAAGTGAAAGTTTTATTGCTAAAAGTGGAAAAATGTGTTGAAATCAACATTATTTACATATCGAGTCAAGAACAATATGCAAATCTTGTTAAGAATATCATTGTTACGTTAAGAGGTAGCGAGAAAATTTATAAAATGCAGACAAGCCTAGAATACATCTTTAAATTACTAAATTTCTCTTACGTTCTGTTTGATTAAGGATATTAAACATCCCAAGCAAAATTAAAAGCAATAACCTTCAGAGGAAAATTGTTAAAATTCCATTTTATTTCTGCGTCGTCTTTAACGGAAGGTCGAACAATATTTTAATCTCGTCCGTCTTTAGCTCGTAATCTGCTTAGGAATCCGTTTAGTTTCTCCATAACACTTAAATATTTGCTCCCCAAAATATTTCTTAAAGTTAACTTTGTACGGGGATGTTTGCAGCTAGAATTACTTCGATGTTCATGTATGTTACTTGTTAACAGTTGAAATATTTCTTTACGGTGGATTTCTTAACGGATTACTTCTTGTTATTAACGGTGGTAATATTTCAAAAACAGGGGGAGGGTTTAAAACTTGTTACGATTATTGTTTAATGCATGCTTTTAATATATATATTAAAATACTTTTAATATTCATACATGGGGTTAGATATATAGATAGATATTAATTTTACAGTTTACTCATGCACTTAATGTATGCTTAAATATAAACTTTTTTTTTTCGGTTGAATCATTCAACATTTTTTACAGGAAAGTTGACTTAGTATGTCAGATTGTGATAATCTTGATTAACTGACAAGTTTGTCACAGTGTAATTATCATCACTCCATCAATAGTGGACTCACAAATAGTCACATCTTTTCCTGGATTTACTATGATTTTTCTTTAAATGTAATCTCTTCTAATTGCAGTAACAGTTTCTCGAATCAGGTTTTAAACGCGCAAAATTAACTTAAATATTAATAAGTCTTTAATGAAAATAAGTCTTAATTAATAAGTCTTTAATTAAAAAAAATATGTCTTTCATGAATTTGCGTAAAACTATTAGACATAATTAATTTAGCTTAAATACATTAATAACGGTTCTCCTTTTACTTTTTGGGAATTTTAGAGCTAAGGCTAACCACTTCGACAACTGGTGTTTCTTTAAACTGTGTGCAATAATTTTTTTTAAACTGTGTGTCCTAGCTTAGATTGATGACTTTCAAAAATTAATAATTGGAGAACGGAATAAAATAAAACCATTTTTATAGTTCTTCATTTGAGAGTCTATAACTTTTTTCTGATTTACTTCCTAGCATAGTTCTAATTTTTTTAGACAGAAATTTTACAAATTCTTAGGCCTTTTTTTCGTTATATTCTGATATATGGGTTAGGCTATTTTAACGTAACGTCAGTGTATATGATAGTGTGTTACAGTACTAATTATATAATAACTGGTTCGAGTATTTGTGTGTCACTTATTGTTTTGTTGTTTTGATTTATTGTTTGGTTTAACAAATGTAGTGTGTTTTAAGGTTAATGAAAGGCATTCAGAAAATTTTATAATGTGAATTTCCTTCGTTAAATTATTTCAATTGTCTCAAATTTGTGAATTCCAAGTAACCTTCTTTAATTTCGAAGTTAATTATCTGCAGAGCCCTCCGTTTACAACTTTTTATATCAAAACCAGGAAGTCTGGAAAGAGAGATTTATGCTTTGTCATATTGTTTTACTGCAAGAATTATGTCTTATACCTTATCCATTTTTCTGTTATACATTTTTGAAAATTATCTCTCGAGTTTAAGATACGCTTAAATTTTTTCTAAGAAAAGTGTACTATACACCATAAGCTCAACGAATTAATTGATGATAAAACATTATAGCAGGGTCAAAGTTGAAGCTTCTGATGGCATCATTTTGAAGGGGAACTAGAGTTAAGGATCTGCTTTAGAGGTTAGAGTGTTCGTTTATAACACAGGTTGAAAACCAATGATGATAGGATAATTTCATCTTTTTCCAGCATGCAATTGCTAAAATGCTGGCATGTTATGTAACTAAGATAGGTCATGCTCTATTTTTGATACAAAAACACAGAAATAACAGCCAAATAATTTCCTGCAATTGTGCTTTAATCAGCAAACCACATTTTCAGCTTCTATTTGTAATTAGTTATCAGTAAGATATGAATTTTAAGATATTAAATTTTCTTAAAAAAGTTTTATTACTCACTTGTTGTCTAGCGTTGACTGTTTCCAATGCCGAACAACTACAAGCCTTCGCAACTGAATCGGTTATATCTCAGTTGCAAAAGTCTTATCAATCTCCTGTAATTAGTGAATCAAACCAATCCTATTTCACTAAACACACAGAAGCATTATTATGGTCATTACTATTTTTGATTCCTGAATCAAACATTTTCAGTATTCAGTCATGAATGCACATTAGAAAAATCGATAGGACAGGAGTCCAGTATAGTTTTATCTAATTAAAATTCTTCGAAAGCAAATAGAAAAATAAGATTTCGTATATACCAACTCTCCATAAACCTTTTCAATCTCATCTCCTCATAATGTTCTATCGATTTATCTCCTTTCATCTTCACAGCGGCCATTCTCCACTGTATTCCAGTATACACAATGTTAAAGATATTGGTAGCATGGTAGTTCCCCACACGACAGATTTGTGCTGACCTATAACTAATCACACTTAATTGTTGTAATGATAATGGTGCTCGACCACGGTCTTCTCAGTGAAAAAATACAAGCAGAAAAATCCTAGTGACACATGCTACTAATTTCATACCCAATTAAAAAAAAAACAAATGTAAAGTGGAAGATAAAGTTTTGTAAACAGAATTTTTCCATAAATTAAACGAAGGTTATTTCGATAAACTTTTATTCACACAATGCTCCCATTCCCTAATCTTTTAGTAGGAAACACTGCTAACGCGAATTTTCTTCAATGCTTGCCTCTAGACCTTACTTGTCTTTTGTGTCAAGAATATGAAAAGGATATGATATACTGTTGATATACTTGCATGCATGTCTTTTTTTAGAACCATTCAATCTTGTATCCTAAAATGTAAACAGTGTGGTCGAGGAGTAATATCAGCCCCGTATCCAATGAAAATCATTTTATTCCCCTCTATATAATTTGAGGATATATATAGGATATATATCCTCGGGAGGGATATTCGAAAAATTAATTTAGAAATAAGCATCATTGCAAGTAAAACTATAGACGATCTTTCTTATCACTTATTTGAAAGATAATAGCATTGATGTTTGCAAGCTTAAAAATCTATTCAATCAAAAAATGGGTTTATAGCAGGGTTTTACATATTTTTAGGTAATTATATATCTTTGATTTATTATGGAAAGTAAACTCAACCAAGATGAACGCGAGATGACATAATCGAATTAACAGTTTTAAAACCATTTAAAATCACAGGATTATTTTCCTAAAAGTTGCGTTTTTGAAAACTGTTTCTATAAATCTAGATAATGAAAAATCAACGATAATCGAAAAAAAATTAAGCTATTAAATGAAGTACAAACTCATCAAAAATAAAGGCTTGGTTGTGGTACGCTGTAAATCATTAATAGCATCTTCTTGGTGCTAAATAATACTATATATAGTTAATTTTTGTTTTGATCAGTTTAACCCTTTGGCAACGGCGGGCACAGCATATGTGCCGCTCAAAAAATTTGACCTTACAACGGCGAGGGCACAACAGTTGTGCCGGCTATTTCTTTCCCCTGAACTTGTTTGACCACCCATTAACCTGTCATATTAACACACTCCTCTTTTAAAAGACCCTTTTGTTGGAAAATGGAGCGATGAGTATATCAGTCTTCTTTGACTTGGCTGATCCCTTTTCAGTATGTACTGCCAGAAGGAGACTTGATTCATTTCTTTTTCTGCCACTTATCTATTTTCCTATATTCTATACATAAACTCATAACTATATATAAACATAACATAACTATATATAAACTCAAACATAACTATGATTATGAGCTTTTTTTATTGGAAGAACTTCTGAAAATCAAAGAAATTCCCAATAAAAAAGAGTGAAAGAACAAGTATAAGTTCTTAATAGTGTATTGAAGGGGAACAGATATAGTTATAGATAACTAAAGATCAATGAATAATTAAAATGATTGAATTCTCCTTTTAAAAATTAACAATTCTCAAATTTGTCAAGTATGATGCATTTTAAAATTATGCAGAATCCTTCCTGTTTCAAAATAAAAACGATAACGCACCAGACGAGACTTTGGAGGTCTGCAAAATTGGCATATGAATGGAAAATTTAGTTCAATATAGATTTTTACTTCACAAGACCACCTTAAATGATAATGGTTGAAAAGTGAATAGAGTTGCCGGTGTAGATAAAAAAAAAAAAAAAAAAAGCGGCTCAATAAAAAGGATTGCAGTCTAAAGATAAAATCATTCAAACTGTGTCTTTTCTTGGTAGTTGTCATGCGTTTGGAAGGCAGAAAAGTTATTATGTGAACATCTATAGGATTGTTTTTAATATGTGACCTTGAACAACAAGTTTACTCTCAATGAAATAATCTCCATTTCTAAAAATGCCACCCACATGATAAGCTATTGAACTACATGCTGCTCCCTGCTCTATTCTCTGAGATATTCTTGTTAATATATTTAGAAAAAACTTTTAAAAAATTACATTTCAGCTTTTCTCTACATTAGAAAAAAAAAAAGCAAGCCAAAATATGTATAACTATGCCAAAAATAACTACTGGTCTATAACCCTGCTTCTTCTCCCACCATGAAAAGTGAGGTACAAATTGCAACAAAATATTTCCTTTTCATAACTGGTTAAAGTAGTTACCTCCCACTGACTAAGTGGGGGGGGATGAATTTTGGTAAGAAAGCGCCGTGGTAAGAGGAGAATTTTTTCATCTTTGTTGCCGTAGCCAAAAGGTTAAATTCTAGAAACATGTTTTACTTAATCTAATGACGTAAAGTTACCGGGTAAGGTAAAAACTTAAAAAAAAATATATTATAACTATTTCAGATTTATCAATTGTGGTGGTAAATGTTTTTCAATTTTGTGCATGATTAATTATGGTTTATTAATATTGATTTATTAATTGTTTACTTTTGTTCTAAATTGTGCAAGAAACTACGTTTCAGCTAGTGACAGTAATAAATTAGAATAAAAACAACAACTGCTAATGGTGCCTCGAATTTGTAGACTCATTTAACATTTTGCTTGTGATGAATATTCATTTAAAGTAACATGAAATAATTACGCAGTGAAATAGTAATTATGATATATGATTATTTTTTATGATTTATTTTGAAAAGCATTATTCAAGTACTGATATTTTTTTTAAAAAAACAGTGTAATAATTTAAAACATTATGAATCAGATCATAAAAAATTCTTTTAATAAGATGAAAATAAATTCACGTATTGAATTTTAAGGTAAATGAATTGATGCTGTAAATAATTCAAAATGAAACATTTTTATAAAAGAATATTGAAACAAAAGAGCAAAGCTTCCATAAATTAGAAACTCCTTCTAAAGGTTTACTTCTTAGATAGGAATTTAGAATGAGAAATGCTCATTTTAATAGCCTTTGGAACAATCAGCACGAAATCCTTTTGCAATGCTTAGTACTTGCTTTATATAAGTACTTAATAAATCATTATCTTGAACCTCTCCTCTCTAATTTCCAGTTCGCATAAAATTAAAGAAACGTTAATGCCACTGCTATGTAAGAAGAAATTTAAAAAAAGAATAAATGACTGAGCTGCAATAAAACTTTAATGTTTAAGAACACAATCTACGGTACTAAAATAAATTAATCTATGACAAGATGCAGCGAAACAGGACTTCATAAAAAATAAACCAGAAGTTTAGTTGAAAATTATTGTTATTAGGATAAAAGATACTAGAGAGAGCTGAGAAAAAAGGGGAAAAAAATAACTAAATTTTTCTTTTCATTTTACCAAGACTAAAACCGTCACAAAATGTTTCTTAAGGAAAAAGAAACAATAAAGAGTACGACCTCTCTGCAAGTCCTTTAGCCTCTCAATCTTTGTTAAACAAGACAAAAAAGCAATTTATTTACTACTTAAAGGATATATATAGTTATTTAGTTGCCCAAAGTTCCTTATTTTTGGTCTTCCTCTTTTCCCAGTGATTTGTCTTTTGTAAGGACAATTTTAGTCAAACACTACTTATATGGCTCATCATAAAAAATGTTGTTTTGCTTTTTGAGGTTTACTGCTGAGCAATTAAGTGATTAAACATTTGAGCATTTATTTTTAAAATAAAGATTTGTGGATTTTTTTCTATAGTTAGCATGCAATGAATGTAATTTGTAACTTTTAATCATTTTCAATAATGCCTTCCAAAGAATAGAGCAATATGAAAATGCAATACACATTTATTTGTTATTGTAAAGAATTCTGCAAAACAATGTTGCCGTTTCAAATTTCTATAAAAAAGCAGTATCATTTTAAATGATTTTGAATCTTAATCTGATAAACAAATGATTGATTATTTCTTTAAAATGTTGTATTCTTATAAATTTTTAATTATGTTTATATTAGAAAATGCATTAGAGATTATAAAATTTTTTGTCAATGGACAATTGTTAATTTAATAAATCAGTTATATAAAGATTATGAGCAGCTATTTAATTGATCGATTAAATGGTATCCAGCTTACTACTTTAGAATTTATCAATAATTTGAAATTATTAATGACTAGTCGACTACCCGTTCTTCGTGCATGGAGAAAAATGGTTAATCAATAAATAATTGTTTATTAACACTACTAAATTGTGTGCACAACTGAAAGACACATCTACACAGTTAATAAAGCTCAAATAATTTTGTTTATATATTTATTTGCCTTTCCCAGTCGCTCTACGTTATTCGATAAGGCAAAACACGTTTTTAGTGTTTTATCTCATCAAAAGAAAGATTGACTGTATTCAGTATCATTTGGCATGATGCTGTTTCTCGAAGCCAACTATTGATAGTCAAACTTTACCATCATAAAATAATTTTCTTCTGTACTTATCCCTATCGAAGGTCTGCGAGAAAAGCTCTTTCCACAGTATCTATATCAAATCTGCACAGTATTATTGCAGCTTTAATAGGTACCAAACATGCTAAAGTAATATTTTATTCTTATAATAGTATATTTGGTACCTATTGAAATTGCATCAGTTTCCATCAGTCGTTTGTCGTTTCTCCACTAATTTCGTTATTTAGTGTATAGCTTATTTTTTAATTTATTTAGCACCTATTGCCAAAATTATTTAGGCATCTGTGGCGTCAAACATAGTGTGGATATTTTTTACAAGTAATTAGTATCAGTACCTAAGCGAATTAGTACCATTTCTCCATTAAATTTGCTATTTAGTGCATAGCTTAATGTTTTTTCTCTATTAATGTAATATAACATAATTATACTTATAAAAATTTTTTCCTTTATTTTTGCTTTTTAGTTCATAGCTTATTTTTTATTCATTCAGTCCTTAATACATTCAGTATTTAATATAAACATTAAATAAGCAGCATTTATAATATAGTGATTTTTTTCGTTTTTTCTTAATAATCTAGTCTTCATTAATGATGCTTTTTAGTGTATAATTTTTTTTAATTTCAATTACAGTTAATTTTATAATATTAAGTAGTTTTGTATATACACGTTCTAAAAGCATAACTATAAAGAAAATAAGCACGTAGTTTTAAAAAACTCAACAAATTCGAATTTAGTGAAGTTTCCCATTGATGCATTTATGTTTATTATTGAAATTATCTGACATATCCACTAAAAAATAAATGTTAAAAAACGTGCAATAAACTTCTTTTTAATTAATGAGAGCTATAAGCTAGCAGACACCAATTATGTTATGAATTAAATATTTGGAAAATCAAATCACCTGCAGTTTTATTTATACAGGTTTTGAAGACTATCTCCTACTAATGAGAAAATTGCAATTTTCAAACGTCTCTCACTTACAATTTTATTAAAATTTTCAAATGATTTTTAGAGTCGGAGACTAAAATTGCTCCCAGCTTTCGCTGTTCGAATTTCCGGAAGCTAGCACAAACATTTCTAGAGACAGACATACAGACAATCGCTTCATTTTATTATTATAGATTACTAATCACGTTTGGCTTGTGTAAAATTAATAATTAACATTAGAACTTTCATTTTATTTATAGTAAAAATGGGGAAATATTTACAGGTGTTAATTGCTTGAACACGAAGTTATTTTATTTTGTGTTATTTTGATTTGGCATTTATTAAACATATCGATCACGGGCTGCAATAGTGGCACAACTCAAAAAACACGATTTTTGGACTAAGAGCAGGTGTAAATATGAAAATACACATTATTTCAGCTGCAATACTAGCACAACTCATAATTCAACTTGAAGGTAATCTTCGTTTGAGCAAACGAATGCATTTCTTGTGCAGTTTCGATGAAAACTTTAAACCCACTTATTTCAAAACATGATTTTTTGAGTAGTGCCGCTATTGCAGCCCATGAGCGATGTCTTTAAATCCTTTAAAGTTTACTGTATCATTTTTCTATTAATTTGTTGTTGCTCATCAAAGCTATGGTTTGATGTAGAGTTTTATATCAGAAGAGCTGCAAGTTATTGTACTGCGCCAAGCTCAAGCATTTTAGCCTATTTATAATAACATTGTCATTATTGTAACCAAAATAATTCATTTTTCCATCTAAAAGAGCGTGGTATACTAAGAAGATCCCGAGGAGACTTTTAAATTGATGTTTTCAAAAATGTAATATTATTATAACTAAATAATACTATTTGTAATTTGAATTTGTCTCTCGATGCTGTAAATATTAAATAAACAATTCTTTTTACAGTAATTGTTCATACACAAGTAATCGTATTCAAAATGTAAATGAAGAATTTTACTATTTTATAAAAAAATTTTGCTTTCCTGAGATTTACAAAATAATTATATTTTATGCAATTTCTCTAATCTAATTCTAAAGACAAATATTCCAATGTAATAATCTAGTTCATTACTTTTGCTAACTATTTTATTGCTTTATTAATTATTATAGTTAATTATGCTTAAGCTCTCTTTGAGACAATAATTATATTTATTATTATTGTAATACCATTCAAAGTTTTTAAAGCTAATGTCTTTAAAAGTTTTTAGTGCCAATGCCAATCTAGTTTTTTTTTAATAGCAGCGCAATCTCAAGTCAAAGCTATTATCTAAATTTATTACTTTTTTGATTGAAATTAATGTACCATTCAACAAAAACTTGGATTATATAAGAAAAATATTTTTAAGCAGAACTTAATTATTTCTTACATGAGGGTTATTTTTAGTATAATAATCAATGTTTAGATGCACTTCTAAATTGTAATATTTTCCCCCATCTTCAGTTTTATCAAAATTCTATAAGGTTTCATGTTAGAATTTTCCCAAGAAACGATGTTTCGCACCATAAAATCAGTCTCAACAGTGTAACACGGTTATCGCCTTACAGCTGAATAACACAAAACTTGCTAATAATAGTAGGGAAAAACATAAAACTAGGGATATAATTCTATTAGTTTTCCCTATCTACAAAATGAATGAATTTACCACTTAACGGTTCTTTCAGATAATTTAATTATGAAGTGTTATGATGTTTTTGTACGAAAACTCTCGTTGCAAACTAAATAGTTTTACGAGAGCTATCAATTTTTCTATCAAACTTTATTTTTCTTGAAACTTTGGAAGCATTATTAATGCTTATCTCTGTAATAGACTATTTAAAATATTAGGAATTGTAAAACTGCAATAAAATTTAACTTCAAACATAAAATTAGTTTTGAGAATTTCATAAATAAAAATAACAGTTACAAAACATGTTACAGAATAAAATATTCATTGTGCATGTTACAGAATAAAATATTTAATTTTTCCTTTTTTGTTGGAAAAAATTTGACCCTAAGAATAAAATTTTCTGCAATATAACTTCATTTCACATTTTTTTTTAACAATTATCTGTTGATTAAGTCCGAAAAGTTTTAAGCTAAGTATTTCATGCTGAAATCATTTTTATTTCTTTTATTATAAAAATGAATTAAGATAAAAAAATAAGAACTAAAATTATAATTCTTTTTTACACAATTCATAACACAGTATTATTATTAGTTTGTGTTTCTTTATATGATATTCTAAATGTGTTTTTAATTTCTGAATACTCTGCGTAAATTTAAGTAGAGTGTTCTACATGAAATAACACTACGGTGTAACTCAAACTCAAGCGTCGATACTGAAAATTTTAAAACTCAATTAGGGAAAAATGAAAGGGAATGGAAATGTATGATCTTCAGCGTTCTGCTCAAGAACCCACAGAATTTATCTGCACAGAACTACGAAATTAGTAATAAAATGAGTCAACAGAGAGCACTGCAGACAACGAAAATTTTAAAAAAATGTTTTCAAAATAACGACTAATGTCAGCAATGTGTGTGAAGACAGAATAAATAGAGATAAATAGAAGACAGTATAAATTGGAATGGGAGCTGATAAGAGAAGAAAATATAATTTTATAACTTTTTAGTCAGCAGGAGCCATTTGATGATGCATTTTGTAACTTATTTTACAACTTAATAAGAATGATTTCTCTGATTTCCTGAGACGTAAGCAACGAACAATTCTCAGGATATCTGTAATCAAATTGCAGCCCCCAAATGCTCTAAAGATTTATTTTCGTTTAGTAATCTAAAACTTTAAATTGATGGTAATGAGTACCTTGTTTTAATAGAACCTTGTACTTTGTATTATTGAACAACGTACCTCTTATTAACAAAATTTCAGATTTTCTTATCATTAAAACCTTTAGTATATTCTCGAACAAATATACGATAAATTTATCTAGACACATTTCAGATTTTACATTTCTTTAAATATAGTTTAAAATTTATTTCACAAATCACATTGATCAATTGCCAGTATAAAATAAATATTTCTCTGGATTAAAATATAATTTTCTTTAGGTTTTCGAACTCTTTTAAATTCGATTGAATGGTTGCAGGAATATTTCTTGCAATTAAAAGAGTGCATAAATGTATCAAAAAAATTACAAAAACAAAGGCCTCCACTTCCTCTGATTCTAAACATGTTTAAAGGTTTTAAATTTACTTTTATCTAATGATATAATTAAAAATAAAATAATTTTCTTTTTATACGACTAAAACACATCAAATGCTTTAAAAATTGAATCACGAGTACCACTAACATTTATTTTTGTAATTCAAATTTTAATACCAAGAAACCTTTAAATTATCTGAGCATAAATTTCGAAGCATTAATATGTTTCGAAAAATAATTTATTTAAAAGCAAACAACTTAATTCACTTAAAAACTATATCATTTTTCTCATTATGTTAGATTAACAATAAACATAAAGTTAGTTTTATGCCTAATAATTCTTTAAAAATCTTCAAGATTTGTAAGCATCCATATTCCAATAGCTTTTTTTCTATTTAATTCGAATCCAAATAATTTTTCTCCTATTCATATAATTCCTTTTCTTCATAAACACATTTTTTTATCTTCTGAGATAAAACAGAAAGTTTGATCCAAACCTAAAAGGGTACTCGTAACAAATTATCCTCCTCTTTATCTCGTTCAAAACCAGGTTTTGAACCTTTTTCTTCACCAACCTTTCCGCAATTAAATAAAGATGGATGGATGAGGAAGAAGTAGTTTTTCTCCCCTTACTTTTTCTTTAAAAGCAAGGATTGGGTCTTTTAATTGAATCTTTCAAAGACTCGCGAATATAAAAGATACATCTTAATGAAATCTGTTTGAGAAATGAAAAAAAATCTATTATTCACATGAGGACTAAGATTTCCTACAAACGAATTATTTTCTTCTATTTCCAAGGAAATGGAAATAACCATTTGTTTCTCTAAGTGATGATCTAATGAATATTGTCACCGCCGAACTTTAATGAGAGTTTTTGTTTTAGAAACTACTGAGCCAAGACAAAGATATAGTATTTCTATTTAAAAAAATATACAATTAGAGTGAAACTAAACAAGTTTTATTAATGAATGCTCTGTTAAATATTAAGAACTTACTATAAAAAATAGATTTTTCATAATTAATACATTTTATTAATTTTGTCAATAGCATTTTCTTATGGTTAAGTGAAAAAGAAAACATATCTGTAAAAAAAAATTTATATATGCATATTATTAAAAAAAATTACGCTTGTTATTACTTGTTATTAATAAACACAAACTCAGATGGTTTGATTCTGTAAATAAGGACTTCCTCGTGCTGAACTATAAAAACTGGAGAACCGTGCCTGAAAACAGGTCAGGATGGAAGTGAATCCATGAGAAGGCCAGGACTCACCCGTGGCTGTCATGCCGATGATGTCATTAATCTATGAGTGATAGTGTTAAGCATTCATTTTTCAAGACGATGAACTGACATAAGTTTTTTTCCCTTTTTTTAAAAAGTTACATTGTGTAAGCCTCACACGAGTTTAGTTGATAAGGTAGTTATTTTTATGTTATGCTCATGAGAAACTGTTTTGAAGTCGTGAAAGAAAATCTGATAAACAAGTGATTTAGCAAAATAAATATTTAACACAAGGTTTATTTTTTTTAAAAAAAAGAACTTTACTTAACTTCATGATTTAGGAATAATATTACTTATTATGTAAATTTCTGGGACTAGAAATTGATTTAATTTTTTTCTACTGAAACAAAACGTTACAACATTTTTTAATAAAATGAATTATTTTAATTTATTTTTAGACATTCATCATTAGTATACAAAACGTATTTTAAGAATTACGATTCAGTATATTTAAGTTTTAACAAATGTTCAAACTATGCAAAGAAAGAATGCAAATCTGATCGAGTTATTTTTTTTAAAACAATTTTAATTAATAACACTACACATAGGGAGAATTTTTTAAAATCATTTCTTTATTTTAATTACGTTTAAATGAAAAAATTTATTTTACTTTTATCACATTTCAATGAAAGAAATTACTCCATTTTAATTACATTTCAATGAAAAAATTTATTTTAATTTAATTTAATTTAAAAGAATTCTCTTATTAGTAGAAGTTAAAAGAGTTGCGTGCTGCTCATTTTATTTTCCACTTCTAATGAAAATAAAATTGGAATAAACATAAATTTATGATTTTTTATGCTTGTATATTTTTCCTTGATACTAATTGTATTCTATCTGTCAGAATAAGTATTAGTCCTGGTCTAAGGTTATGTCACAAATTTAGTGAAATTATGCCACAAATCTAAAACTAACTTTTAAATCGTGCCATAAAATTATATTAAGTGATAAATCCGTTGCAAATTTTCAGATAAAAATCATTTATAAACTCCCTTATATATTATTCCTAAAATTTTCCGATTATATCATTGAAACTCAAACTTAAAAAAAAAAATGTTGGGAATAAAATTTAAGCAAAACTGTTATTTGCTAGCGATGACATAACCGCATAAATTACTTTAACCATAAAAATGGAAAAACAAATTACAAAAGATTACTAATGAACATTAAAAACTACTTATTATGTTTAATTGTGTAGCATTTCATTTTTTAAACGATAAATACAGATATGAAAAGTAGTAACAAAACGTTCCTTTAAAATTCGGACTAACTTCCTTTGTAAATGGGGCTCAAACTTTCTGAGAACATGTTTAAATATATGAATTGATTGAATTAAAATTTTTTTAATAAAAGACAGAAATGCCAATATAGCCTGAATATAGTACTCTTTTTTTTATAACTATAGTATTGAAGAAAATTTTTAAAAAAAATTAAAAGATATATGTTTTTAAGAAAGGCTTAATTCATAAAATTTATGAAGTAAATTGCAAAATGTATCATGCTTTATCGTAGGTGCATATAAAGACAAATTATCAACTTGAAAATAAATTGAGAACGTGTACTCTCATTTTTTTTTTTTTTTGGAGGTTTACTTTAAGCTTTCAGATTTTTAAACAAAATAATTATATTTTGTTAGGCAGAGTGCACAAATTTTTTTAAAAAAATCTACTTATTATCTATGCTATGCAATTATGTTTCATTTCACCATCTTCAACTATCTTTAAACGTTTTAATTTTTAAAACCTAAAATTGAAAATTTAGAAGCTTTTTATCCGGCCCATGTCAGATTTGAAACGAAATAATTTGATTCTTTTTTTGAGGGGGATTCTTTTTTTTAATAAATAAAATTTAAAAAAAATTCTACAATTTTATATGAACTGCGATTGTATTCCTTTTATCATCAATAACAATCTTCAAAAGTTATATAATTATTAAAAACCTAAACATAAAAATTGAGAACGCATTTATCAGGCACATTTTAAGGTTTTAGATTTTGAAACAAAATAATTTGATTTTTTTTCTTGCGGGGGGGGGGGGGGGGGGCAAATAAAATTAAAAAACCAAATTCTTTTACAATTTCTATGCTGTGCGACTACGTTTCTTTTATCCTCTATAACCATCTCTGAACATTATTTAATTGTAAACCTAAAACTGAAAACCATTTAAACTAAAAAAACTAACTTTGTCAAAATTGATTTAGTTGGAAAGTCTTTCTTAATGAAATAAACAATAGAATCTAGAACACCGGTTTCGAAAATGAACGAAAAGGTTATAAACTGAAATCAATGTTGACTAGTGGGTAATTTAAGACCCCTTCGCTCCGGATATGCCGACTATCGTAATAATGATTGATGAAACTCGGCTTCGCATCTAGTAGTTAACTGATGATAATTGTGTTGCCAAACGGCCAATAATTGTTGGTTTTATTGGAGAAACATTCATTACATTTTGTAGCTCTACGAAGATAAATAAGTCAGAACAGTGCGCGTCGACAGATTCGTTAACACCTCTGTAGAAGTGTTTTAAACCATGCATGGTGTGTAAAGTTAAGAACAAAATAATGAATTGCTTAGCAGAATATTTGAATTACGGTGATTGAGAAGTAGTAAGTACAAGGTTGATCCTTTTGAGTTTTTTTTACGAACTTCTATAAAATTTTTAAATTGTTATTTTAAGTGTTTTGTAAAAAGTACTACTTTAATATTAAAAGGGATGATAATTTTGAATGCAATGAAGTTGTAAAGAAGTTTTGAAGAAACACATGGAGAAAAAAAATCTGGTAAAATTACCGAACTGTATGTAATGATAATTCTAGTAAAAAAACAAAAAATCTTAATTCTGGAAAAGTCAAAAAAGCATACGGTATTTAAACTGTTCATTTCGCAAATTTTTCATGGTAACTGCTTATAATGTAAAACATTATTCAGGAAAAATTACAAAACAAAATACAGACACTTTGGTTGCACCATACATAAAATGTATTATACCGTTAAAATCCATTTTTACCGTAAAACATTATACCGTAAGTTCTTAACAAATATTTATTTTCTTAGAATGATTCAGTTATTTTACGTTAATTATTACTGTAAAATTATTACTTAACGTTAGATTACGTAACGTAAATTAGGTTATTTATTACCGTAAAAAGCCGACAGGCCTGTGTAAGGGTTAGCGATCTGCCCTTGCATCAGAACAGTTCTGGGTTCGAATCCCGGTCAAGGCATGGATATTTTTTCCTTCTCTGTACTATATGTCCTTACTGTGGGAGAATCATTGTCCCAAATAGCCAGAAACACGATAAATCTCCTTATGTTTCTGATAGTTTTGACAATACTTTTCTTTCTCAGTCCATAGTGAGTCTCTTATTTTGTTTTGTATTGTGAAAAGTAAGAAATAAAATTTAACAGTTTTATAAGTTAAAATTTATTTCTTGTCAAAATTTATTCTATGAATACATTTTTTATATTTAGAAAATTAAGACTGGGTCATTTGTTATTTTAAAAAAAAAAATTATTATTTTTATCATTATCACAGAATACCTGAACAATAAATGATGCAATTAATAGTTATGGTGTATATTCTAATACTATATGCCGTATTCTATATGTCGTGTTCTATCATTCATTTTTAATGATTTGAGTGCGAACTTCTTAATTCTTAAATACGTAGAAAAACATTTGATTTTTTATTTAATTTTACCAGACTCATAAAAAACTATATTAAGGTTAATTTATTGCCAATTATTAACTTTCCAAACAAACTATACTAAGTTTGAAACATTTCCTAGAAATTTAATAAACTGAAAAATTATGTATTATTTAAATATAAATGAATTGAATCAATGTTAAGAATTTCTTTTCGTTAAATATATTTACTCTTTGATAATATAGTTTACTAAAACACGATATTGTAATTTGCATTGTAAAAAATTTCCGGATAAAATTGCTGTAAAAAGTACCAGTACACAGGTTGTCTGTACTTTTTGCTCTAAAATATATTTTTATCGGAAAATAGTACGCAACAAAAATAGGATTTACCGTAATATTTATAGCAATAATTACCACAAAATTACTGAATCACTCATATTAAGTAAATATTACTGCAAAGATTACAGTATAATATTTTACGCTAAAACTGGATTTTACGGATGATGCACCCTAAGTGTCAGTAATCCGTGATTTGATCTGGTATTTTTACAGTGTGGAATAAGCTATCACATGACTGCAGTCCATAAATCAAGCTTTTACAGTTTAATGTTTTTAAATATAACTTTAGTAATATTATAAAAATACTTCTGACAATATCCTGAAAAAAACTCTACTGCGCAAGAAAATAATTATTATGTTAAGTATCAATGAAATATTTTTACAGCTAATAAGTAAAAAATATCGTATAGCTTATTTAAATGACGATATTAAAGTTCTTCGTGTCATAGAATAAGCTATTTAATATGCCTTCAGTGTTTCCTGCTTTGCAATAATCTAGAGAGAGGAAATGAACCGGAAAAAATCCTTCATTCCTTTCACGTTAAACAAGGACACAAACGTGTTTTCCTATTTATTTCCTGCTCCCGTTTTTTTTTTATTCCTTTTCCCGAACGATCCCTTCTCCTCGTCGAAATGGCACCTGGGGCTATTCTAGAAAATCTCGACTGTCCGGTGATGCGTGGTGAGTAAGAGTCGATCATTACACGGGAAAAACCTTAGGATAAGTACACATGGATGTAAACAATCGTGACAATTTTATTGCGATCATTTCCTGTTCCCGCACGTATCTCTCGTATCCTCCGAAAATCTGTGTGGCGATATCGGATCATTGATTATTCTGAGGGAGAAAAATTTTCTCTGGATACGTTCGAATCTGCATTTGGGAAGGTTAAGAGAGAGAGAGAGAGAAAGTCACATTTAGACGGTTATTTGAACTTCGCCTTCTTTTCTTGTTGTACACAATATTGATAATGAGTTTCCGGCAAAGGATATCGTTTGAAACGGAAATAAAAATGGATACCGTGGAGGAAATGATTGAAAATTGCTATGCCTACCGACGATATTGCGTCCGATAAAAGTAAATACGTATTTCTGCTTTTGGAAATCAATCCATCCATCGGTTTTCGTTTTGCAATGCCTCTCCTGTCTTTGATGGATTGTTTGCTCACATTGTGAAAGGGGAATAAATACTCGAGTTTTAAAACAAAAAGACAAAAGATTTTGTTTGCTTTGTGAGAATGTCTGTGAATATGATATAATAACATTCTGACTCTGCGTATTTGAATATTGATACTGCTTGCCTGATACAATGCGAAAGCAATGTTGAACTTTCATAAATAAAATTATTCTAGTATAATGTAATTTCTTGGATTTAGGAAAAAATTTCTTTAATAATGTTGTATAGTATGCAACGTAATTTAATATAGAAAATTTAATTTGCTTTTAAAGATTAATATAATTTGGATTTTTATTAAATTTTAAGCATTTAATATGAATTTTTCAATTATATTTATTCTTAACAGTGACATTTTAGCAATATCAAACATTTCTTCACATTATTAAATGGCGCTGGTGTACTAAACATCACTTTTTAAATACCTTTCTAAACATTAATTTTTCAAAAGATGTTTCCATTGAATGTCACTAGTCGAGATAATTGTTTATTCACATTATGAAGAGATACTCGATTATTATTTTTAGAAAAATAAATAAGACAGAGGTTTTGTTTGCTATGTCGAATATCTGTATTCATAAATATGCATACAACAACATTTTGATTCTATTTATTTGAATATTATTACTGATTTTCTAATTAAACACAAAAGCAATTGTTGAAGTTTTATACATAAAATTATTTTAGAAGAGTGCAACTTCTGGGATTTAAGAAATAATTTCTTTATTAATTTTGAATAGTATAGAACGTCATTTAGTGCAGATAATTTTATTTGTTATGAAAAAATTAATACAATTTGGATTTTTGTAAATGATGAAACATGGAGCAGCATTGGTTAGAACGAGGTTTCCGATTAAACATGAAAGCAATTATTGAAGTGTTATCAATACATTTATTTCAAAAGAATGTAATTTCTTGGATTTAAGAAATAATTTCTTTACTAATTTTGTGCATTATGCAACGTAATTTAATTCAAATAATTTTACTTGTTCTTAAAGATTAATACAATTTGAATTTTTATAAATGTCGAATATGGAGGTGAATCAGGTTCGATCCCAGCACTGGCTGGTCATTTTGAATTCTGCTTCCAGCTCGCACCGACCACAGCTTTTACATAAAATTTAGTCGATGGTAGATGGATAATGGGCAAAAATCTCCTTACCGTCGGACTAACCGTTTGAGGTTTTCATCGTTTTCCTCTGGGACCTCCAAAGTCCTCCACGAAGGCTCGTTTGACGGAATGCTTGATCCAGAAGTTTCCTTGACTTCTGCATTGACTTACAAAGCTATGGAGTTGAGCATTTGTATACTTAGAATTGAGTTAGCTGTTCAACGAAGGTTATAAAAAATGGTTGAAACGTTTAATTAAAAGTTATCAATTACATTTTTCAACAGCAAACCTTTAGCAAGGTTTTCACATAACATTTTATTTCATATTATTAAATGAAGCTGGTGCAATGGACATATTAATTTTGTTTTAGTTTTTTAATACATTTCTGTATATTAGATTTTCAAAAGTTATTTCTCTTGAATGTCACGAATGTGCATAATTATTTGCTTAAATCATAAAAGACGAAAAAATACTCGAATTTTAAATTTCTTTTTTTAAAAAAAATAGACAAATATTTTGTCGACTTTGGGAAAATGTCTGTGTTGCATAAAAATGTATATACTAATATCTTGATTTTTTTTTTTTTTTTTTCTTTTTTTGCCGGCTAGGTGGCCGAGTGGTTAGCGTGTCTGACTGCGAAGCCAATGGCTGCGGGTTCGAATCCTGCTCTGGGCATGGATGTTTCTCTCTCTGTGTTGTCTTCTGGTGTAAATGTGTGAATGTGGCCCACCCTATAAACGGGTTTGTGGCAGTGTGGCGTGGGTAATGTTGCTCGCCTCCGTGACTTCGGTTCACAGGTAGGTAACGCCCACTGGGTTACGATAAATAAGCAACAATTTCGGCATCTTCCTAGGCAAAGAACGAAAAGTTCAGTGCCTGCCGTTAAAATATATATATATATATATATATATCCTGACTTTGCTTGCTTGAATATTGAAATATTTTTAGCTCTTATATTTCAAAATGAATGCATTGTTGAGATTTCATAAACAAAATTATTTTAGACGAATGAAACTTTTCGAATTTAATCTTAAAAGGATAATTTATTTTGTTGCAATACAACATTACTTTATGAAGATATTTTTATTTGTTATAAAAATGTTGAAATAATAGGATTTTTATGAAAATTGTATCATTTCGTATTGGGTTTTGAATTGTATTTTATTTCACAACTGTAACCTTTTTTGTACGACTTTTACATAAAAAATTTTATTTTCTGTAATGAAATGGCATCAGTACGCTTAGTTGTCTAATGCAATTTAATTTTTTTTACTTATATCTACGAATATGTAAATTTTTCACCAACATTTCATGAATAGATATAAATGTTTTTTCACGTCGTGAAAGACGAAGAGTTACTCAATTATTATGCTTTTAAAACAAGAAGACAAAAGTTTTCCTTGCTTTTCGAAAATGTCTAAGTTCCATAATTATGTAAATAATATAATCTTGATGTTTATTTGGTCGAGTAATTCTCTCATGATTTCTCTCATATTCTCTAATGATTCAGAAAAAAAAAACATTTTTGAAATTCCATAAATAAATTACTATAGAAGAAGGAATCTTTTTAAACTTATACTTTAAAATAATCATTTCTATACGATTGTTTGAATTTTGTAGGATGGTATATAACTTAGACTTATGAAAGCAAAGATTTTATTTTGTTATTAAAAATTGCAATATAGTAACTAGTCAAAAATTCATTTCTTGTCAAAAATTCATTCATTTTTTTAGTAACTACTCAAAATTCATTCATTTCTTGATTTGAAATTCTGATTTACAAGCAAAGTTTTTTCATAAGATGTTTCTATTAAATTATGTTTCAAATTATTAAATATTCCCAACCAACAGTTCAAGGGTTTTATTTTGAATCTTCAAACAAATTTCACAACTTTTATCTTTTTTTACAAGATACATTATAAGTAGGATTCTTTATCAATACTATAAAAACGTTATATTATCAACATTATAAGTAGAATACATGATCGAACGAGGATATGATATGTCCTACAATTGATAACATACATAGCCTACAAGAGACACTTTTAAATTTTTTTATAATTATTAGCAAAATAAGGGTGATAGCTATTTTAAATGAGCATTTAATATGAACATTGAAAGAAAAAGAAAATTTAAAAACTAAACTCAGATATACAAAAGAGAAATTGCCAGGTTACACAGTGCAACTCTGCAACATAAATAAAAATCGAGTGGTAGCGTGTAGGCCAAGGGAACAATTTAAAGTTGCCAATCTAATTTTGAAATGTTGCTTGAGTTGGTTCATAAAGGTGAGGACAGATGCTTCGTCATCTGAATCTCCGAAGTTTTGAGATTCCTCGTTTCATCGCCTTTGACACTGATAGTACATTTTTGCCAATGTCTGATGCATACATGCATCACTGAGCTCAATAGACTTCTGTAGGGTTCCAACAGTTGCGCATTGGTCAATTTTCCCGCAGCCATAAGCTGGTATTATCTGCTAGTTAACAAATAAGATTTCCGCTGGCTTGTCAAAATGACGATAGATTTTGAAATATTCAGCTGAATTTGTGATGTGTGCCTTCGCTCCATTGTCTTTGAGCCACGCATTTCAACTATTGTCCTCCTGGCAAATAAATGCACTAGTTGTAAGAAGTCTTGGTTTTATTACCTGACGTCTTTGGCTCGTGTGAAAAATCAGGACAAATTCCCATGTGCTTTGGCTTACCGTACCGGAAACAGTTACCACGAATGCTTTTCTCACAGTCACTGACCTTTCTTTTTTTACTCATACCTGTTGTTGAAGGTTAAGATTGGTTCACTATCTGGAACTTTATCCCCTTCCACCATTTCTTCAAGCCGTTCTGGCAGTGTCTTGCGCCGCTTGTTACAAAAGCTGTAGTAGAATCTTCTCTTATGCACACAATTTGCCTTTGAAGGCGCATCCTTTTTTCTTCAATCAGTCTCTCGGGTGACTTTTCAACTTTTGGTATCGAGTCCTATTGTGACTTAAACATTCGGTATTCATCATCCGGAAGAATCGGTAGGAGAGCAGGTTTTGAGGCATCTTCCCTTTGCCGCTCGCCTCTTGTTCCGTTGTAATTCGACCCAAAACGTTAAGAAAGCGAGAGATTTCATCACATCTTCATCTCTCTCTATTTTAAAAGTGAAACATTGTTGAAGGAGAGTAGCCAATACCACACTCGACACTTTGTCTAAGTTAATCAGCAACTCCACCTATATTTCCCATGCAGAGTCGTAATGCATACAAATTAGATTTAAGATATCAGCTGATACATTTGATCGAATAATTATTGGGGCAGTCGCATTCGTCTTTGTGTTGAATACGATCGCTTTGTTGTTAACGCCGACCATCTTGGCGCTGACGTATTTCAAAAGTACCGACGATTCTACAACTGACCCATCCAGAATTCTAACACAGTCATTTAGGGCGAATAAAGAGTTAATGTCTAACTTTCAGTCAGCCCAGTTGGACGCACCCTTTAACGTCGCGCACTGAATAATATTCTTTCCATCCAGCATTAAACAGTTAATCCACAAAAAATGAGCAATCACTGCAACACTAACGTTAATGGAAAACAAAAGTACTACCCACGTTTTTGGATACGAAAGTACATAAACAGCTATCCACGCAGTAAATTGCTATCTGCCCATAACCTGTTGTAATTATTAGCAAAAAAGGGTGATAGCTATTTTTAATGAGTATTTAATATGAACGTTGAAAGGAAAAGAAGAAGGTTTAAAAAAAATAATAAATTCAGATATAAAAGAGACAAGTTGCCAGGTTTCAAAGTGCGACACTACAACATCAACAAAAATAACGTGAGACTCGCTGATGGAATGCTCGATTTATAACAGTTTTTGACTTTTTTTAAAAATTTCTCATGCAATACTTAGAAGATTACTCTATAACTTTAGAAATGTTTAGTCCATGTGATTTTTCATGCTCATCAGTAACGTTTAAAACTTTCAGATGTATGAGGGAATGGCAATACATTACGAACAAAAAAGAGTGTTTTTGGACACCCTATATCAGAACTTGTAAACCAATGAACTTAAAAATACCATTGATAACTTTAGTTATTATATGCAACGATTCAAAACCTAAGCAAATTTCAAAAACTTAGCTTAATTATTTATAGAGATACAGTCATTTCTTCAAAGTTACTCAAGATATTTGCTTATAATTTTTTTTATACTGCACATGCGCAAAAAAATGTTTAAAGAATTTTTTCACAATTTTGCCACGAATCGCATTATGTAACTTATAGGAAAAAAACTCCAATTTGAATATCTTGAAATACAAAAAATAGGTTTTGCAAATTTCAATAGGATGCTCTGTATGATATGGGGTTCTCTACGAATTTCATTTTTTTTTGTATCATGAAACAAAATTTAATTACAAATTATGATATTCTACAGTCATCGTTCATAATAAAAAATAAGATGGAATGAGGAAAAAAAAAAACATGTGAAAAAAATATACTTTCAGAACGGACGATTCCCAAATATTGCCTGCGTCATTTTCAATAAATCTTGTTTAATAATACAAAATTACATTCGTGGAAAACCCCTTCACATTCAGAGCTTTTTACAAACACAATTAAGAAAATTTCTTGGAAACTCTTAAATTTTAAAAACATTTAAACCGGACTATTTCATAAGTTAGCAAATACAAAAGCAACAAAGATTTTTTTGATTCTTTCTACAGTGCATAAAAAGAATTAATTTAAGCAATTTATAGTCCATCTAACATAAAGACTTCAGTTGAGTTACTTACTATTTACTTAAAATGACTGTTTTTTAAACTGCTAAGCTAATATGTCATTTTCCTGGCATTCAAGATTCGGTGAATTTCTATTTTATTTTTTTTCCCCCAGCAATTGTCAATAAACTACACTGCTGTTTGTAAGATATTATTAAGTGTAAATAAAGAAGTATACAAAAAAATTTTAGATTATTTTGACGACTTTAAATTTGAAGAAATTTTTTGGTCCGAATTGTCATATTTCGTGAGAATCACCCATATATATAGTACATATATATTCCGCGCATGTGCAGTATTAAATAATTAAATTAAATGCTCATATTTTGCAAAATTTTTTGTTTCAAAATTTAAAATAGTAGTTTTGTTATAAATTAAAAATTGCTTCAAATTTTTATTTTTATTTTACATTGAATGATTCTAAAGTTATAACAGAAAAACGTAAAAAAAATTAAGTCATTTTTATTAGAAAGTGGTATTTTTGAACCACTTTGCTCATTCAGTATGTTGATAGAAAAAAGTCACATCTTATCTGCCCAAATGAGGATTTTTCGGCCGAACTGATGAAATGCCAACACCTTGGTCTCCTTTGGACAGCGATTAGCTCGGATCAACATTTTTGAGAAAATGCACGTGCTTGGGAGATTTTTCGACAGATACTCAAGGGTAACATTGGTGAAATTTTCTTTCTTATTGTTTGCGGATACTTCTTATACCACCGTCCTGATTTCATGGAATTGAGGAATATATTTTGTTATGTACTTAGAATATAATTCAACTTAACATGTTTACATTTACATAATTTAGCTTAACATGTTTACATTTACATAATTTAGCTTTACATGTTTACATTTAAGTTACATGTTAAAAAATTTAGTTTATCCTTTTTAGCTTGACTGGCTGCTCTTAAATATTTTATTAAGTTATTTCTTTGGGTTTAGTGCAGAGGTAGACTTTGAAAGTCAGGATTTATATAGGTTGTTACGAGAAGATGGTGGAATAGTCTTCAACACTTATCCACTGCTAAAATGGTGAAACGCAGATAACGAATTTGTCCCTTATGATTCAAGTTTGTTTCACTCTTTCTTTTGTATGACCTTTATAAAAAATTTTTGGTTATGAGTTTATTTAATGCCTAGTTAAGATGATAAACCATTCAAAACATTGTCTACATTTAGTGTAATGAAAGAGTAATGTTGTGTGTCAACTGTTTCTTAGGTTTCCCAGCAATAAGATTTTCAAGCTTTAAAGTCCCTAAAAGGAAATTCTGGTAAAGATGAGGAATCTTAACTAAAGAGTTTCTAAATAACTTCCTTAATTGCAATAGGGTAGAAATTCCTGTATTTTTGTCAAAGAATAATGCTGTACTTTGCTCAGCTCTGTATTTCAGAAAATTCTGAGTTCTTACACTCATGGTCACAAGAGAACCCTCCTGAGCTAGTGCAGGCTACTTCA
Source organism: Parasteatoda lunata (assembly GCA_949128135.1). Lineage (NCBI taxonomy): Eukaryota > Metazoa > Arthropoda > Arachnida > Araneae > Theridiidae > Parasteatoda > Parasteatoda lunata. The sequence continues at coordinate 7,774,238 of OX421973.1, read as the reverse complement.
ACCATGGTCACAAATACTTATGCTGTTCACTGGTGAATCCTCATTCATTCTGAACAATGATTCTCGACGTGTTCACTTATGGAGCAAACTAGTCCTTAAAGCATAATGGTATAATTATACAACTGTAGAAGTCGATGTGTTAGATTTCGGCCAGTGTGACGTTATACTGCCGTGCAAATCTACACATCTCTTTCAAAGAAGATCCTGAATTTTCTGAGTCTTAGGGCTGGGATTTATTTTAGAAAGTTCAGAGGCACTGTCTTTTTTAGTTTACGTTCATGGTTTCCCGAGCATTGAGATCTATCTTGAAGCCGAAATTATTTAAATAATAGGAGGCCCTGCCAGGTATAGAAGCCCAAATCCGATACACTACATTTAGAATACCCTTGATGGAATAAAATGCAACTCCTCTTCGAAACCTTTCTGGCTCTTGGATGAGTCTTGACGGATAGATAGAATTTGTTTTCCTAAATTCTTATATATATATATATATTATGTCTAAACATATGTCATTCTTGAAGTCATATTGAATGTCTGTCAGAAAACCTATCAAGAGACATCTATTATTAAACTCTTCATAAATGTCATTTTGTTTCACCATTTATACTTGCTGTGATGTTTTAACTCATGATCTTGAGAGCTAAACTTTTGAAATAATAAATTATTTTTGATAATTGCATGATGAGACTTTGACTTTTTATACAAAATTTCTCTTCGTTTGATTAATTAATTATTTCTTGAGTTCTACCCAAAATTCTGTTTGTTCCTTAACCTTTGACTATATATATATATTAAACAACTCCTAATTTATTTCTAATTAATTTCAAATCGAAGCACTTTATCATACTTTTAAAAAGCCACATCCTGTTTTTAAATCTATTTTTGGCTCAACTATGCATAAATTTAAATAAAGACATTTATCCCTTTAAGCTTCGTGGGAATGGCGTGATCTATTTAATTAACCAATAGTAATTTCTAAGATTTTCCTCATTTCCCTAAATAGAGACATTTTCGGACTTTTTGCAAGATTTTCCTTACCAGAAAGATTGTTTGCGAATCGAGTGAACATCACTTTTTCGCTCCCACTCAACTAAGAATGACGTATTAAAAGTTACTCTGCTTTAATTAAAATCCTGTGTCTGTTTTCCTGCTCGGTCCGACTGCATCATACTACAAGCCGAGCAGGATTATAAGAACTGATGAAACGGGCGCAGGATTAAAAGTGCTTCTTCAAAACATAAAAAAAAAAAAATAATAAATAAATAAATAAACTGAAAGAATACACTTCAACTATGTTGGAAAATTCTTAATAATGAACGGATGGAAATTGGACTTAACAGCGCAATGCTAAAAATCATCTGCTGATTCTTTTCTTCGCGGCTTCTTCAAACTTCAAGAGAATGCTGAGCAGTTTATTTCCAATGCTGCGAAATTAATTGGATTTGGATGAACCTTGACCCTGGCTGGCGACATTTTCACCTCCTACTCAGAAATCGAAAGAAGAAAAAGATGTTTCGTTTGCTTCGCTGTTCGAGACTGATTATTGAAAAAAATAGTAATCGACACGCTAAACTTTCATTCTTCCGCCATCGCCATTACAGAATTGGATCTCAACGCTACCTGGTTTGATTCTAGCCCACATGAATGCTAGAAATACTTTCTCTCTCGTCGGAATTTCATTTGTGTTTTTCAACTTGCAGGAAATGACATCATATAAAATAATAATGAAGAAAAATGATTTTATGATAGGTCTGTTTGTCTGCTCATGTGTTCCAAAACAAAATCCTCTACTGTTGGTGCTATGATTTTTCTCAAATGACGGTGTTGTGAAGAAAAAAAATAAAGTAGTTCACGTTCATATGGTAAAATTTGAAAATAATTCACGGTGAACAATTTCACATAAAATAGTAATTGGTGCAAAAATGTTTTGAATTTTTTTTTCATTCTTGGTATTTTATTTGAAATGCTTAATTTTTATTCAATGATCTTATTTTCATTGTTTATTTTTGCATTTTCAAAAACTTATTTATTGTTATTGAAATTTACTTCTTTGAGGAATTTCATTTTAATAAATTGATTTAATATGATTGCATAAAAATGCTATACTATATTTAGTTTCGTTTTAATTATATTGTGTGTTATGAAATATGATCAATTGAATATTTTTGTAAAATTTTTAATTTTGTTTTAGTATTTATCGTAAGGTAACGATAAATAAGCAACTATGAAATTTAATTTACTTCTAATTGCAATATTTAATTATTGAAATTTAATTTGGTTATTTGAATGCCCTTACGGAGTGGCAAAAATTACAATTTCATTATGGATGAAAATGCTAAAAACAATACAGATAATTCTGAAAATGAATTAAATGATAATTTACAAAAATTAAGTATGGATCAAAATGCACAGGATAAACCAGACATACTAGTCTTTGAGCCTGACATTGGTGTTCAATTCACATCCTGGCTCAAACATTTCGAAAAACAAACTCTAGATGCTAAATTAAATGACGAATGGAAAGCTAAAAATTTTCAAAAATTCATTAAAGGTTCAGATTTGAAATTGTATATTAATAACTGCCTTCATTGTAATTCATTTCAGGAAATAGTTGAAATTTTTCAAGAGCATTATTTTTCATCTTCCTTTGGCTTTAATGATTTTCAAAATTTAAAATTTTCTGGCCAAGCTAAAGACCTAAATTCATATTTTACTGAAAAGGTAGAGTTTGGTCGAAAAATAAATTTAAGTAATGACCATATAATTGAGGGTCTGTCTATTGGTTTGCTCCCCCCCCCCCCCAAATCAAAACACTTTTGGTTTTAAAAGAACCCAAAACCCCAATTGAATGGCTCACAATTGTGTCGAAAATCATTCATGATGTACCTACGGTCTTACCCCAAACTGAAACTAAAAAATTATCAGAGTCTAAATTTAATGGGTATGGACCACAATATCAAGGCTTGACACCAAGGCGGCCATTCATTTATAATTCAGGTAATCCAAATTATAATCCTCGACAAAATCAAAATTTTTCCCGGCCAAGTCAAAGTTATAACCAACAATCCCAATTTAGACCTAGAATTCAAAATGAAAGGTTTCATAAAAATAAACAACAAACTAGTCATTTCGCCCAGGCTTCCCAGGAGTTGCCTCCTAAGCCATGTAAATACTGTGATAAGCTTGGTATAACCAATGCTTATCATTGGGGCCAAAACTGTATAAACAATCCTAATTCTTTGATGGCTGGGAATCAAACTCAGCCTAAACAAGAAAGTGACCAATCACAAAATTGACGATTAATAGTATCCGGATACATACAAAATAAAAACTATGAAAGTGACAAATACCCGATTATGACAAATAAAACTATCCTGTTAAACATTGTAGTACTTTAAATATCATCCCGGCTAAGCGTTTTGAAAAACTTAATGTCCAAAAAGAAAGAAAATTTTATGGAATTTGGAATTTTATATTTTAAATACAGTGGAACAGTGGAATTTTATATTTTAAATATTGATCTACCTTATGCCATATTGGGTTTAAAGGAATGTAATGGGTTTAAATTTGTGATTGAATGTGTTAAACGAGTTGTAATGCAAAATCAGAGAAAACTGATCACTTTTTCGGATTATAAAAGCAACTTGTCTTTACACATTTCTCCTGAAATCCAGGTTAAAGATTGCAATAAAAATACCAATAATGAAAGTAGAAAGAAAAGAGAAAAAAATAATAAAAGAAAGAAAGAAAAAAAATGTTGGACATAAAATAAATAAATGAGAATAACAAGAATGTAAACAAAGTGAATATAAAGAAAAATAAAACAAAAATTAGACTTGATTTAAATAGCAAAACTGAAAATAATCTTGAATTTTCAAATGTTCTTGATACTGAAAGTGATAATGATGTACAACATTGTCAAAATCAGGTTGACGGAATTATGCAAATTCAAGATGATAAAAAAAATTCCCAACTTTAGGAAATTTTGCAAAAAATTTTCAAATATTTTGCTATTAAAGTGACAAATATGTAAGGTAAATAATAAATAAAGTGAAATGAAGTCAATATTGAAGTCTTGGACTTCAGAGTAACAATCACCATGTCATTTTTATTTTATTTTGTTTTCAAACAAGGTAAACAACACTGAAGATAATTTCAGATTGAAATTTTTCCTGAAAAACTGTTTTTGTATTTTACGTTTTACACATTTACTTACACATTTTAAAAATGTTTATAATTTTTTATCATGATTTAAGAGTTATATTAAATTGTGTTATGAGGATTACTTCTTATGGTGAAACAACTTTTTTATGATCTTCAAACAAAAGACTGTGAACTGAAAAAACTGAGAAAAAAAAAACTATTAAAAATGAAAATCAAACTTTTAAGTTTAGAAGTAGCGCTACTACAACTTTTTTTTATTATTTCTCAAACTGTTTATGTTATTATTTTTAACATGTGTACAAATGTGTGTGTGTTTTTTTTATAATTCATATTACCTATATATCTTGTTAAAATTGAAAATTTGATTATTTTCATTTTAATTGTGCTTCTATCAGAGGGAAGATTTTGCAAAGAGATAATTTTTAAATTTTTTGGTTTGTAATTAAAAATTTATCGGCGAGGGGGGATGTAACATAAAAAGCTTTTACTAATCTTTTTATGTTAGTTTCTTCGTTGAAAACAACTCCTAATTTATTACTAATTAATTTCAAATCGAAGCACTTTATCATACTTTTAAAAAGCCACATCCTGTTTCTAAATCTATTTTTGGTTCAACTATGCATAAATTTAAATAAAGACATTTATCCTTTTAAGCTTCGTGGAAATGGCGTGATCTGTTTAATTAACCAATAGTAATTTCTAAGATTTCCCTCTTTCCCTAAATTGAAACATTTTACGGATTTACTTTGCAAGATTTTCCCTAAGATATAACCGAGGAGCGCAACTTTTCGTGCACACTCTCATGACTGCTCTGATTAATAATTAATAAATAAATTTTGTACCCTCCTTCCCTGCCTATGACCTGTTTTTATCCTTCCACTCGGCAACGACGTTATATATATATATATATATATATATATATATAATACGGCCGAATCCCGAAGTCCGGCCAGATCGCGAATTGGCCGGCCCTCTTGGCCCAAGTCCGAATTTTTTTTTATTTTGGGAGTTGGCCGGCCAGATCGCGAAGTGGCCGAGGATGGCTGGCCAAAGTCCGAAATTGTTCTCGATTTCGGGAATTGGCCGGCCAGATCGCGAAGTGGCCGAGGATGGCTGGCCAAAGTCCGAAATTGTTCTTGATTTCGGGAATTGGCCGGCCAGATCGCGAAGTGACCGAGGATGGCTGGCCAAAGTCCGAAATAATTGAAGCGATCAGTGAATATTTTACTTTGGCGGCCTTTTTTAATTATATAAATAATTCTTATAAATCTTTTACTTTAAAAATATAAAAAATAGAAGTTTTTAACTTATCTATTAAACAATCATGAATTTAATAATCATTATTAAATTGTCTATTTAATTGTCATGCATACACCAAAGGTCTTGTCATACTAGGTCTAGTTAAGTGCCATTGCCCGGTATACATTTGCCCGGTATATCCTACACTGATGTTTTTAAGGTCACGTGCCACTGCCCGGTATATCCTACATTGATGTTTTTTTAAGGTCAAATGCCCTACCCGGTATACATTTGCCCGGTATAATGATTTTTTCTTTCAACTTTGGCTGATCTTCCCATGCCAATTCGCGATTTGGGTGGCCAATTCCCGAAATCAAGAGCGATTTCGGACTTTGGCCAGCCATCCTCGGCCATTCGCGATCTGGCCGGCCAGATCGCGAATTGGCCGACTTCGGACTTTGGCCGTAACACACACACACACACACACACACACACACACACATATATATATATATATATATATATATATATATATATATATATATATATATATATATATATATATATATATATATATATATATATATATATATATATATATATATATGGGCGAATCTCAGGAATCATTAACCTATATGTCTTCAAACTTTTCTTATAAATATATAACATCATAAGCGAAAATTAATTCTAATAAAATTACAGGAATAACTATGCATTACTAACTTTAAGATACGTACAGTTTTGATCGCGAGTCACTTACTTTTGGTTTCATTTCTTACTTCAATCCTACATTTTACAACTTTTCATGAGAGTCGTTCAGAGTGTTTAACATACTTTTCATTTTTTTTTTCAATATGTATTCTGTTTTAAAAAAACTGAAAATCACTAAAAACATAATTTAGTAGTTCTGCTGTACTATCATATTTTCTAGAATGATATTTTTCGTGAAATTTGACGTTTGCAAACACTTAAAGTTTGTCACCAAATTTTGGCACGTCAAACCGTAATCATCGAAAATTGAAAAAAAGGTATACAATCCAATTCTGCGAATTAAACTAATGATACAAGTTTGTTCTACTTTAAATAAGCTTTTGGAATATCACTCACATAAAACTCTCAGAATTGGATTGTATACCTTTTCTCTCAATTTTCGATGGTAACGGTTTGACGTTTATAAGAAAAGTTTGAATACAAATGTTAATGATTCCTGAGATTCGCCCATATATATATATATATATATATATATATATATATATATATATATATATATATATATATATATATATATATATATATATATATATATATATATATATATATATATTACGTTTCAATTTTTTTGAGTGCTCCTCACACTATTGTATTGATATATTTTGCTTTGGCTATATTGATACAATATTAGAAAGCACTCCTTTTTGCGGATATAATCGTGTGAGCTGATGAAGAGATTATATCCTTTCTTTATTTTATTTTCCGGATTTTTAATTTTTTTTCCTCAATTTTTTAGCTTTTATATATATATATATATATATATATATATATATATAGACAGAGAGAGAGAGAGGGAAATATTCTTGTTTATTTTTATGTCAAAAATAGTTTGTTGTAACAAATAAGGCCTTTTAATAACTGCTTGTTTTATTAATCTCTACTATATTCTAAACTCACTAAAATATTCCTTAAAAAATTTCAATGGACGTCACTTCTCGACATCACCAACGACACCGGCCCAAAGTGTTCTAATGCAAAGTTTAACATGGTGTTTCATGTTAAAACTGAAGTGACATTTGCTTTTCGTTGAATTTTTATAACAAAATAGTTTGTCATAACATGTTAAGGATCTGGTTTTGATGGAAAATAATCAGTTTGATTTGATAGCATCATTTATTTTTAGTTTGAAGCTTGTTAAATTGAAAAAAAATGAAAGATTAATTATGAGTTTCGCTTCATTATGTGTTCAGTTACGAAAGATGCGATTACAATTTTTTTTTCTTTTCGCATTCTTCGTAACCTTATAAAATTTAACTTCTAACTTGTTTTTCGGCAAATTTATTTTCACTTTAATTTTTTTGTTAATGAACTAAAATTAATTGAGTGAGACGGAAAGGTAGTTGAAACTCTTCATGTGGGTTCATGCAGAAATCGTAATTGTGTACAAAGTCGAAACAGTCTTTCTAAACCGAAACTAATAATCAGTTTTTAATTTACTTCTGATGTTAATTGTCCTTATACAAGAAATCAATGAAAATATTGCATTAAATCGATTATTTTCTAACCAATCCAGTTCTTTCATTAAATGAACTATTTAGTTATTAAATTTTGACGAGAAATATACATCCTTTTAATGGAAACGCATTTCAAGGATTCAGGTCAAGACAACGTTTGGAGAGCAGAGAGGGAGGGGATGATGTCGACGTCATCATCACTGAACCTGTCTATTGTTCGATATTTATTTGCGTTTTCAGTAAATTTTTTAGTACAAAATATAATAAATTATAAGTCTTGCAATATTTTTTTTTTGTTTAATTAGAAAGAAAAATGTTTTAAAAATTTCCGAAAAAAGAGAATTCTAACGGAAAAATGTCTTAGAAAAATTCAGAAGTTTTTTTTAGAAAACATTACATTTAAATTGGACATTTCATTATGGTCCGAGTCAGTACACTAAACTTTTCTTAGAGCAAAAAATAATTTTCCGTGATTGAGAAATGCTTACAATAGTTTTAATAGGCATATTAAATTAAGTACTGATAAAATATTTACCAATAATAGTAAAAGAAACAAGTAAAATACTTATAAAAACCACTCCTACTTCATAATTTTTGTGATGTATAAATTTTTTTCTGAATAAAAAGAAATTTTTTTTTAAAATTATATTGATAATGATTGTCAGAAAATATATTGATACTAAACAAGAATTACAATGGTAATAAAAAAAAGTAAACACTTCAAAAACGTAAGATAATGTTTTATACATTCAAGAACATAAATCCTAACGTAGAGTAAAATTCCAGTTCTTATAAACAAGAGATATTTACTTATCATTCACAATAATAACTTTAGATTTCGAAACAAAGTAAAACATTTCATTTCCTCGTGTCGCATAAATGAACTATTTATGGGGCTATATTTTAGCTGGAAGGGGAGGAAAAATTCCTTAAAGTATCAAAAATTTAATGAAAAAAAAGAAAGGGGAAAAAATCCCCGTGAAAGTCAATGAGTAAATCAAAACAGCATGACTGTAGAAGGAAAGGCGGGGAAATTATCTTTTCGAGCAAATCCTCTAAGTAAGTAAAAAAGCAAATCGCTTCCAATCCTTTCTCGGCCCGATACATTTCTATATTTCATACATAAAAAAGAAAAGCGTGAATCCAATACATCAGCTTGGAATTTAAGAAGGAATTTAATACCAAAAAGCAAGGGTCCCGCCAGAAATGCAGTTGAAATATACGTACATCCATCACACATACCGATCTAGCTGGAAGAAGAACGGTGGATGAAAGAAGACTGGAAAAAAAAAGATTCGAAATGTTTCCGCTTGCCCCCCGTTTTCCTCTCGGAAACTTTCGGTAAAAGAGGTCATTTTTGTTTTCCCGTCTTCTTCATTCTTCGAGATGTTTCCAGTTCGATGCAAGGGGGAATCAATGCCATTTGCAATGGCCCCCAATCCTGAAGCATGCTGGACTTAAGTCATTTGTGGTAATGATGGTCCCTCCCAGCAAGTGCGGACCAATTTTAGGATTCAATAACCCAGAAGCTTATCCCGGAATTGGGAGCGATGTAACAATTGCCGAGGGAGAATGTTATGATCACGTTTGTATTCCCCCCTCCCCAAATGTACCTCCTATTCCGGTTGTTTTTGGTACGTCATAGAAATCCGGTCATTTTGAAATGACCATCATTAAATCTGTGACTAGTAGAAGAATTTTATAGAGAAAGCTTTTATCTGTGTGGAATTAAGTTAATATATAAAGCAACATGTAGTTTTTTCCTTAATACATAAAACAATGATCATGAAAATATTTCTTAGTTTCTTAAAATTGGTAAGAAAGGTAAAATAATGGTAAGAAAAATGAGAGTTTAATGTATACTTACTAGAACGCACTATATTCATTCAGTTGTCTCCTTTGACGTAAATCTCTCCTTGGAAAATGATTGCTTTTCATTTTATATCTGTATTTGAAATACTGTAATGTTAAAATTGCGCTAGAGAAGTGAGGCGTATGCATTTCTAACAGATAAGAGATAACACAGAATTTCTTTACCAAAAAAAAAAAAAAAAAATAAAATCACAATAATTGTACAATATTTTTACCAACCACTTATTTAATTTAGCGAAAAATTGTACAAAGATTAGTGATTCAGTGATTTTACTGTATTTATTACCGCAAAAATTATGGTATATATTTTTTTACATAACATGTTCTGGTAAAAATAGATTTTATGGTAAAAAGAACCGTCACCCTGATTTTCCGTACTTTCAATTTGACCTGGAATTTTATTAGGAGCTCCTGAAAGTAATGTTTCGGATCATTAAATATTCATCAGCCTTAAAAACCAATTAATTTTTCTCGATCCATTTCAATTCATTTTCGATCCATCATTGAAAGGTCGTTGCTAAAAACGGGGAATACATTATTGATTTTAAAAAAAATTGATAACATATATCATATGCACCGAAACGACATTTTTTTCACTCTCCCTAATATTTTGTGTGGACCTGGTAAAAGAATTTGGTTCAGAATTTGGTTCTCCAGATTCTTGACTTTGAGAAGTACCCTTTTACAAGAGAATAAACCTATACCTAAAGAGAAATGGAGAGGGTTTTAAATTCATCCAAGTTTTTATAATTACATCCTTAGAAACAGAAATAATCTCTCGTGATCTAGTGCATTTGCCTAGATCTTGACATAAGGACTTTTCGTTTTGCACATCGAAAAGTTAACTTTTAGCCGAGCGTATAGCTTAAGCGTAAGTATTGAGCTCGACTTAGTTTTATATTTAAATAAGTATCAATTTCGAAGGGTTCTTGGTCCTAACACATACACAAACAAGTATGGCACGTAGCGCATCCAAAGCGCTTATCAATAAAAGTTTAAGTTAATATTTACGTAGAAAATGGAACAGTTATTAGGCTCCGTAAATCATTGTCCATTTTCTGAAGGTCAGGAATCGCAACCATTTTCGTCCTTCATTTTCTTTTGAAAAATATTTCGACATTTTTCTCGAATATCGTACATCGTTAATAATACTGGCTTAGATTTTAAACATTTCCCCTATATTCCGAAAATTTTAATATGTCATTAGATAGGAAGATGTTTCACCCGTATTGAGAGATTACTATTTGTAAGTTTCAACTCTATTAAGAGACCGGGATAGCATGGTTGACAGGGCGCTGGACTTACGTTTGTGAGAACGGGAGTTCGAAAACCGGCCGAAGATTCCCCGTGTTGTAAATGGTGACTGGTGCAAGTAAATAAGTCATCCATGCTCCCATAAAAAATCAGTACCTTTGGGGGGTCTGAATTGTAGATTGATCGTTCTCAGGTTTAGGTTAAAATTACGATGTGTGGATGAATGAATGGATGTTTGAATGGGTCTGCCCTATAAGCGGGTGAGACGTATGGGTATGGAAAAAGTCGAATTATTGGCCATAAATGAAGCCACTGTGAAACAAGAGCAATCGCACCCCCTCTGCCTTAATGGCCGAAGACAACAACAACATCTCTATGAAGAATTCACTTTAATCCACAGACAGGGATTTAAATAAATATATTATTTATTTTTATATAGTCAATATTTGAGTGAAAGATTACATTTTATGGGGATCGCCAACATTAAAAAAGCTCATGATTTAGAATTGAATAATTTATGACAAATATTCTTTTAAGAAGATGCATTAAAGAAATAACGCATTCTCATTTGCTTTTGTCAATTCACTCTTTCGCTATATTTACTGAAAATAAATTAAAACCTTGCAAAAAAATATTAAAAGATTTTTTTTTTTATCCTGGATGCCTTCCATCAAATAAGCCGATTGCAAACAAACGATCGATTTCTAGAATTTTACCAATTTTAGTTTTCCCAACTTTAACTTTATTTAGTTATAACTTTTTTTTTTTTTTAAGCGCATAACTCTTTATTAGTTTCTCGAAAAGTCCTTTATTTTGAGCTCTGTCTACAAAGTGAAAATGCTACGAAGAAACTACCCCCTCGCCGCCGTCTGATTATACTTTTCTGAAATAACTCAGATAAAAATAAATTGCAGAAAATTTACAAAAAAAAAAAAAAATACAGTCTGAAGGCAGTGGTGATTTGCCCAATTTCGCTACAGAATTTTTGAGGTCGAAACACTGCAAAATTACGGCAGTTTGTAAACTGCAGTAATTTTGTAGAAGTACCAACCTCAGAAATTTTGCAGTAAATATGCAGAGCTAATAAAGAATTAAGACGTGCCGTCTACCGTGAGAGATAGGAATTACAATGCTTTTTGTTATGTTCGTTTTTATTGTTTCTATTCTCAAGTACTAATTGGAGAATACAGGATTCGAGAAATTTTCCTATGTTGAATTTTTCATACATTAGACATATCGTGGAATCTTCGCTGAGATTTGAACTCCCAACCTCACAGACGTGGGATCAACCGTTTGTACCTCTCGGGTATAATTCAGTGTCAGTCCTTTTACAAGAAACTATGATTTCATAAGGTGGATCTAGTTAGCGGGGATAAAATTCTTGCTTTCTTTTCATCATGTTTTGAGTAAAAACAGTTAATAAACATTTTTCTCGCAATTAAGAGTTTGAATAGCGTCATTTTTAAAGTAATATGATAGTTTTGGTTGAATACAGTAAGATAACAATGAAATGAATTGCTATTTAACGCTTGATTATTTTTGAATGGAAAATCCCTAACTAACAATCCTTCGTTTGTAACTTTTATTTCAAATCACGCGTTTATATCATCAAAGGCATGTAACTGTTATATGTTAAAAAAAGGTGATTTTTTATATATTAAAATGAACACCGTTATATATAACGCACAGTATAAAAATTATTCAAAATAACCTTTTTTTTAACTTTTTATAACGATATTTGAACAAAATATCAAATATTTCTGATCATTTTCTTATTGCTGTCATTATGATCGCAATGGTCTTTCTAAGTAGGTTTAAATGTCAGTCATTTCTAATATAAAAAGAGATTCCGCTTTTAATTACTCCTCATAATATTGTCTATCATACATTAGTACAAATTGCATGATTTCCGTTAGCTTATATAAATTGTTTTAATCACTTTTTATCAAACTCAACTAGAAAACAAGAAACATTTTTAAGTTTGGTAAAACGATCACGAGTAGCGCTTTCAGATCCATACTACAAGTGTCACAGCTTTTGTGGACTTCGAACTTTAATTTATAGCAAAAAGAAGGAAAGGCAAAAATTTTCATTCTCACAATTTAATGATCATTCCATTTTAATGATCTGAAAATTAAATTAAATTAACCCAGAAAAAGCATAGATACCTTAGAACAAAACACCTTTTTCTGAATGATCTAAAGCATTAAGACAAAAACATTCAGTGACATGTGGAATTTTAAAATTTCAAAACTATGGCGTAAGAACAGATGCCAACTGAATGCTTTTTTTATGAAGAAATTGTTTTAATTTAAGAAAATTACTCGTGTTATTTAAATAAACACTCCAAAAAGTGTAAAACGAATTCTTAACAAATTCGACTACATTTGCCATCAAGTATAATTTCTTTACAGCTAGATAAAAGAAATATTTTGCCTTATTTGATTTTTTACTTTAAAAATACTAAAAACTGAAGAAAAACAATGGATTTAAAAAAAAATAGTATGGAATTTAAACTGTTTTTATAACATCCCTAACATAATGTTTGATGCGTTTGGCAAACTTCATGTTCTAATAATATACTAAACGGTTTCCCATTCTCTTTCTTACATTGGCGAATTGATTTTCTGATGAAGTGAATACATTTAAGGACCAATATAGGCTGGTATTTTTCTTTTACCATGACGATAACATGTAAAAGGTGGATAACACAATAATTATCATTTATCTAAGTGAACTTCACTGCATACAATTAGATTGCTAGAATTTTATTTTATATGCAATATAGTTTGTTTTTATGGCTATGTTAACTAAAGCTATAATACCTGTTTAATAAAAAGCATTCTGTTTATCAACAGCTTGATATTCATGGAATTTGCTTGTTGTTTATTTAATATTTTTATATATTAGAAATTGAAATAAGTAAAGTTTTTGTCACAAAAAAAGAAATTCTACTGATAAACAATATATTCTTATATCACAACACACTTTTTGAACGTTAATTTTAATGAAAAAGTTCATAATTATATGGAGAAACTTTCTTACACTTGTCTGTATTGAACTTGTCTGTTATTTACTAGAAGACAATGGGGAAAATGGAACCAAAGTCTCTGAGAAAGCTGAAAACTAATGTTAAAATCCAGTGGAAAAGCTGAAATTAAATTATAAATTAATTTTATGTTTAATCATGAATTTAAACATAAAATTACAATATCTACAACAAGTGATCTGGCACTCTTTTGAAATTTCTTCAGTTTTGCTTGAGTATTTTATTGAAAAAAAGATAATTTAAAATATGTTATGGTTATGTTGAAATAATTGCGTGAGCGTATAAAATTAAACGTAAAATTGAAATCGGATAAGCAACAACATCAAATCGACAGTTGGAACGTCGAACCAAATTAAAGAGAGATACAACGTCATATTAAAATAGGAAGAGCTGAAACGTCAAACCGAAATAGGGAAAGCTAAAATATGAAATTAAAATAGGGAGAGCTATAACGGCCTATTAAAATAGAGCTAGCTACACGTCAAATAAAAATACTGTTAGCAAATATATCAAAACAATATAGAGATAGCTGAAACGTAAATTTAAAATAAGGGCAATTACAATCACAAATCAAAATAGTGACAGCTACAACGCCAAATCAAACATGAACATCTATTTCTTAAGATTAATCTAACAGGCTTACTACATTTAATAAAGTTGAAAGTTTCAAACTTTTTTTTAAGAAAAACGATTTTGAAAAAAAAAAGGATCTGAGGAACTTTTATTTTTCACAGTTAGAAATTAAGTTCAACTAAATAACGTTAATTAATAATAGATGCAATTAAAGTTCAAACACTTATTACATTGATATAATTCCAAATAAAAATTTTACAGACACTTTATAGAGAATCCTTTGTCGGTAATATTATTTAGGTATTATTTAAATAAACCAGTATTTATTAAAGCTTTTAAGCCAATTTTATATACTCTACTTCAACAAACAAATCCTAAGATATATTCGGAAACCTTACTTTCAATTTGGAACTTCGGTTTTATACCAAAACTATTTCTGGATTCCCAGAAAGTGACAAAGAACTGGATTCCAGCGCTTTCCGGAAATATTCACCATTTATCTACAACTGCTCCCCAAAGAACGGGATATCTCACGCTTTGGATGTCTCGTTCTTGTCGTGACAGATATTCTGGTATTGATTCCTCCTGGAAGGGTTTTTTTTCTGATGAAAAAGAAGTATTTTTTGGAGAAAAAAGTCGAAATTCGGCAGCATTTGGCTAGGCAGCAGTGTTCCATCATTTTGAACGCCACTGGTTATGGTAAAATCGTGTAGTACGTGAATGAACGAACGGGAAAGTAACTCTGTCCCCAATAAACGTGCTATCACGAACAGTTCGTTTTAAGTAACGCTTCTCGTTGTTTGAGAGCTACTCGCACTAGATAAACATATAGAGAAAGCTCTGACTCGTGCGCAAGTTGGAAAATAAAAATGATTTATGTATCGGTATAACCTGAATTGGAAGATACGTTTGAGTTTACTGCTATTTATCAGGAATATACATGTTTATATGTTTTTATAGGTTGCCTTTGCAAAAGAATAATATATTTATGAAATCAGTGTTAGAATACTTACGAAGCATGTTTATATATTAGAATTTTTACATTGACATATAGATTTATACAAAAATGCCTGCGTACATTCATGAATAAACCTATTTAGTTTGAATTTAAGTTATTTGATTCTTAAAAAAAAGTCGTAAAAAGCACTATGTATAATTAGATTCCTCTTTGATTAGAACTTTAAAAAATTTATTTTTTCTCTTGAAATAATCTTTTAATATTTGTAAATAGAGACAAAGAAAATTTTGCATTTGAATGAAAAGTTTGTGTGGTTTGCTCTTTAAATTTTATATCATATCATATCAAATTTTATTTATTTGTCAAACATTATTTTTGAAACTTGCCTTATTAAATTTTAATAAATTTTTGTACAAAAAATAATGCTTTAAATTTTAATGACTTATTCGCTTGCTTCAATAGAAAAAGAAAAATCTGCATATTTTTTTTTCTTCATTTTTTTTATTTAATTGAAAAAAGGACAAATTTTGCAAGGAGCTGTAATATAGCTTTGGGTTTTTTATTATTTTTTATTTTTTGTATAAAATTTAAAAATGAAGACTTTTCCGCATTTTTTTAAATATTTTATTTTCTGTTTTGATTAAGTGGAGCGTATTGTCAATGATTCCTTAAATGAATATTAAGTTCGATGTCTCAAGAGTTTAAAGGGACGACTAATCTGACCAAAAGTCAAACATTATTAAGTAGTTAAGGCAATGAAATCAAGTGACGTTATTAGCTGTGTTTGCTATAAAATAAAATAACTAAAATATAGTGAGGTGAAGAATATCCAGTTTTACGGAGGGTAATAAGATCTATGTACCTAATGAACGTAAACCCTTAGTGAGGGTATTGTTAACTAGCAATCCACTACCTGACACATCAGAGATAAATGTTCAAAACAAAATATGTATAAATTATTACTATAAAGTATTATAATTTATACGTAAGCATTTTTTTTTTTATTTTAAAAATTAAAGAATGTCAAACATTTTGAAACCCTTAACGAAAAAGAATGGTAAAATTAATTTCAATTAAAAGCTATGATCATTTCACATACAGTTTATTTCCTTACTAGGAAATATCTTATAATTAATACTTGCCGCCTCCAGCAACCAGCTAGTCCGCCTTTTCAAAAAAAAAAATTAAATGATTTCGAGATTGAAAACGTAGATACAAAAATCAAGATAATATCCAAGTATAAATTCATATTTCTCAATTGTGTGAGATAGAGAGAGACACAGAGGGAGAAAGAGAGAGAGAGAGAGAGAGAGAGAGAGAGAAGAATTCCTAAAGGAGAAGAAAAAAATTATTAAAACATGTTTTAAAAAATATTCACAAAATAAGAATTTTTTTAAATTAATTGAAAAAATAAAATAAGGGAAAGATGTAATCTCGTCATCAGCTCACACAATTATGCTTTTCAAGGAGCAACAGAAACATTAAAACAAAAATAGAACCGATGAAGCCAAGAATGTGAAATAAAAATAAAATATGCAAAGCAAAACAATCAATCAAAAATAGATAATCAAGAAAATAAAGAATAAAACTCAAAATGTAATATATAAAGTGAGTAGCAAATTCAAATATACTTAAACTTACAGGAATTTTTCAAAAATGGTTTAAATTTTTATTCAAAATATTTTTTTAACAAGTTTAACAGAATACGAAATATGAAAATGAAGTGTAAATAGAGGATGAAAGGAATCAATTAACGGCGCTTTCTTACTGAAGTACAGAAGAGCGTTTGATTTGTTAGTTACCCTAGATTGGCCCAAATTTAGATTTTTTTTCAATTTTAAAACTTTTTAAATTTTTAAATATTTTTTAAAAGCATTTTTTTATTATTTTTTTTTCTCCTTTGGGAAATCTTTTCATCTTTTTCCTTGTTTTCTCTATATTTTTTACTTATTTTATGAATTTATATACTTGCAGCTTATGCAAAGTAAGTAAAATTTATTACTATTTTCCTTAATTGTTTTCGTAAATCTCTTTTTTCTTTTATTCTTTTTGGATTCATTATATATATATATATATATATATATATATATATATATATATATATATATATATATACGCGCAGACGAGAATTTACAAAATAAAAATAACGGTTTAATTTTAAAATACAAAGTATTTTAACACGGCAGACGATTTCTTGCGGACTTACTTCAATTTGTTCAGCGTGGAATAAATTGTAAACAGAAGAGAAAATGGAATTGACGCGAGAACATTTTCGCGCTATGATTTTCTACGATTTTAAAGCAGGATTAAATCAAGAAGAATGCGTTCAACGGTTGCAATTAGCGTTTGGTGATGAATCTCCAGCTCGTGCTACTGTATTCAGATGGTTTAAAGAATTTAGCAGAGGTCGCAATTTTCTTCAGGATGAAGAACACAGAGGAAGGCCGCTGTCGTAATCCCGGATAATGTGACTGTCATACGAAAAATGTTGAATGGATGGATGATTATCGCTGTACCTATCAAATTATACAAAAGGAACTTAACATTGGATCCGCAACCATACACAAAATTATTCATGAAGAATTACATATGAAAAAAGTAGTTTGCCGTTGGGTTCCCCATAATCTAACTGAGCACCAAAAAGAGGAGCGTGTCAGAATCAGTAAAGAAACTCTTAAATTGCTAAATGATGGTGGCCACCACATCGATTCTAAAATTGTAATGGGTGATGAAGCGTACATACCGTTTTTTGACGTTCCAACGCGTCAAGAAAGCAAAGTATGGGTCTTTGAGGATGATCCCAGGACGACAATGGTGAAAAGACAACGCTCACTGAAAAAAGTGATGTATGCCGCTTTCTTCAGAAGTACGGGATCGGTCAAAGCCATCAAGTTGGAAGGACAGAAGACAGTAACAGCAAACTGGTATACCAATAAATGTCTTCCAGAAATTCTGCAAGAAGTGAATGTTAGGGGACTAATGCTTCACCATGACAATGCATCTTCACATACAGCCGGATTAACAGTTGAGTTTCTTAAACAAAAGCAAATTAAAGTGATAGAACATCGGCCATATTCACCTGATCTAGCCATGTGTGACTTTTGGTTATTCTTTAATCTAAAAAAGAACTTACGTGGACGTCGTTTTCATTCTGAAGAAGAGATTGATGTGGCTATAAATGCATTTTTTTCATCTTTTCCAAGAAATGAATGGCTTGAGGCATTTAATCTGTTGAAAATTCGACTACAAAAGTGCATTAATGCTGGAGGAGACAACTTTGAACACACCTAAAATTTTGTAAGTGTAACTTTAAAATGTCTCCCAATCCCGTGTGATACAATTTTGGCGTGGATGATTGGCTTTGAACAGAGTGCACAGCAATAAGTCAAGATTTTAATTAGTATCTTATGACGAGTATCGATCATATTTTTGAACTTTTTATTGTTTCACGTATACTTAAATGGTCATTCTAATTTGTAATTTTATTTTTCACATCTCATCGAAAGAGCAACTGTATCAATTTGTTATCATTTATAATTATGTATGTTTACATATCCACGAATGATCTGACTGCATTCATCCTTGCAGAATAAATGTCTTCGGTGTGCTTACAATTTCATAACAATGAAATATGTTTTCTTTTGAAATAGGAAAAGATGTTATTTGATTATTAGAAAGTATTGAACAAGATAAAACAGTACGAACAAGATAAGACATAAAATCATTCAAACGTCTTGTTCAGCAAATCATTTAAAAAAAAATTAAACTTAACCAAATTAAAATCATGATTATCTATATGTTTTACCCTTTAAATGAATAAAGATAAAATAATGCTTCCAATAAAATATCAAATGCTATAAAAATAATTTCGATCCCTACCAAAATTCTATTTCAAGCAAGTCGATCGAATATTCATATATACAAATGATGATATAAAAAACTGAAGAAATTATTTTTCTAATTTATTTTTAATGAAAAAGTCTAATTTATTACGTTTACAACGCATCATTAGGAAAATTATCAGATTACTTAATTATATACATCATAAAGACAATTAATGTGTTTGTGTTTTACTTGAAAGAGTAATTTGCTTTGCCAATTAGATTAAATTTAATTGTTGTTTTAAAAAAAAGCTTTATATCGTGTATCTGTAAAACTATCAACGAGATTAATGCATTGTTTACACTTTATGCAAATGAATATTAATTATGATTGTATTTCATAAAAAAAACATTTAATTTATTTTTAAATCCTGGAGCAATTTTAATTTAAAATCTTAATATTTTGGAATAATTATTTAGTTAGATATTTATTGCCATCCAGAATTGGCAGAACCCTGAGTAAAATGTTCCGAGAGATTTTGAAATATTTTCTTTCCTCCGGTTTATTAGACATAAGAAAAGTTCGTTGCAGTAGGCACTAGAATATATTTTTTTATTTGTAAAACTGAATGACGAAGTATTTCTTTACCATTGTCGAAATTCATTTCTTCGAAGAAGGTTATTTGTACACTTTGATGAAACGTTCACTCGGAGCAAACAGTAAACGAGGAAAGTTTCGGAAAGCTTGAGTACCAAAAGGAACTTTTTAACCGAAGTGCTTTTGTAATGATAAAATTAGCAATAAAATATGATTTTATAATATGTGATGTCAATTTTATCATCTTAAAGTATAAAATAAAAACCATTGATACACTTTAATTTAATTTTCAGATTTGTATTTTTTACTAAAAGTATTGCGAAGTAAAAGCGATTTGTTTTTCTTTTACAAGTGTCAAAAGTTGATCAAGAGTATCCACAGCTCCTTTAGTTAAATTGTAATCTAAGATAATTTGTGGTTTTTTGTCAGGTCTGTTACAAACTTCTTTGTCGTGATGCAAAGTGCTCATAAAAATAACATTCCTGTTCTTTTTTGGAATGTAGTTGACAACAGTTGTGTCTGCTGTGAAATAAAATGATGAGCTGTGTACTTCTTTGTTTGGTATTTGTTCAGGAAGTTCTTTTTTATTTTTCCTAATGGTGCCAAGCATTGTCATTTTCCGTTTCAGAAGAAGTATTCCTAAGTTGTAAGATGTAAAAAAATTATCCCATGTAACATTGTGTCCCGAATACCCATAAGTAAGATCAAACACTACTCGCATTTCTTGTTTTTCTCCGGCATTGACCCTTTTTCTTTTCCAGTGTAAATTTGCATGTTCAATGCATATGAAGTTTTACTCTCAAATAAAGTCCATATTTTGATCCCATATTTAGATGGCTTACTTGGTATATATTGTTTGAAAGGACATCGGCCACGAAATCCTACTAATTGTTCATTCACAGTAACATTTTCATTCGGGTTATATAATTTTGGTAGATTTTCTATCCACTTTTCCCAGATATCTCGCACTGCAGCTAATTTATCCAAATTTCTTCTTTTTTGATGAGTGGATTTATTATCAAAACGAATAACTCTGAATATGGCACAAAATGTTTCGAGAGACATTGTCGCACGAAATATGTTTCTGCCAGTTTCTTTATCCCACAAACTTTTTGTTGATTTTCCATATGATTTATAAACACCAGCTAATAATAATAATCCAATATATGCTTGAAAAGTTTTGCTTTCGATATTTTTCCATATGAGTATATGAGTAAAAATAAATGTTTCAGGTCATATTGACCCGAACGATACATTAGGTATAAATTGAAAAATATTCTTTTGAAATACAAATAAATAAAAATCCGTCTAGGAGTACATATTAATATTATTAACCAACAATGTCAAGAAGTTTCATGGAAATATCTCTGTAATATATTTTTTTATAAACGCATAAATTTTTTTTTCGGGTCAAATAGACCCGAACAGAACAGCAGGGTTAAGAAAGTAATAAATGGTCAAAAGACAAGACGATTCACTAAGAGTATTGGTAACAGAAAAAAATGATTTATTAATTATTATAATTTTTTTAAAAATTTTTACTAGCAAAATTCATTTTTATTATTATAAAAATTTACTGCGCATCTTCGTGGAAATAGTCAAAAGTGTATGCATAGTATTTTTAATGCCAAAATCCATTTTATACTTGTGGAAATTAGAAAATCAATAAATAATTCAAATTGTAGCATTGAAACAAAACTTTCTGTAATTCTGAAAAAGATTTTGTCACAGAAGAAAATAACTGCTTTTTTACGGAAAAAAAAACTGTATTTATAGTCAAATGTAAGTTTTCAGAACCCTAAACGCAAATTTGAAGATTCAGGTGATGAGAATTTTTACGACTAGAAGAGAATTAAAAAACAAAAAAACCTTGTCTGTGCTAACTTTTTCATTTTAAACAAACTAATGAGAAGTAAATCGACTTTTTTATTAAATCATGTAAAGCTTAAACTTATATTGCAAAACGGCTAAGCATCTCAATGTTTCAATATATTCGGAGTCTAAAAGCTGAAGGTGATATGATTGGTTTAAATATACTCTTAGAAAGTTACATTTTTAAGATTCTTGTTTTCCCTTATAAAGCTTGTCTTAAAGATAAAAAAAAGAACACTTTTTTTTTCTTTTAGTACACTGGAATTAAAGGAAAAAATTCATTTCATGATTATTTTTTCAAATAACAAGTAGTTAGTTTACTCTAATTTTCTAGATTATAAATTCCGCTAATGTATTCATTATAAAAAATGCTTTCTCAAAATTATTCTAACAGCTATTCCCACCCCTTTTATTATGAAGGCCAAAAACCTATATCCGTCGAAAAAAATCTTTATTCAGAGAAAAAACTGTTTTGTGCTGATTCTGCAATTAAAAATGCTGTCGTGGCCTATTAAAAACTAGCCCATTTAAAATCAATCGTCCGAGCAATTTAAATTACATTTTGCAATAATACAAGATAATCGAATCACTTTATCAAAAGAATTGAGATGTTCCGTATATTATTTTGCAGAATGTATAGGACAGGTATTTTATTAATTTTTTTAATATTTTTCGAGTATAATTTTCATACAAAATGTTAAAGAATAAAATAAAAGATACCGAATGAATGTGATTTGAACGTTGGAAGGTATTCCGCATTCCAGCATTTAATATATATTTTAGAAATTATTATAAGAAAAAATGAGAAGTCTCTATACATTAAGAGCCAAAAATTATTATTGAAGTAAGAGATATTAAAAACATTATCAAAATCTGTAAGATTAACTGAAAAAATAACTTTTTAAAACAGAAAATTTGCTGTTCTGCCAGCTGCTTGAACCGTGAAGGTTTCACATTCTTTCATATTAGCCTCCAGCAGTTAAACGGGGTTACATAATTAAACTAGTCGCCATCAACAGTAATTCGCCAGATTTTGATAACTTTACTTTTGAAAGAAAGAGCTCAAATGGAGTGTTCTTTCAAATTTCCTTTTCTCTTAAATATTTTTTTTATTTAAATTTTAATTATTTTTAATTTTTTTTGAGTTAGCGCAATAATTTTAATCAGCTATTTCGGACGCTGAAAACAGTACAGTCAATATAAAATAATCGAGTATTTTATTACATTTTAGCACAGTATCATATTCCTATGCCATTTAAATGATTTTCCAAAGTTTTTATAAAGACAATTTAAATTTCACGGTACTTCCAAACTCTTATTAATTTAATTGTAATATAATAAAAGATTTTGTTGGCATGCGTTGAAATAGAAGATTTTCTAAAATCATAACAGATTCAGATAAATATAATCGGTAAAAATCTTTGGACTCAATAAAACCGTTTATATCGTATTCTTTTATATCTACAAATGAATGTTTCCATCACTTCAATTCAAGTCAACGATTTTAAAATCGTTTTCCAATAACAGAAAACGCATTTCTCTTTATGAACCGATAAAGTTAGATATTTTTCTGTCATAATCGATTTTTAATTATGAGAAATCCTTCTGTAATGACGCTACTCTTCTGGCAATCTTAACAGTATTTTGAAAAATTGTTTTTTTTTTTTTTTCAAAAGAATATATAAAATCTCCTTCAATTTAAGTCAAATCATGTTTAAGAAAATAATTGGAACAAAGGAAACAACTCATAAAACACTTTTCAAAAGTTTTTGAGATCAAGGCATTTTAAAGGTAGAAATTTAAAATTACAGATTCGATTCTCCTCTGTACACGCAAAAAAATATTGTAAAATCTGGTTCCGTATTGAATGGTAATGGCGTTTCTGGTAAAAAAAATGGTAATAAAACCAAAATATATGATATTTAACAAATATTCATTAGATAATTTTTCCGTTCAAGTGTCAACAGTCTACCGGAAATTCCGCTTTTCAAAATTATAATTCTTATTGCTAAATATTTAGTAAAAAAAACTAGTTTAATTGAATAAACAGTTTTTATGCCATGCTCTAAAAAATAATGATTAAATTAGCAAATTTTGCAATTTTGCTATTTGATCAAAAAAATAGTTCGTTGCACGTATTTAAATATTCAATTATTTTATATTTGCTATGTCAGATGAATTTGCGATCGCAACGAACTATAGGGGGCGTTGTTGTATGAGACGAATACCTGCAATTTCTATATGAACAGTCATTCAGTTACTTTAGAGACGTCTTTAATGTAGCGTGTAGCATTGCAACGCTCCTTCTTTATTGTGGCTTATTAAATTTAAAAAAGAAAAATGTTTGATATTCTTTCTTATGCAAGCGAAAACAAAATGGTATCTCTTTTTTTTTAGAGAAGGAACATCCAAAGCACATCTGAAAAATATTTGTACATAAACAGAAAAAAAAAATTTATATTCTTATAAGAGTTAAAACCTACTGCCCGAGAAATAGTTTTGCTAAATTTAATGATATAACATGAAAGGCCTATTTAAACTTTCCATAGTTTTAAGAATAATATTACTTCAAAAATTAAATTGTACAAAAAGAGTACATAAGCCTCATAATTTTATAAAATTCGATTTTGTAAAAAAAAGTTTTTTAATAACAATTTTTATAAAAAAAATTTAAGTTTCAATAAAAATCATTATTTAGAAACTGAAAAACGTAAAATAAAGAATGCTTACGCAAAAAAAAAAAAAAATAAATAAATAAATAAAAAAAATAATAATAATAATTCTTTTTTTGACGCCATTTTTTAGTGCTACGAAAATTCGTCGTTGGGATTTGCCAAAAACAAAACAAGATGCAATTTTATTTTTCATGAGTGAAATATTTCACCAAAAAAACGTAAATGTACCAATTCTCATGGCATGAAACTTTATTATGGTAAACGTACGTTTTGGAAATGTAATTTCATTTGGAATCTTATTTATTAGAGTTCATATGGCGACGAAAGAAAATAGAGATTTTTTTTAAATCTATGTTAAACTCTATATCGGCCCATTTTCCACCGAAATTTCGATTAACTACTTTGATTTTAAATAAAATGTTTTGAAATTTGAAAGTGTTTTGATTTTAAATAAAGTGTTTTATTTTATGATTTGTCGCAAAAATTTTAGGTGTAGATTGGCGGCACTTAAAAACCGCCAAATCTGTAGTTGCGGTGGCGTTAAAACGTAAGTATCGAAATTTTATTCCATACTTTTCTGAATCATATTACTTCAAACATTAGAATATGCAAAACGTATACATAAACACCATTTATACCATTTAATTTTTCAAAACAATTATTTTATCTACAATTTTTATCAAAAAATTATAAAGTAAAAAACATAAAATAAAGAATTCTTAGGATAAAAAAAAACAATTTTAAAAATTCCTCATATTGAAATAAAAAACTGCCATATTGTTTCTTTTTTTTTTCCTTATAGTTCTTTATCAGACGTAAAAAACCATTCTGTAGAGAACTATCATATCATCAAATAAGAAGAAAAAAATTATTTACAATAAAATTTTTTATTATAAAAATCATAACACTTACCTGATTTATAAATCTGGAGAATTCCAAAACGAAATGTTCTTCGTTTCAAAATTTTATTTTCAAATAATATATACATAGATTATCTCTTCATTACTTTTAGAGAACATACCGCACAGCAAAATTTTATAATTGTAAGATCTCGATATGAATTTTAATATGTAGCTTTAAAACAGAATAGCTGAATTCTAGTTGAAATTATTCTTTCAAAACTAAAAAATACTTACCAAGAAAACGATAAAAATTTATTAATAATCAGCACAAATGATACTATTTTAAGTAATACGGATGATACTTTATCGTTGTTTTCTTAATTATTTAGATACAGAAATATATACTATTCTATAAAGAAGAAGAATATTCTATAACTATTACAATTTTGTACGTTCACATTTATTCATTGGAATGAAGAAAGCAATGTTGATTTCACTTTAATTTGTAATGAATTGAAGACAGAAGAAATATATTTTACCGTAATACACACATCTGAACAGTATGCAATACCGAAGTCGGAAGTTATCAGTTGTAAGTTTGTTGATCATAGAAGTTAAAAATTGAGGAATTTTTCTTCAAATGTTTGGCGTGTTCTGTTTCTGAAAGATTTACCAATATTCTGGAGAGTTTTTTCAAGTTCTTCGGCCTTTTCCTTAGAGAAATTTTGCCTCGTCTTTGCTGCTAAGAAAATGGCGTCTGATTCTGCCAATGATTTTGATGGAACTAAATAAATTAATGTCTGATATTTTCAGGCTCCCGCTAGATGGCGTACTCGATCGTTGTGATCGCGAATTCAATGAACATTACGCGGTATCACGCGTGATCTACGTTACCAAATTTATACTTTGTCCGATATCAAGTGTTTTTATTTTATTTTCATTAATTTTTTTAAACGTTTTCTAAAAAAATACTTATTTAAAACCAACGGTAAGAGAATAGAAACAAAATATTTATAAATATTTCTGCAATCAAAAGAAAAAATTAATGGGAAAGTGGTACTAATTCGTTTAGGAGAAACATAAGAAATTGATGCCAATGTGGCTTAATTACGCGAATCATGATTCATTAATTAAGGTAATATATGCATATTGAAATAAAATAATAAGTAATATACTAGAAAGCAAAATAAATGGAGTAAAGGTATTTATTTGCCTTGAAGAACCGTAAGAAATAGTCATACTATTATTGACGACAATGATGCTTAATTAATGTTGGTAATATGTATTAATTGAAATAAAAAAAGTAACTTCTGAACTAAAAAGCAAAAATAAGTAGAAAAGATACTTATTCGCGGTTTGGGTAACCGTAACAAAAATCTGCATACTATTATTGACACTAATGCTCAATTAATATTGATAATGTGTACTAATTGAAATAAAATAAAATAAGCTATGAGCTAAAAAGCCAAGCTCGTGGAAGAAATATTAATTGGAATTCGTTTAAAAAAGCCGTAGAAAATCGCCATTCACAGATGACACTTAAATCATGTATGTATCACGGACGGTATTATGTTTCTACTGGTATTACAGTAATTGGCGAATTGGTTTTGATAAGAATTCAACAACGGGTTTTCCGTAGTTTTAGAAAATATTTTTTCCAGTGGTTGCTAAGATAGTGTATAGATTTTTTAAAGAATAAGAATTAAAATAAATTTTTTCCACCACTACTTATAAATATTTTAACAGTAAATTAAAGGTCATATAGAGAAATGGTCATGCTCCCAAATCCTTATGAAGTTCTAATATATTTTTTTTTTAAAAATTCGGCTTTAGTTGGTTGCTACTGACAAATATGTATAAACTCAAATGTCGAAGGATTATGTACCAAATATACTTAGATAGGTATAAAATATGACATTTGCTGATGATATATTTGGTTCGCTTAATTTAGGTAATATATGTATATTGAAATAAAATAAATTAACAATCTATTAGAACTCAAAAGTAATGGAGTAAATATATTTAACTAGAAGAACCATAAGAAATCATCATACTATCATTAACGACAATAATGCTTAATTTTTAATATTAGTAATATGTTAATTGACATAAAATAAATTTACGTACTAAAAAGCTAAAATAATGGAGACTATATATTCATTTTGCATATACTTATTCATTTTGGGGAGCCGTAAAAAATCACGATATTATTATTGACACTAATGCTTAATTACTACTGATAATATGAATTAGTTGAAATAAAACATAACAAGCTATGTGCTAAAAAGCGAATTTAAAGGAAAAAAAACGGTTAATAGGAAATTCGTTTAGGAAAACCGTAGAAAATCGCCATTTGCGGATGACGCTTACTTATTGCGCACTACTGACGTTAATATGTTCTACTGGTATTATGGTAATGGGTGCAGTTTTGATAACATTTCTACAACGGGTTTTTTGTAATTTTAGAAGTTATTTTTTTCAGTGGTAGCAAAGATAGTGTATTAATATTTTAATGGATTAGAATAGAAAGAATTTTGTTTCTTTACTACTAATAAATATTTTAATACTAAATTAAAGTTCAGATAAAGAAATGCCAACGCTCTAAAAATCTTATCAAGTTCTAATAAGATTTCTATTTTTTTTTTTTTAAAAATTTGGCTTTTGTTGGCTGTCACTGATAAATGTATTTTTCACAAAAGTTAAATGTTGAAGGGTTATGTAATATGTTCCAAATATACAAATAAAGGTATAAAATATCATATTGATATATTTGGTGATTATTAAGACAACAATACTTAGTTGTACATTCTGATAAATAAGCGTTTTACGGTTCACGAAAGGGATATGTACCTTGCTTGACAGTGCAATAGCATCATGAAAAGCGATACTAAATACATTTTATCTTTGTTCTAATGAAATAAACTGAAAGAAACGTGTTTTGCTTACTTTAATAAGACAAAGCCACCATAAAGGGCAATAAATAATATTAAATAAAATAAATTTTAATTATTTTAACTATATTAATTGAAAAACTTAGTGGAAGAACCAGGTAAGTTACATTTTCAGAACTAAAAATAGTTGCATCCGAACTTATTTATTACCAATTTACTAGAAAGAGGGACAAATATTTCTTTGTTTTTATTTACTTACCCCTGCCTAATTTGAAATTAAAATCAAGCAAGCATACAGAAAATCGATGTAATTAGTTATGTTAAGATTTGAGTGTAGGCAAAAACAGTTCTGTAACATTAAATATACCCGTATTGATACAACCACTTTTTTATTTTTTCTGATTCATTAATTCCTCTAAAAATTTCACTTACCTGGTTCTTCCACCAAGTTATTTAATTGGAGTGGAATAAGATTTTCAGTTTTGAGCATGATTTCGTAGTGGTTAAAAAAGGATTAATCAGTCACCTTTTTTTTGCCAATTAAAGGTAGATGAAAATACAATGTTTGCCGTAAGGTTGCTTTTTATCTGGGATATGATGTTGAATTTATAGTATAGTAAGTTAAATTATGTTTAAGTACAAATACTAAACTTTTTGTAATTAGAAAAACCCTCAAGGTATGTTTCTGGATCTTTTTTGACTGTGGTAATTCTAAGTTTCAAACTAAATTTTTTTGATTGCAGTCAAACTACTTGCGGAACAAAAAAAAATATATTGAATTACTGAGTCATTGAATCCCACTTTGTTATTTTAAATAGGAAAAAAGAATACACACCAATTACTAGCTTAACATTAAAAAATTGCTAAATTTAAGAACATACAAACATGAAATCTTGCCTCTGAACAATGATTTGTGCTTACTTGAATTTTCATAACAAACTAACATTAATAAAAAATTTTAATACTTTGAAATCAATAACAATTAAATATAAATGGCTATTTTATATTATTTTAGCTGATAAAATATTTATAGAAAAATTATCAGTTTGAGGCGTTACATTTAAACTAGGTAGCAGAACATATTTAAGTAATATCTAAAAAGAGTACCTATACGGATGCTTTTTTAAGGACTTATATGTCGGGCAATAGTAGAGAAACGATTTGCAAAAGTTTTTTTTTTTGTGCAAATTCCGTATAATTTTTCTGCCTAAAGTTTTTAAACTTTCAGAAAATAATAATCTACAGTATATAAAAATTCAACATTTTTTGTATACATTTCTTTAGACTTCATTACACACGGGTTTATTCACGTTTCCTTCTATTTTTGAGGAAGAAATAAATCCACCATAAACGATCTAAAAAACTGGTTTAAGTAAATAAAATAAAAAAAGAAGAAAATCAGTGATGTGAATTGAGCTAAATTGAAACACGATCTGCTGAATCGAAAACTCAGCATTCGTTTTGTCAAGTCATGGCAGACGAGTTTTGTAGCAAAAGCGCGTAACAGAACTTGTATACGAAAATAATTCATAACAACAAGAACCAAAAGTTGAAAAAAAAAGTTTTTTTTTTTTCCCTCGAAGACTTTACGAACAAATGCCGAAAAGCGTTTCCACTTCGCCGTCTGAATGAGAATAGGGCACCACAAAAAGAATTTCAGATTCCAGTGGCGAACGAGACTAATGCGTATGCTTTGTTCAAAGGATGATTGGTGTTTTGCTGGACGCAGTGCCATTTGCAGACATCTCTTCTTGTGACCTTTCAAGGGATTTCGTCCAGGAATGTCGAATGAGGATCCTTTTTTTCTCTGTGTTTTTTTCCTCTCATCCCCGTTTCGCAAAGCATTCCAAAAAAGAACACAAGAAGCACAGAACACGTATGCAGAAGTTTCATTGTTCTCTGTTATATGTTGTAGAATAAAGAATGGAAGAAATATTCGATGCGTGAAACTAAACTTTGTTTCTGTAATTGAGGATTTTTCAGGTGGCATTCTGTTTATAGTATTGTTAGAGCTATAATGATTTATTTGATCCGGGGATATTTGGATTTAAACTGGCTACTTCTTTCCTTTTTTTCAGAAAACTATTCGAAGAATTTTTAAACATTGAAGGTTTTCCATTAAAATGTATTTTTTATTCAAATGTAAGGCGCACATTCTAGTGCAAAGAAGTTAGAATGCTAAGGCAAATCATGCAAATTGCATTTATTTCAAATCTTTTATATGATTTAAGAATTTTTATTTCATTTTGTTACATTAAAACCAAACTACACGTGGTGAGTAAAACAATACAACTGGAACGTTCTAATTGCAAATAAATAAAACAAATTTTGCATAAATTGTTGTTGCATTTGCATCTTGTTACATCATCTTTGCATGAACGAGGCAATGTGTGTTTTTATACCATAAATATTTCATTTCTTTGGCTCAATTCAATATATCAACACTGCAGAGAATTCCGCCAGTGCAGAGATACACTGGCACGTTGCGTGTATCATTCACAAAATCCCTTTTACCGTAAACTCCGTTTTCAGCATAATTTTAAAAGTAATAACTATTTAATTAGAGTGATTCAGTGATTTTACGTGTAACTTTACGTGTTTTTCAGAGTAACTATTACTGTAAAAACTACGGTACGTTAAATTTTTTGTTCCGTTACATGTTCTGGTCAAAATTGATTTTACAATAAACGATATTTGATTTTACAATTATTGACGATCATTGAGGGTGCCGGTACTTTTTACTGCAGTTTGATCTGGAATATTTTACAATGTATGGTTATAGTTTTGTAATATCAGAAGTATTACAAAAATTATATCCACGATTTGCTTTTATAATCAAACTCACGTGATATGAGAAAAATGTACTTATATCATTCAGTAATTGTTTCTCTTAAAGCTATCGTTTATTACATTTTATTTATAGCACTCATGCAAGTATAGACTTAGAAAATTCATGTGGGTAGTATCATTTTCTCTAATGTACATTACTAATTAAATTGTTGTGTAGATTTATATGGCGCAGCTTCAGCAAAATAAAATATATGTCTTGCTTATTGGCTGGTATGTTTTAAAGAATATAAACTTCTTTAAAGCTGAAGTTTGCATTTGGTAGTCTTAATTTTTAAGGGTAACGTAAGTTGACAAACATTTTTGAAAAATCAGGTACCTATATTACAGAAAACATATTTAAATATTTATGCAGCGCCAGTTTGGAATTCTGCACGGTGTATACACACAAAATAATTCCTTTAAAATTACAGTATATTATGCTAAGAGCATTCCTGAAAGAAAAGACCACATAATTC
Source organism: Parasteatoda lunata (assembly GCA_949128135.1). NCBI lineage: Eukaryota > Metazoa > Arthropoda > Arachnida > Araneae > Theridiidae > Parasteatoda > Parasteatoda lunata. The sequence goes on along the minus strand of OX421973.1, from coordinate 7,742,900 downwards.
TGGTTAATAAAATCAAATTATGCGGTATTTAAACCATTGATTTGATAAGTTTTTCATTCATATGGTAATGGTGTACTGAAAATTCTGGTTTTCAAAATTAAAGCTCTCACTACTACATATTTAGCAAAAAAAGACAATGATTATTAAATGTAGCCGAATAAATGGTTTTTATGTCATGATCTTAAGTATCATGGAAATTACCAAATTTAATCACACATTATAAAACCTTATATTTTGTTGTTAATTTTACCAAAATCTTTATCTAAGCGTTCTTTTAAAACTACCAAGCTTAGTGTTGTTCTCATAGAGTCAGAAACACGGCAAGTTTTTTCATATTCTGTTAGTTTTCTCCATACTTTTTTCTGCGCAGTTCTAAGACTTCCTTTGAAAAAAAACATAAAAAGCTGTGTTCTGATATCTAATTAAAATTTCATAATCGAAACAAAACATAAAATAATAATACCGCAAAAATATTAAAGCGAGAATCTCACAAATTATCAAAGCCAAATAACACTGCACATCAAATTTGAACATTTTTCATGTATTTCAGATCAAGCTATGAGACTCAGTTCAAATATATGGAACTTAATTTATATATCAAAACCAAAATACATTATAAAGTTTCGTTTTGGGAAGAAAAATGTTATTTCCAGTATAGTCGGAAGACAATGATATAATCATGAGAATTTAACTGAGCTTAACAACCATGGAACATTAATTTTGTATAATATCCCCAAACATTTTATTCATACATAATTTATTAAATTAAAAAAAAAAAACATTTTTTAAGTAACTTCGTTGACACTACTCGTGTTTTCAATTGAGCGACTTATGTTTTAAACTTGATTTTTTCTTTTTTCTTAATTTTTGTGCGTAGATGCGAAATTACTTCCAGGGGAGTGTGAAATATGCCAGGGATAAGCACTGTTTTTAAAACTATAACACACGCTTTTCCTATTTAGCCTCGGTGTATAGAGAACCAAAAAATGTGCTACTCATCTCACATTAAATAGTCAGTCGTGGTTAATCACGTTTAGCAAAGTATTGTAAAATAGTAATGCGTGTAATACTCCTAAAAACAATTTGCTACTTTAAAAAAATATTTGCTGTGTAAGTGCCGGGTTTGATTGCTAATTTAGAAATCCTTTGTTCTAAGCTAGAAAGATAATGTCGAAATAGTTTTAGACACACATAAGATGCATCGATATCTATGGATATTTTTGCAACATAACAAATTCTACACTGAAACATATTTCACAACGGAAACGGTTTCGTATTATTCCCGAGATAGAAAGATACTTCAAAAAAATGTTCATTGGTCTGCTACAAATGAACGATAAAGTTATTACATAATAAAATGTAATATCATTTTTTATTTTTAAATTGGAGATTAGTGGGTCAGAGAATGACACTGGTAAATAACACAGACAGAGAGAAACACCCTTTTCAAGCACATGGACTGATAGAAATGATTATTGGAGTATAGTTATAGTCTTCTGGTTTCACAAGGCCTCTTTTATTTTACCTTTCTGTAATGTGTCACTAAATCATGAATTAATTTAAAAGCAAAATCAAAAAGAATACAAGATTAGCTTGTAATATTATGAAATAGAGGCGTGAACAATTTAATAACGTGATGCGATTACAGCGCCATGTGCTTATAGCGCTTAAATAAATTAGTATCGTGGTCGTAGGAAAGGCTTTTTATTTACATCAATTAAAAAAGAATAAAATTTCGTTGGAAATTTTTTTCATAAAATTGTTTCACTTGTGAAAAAGTTAACCAGACCGAATTTTCGAGTCAACTGTGAGATTTGCAGTAGTTGACGGCGGTGGAATTTTAAGTTTTATTTTTCTTGTTGTTGTTAAATTGTGTATTTAATATAATTGTTTCAGTTAATGCTTTTAAATAATAAATCTGTATGTAAGGCATTATTTCTGATGTACTATCAAACTCTAATCGTTCTTTTGAACATTTTATTTTGAAAAATATTGATTTTTTTTTTAGTTTTGACCTTATTAATGTTGCACCAGGTTGGAGAAGCATATGTAATTATTGGTCTAATGTATGTTAAGTAGATAAAAACGTTCATTTTTAAAAGACAATTTTGAGTAAGGATACAATAAGCAAATTAGTTTACTGTAAGCCCTAGAATATTTTGCAATGATATCATTAATAAGGTTATTATTACAGTTTAAATCCTTATTTATAGAAAGACTTATACGAGTGGCTTTGTAAACAATTAAGATTTCTTCGGTGTAAAAAGTTGACTTATTTTTAATGTTTTGTTCTCTTCAGTTTCGTATAAGGATTAGATTAGACTTTTTGGCATTAATTTCGACCTTCCAGTTCGGGAACCAAGTTTTAAAGACATGAATTTTAGTTTGTAAGTAGTAAATGATATTTTGAATTGATCTAGATTTGATTATGACAAATGCTTCATCAGCAAAGTATGCTGTTCGGCTGTTTTATTTATCTTCTGTAAATAACATTCAATATTCGATGTTACTCAATAGCATTTCTTTTAATGATACAATTATTATTTTGTTTAGATAATTGAAACATCCTATAATTAAAAAAATAATTTTAAAATATTTAATTACTTATATTTTTAATTAATAAAACTAATTTAGAACTAATTTTGAAAATAAAACATTATTATTAATAACACACAATATTCTTATGTTAATTTATTTGAAATTAGCATAGCTTACCATACCTTTATACGTAAATATGTCAATTTATGATCCACAGGTTTTTTTAAACGGTACAGCAATGCAGTTGGACAAAATTTCTTCCTTAAATTTTTTTAAAGTATTACAGATATTCTATTTTCAAAGTAAATGTTATAAATTTAATATTTGCGAAGAAAAAATATAAGAAAATAATACATTTTTATGCTTTAAAACTCATGTGATAGACTCTCAAGTTAGTGTAAAAATCATGTTGTTCTAAAATTGTTTTATTTTGCAGACTTTTGAGTGAGATAAATAAAATAAAATTATTATGATTATGTTGGAATATATTTTTCTGAAGTAATAAAAATAGAAGTTTCCAAACATACGAAAAAAACATTGCGTTATCGTTAATGTAAAAACTAGTTAAAGCATTGGTAGAAAGTGTGTTTAGACTGATCGATATCCACTAATGATTGTTTCTTCCCAAACAAAATACACAGGAATCATTAGAAAATAACAAATCGTTTTTAAAGTGATTTAGGATGGTTTAAAAATAAGGCTTGGTGTACAGAAGTTTTTTTTTATCTTCCTTATTTTTTTATATCTTTAATAGAAAATGATACTCAAAATGATAGGAAAAGTCACAGATATCCTCTGATTTTGAAACAATATAACTTTAAAAAATATGTGTAAAAATTATATATAAATATAATATGAGTATAAAGATAATAAGAGTATAAAGATTTGGAACACTTAAACTTAGATGTAAAACGGTGTAGTTTTAAATATGAACGGGAAAATGTATGATTATATAATTTTTTTTACATATCTAATATTTATTTATTTTTTAATTTTAGACGATGATATTTTTAGTAATTTCTATTGATAATAACATTCATAGTGATTCGCTAGTTATGGATTCGAGGGATTTATTTGAATGACTCTATATAGAAATTGTCTATTTTCAAGAATATTATAATAATTTTAAACAGCAGTGTATATTAATTTATCTCTATTATTAAGAATAATGGTTGTAAATTGGATATTTTTGTCATTTCAGACAAACTAGATCTGAAAGTCATAAATTTAGTGACTTATTTTTATAAATCATTTTTCTACCTCTACCTCTACTGAGACAATTGGTAAAACTGAAATAAAATAGGGAAAAATAGGGAATATAGGGAAAACAAAAATACCGTGGAGTACGCGGTTTGTTTTATGTAAAATTTTCCAATGATAAACAATGATGATCATCGATGAACAAAGAGCAATGATGAACTCCCAACAATCAGACAATAATTGAAATTGCCCTTTGTGCCCTTTTGATTATTTTTCATTCTATTTCAAATTTTAAATTATGTATTGCTCACTTTTATTATTTTTCGAAAACTGTTAATTGTTCATTATTCTTTCTGCTTTTTTGCGGTGGGGAAGATTATCAGAATTATGTGGATTAATTTCCAAATACAGCCATATATAACAACATATTTAGTAAGTAATGCAATATTAATACCTTTTGACTGCTTATTGTTTCTTTTCAAATTTTGAACTGTTTATTACTCACTTTTGTTTATTTGTTATTTATTGTTAATTGTTTATTGTTTTCTTGCTTCCTTGGTGTGCCTAACCCTATCTTTAAATGGATTAATTCTCAAATACAGCCATATGTAACAGCATATTCAGTAAGTATTAAAATATTTATTCGGTTTGACGGTTTATTGTTCCTTTTCAAATTTTGAATCATTAATTGTTCATTTTTATTGTTTTTTTTTCATTGTTAATTTTTTATTGCTTCTCAGCTTGTTTGTGTTACAGATGACTGTCATAGTTGTATGGCTTAATTTCCGAATAAAGCCATATGTAACAGCATATTTAGTATGTAGTTCAATATGAATACCTTTTGACTGTTTAAGACTCTATTTCAAATTTTAAATTGTTTATTGTTCACTTTTGATTGTTTATTGTTAATTGTTTTATATTTCCTGCTTTTTTGTGTTGCGGTGGTTTGTTATTATTATATGATGTTTTATTGAGTTACAGCATATTCAGTAAATAATCTAAAATATAAAATTCTTCATCACTATTTCAAAACAAACTAAAAAAATATTCAGAAAATAAAATACATTTAACAAATTGTAAAGTTCTAATTTATATTTTACCAATAACATATTACATATTAGTTTAAATCGGGTATTCTCTTAAAGAATATTTTCCAATCATTTAGATTTTAAGAACTGGCCTTGCTCTATCAGTTCCAAAGTTTCAAGTAGTATTTCAATTAAGCTTACGGTGATGAATGGTCTCCTGACGACAGCAAGTAATTCAATTTCGAGAACGTGATTAACGATTTAAGATTTGCCTTGATTTACAGCGTAGTATAGCATTATGTACTTAGAAAACAGCTTGAATGTCTCATTGAATTTATATTTACCACCCATGAATGGAAAACTAATCTTTGCATGTTTACGAAACTCCTTTGTAAGATAGTATTGTGATAGGCTTGCAAGTTTAATCATTCCAAGTTAACCATTTCATTTCATTAGAATGATATTATTGATCCTAGTATTGATTCTAGTTTGGTTTTGTATAATGAATTTTAAGATATATTGGTACGATTAAAAATTTTAATATAGTCTTTTTTTTATTATTCGGTAATAGTTTCTTACATTATGGGGGAAAAAAACTTCTCGATGTTCAGCTGCATTTAGTACTTTTTAAAGATGCTTTGTGAACGAAATTGGAGTTGAACATTATCATTACTCTATACCCGGACAAAAAATTCTGGTAAAATTACCGTACTCGATGGCAATGATTTTTCTGGTAGAAAAAACATTCTGGTTAATAAAAGTAAATTGAATGGTATGTAAATCATTCATTTGACAACATTTCTGTTCGTATTGTAACATTTTACCGGAAATTCTGTTTTTTTTTATTACTGTTTTTATTACCCTGCAAATAGTAAATAACAAAAAACAAAAAAGTAAATTCACCTAAATAAATGCTATGCTCTTAAGTTTCATAATTAAATTGCCAAATATTACCACATTTACCAAATTTTATTGCATATTATAAAACCAAATATATATATATATATTTAATTTTACCTCCGTGCTTCGAAAAAAATCACCGAGGTTTTTGGTATTACCATAGAACCAAAAAAAAATGGTAATTTTACCATATTCTGGTAGTTTTGACAATACTTTTTTCTAAGTGTATTAATTTATTATAATAAAAAGACACAAATACTATTTTGTGTAAAGATAAATGTGCAATTAATCTGATGTGAATGGTACTTGAAATTGATAATAAAGTATGCGACATATTTATATCGTTTCATGAGATTATTGTTTGACAAAAATTATCGATGTTAATTACAAAATCACTCGAATTAGTAGTTATTAGCTTTAAAATGTTGATGATGTTATTTGTATTTTTCTCACTTTCGTTTATCAAAAGGTACTCAAGATTGACTCAAGTATGAAAACAATCAGACATTAATTAGATACCAGATAACGTTTTGAGAAACCACTACTTGTTTGAGGTATCCAACTAGTTTCGAAATTTTTTTTAAAAAAATATTATAAATTTAAAAAAAATAGTTTATTTGTTTTATTATGTGTAAAATCTTATAAAACAGCAAAAAATATTATTATGATTATTATAATTTAAATGGCCATTTTTAAGTAAAAATAAGGGATTTTTTTACATTAATGCTAAATACTGTAACTACATAACAGTAACTATATACTGTAACATTAATTCTAAAAGCTTTTATCGTCTAAAACAAAAAATCCTTTTAGGATGAAGATTTTACTTAGAAAATAATCAACTATGTTTTGAAATATTATCTTAAAACCTGGTGCATATACTACTGAGTTAGGCCTCCATGTAGTTAAAAAGCAAATTTTTAAAAAGTTCAACACTTCTCTTTGCGAAAAAACAAGCATAAATTCTAAATTTTTCTCTTAATCTGTAATTCAAAACATGTCTGTAAGTGTGTGTTCAAAACATAATCATAAGCACTCGTGAAAATATATGACAATAATTTTAAAAACAATATGAGACATCGTGTTTAAGGTGGTATAAAATGTAAAAAACAAATCTGATTTTAAAATAAACGCATTCAAAGACTTAAAATCCCTAGTCTTACACTTACTAGTCGGAAATACCAGAATATGGTAAAATTTACCACTTTTTGGTTCTATGAGAATACCAAAAACCTCGGTCACCTTTTACAAGAACTGATATATCATAATAAATAATTGGAGTGCAAAAAGTAAAGTATTTTCAGAAAACTGAGATTGCAGAAATTCTAAATTTATGATAAACTCAATTTTTAACATTTTGCCCAAATTTTTATTTTTGCCCTTGTCCTTTGGTATATAAATATATACTACGTATTTGAAAACGAAATACTTCATTCACGAAAAAATTTTGACCTTTAATTAAAATATACCTTAAAAGTTTGTTTATTTTTGGATGTTACAAAAAACAACGGTTTACCCAAATTAATAAACCAGTTAAAGTGAAACTAAATCTGCAACAAAATATATCAAATATTGGAGATGTTTAAAATTGTCTTATCTTTTCTATGGTCATCTAACATAAACTAATTTTAATGAAAGAAGGTTTTTTTTTATCACTTTATAACATTCATTGTTTGTAAATAAAAAAAAAGAAAGGAAGAAAAATAAATATAATAAAACTAGGGAATCTAGTAATGCCAAATACTACATCGAATGCTACAGTAATAAATAAACATAAATTTATAAACAAATTATCAGATTCCCATATTTATACTGCGGCAATCACTTTTAATTTTAGAACGCTTTTCTACTTCTTTGCTATTTAGTTTCAATTTCTATTATATATTTTTTCTGCACAGAAATAGAAGTTTTTATTCAATAAGAAGTATTCCGCCGAATATCTTAGTTTTTGAGGAAGTTCCATTTTAATGCTTTACAGTATTATAATCTCTCCAGAGCATATTCGTGTAACATACACAATCGACAGAATCTATAAAGTGCATTGCACCAAAAAACGCCCTAACCTGAATAACCTTTGTTCAATTTATGGGACCTTCACGTTTAAGAAGTCATTCTTAATAGTTCGAGGAGGTGACCTCAAATAAGCCAATTAATTCGCGCCAATGATATTTTAATTTATGAAATCAGACACTAAAACGTACTTTCTCTGAATAAGCAAATCCTTTTTTTCAACGGATTCGGATTGACACCCAAAATATAAGAGGTCTCCGCAATCTGGTAAATATGGTCCGGATAGTTTGATCAGGAGAGCCATCCAAAGCTTTGACCCCTTAATGTTAATTTTACTTTTTGCGCATTACCTGTTATAATCTCTTACATACACCAGAACTCTGACGTACCGTGATATACACCTGATACCAGATAACGTTTTAACCACTCCTTGTTAGAGATATCCGACTAGTTTCGACAACTTTTTTTGAAATATAATAAAACTAGGAGGCTTCGCCCCCTGCTCTCTCGCGCTCGCCAACCCCCATGAAAAAATAGAGTAGAAATAGTTCAAGTATTCCTTCCTACCTGGTTCTATCTTTTTACCTCAGACTTCGATTGAGCATCGCTTGTTTTTAAAAGGAGACGAATCTAATGATAAAACTAATTTATTAAGAAAAGGACGGACAAACATAAACGATCATCTTGCATCAAAGCTTTAGAAATTAAACTGAAACAAAATAAAAAACATTAATATTCATTCAGTCTGCGCGCCATCTGTTGGCATTAAAGTTAATCTGTTTCACCCCAGAACTGCTTTCGCAGTTCATTTCGGATTGCTTCGCAATCCAATGCTCGCTTTGCTCGCTCATTGGATACGTTCTTAACGTCTAGCTTTTGTATACTTTTTTGAATACTGAATGTCCGAAAACTTTTCACTGTAGAAAATTCTAAACCTGTACATTTCAATATTAATTTAAAATTGCAAACAGTTCACATATTTTTCTTAATCACACTATTCTAAATTTCAGTTGTTGAGAAAAGTAACTGATGTAAGTTTTGTTTTAAAGTCTTTCCCACCAGAGTGTTAAAGCCATGTGTTGTAAAACAATATGAAATAGTAGTCTGAATAGTAGAGAGAGTGAGAGAGAATTTTTTTAAAAACACAATTGTTAATTTGGGCATTTGGCGATACAACACTTATAGAATTGAAGGATTTGTTACGTCAAGTGCTCAGGTATCTTAATTTTGATCTAGTTGCGCTTCTATGTCATTTTAATTTATATTGCTAAGTTAACTTTCAAAAAATTCTATGGCTGACGACAGCATTTTTATTTTTTAAGTTGTTTATTTTTATTTCTTTTAGAATTCGTTCTTTTTTTAGAGAAATGTTTTGTAACCTAACAGAATTCTTTGCCGACTGTTTTCTCTATAAATGAAGAAAATAAAGTAAATATTTAAGTGTTGTGAAAATAATCTTATTTAGGTGTACAAAGTACTTCAGCCAAAATTTGGGAGCCACGTAAGAGAATTATATATATTAGATCAGAAACACATCATTAAAAGGCAGAATGCTTTGGTGTTTTCAAAACGTAAACAAAACAAAGCAAACGTTGCCACCGGCGGAAAAGAAGTACAGCCAAAATTTTGGAGCCACGTAGGAGAATTATATATATTAGATTATAAAAAAATAGTTTATTACCCATTAGCAAAATATGTGTTGTTTTGGGTTTGATAGCATGCGCATCTTATTTGGACTTCATCATACTTTTCAACTGTGTTCAAGAGTAATAGTAAACAGTGCGCATGCGTCGTCATTACATGCGCTGCTATAGCAACTGCTGCTGTTTGATAATTATTTTAGATAATTTTGTTATGCATTAAGTTGGTGAGTTTAATTTATTGTCTTTTTACCAGCGGCTATTTTTAATGCTTTTACATAATAATTTTAAGAATTTTTATGTCCTATTTACGATTAACTTATTCATAATTACTGTCTTAGTAACGATTTTAATATGAATATGAATACTGAAGAAGTAGAGCCCCTGAATTAGACTTATCTTGCGAACTTGTTTGCTCCAATATTGCTTGATAGGTCAGCTCTGATAGTATAGGAGCCTTATGAAGAAGGAAAAGAACTTCGTGACGTCTTAAGAAACGTTTATTTGGCTGGAGTGGAAAACGAATCCAGCCCTTTGGACGACAAGAGGACAGAAATCAATTGATGCAGTTTTTTCAACCCATGACTTGCAATGTTGTGGCGATTATGACCGTCTGTCCGGGGGGGAAATTTGATTAATGGCTTACCAGTGATTGCAATAATACGATCACAACTTCTTAGCTATTGTTCTTAAAACAGGTTTTTTTCTATTTAGATTAATTGAACTTTTATTTATATTTTTGTTTTATTACGTGTAAAAACTTTTAAAACCAGCAAAAAATATTATTTTTATAATAAAACATTATGATTAAAATATTATAATTTAAATGGTCATTTTTAAGTAAGAATAAAGCCTCTTTTTGCATATACGATAAGCACTGTAAAAAAAATTACACCTAAAACGAAAAAATCCTGTAAAGATTTTATTTAGAAAGCTATAAACTATGCTATATTATCTTAAAAACAAGTTTATATACAACTGAGTACAGGATCAATGAAATTAAAAAAGCAAATTTTTAAAAATTACCGCACTTGTATTTGCTAAAAAACACGCATAAAATAAGAAATTCTACTTTTTGCTCTTAGTTTGTAATTCTAAACATGCGTGCTATAATAATAAACACTCATGGAAAATTATTGGCAATTATGTAAAAAACAAAATGAGACTTTGTGTTTAAAGTGAAGTATAATGTGAAGAAATCTTATTTTGAGAAAAACGCATATAGAGTCTTAAAATCAGTAGTATCTTCCCTCTGTCATCATCTTGTACAATAACAGACATAATTTAATAAATAGTTGGAGTACAAACAAAAGTAAAGTATTTTCAGAAGGCTACGAGTACAGGAATTCTAAGCTGTAGCTTTGGGTAAAAGCAAAAGTTTTAGTTTTAATAAATATATAATAAATATATAATAAATATATAATAAATATATAATAAATAATAATTTAATAAATGATGATGAGTAAAAATTTTAGTCTAAGTAATAATTTTGTTTGCCAAATAACTTAATTTTAAAATTTTTACCCAAAATCAGTTTTTTGCATTAGTTAGATACCTTAAAATAAAACCAATAAATAAATAAAACTTCTTACGGTTAGCCAATAGAATTGGATTTTAGGCATTCGATTTGCAATTAATAACGGTTTAAGAGAAAAATACTGTAGATATAATTTAAAACGGGATTGATAATTTTAGACACAGGCATAATTATTTTTTGACCAATCTTGATCTTAAATAGTCATGATTTTAGATTAAAAAAACATTTGTATCTTGAAAAGAAATTTAGGATGTTAATAAAGATCAATAATTAAAAGTAAAAATTAAGTACTCACAAAAAATGTCATGTATACTTACAAAAATAATTTAAACCTACTTTAATGTTTAGTATAATTTATTTAGTGATCAACTAATTCTAATTAAAACACACTAAATATAATTTTGAAAAAATAACTGCAATGATTAAATAAATATAAATATTTGAGCAGTAAATATTTAAAATCATTTAACCATTTAATAAATGTAGCGAATTCAATGAAATGTTAGATATATACTATTTCTATATACTGATAGTTAACTATACTATATTTATTTAAAATTAAGTCCTTAAGTAAATAAAAACCCAAAAAATATTTGTTAAATACAATAATAGAGTATTAGTAATTAATTTTTAATCAATAATTAAAATTATTAAATATATATAAATAAGAGACATAAACTTATAAATTAGAAATGAAATTACGCATACGAAATACGTATTTAAGATTATTAAACCATTTTATAAATTAGCAAATTAAATGAAATGTTAGCTATATACTATTTCTGTAAACTATTAATGATACAATAATTATTTAAAATTATTAAATCTTCAAATAAATAAAAACCGCCAATGAACTATTTATTATACACATCCTTGGTATTTTGGTAATTAATTTTTAATCATTAATTTAACTATTTAAAAAAGCAATAGATAATGTAAAACATAAATGAAAAAAAATTGAAATAATATAAAAAATTATTATAAACTAATAAATATTTATTAAATTTTATTTCGGACTCAGTGGAATATTAAATTTTGTCACTTATAACTTACATATATCTTGTGAAATATCTAACAAAAATAACCATTGATCACGTAAGCCAATACATTATTCTTTATTTTGATGTAACAATGTTTATAGTTTAAATAAAAGAAGGGTAACTACTTTTAAATTGATCCACTTTCATTCTTTCTTAAAAAATTCTTATTCTAAATTTCCTTTTTCACTTGAGGAGATGTGATAAATGTGATCTGTCCCTTGCAAACCACTTGGACGCAGGACAAAAGATTGTTTATTGAAGATGTTCAGATAATATTTTTCTGCATTTGTAACAAGAGAATACGATCTATTTCTTTTCTTTCGGACCGTTGAACGCATGAATTTGACGTTCCTATTTCCTTTAAAAGCTCTACGTAGAAATGAATGATTCACATTTTTTTTTCTTCAAATTCAGATTTTCACCCTTTATTTCGCAGATTTGGTATAACTTTTGTAGTAACGATTGTGATTTATGCATGGTGTTACAAGCTAGGAATTTAATAGGAAAAAATATATGTTCTATATTAGAATATTTTGAGTGGTTTCAATTGGATTGAATATATTATTCTGTCCTTTTCTTTTAACTTGTGTTTAATTTTTAGTACTTTTATGCAGCGAAAAAATAATTAAACACATTTAAATTAAATTAAATTATTCATTATAATTTAATATTAAACATAATATTATATATTAAAAATGCTCAGATAATCTTCTGAAATAAGTTGTTCTCGAAAATAAATTTTTCACATATTTTTAATACATAGTTTAAACTTTTTTTGGAGATTTTATCTGACTTTTTGTGAAATGTTTTGAATTGAAATAAATAGAAATAATAAAAATAAATGGTTGTTTTTTATGTCTCTTTTATAACATAAATACATACTTCACATATCACATATTTTCACATATTTTTAATACATAGTTCAAACATTTTTTGGAGATTTTATCTGACTTTTTGTGAAATGTTTTGAATTAAGAAATAAATAGAAATAATAAAAATAAATGGTTGTTTTTTATGTCTCTTTTATAACATAAATACATACAAATCTTTTTTAACATAAAATGAAAATAGCATTTTTGCCGTTAGATATGCATTTGTCAAGATTCTTAAATGTACTCATGTTTTCGATTATGTAATCTTACACTTGATAAATTTTTTGTTAAACACAACTATGGAATTTCATCCCATCATTAAAAAAACTGTAAAATGTTTTATTCGTTTTGTCATGATTACAAGCATTTTGAAATATCATGTTAAGCAAAATAATTTATCTGTATTACAAAATCATAAAACGCCACTGCCGTTGTTTTGGGTGTTACCATGTTTAGTTAATATCTGTAGACCGCTAAAATGCAACTAAAGAGTTAAAATTTGCTGTGGTAAGGGATCCATTTTTTTAAGAATACGCAATTCTTAACGCAAATTTTGCTTTGGGATTCCAATTTGTTCAGAGGTTAAGGCAAATTTGAGTGTTCTTTCATGAGTACTTTCCAATTGCTCTGTTTTAAATATTCAATGTTTATACATTGTTGTCGAAAATTAATTTTCCCCTCTCGAGATCTATGTTTCCTAATTTACAAGCTTACTCTCGAGGAGACGTCTATCAAAAGTAACAAAAAATATGAGAGACATTACATGTTGCCAAATATAAATCTTGACGTTTATTTTCAAAATTTTAAAAGAAAAACACTTCTTGATAAAGAGCTTTGAAAACCGTTTCCTATTTGAATTGTTTTAAGTCCCGGCAATGAATAAATTTACTACTCGTTTATTTCTTCTTACTTAGTCACGCCATCTGTATTCTTTAGGTTAATTATTTTCAAGTTCAAGCGTTATTTTTTAGATCCAGTCTTCCATTTCGTTACGATTAACACTTTAATAAAATGTTCTTAAATAAAGCTACAGTAATCGTACATTTTGAAAACAAAATGTTCTATGTTTTGGGGGGAAATATTTAGGTTTAAGAAAAAATTAGGGAATGAGAAGCAATTACGGGAGTTGTTGAGTGGAGCAATCAGAGGCAGAGTCTAATGTCAGAATCTGTAATGTTCACCCAAGCGTAGACACACACCCCGATTACCTTAGATAGAACCAGGTTTTTTACTTTGAAATTATGTCTTTAAAACATCTTTCATTTATTTAGTATAAAAGATAATGATAAAGAAAATTAATTTAATTATAGCAAAATTATCTTTCTTGAATCTTAATTATGAATCCATTCATAATCAAAGTTATTACACATGCATATTACAAATTTGTATATAAATGAATAGTACATATAAAATCTCGATATAATATTATGTTTTTTTCTCGATAAAGTATAGAATTTTTGTTTGAATAAAATTTGAAATACTCTAACATCGGAAATATGCTTATCAGTTCTCTTTCTGCTTTTTTCATAATATTGAAGCTATGCAGTCAACTCTTAAATAATGATCTGCTCTTAAACGTTAATTGAGTTTAAGAATGAATGACTGGTTATTTGAGGCGTTTATGGCTACTTCGAGTCACTAATTATCATTAACTAAGTTTTTAAGAATACAAAACAAGTTAGGAGTGACAGATCAAGTTTGACTTATTTTATGGACTCTACATAAAAGGTACACTTTAAAGGTATACTTTATAAACGATGAGTGGTTAACTGTGAAATGTTTGTTGTAAAGAATTTACAAAGTAATTAAAAACTTAAAAACAATTTGCATTTTAAATAGCCCGAGCCTGCTATAGGGCCCATGCAAGATAGAATGAAAGAGTATATGGAAGAAGAGTATATGGAAGAAATTTATATACTTATTTATTATTAAATTTTATATACTTAGAAATTTTTAATATAAAATACAAAACACACATTTATAATTAACATTTGTTTCACCAATTTTTCTCCAGAATACTGATTGAAAGAGATTGGTTGAAATATATATATATATATATATATATATATATATATATATATATATATATATATATATATATATATATATATATATATATATATATATATATATATATATATATATATATATATTATATATATATATATATTATATATATATATATATATATATATATATATTATATATATATATATATATATATATATATATATATATATATATATATATATATATATATTAATATATTAATAAGGGCCAAGTCCCATCTTACAGATATACAGGCCTTGCAGTGTGATTTCATACTTGAAATAAGGCAGTTTATCATTTCTTGTAGCAATTGGCCTCAATTATCCTGTCGCAGTTTCATACCTTCTGATTCCAACGAGTGTTACGCATGCTCAGGCTTGTGTATTACAGTTGTTGAATGATTATTTGTTTGTATTGTAATAATGTATGCACGTATCAAATTTCATTAAAACTGGTTCAATAGTTCTAGAGATAATCTACCAAGTCTGCAGATTTTCCTAATTCCTAACACCAGTATATATATATATATATATATATATATATATATATATATATATATATATATATATATATATATATATATATATATATATATATATATATATATATATATATATATATATATATATATACTGGTATGAGAAATTACACGACAAGAATAATAAAGGAAATATGGAAAATAAAGCTTAAGCTCATTTTACATAATTTAGGCAATGTCATGTAAAGGTATTAGATAATAAAATTCTTCCAAGTAAAATATTTAAGTTACCTTTCCTTGCAATATCTAATCTCATTCAGGAGAATAGAATCAGAAATATTGCAACAAGACTCATTGTAGGGAAAAATTTTCCCCACGAATACCTTCACTAAAAAAGAAATAAAGTGAGGATTATGGATCTTCAAAATCATCCGATCCGTGATATACCCATTTATTTGAGCCCCAAAGTACAAAAGCGCGGAGATCACAGTTCAGCCGACGATCTTCAATCGGTTCGTCCTTTCTACTATAATTTTCAGAACTTTCTCAATGGATAGGGGGGATGGGAAACGGAAGAAAGAAAGAAACTTATTCCAGGTCATGATATATCAAGAAGGAAAAAATATTATTTTTTCCCTTTTGCGTCAGTGCACATAACCTTAATTTAAACCAATTCATTTTCAAATTCTTATTTTATAACAATATGCCTCAAATTATGTAACAAGATAAAATGTCATATTAATAACAGCAGTTGCGTTCGTACGAATATATATTTAAATGTGCTTTTGTCTAAATTTAGCAGAGTTAACTTGGTGCTGTACAGGGTTTAAATTAAAGAAACGTAAGACGTGCTCAGAAATAAAACCCTCCCTCTTGATGATTCAGCAATCCTTGAACTGTATTTCGTCAATTTTGAAATTCAGTTCATCACGATTTCACCTGATTTGTAACGAAACAAATAATAAACACAGTTAAAATAGATGGCGAAAATGCCTACTCAACAAAACCTCATTGCAATGCCTTTTGGGAGATTGTAAATTAGAATGAAGATTAGACGATCGAAACTAAAATGACGAAATAAGTCCACCCGGCTATAGGGTGGTCAAGGAATCTTACCAAGAATATCCCGGGCTCAAATCCAGTCTTGGAAATGGAAGTAATATTTCTCTCTATTCTATCTGTCTTTGAGTTGTTGCGATGACATTATTGCATTTGATGGGTGCCCTCGGAAAAATAATGTAACCTTTTAGGTGCTATTTTTTAGTGTCACATGGTTTTTTCTTTCTTTTTTTTACATTAAAAATAGAACGACGAAACGTTTCTTTACTTTCAGTAAAATTCATTTTCTTGAAGAAGTGACGATAATTATCTCGTCACTTCGACGAAATGGTCATTCGGAGCTGAAACCGGGAAAATTTTTCTTCTAAAACGAAGAAAGTTTTGAGAAACTTGAGTGTCCATTTCTTACCGTGTAAGAAAAGTGCAAAAATGTCTCCGATTCGTAATTGTTTTGATGCTAAAAAGCACAATGAAATAAAGAAAGACAGATACGCAGGAGAAAATACAAGATCGGAAGATGATATATAGGATACATTGACAAATCGGTTCATTCTGATAAATATAATCAACGATGCTTCTCTGTTCCTGATCTAGATTGTTTGGAATCATTCCATTTTTCAAGATTTTTGATAATTTAGATAATGACCTTTTAAGAATCACTATTTTTCCAAATGTTAGGAATTTCGTTTTCGTATTATTACTATACTTATAAAAGGCTGGGTTCTAACCCAATCAGAGCACTTTTATTGACTCTCATGTTTTACAACCTTATTTTTAAATATTCTTTTCTCCCTGATGTATTGTGTTATTTCTTCTGCGTACCTGTATTAATCCTTTTTATTCTGTACTTTGTCACAAAAGAAGGAATATTATCATAGAATTGAAACTGTGTTATGCCTGTTTTGTGGCATTATTTGTGCTATTTTCATGTTGCTTTAAATTCATTCATAATTTTTAGATTTTATTTATGTTGCCAGTTTTGTGTCGAGACGTAATAACATAACTATTATGTAGGCACAGAGGGTGAGAAAATGAATAAATAATTAAGTTTGACAAAAATAAAAAATAAAGAGTTGATTATTAACTAAATATAAAACGAATGTATTTGTTACTTTTCTTTAGCTCTAAAAGTTATTTTTTGCGTTTGAAGGGAAAAGAGAGATATTCTGTAATAACCAGTTTTAATATACTTTCCTTTGAAAATCTAAATAGAAAAATTATACCCATTAAAGGAAAGCAAATAAAAATGACCACCCTGAAAGGTGATAATGAAATACACATCCAAATTTCCTTTGACAATCAAACCGGTTTTAATGTTTTCACTCTATTTTTTTCATTAGTAATTCGTTTAATTTCGATAACTATTTTTGTTCTGACTATTATCAAATTTTAACACATATTAAACGATATTTTATTGTTAATTTTACCAAAATCATTACCAAAGCGCTTTCATAATAATTGTTGTGCTTTTTGGTGTTTCCATAAAGCCAAAAACAGGCTAAATGTTACCACATTTTGATTGTTGAGACTGCAATGGGGAAAAAAGTATGATTAAAACAACCAAAATATGGTAACATTTAGAGTGTTTTGGCTTTATGGGAACACCAAAAAGCACACTAATTATTAAGAAAGCACTTTGGTAATGATTTTGGTAAAATTAACAATAAAATATTGTTTAATATGTGTGTTTGATAAGTGTGATACATGTTGGTTATTTTAATAGAAAATCTTAGGGCATTGTATAAAAACCATTTATTCGTTTAAATTTACTTTCCAGCTTTGTATTATAACTAAATCATAATTTTGAAAATCAGAAGTTTCCTGTAAACCTTTACCATATGATCGGAAACCGTTACCCCTTTGAATAGTTGAAATACCGTGAATTTTGGATTTACTACTAAAATCATGTTTTTATTTACCAGAAATGTATATATGATACTGCACGGTAATTTTTATAGAATATTTTTTTCCCTATGGAATGCAAATGTGTCATTTTACGATATTTTAAATATAAACTCTAATAAATAACTAATGAAACCAATATTTCTTTGCAGATAAAAATTAACTATTATTTTAATCAAAATTCTAATTGTTTCAGATTTATGTTTTATTAAAAATATGGTGACAAAAAATCTATCTATTCTTGGTCTAATTTTTCTGTTATGCTAACGCTCTTTGAAATATGCAAAAACTTTCACAAGAGAAAAATAGTGAACAATTCCTTGTTATATTATGTTGAATATATATTATGAAGACACTTTAAAAACTCTAATTTTTCCTTGTTAATTTTTTTGATTCGTTTAGGTATAACTATGTGCATCTTCATCATCAGGATAACTTATCGAGACTTCTGATAAGAATAAGATCATTTTATGCTACTGGCCTCACCATGTTATAATTCTGATGAAGATGCACCAAACTGAGCTGAAATAACTTCAAGTTTTTAATCTTGTCAAGTTTTTAATCTTTTTATTTTTGCTGCTACGATTCAAACGACTTAATTTTTACAAATTTTTCTCACTACACCAGTTTATACAGTTATTTTTGCTCCAAAGTTCCTCTTTAACAAGTTTAGTAATTTTTTAACATTTCAATAATAATAAAACTTTGAATGTCCGCCATTTGCTTGCATTATGTCGTTTACTTAGATATGCTAAATTGATAATTCAGAACAAGAAATTGCCAAATAAAAATATTGAAAAAATTTTCAGCAGATAGAAAAACATTAAGATTTTCGAATTGTTCATGTTATTTTGTGCTTTTTAATCTTTTTTGTTATACAATTTTTTATTGCGTTTCTCATAAGAAGGGTTTGATTGCTTTATTGTAGTATTTTACTACTCAATTACTATTGAATTTTTTCTTTATATTTAAATAATCTAACTAGATATCTAAAAAAAAATTCCTATTATTTCCAATAAACATATTTTTTTTATCGTTTTTCGTATAATTTAAATTTCTTACAACTGCATGCTGCAGTTTTTTTATCATTCAATTTTCCTTTTGCAGTTTCTAAGTTTTACGCGTTTCCGTTCTATTCATTTTACTAATCCTTTTTATAACTGTTTTCGATTACTTTTTATAGAGCATCGCAATCATATATTCATTACTATAAATAATGCTTGTTCCAAACTTTAAAAAAAAAATATTAAATGTTTTGGCAACTATGTTGAAAATAATTTAAACAGCATCCAAAAATAAACAATCCTTTGCGGTTTGAAATTTCCATTTCTTTACTACGTGAGTGTGTGTAATGCATCCCAGCATTTTTAAGAATTGCATTAGTTTGGAATAAATAAATTTTTATTTGCATCGTAAAATCACGTCCCAAAAAAGTTTAGGTGCAACGTTTAACAGCGTTCTTGCGTAAAACCAAATATTCTTACTGGGTCGTAAATTACAATCAGACTAAACCGAATTCTTGAAATTCCACGTTGGAAAAAGGTAATCGTTATTTTTAGTTTTGTTTGCGAACTGAGAGTTAGGTTAACTTTTATACGATAAGTATTTTTTGTTACTGATCTTCATTTTTAATACCCTTTTCACAGATTTCAAAATTCTTACTTTTCTTGGTGGAGTATAATTTCTACTCTAAAATAATTGAAAATTTGATTATCAGTTTTTCATTTTGTTTTCTTTTTAAAATGCCAAGTGTTCAAAGTTTTTGAAATTTATATTTCCTTGCGCATTTACTATTAATGGAATATTTAGGTTTTAGAAACAATTTTTTTTTTTATTTATGACGGCTTACATGTACTTTGGTTACTTTAAAATTGAGAATATATTATATATACCAAACCTTTTTCGTACTTTAAACCACTTTTTAAACTAAAACTGGCTGAAATACTAGACGTTTAAACTTTTAATACAATTTTGTAAAATAAATTTGTTTTTTCGTAAACATGAAAAATGAAACACTCCTGAAGTTTAATCATTATTTATGGATACACTTAGTTAAGAAATTTCATTCTTTTTAATAAATTTCTTCAAATTTTTGCTTGCTTGCTGTAGGTAATTAAAACATTGATACCGCTAATTATTTAATTATAATGTATTTGGATAGTTAGTAATATGTTAGTTTATTGAGGAGGAATTTGATAAGGATATTTGTTTATTGATAAGGATACTTGTTTAAACTTTGTGACATGTATGTGGCATTCGATTGTTTGGTCTAAAAACTCAATAACAATTTTTTTTTTTTATGATTTTATTATTTGATTATTTTATTACATTTTGCGATAATATTTTTTTTATTTAGATATGCTTAATAGTTGTATCTTTCTTATTTTATGGAATAATGCTTATTGTTTAATAATTTAATAAATACATAAGAAATATTGCTCTTTGAAATGAAATTTCTATGGATTGTTTGTTGTAAATGTTTCAGTTACAAAACATAAATATTTCAGAATAACCATGGTTGATTGGTTTTTGTTTATTCAATACATAATTTTTTGGGGATTATTCGTTTCAGATAAAAATTCTCTTTTTTTTATTTACAAAACTGAAGTAGTTCAAAATGATTATGCTTTATTTTAATAAATTCTAATTAAATTCTGAAATTTAAGAATAATAATGTATTTAATTTAATAACTATTAAAATAAGCTTTTTTTAAAAAAATTTTCAGGCATTTATAAATACTTGCTATTTTGGGAAACTTTTTACAGTGCATAATATTTGGCAGATCTAGAATTCTTTCCCCAAACTATAAATCAATTTTTTTTTCAGAAGAGAAAAGAGTTGTGTGCTACTTATCATCTTTTTACGAACGGAAAAAGTGAAATAGGATTCTAAAATTGCTTTTCACTGGTGTGTAAAGTATTGAAGAGTTACTTTTTGCCGACCAACTTCAATTTCAATATTTTTAAATCATTCATATTTTTTATATCTTCAGCAAAATATTTGTTTTCAAGGTTTTTACCACATTTTTGTTCTCAAAATTCTGAATTTTGTCTTTTAACAAACAAAATTTAAGTTGTAGGAATGTGTTGATCAGGCTGTGTTTAACATAAAATACAATCGATATACGTATGGAAACGAGAAAAAAATCGTTAGATATACTTGATTATAAAAACAAAGCACGTGAAAAAAAATTCTAAAATTAAAAAAAATATTTCATTCAGAATGTTTATTCATTTTAGGAGAAATGTTTTGCAATATCAGAAAAAAAAGAAATCTTTTAATCCACTTTTCTGAAAAATTTTTCTAACAATTTAAAAGAAAATATTAATTTTTTTAGAATTCCTTTAATAGTGATTAGAAAATTATTTACTTAAACAAGGAGGCTACGCCTTCTGTTTGTTCCGCTCATCAGCCTATGTGGTTGCTTATCAAAGGACTTCCTGTTTTTTTCTTGAAAGTTGATTAATGAAAGATCATTTTGTTAATAAAGTATATAATTGCTATAATTTTATGTAAGCATGTATTATTAGTATGTTAAGTGGAACAAAATGAAAGAATAGCTTGAAACAAATTAAACTTAAGAAGGCAGAATGTGTGACACAGTAAACAGTAGTAAATAAGAAGTAAAGTTTACTTGTTAACAATGTATAACAATAACCATATAAATGAACATAAAACAGTTCGACATATGACAGTTCGCCGTGGAAACAGTTTTACTCTTTCTTCAACATCATGTCAGAGCATCTGATTTATTCATCTTATATTCTAATATATTCATATTCTGTTACTTTTGGCATCAAGAGTTTTATCGATTTTATAAAATGATAATCTCGAAAGAGACTATATAAAAACGGATCATTTAAAGAAATAAATTGCTAAAAATCTCATGAAATTGCAATCAATTTCAAAAAAATTAAAATTTTTAAATTAAGTTCAGGTCCAATTCATAAACAAAAATGTGCCTCTAAACATTTCGAATTTTAACAACTTACGTCAAACGTATAATAAGTTTCATTCTTTTGAAAACTATGAAAGTATTCTAGCAGATTAAACTAACAAAACTATTTAAAATATTTCAGTATATCTGTACTTCATGAACATACTTACACATTAATGGATTCCAAACTTTAAATTTTAAACTCTAATCAGGCTTCACACACATACACAGTCAACCCTTTTTTCAGAACAACAAGGTGTAGCCACTCACACTTCGAGGTATCGAGAATTCCTGATAATCCTTGATATACAAATTTATGTAACAATTTTATATAAATCTGTGCTCTTTCACTCTCAGAAATCTATCTTTTGATATTTAGAAGTATTTCGTTAATTTTGAGAAACATTTCGTTACTAATTCTCATGATTTGTGAAGAAACGCGAAATTTCAATTATATTATGAAAACTTTTCCTTAATTTGGAACCTCTTTGCAATGCATTGAGGGAGATTTTTAACTAGAATGAAACAAGAAAATCTAAATTAGAATAACGAGATAAACCCACCGTCCTTTATGGAAGTCAAGGGGTTGGCTTTAAACCAGGAATCATTCCTGGTTTATATCCCTCTTCAGGTATGGATGTAAATTTTCTCTCTATTATACCAGTCCTTGAGTTGTTGGGATGATTCACTTGTTTGGTGCCTTTGAAAAAATGATCAACAATATTGCTTATTAGATACTGTGAGACACTTTTTTTCGTCACTTTGACGAAATGTTCGCTCGCAGTATATACTAGAAAATAAATTTGATGAAAACGAAAAAAGTTTCGTGAAATTGAGTGTCCACTTTTTAAAGTACTTTGATACAAATATTTAAGACAAAAACTATCTAAAATACTTAAAGAATATGTTTTAAACTAATTATGAGCCTAAAGTAATGCACATATTAAAAATATTCTTCATAAAATTGTGTTGTTCCAGTTATTTTTGATTTCGATGAAACCTTATAGGTCATGATTGATAAGGTCTATTTAGATTTATAAGGTGGAGACTTTGTGATCACGTAAGTTTCTCATTACTCTGCATACTTATTATTGCTGCTGAAAAGTTCTGTTTACGACGGATTTCTTTTCTGTAAACCTCAAAATAGTGAATAAAAGCAACCTCATTTAAATCCCGAGGGACATAGTTCAATTTTCATCACGCATTTTACACATCAGCTCTAGAATTTTATTTTCTAGTCTTATAAAGATTAGGTTTTGTTGTTGCCTCTATAATAAATATTTCATTAGTATAAAAGTTACCTTTACGATGCAATCCTTCATTTCAAAATTCCGAACTGCGTTAGAAAGCAGATTAGAGACGATCTGATGTGTCTCAAGAAATTGTTGTAACCGAATGAATCATAAGTTTGATCAATGAGAAATGATGACTTTTATTGCTTATTTCTTGAAGATTTAACTGCACAAGAAATGATAATTAAATAAAAACAAGTTATATTATTTAGTCACAATATTATATACAAGTTATATTATTTAGTCACAATTATTTTTTAGTGACAATATATATATATAAATATTAAATATTGATGGGAAAATGAACACTTTTATAAAAAACTAATTCTTAATTAAGTTGTTTTTACTATAACTTTTAAGTATGAAACAAAATTTTAAAAAAATTTGGAACAATTTAAAATGAATTTGGTAAATTATTAATTTAAAATTTGAAAGAAAATCAGTAAAAATTTCACAAGATATAAGCATTTAAAGAAATTCTATACTAAATAAACACACAAAAAATTTAAAAATTTTTATTCACATTTTCGTTGTAAATAATTTTTGACAAGTACAGAAAAATGTCAGAAATGAATATCTTGAAAATTATAAAAAATTCAAGCGATTTTCTGAGAAGTGTTTAAAAGAAAGCTCAAAATGTTAAGAGGTTTTCTACACATTTCATGTTGTATTATAGAACAAAATTTAATAACAAATTATAATATCGTACAATAATCATCCGAGCACCAGACTGTGATGGTAAAAGGAAAAGAAACCTGTGAAAGATGAGGGAAGATCCTTCTCAATGCCGATGCTATTTTTATTAAAACTTGTTTCATAATACAAAATGAAATTTGTGAAAAAACCCTTATCGTCTTGAGCTTTTTTATAATTTTCATCTTTTAAAAGTACAAACACTACTTAGAAAATTGTTTGAATTCAATTTCTGGAAATTAAAATCAGACTTTTTTTTCAATTACCATATATAATTCCCTTCAAAAATAAGAAAATAAATTTTTAATTTTTTTTCGCGCTCACGTTGTATAAAAGAACTATTTTAAATGCACATACCTTGCTCAGTTTAATTTTTTTTTTTCAAATTTTAAAACATTAATTTTTTTATTCGTTTTAAATAGCTTCAAAATTTTTCTTTATTCTAAACTGTTTTAAAATGTTATTTAAAAATAACACTACAAAGAAAAAAGTTCTGGTTGAAATATTGCACTGTATAGTTATGACAGTTCTGGTTAAAAATTTAATATGGTAACGATTTACCGAAAATTCTAATTTTCAAAAATATAGTTCTTTTTACCACACATTTAGCAAAAAATGAAAAACTGAAAAATAAATTGATTTTGTGTCATGTTCTAAGCAGCCATGTTCTTCATATCATAAAAAAATTACCAAATTTTACCACATTTAGCAAATTTTATCATATATTTGTCAAATCATTACCAAAGTGCTTCGGTATAGAGTCTTTACCGAATCTTTTTGACTAACGAGCTTCTTAGTATTCGCATAGAACCAGAAACTTGGTAAATTGTACCATATTCTGAGGGTTATGATTATTACATTTTTTTGAGTTAATTATATTAAGAAGTTTTAGATAAGTCGATACAAAAAAATTGCATTGTTTAAACTGGTATAAATTAAGAGCTAATTGCATATGGTTGAAAAAATTCAAGTCCAATTGAAAGGATTAATTGTTCTCATAAAAAATAGTTAATAACATTCAAACTCGTTAAATACCTTATAATGAAGAGCTAAGCTCTTAGAAAATGTCATATAAAAAATTAATAACATTTACATCTTTTTCTCCGTTGCTACTCTTATTTAGTAAGTAAAGAAGAAATTGCATTTAAATAAAGATTTAAATGACTTTCTATTTTGGATATTGAAATCCCTAATGATGAAAAGCTAAATGAATCATTACAGGGACTATGCTTTTATTTATTTAAAAAGAAAAAAAACGAAATAAATTAGGATTTTGAGAAATGCAGCGTAAAATGATTTTTTATCCGTAAAGAATATCAGTCACAATTTCGAAAAAAAAAAGAATAATCACAAATCTGCCTCCTCGAAATTTCTTTTAACATTAAATAATAAGATAAAAACACAAAATAACATATACTTAGAAAAACTGCTTAATATTTACTGTTTCCCCTGATTGGCGAAAATCAAATAAGCAACAAATACTTTTCTTAAGATTGAATACGCGAAAAGTGCTTTCTAGGCAAAAACTGTGTTTCGATGACTTAAGCTTTTTGTTGATTGAGTTAACTATACTACGCTTCGGCTTAGAATATTTTCTTTTATTATGCTTTCAATAATGCCTGACAGAGGAGAAATGTTTACCCAAGGAATGCTGTAATGTGTTGTTAATGAATGTTATAAATCACTCTTGAAACATGAAATCAGGATTTCAAACATTCAAAAAAATAGATATTCAAGTCAAAAATGTGCTTTTAAAATTAAAGAAAAGATTAAATTCGAAACTGCAATTTTAATACGTAATATTGTATTTTGAAAAATCAAAATTTCGAATATATGTCAAAGAAATTTAATTTTTAAATTTAAAAATTTAATTTTCTGATTTTCAACTTTTTTTCATAATTATTTTGATTTTGGTTATTTTTTAATTTCCTTTTTAGTTTTTTCTTTCAAAATTGTTTTTATGTTTTATTTTTAATTCTGATTGTTTTCAACTAAATGTTTTTGTCGCTGTTTCTATCGTCACTTGCCGTTACCTGGTCAATACCTTGGAAAAACCAGGCGAATTTAAGACAGAGGGTGCGTTTCTTGTTTTTGAGTGGCGCCATCGATGGCCCAGCATATGACTTCAGCCACTCACACACGTCACAGACCATTTTAAATGGCGGATCTATTCATATTTCCATTTATTCATCCGCAGATCGTAATTTTGATCTGAACCAAAGAACTATCAATCTCCAATTCAGTACTCCCAGAGGTATTGGGAACTTGGGCGACTTTGCGTTCGCCTTCCAATGAGGCGAACCGGGTTCGAATCCCAGTCGATACGAATTCCGCATCCGGCTTGCACTGACCACAGTGCTGACGTGAAATATCCTCAGTGGTAGACGGATCATGGGTTAGAGTCCCCTTGCCGTCAGGCTAACCGTGGGAGGTTCTCGTGGTCTTCCTCTCCATGTAACGCAAATGCGGGTTAGCTCCATCAAAAAGTCCTCCACGAAGGCAAATTTCTCCCAATACTCGATCCAGGAGTTCCCTTGTCTTCTGGATTGGGTTCAAAATTACAAGGCTACGGAGTTGAACATTAGTAGCCGTAAACCCATTAAGTTGGGTCGGCTGTTCAACGACGGTTATAAAATAAAATAAAATCTCTTGGACATAGGGCCGGGATAGCCTGGTCGGTAGGGCGCTGGGCCCATATCTAAGAGGTCGTGGGTTCGATCCTCGCCAACCGAAGACTCCCCGTGTAGTAAATGGTGACTGATGCACGTTAAATCTGTCGAGTCTCAAAGTCCTCCAAGTTCCCATAACAAATCAATACTTCTGGGGGTACTGATCCAGGAGTTTCCTTGTCTTCTGGATTAGTTCAAAATTACAAGGCTACGGAGTTGAACATTAGTAGTCGTAAACCCATAAAATTGGGTCGGCTGTTCAACGTCGGTTATAAAATCTCTTGGACATGGGCTAAATGTCCTACCAATCAGGCTATCCCGGTCTCACTAAATATTTCCAATTGTGGTATTGAATTTTCTAAATTTTTATCATTTTATAATTTAATTCTTATGGGATCTCTTATTATGCTTTCAATGATTCCTGATAGGGGAGATATTTACACCCAAGGTGTTTATCATGAGCGTTATAAATCGATCAATCTTGAGACATGAAATCTGGAACTCAACGTTAAAATAAATTTTCCTTTTTGTTAAAAATATGCTTAAAACTGAAATTAAAAATGGAGTTCAAAACTAAATTTTCTAATTTTAATTTCTTATTATTTATTTCAAACTTAAATATTTTTTAATTGAACTTTTATATATATTCGTTTAAAATTAACCTTTATGAATTTTGGTTTTTTAGAACTTAATTCTTATAGTTTTAGAATTGAATTTTCTATATTTTAATAATTTTAGAATTGTAATATTCAGCTTAGAATATTTTCCTTTATTGTGATTTCAAAAATACTAGATATACCCAAAAATACTATAATATGTTCTGAATGAATGTTATAATGCAGTTTTTAAACAGAAAAAGGGAAATTCCAGCATTCAAAAACGATAGATTTCCTCGTTAAAAAGTCTATATTATTCGAAGACGTAAATAACACTTCTATTGAAAATTATGTTATCACTATTTAAAATTGATGTTTCTAAATTTTACATAATTTAAATAAAAAATTTCGAAATGTTACTTATTTTAAAACTAAATTTACAGGAGACGTTAAATTATTTCAGAATTACATATTGATAATTTTGAAAAACCATTTCTTTCCTCATAAATTACATTTTCATTCCAGATATATTTAAGAATTACATTTTCATAAATATTTATTATTTCAAAATTGAATTTTCATTTCGTTTGAAATTACTTTGATCTCAAAAATATAATTTTGTCCCTGAGAATCTCAAATTTAATAAAGCATTTAATGGTTCAATATTTTTCTGATTTTGTAAACACATTATGTTCACTTCACTTTAAAATATTTTATTCTGTTTTCAGTAAACAGTTTATTTGATGATTTCGCATGAGAATAATTACAGAAATAGTTTTAAGGATTGTAATAAAATCGTTAATGTTAAATAACTTTTAAAAAATCTCAAGCACTTTAATGAGGCAGAATTTTAATGAAAAAGATTTAAAGAAAATATCCATAACAAAAAAAAAAAAAAAAAAAAAAATACATTCAATGACTTAAAATTCAAACATTAATTATGATTATTTAAAAAAAATTTGAATTTAAAATTGAAAACATTTACTAAATTTTATAATTATCTTTAAGTTTTCAGAATAACAAATGTATGATTGATATAATTCTAAATTAAACAATAAATGTTTAAATTTTGCATAACTCTAAATTCTAAAACAATTTTCTAGACCTGAAATAATTTTATGAAAGTCATCAATTCTTAGGCATGCCGCTTTCCTAAAACAAACCATAATTTTTGACGTCACACACTCCTAAAACAAACAATCAATTTTATAATAGTATCCAAACTATAAATACATTGAAATTACGTTATACCTTCAAATCAAAAAAGTACTCAATTGAAAAACCAAAATCAATTCTTCTTTAGTCTTTATTTACTTTCCCCTTAGTTGAAAGCTAATACATCAATAAAAATATTTGGAAAAAATAAAGCAGTTTTATTCGATTTATTAAACAATTTATGTAAAAAGTGGTGTTCCACCATTACTAAAGTTCTTTATTCTCTTACACACCAGCTAAAAAATTAGATCTCACACTTCAAATGCATAAATTGAAGAAAAAAAGTTATAAAACCATGAATAAAATCAATAATCACTTCCCAAAATATTGGAAGTGACTGCATAAAATGCATCTTTCAAATACTTTCAACTCCTCCTCAATGAATAATTCATGCCTAGACATGAATAATAATTAGGAATATTTCTTTGTTCCTCAAACTACTATCCGGGGGAATCTTTAAATAACCGTAGAAAAGTTTCTACGGACTTCGATGTTACAAAGCGATTTCGAACTTTTCTGTTTGTTGCCATTTCTAAACTACGTAAAATCTGTTGCTAATCAAATGTTTCGTCTGACTCTCTGTTTAATATTGCATCACGGTTGAAAACAATTATTTTAGAATTAAACAGATGAAATGGATTTGTAATGGAAGATTACACAATTGTGCGTGAGTTTAATTTTTTTTTGTATTTAAGGATAGTTGCAAAACGGTATTTCTGAAATAAATTATGCATTCTTTCTTCATGAATTTGGAATCATTTTGGGATTCGTAAATGCGTGTGTTCAAATGATGGATTTAAGTAAATAAATAGATTTATGGAATAGGCCGATTCTTACTGTGATTTTCTTGATAGAATGTATCCTTTTCAAGAAATGAGTCTGAATTTAAATACAAACTTTACAAAACTCAATGTTTCTTCACCCAAATGTTTGATTATCATTTTAAATGTGCTAGCTAACATAATGTAACGCAAATTCAATATATGGCTAAAAAATGTTTTAACAAGCACAGAGGCCTGATATAATAAAAGTATAAATTTAATTGTTTTTAGAATGCTAGCTTTTTAAATGTACTAGTTAACGCAATGTATTACAAATGGCTAAAAATATTTTAACTACTACAGTGGGATCAATACAGTAAAGAAGTAAAGAGATATGATTTTATTTGTTTTGAAAACGTTAACTTTTTAAATGAACTGGATAACGTAATCTAATGTATGTCTTAAAAATAATTAAAAAATATTTTAACCAACACAGTAGAACGATATAGAAAAGAAGTAAAGATATTGTTTGTATTGCTTTGAGACTGTAATGTATATCTTATAAATAGTCAAAAGTGATTTAATCAACACAGAGGACAGATACATTGATGATATAGTTTTGATTGCTTTTAGATATATAGGCTAAAATCAGATGACAGTAAATCCTTATAAAGCCATTATTAGGAGAAACTAACCTTATTAAAAGTAAAGGTGAGTTACTTTTAGGTAATTTTTAGGTAAAGATAACTTTTTAGAGTACGAAAGAGTTAAAAACAATAATAACCCCTCGTAAACAAATTCGAACAATTGCTGATTACGTTTTAAATAGTTGTCTTGGAGCTGTCAACGTAACAGGCCATTTTCCCGCAATGTGCAATATAAAATATTATTTTTTAGTACTAGATTATATTCTGAAAACGTTTGTACTTTGGTATATGTATTTTGATGTGTTTCGGTACATTTTGAGTTTATGTACTCTTAATAGTCAGCTTTTTATTTTTCTACTATTTTAATTTTCATTATTTTTATCTACTCCTTCTTCAAAAAGCATTTTTTAATTTAAAACATATTTATTTAGATATATTCTTTTTTTTTAAGCTGGTATTCTTTAACTCATTAAAATATCCCTTAGTGTCAATTTTTATAATTATTATAAATAAACAACTATTTCTCAATTATAAACTGTAAATTAGTGAGATCTTCGCGAATGGTTAAAATTAATGTAAAGTTTGAGGCAAGTAAACAGCCTAAATCTCAGAGATAATACATTTTATTTTATAACTTCAAAAATAAAACCCAACTGTGCTAGAAACTATTTTGGGAGTAATATACATAACGGAAAGTTTATTTGCACTACTTAAGAGTGAAGAATTTCGTATCAAACAAACGAAAGTAAATTAACTCATTGGATGGTGGTGTCAAAATAAATAAACAAATAGATAAAGGTATGAGAATAGATAGGGAAATAAATAAAAATGGATAAAGAAATAAAAATAGATAAAGAAGTAAATAAAAATATAAATAAATTATTAAAATTAAATTAAATTTGAATGTTATATATTATTTTTCATGTCAAAATGCTTGTAGGGCATTTTTATTTTCGTTCAAGTTAACGAAAAATATGACACAATAGGTAATCACAAGATCTGCAATATTGTATGGGAGATTTTCATACCTTTATTTTGAAATTTTTAAAGAGCTTCAAGAATTAATATATATGTATATATATATATATATATATATATATATATATATATATATATATATATATATATATATGCTTTACTATCATAAAAATAAAAAAAATTTAAATTGTCTTAATAATCTTAAAAAAGGTTGTTGGGCGTTAATTTAAAGAAATAGTTTGTCGAATGATGTAAACATACATTACGTATAAAAATTAATGTATCTATATATTAACCCATTGAATCTCTTTCGTTCTCAATTGATTTTTCTTTTTTTTATTAAATTGGTTTGGCGCAAAAAACAAAGAAGTCACGCTTGATTTAATGCATTTTTATTTTTTAAATTGCAAAAATTTCATGATTCTGTATGTAGTTTTGCATATATTGTGTTTGATTTATTTATTTTTAGTATCAAATTTCCTCGAGTTTCAGGTACCCTTGTGCATTATATATCATTGCAATAACACAAAAGTCTTGTTTCCTTTATTTTTATTTAAAAATTGAAATGTACAATAACGAATTATCTGATGCAGATAATAATATGGATAGACATATTAACCAAATAAAGTACATACTACTTGACTATAAATGTTAACAATTTCTTTGTACAGAATAATAAATTAAGCTGTCTCAACGTTATCTCTGTTTAACATTGTAGTAATGCAGTTTCATAACAATATTTACATTTTCCATTATCACATTGCAAATTTAAGTTTGTTGATTTAACCGAACTAATGATTCCCAAGAAGAATTTATTATTAAAGCATTCAATTATTTTCTCTGAAATATTAAAGAAAAACGAGATAAAATTATTCTATAACATATTGAAAGTAAAAAAATTAAACATGCAACAAACATTACAAAACCCTTTTATTTAATTTCCCTTTATTTTAATTAAATTTATAGCATGCGCTTAATATTTACAGTAAATATTAAAACTATAAATAATTCATAGAAAACGCGTTTTAAGAAATGTATGAGTGAGTAATTATATCTGTTTTATGCATTTTTCATAAGCAGATCAGCAATGATCAAATCAAAAATTTAATACTACTTTACTGAAATTAATCTCAATTAAAGTACAAAATTATTTAAATTGATTTCATTATTTATTAAAAAACAGTTACAATAAATTTTTTCATTGATGTCATCATTAATGTTTAGTCACAATGCTAATTAAAAACAAATTTGGATTTTTTTAAGCGCATATTTATATTTTAAGCACATTAATACTCCCACTTGCCTTTTTTTAACTCACTTTTATATTTAATTGTTAAGAAATTTTACGATACGCATACAGGATATATATTATATTCATTACAAAAATCAAATTTCAATACAAATAAATTTAATTTTATTACGCCTGGGTTTCTCACACTATACTGATAGTCTTTTTACAAATTTTTAAGCTGCATACATAAAAATAAAAATCTCTGAAATAAAATATATTCGCATCACCTATATCTTTAATATAACAAATTTTTTAAATGTTATATTTGCTAAAGAAAAAAAATTTGCAAGATCATTAAACGATAAATGGTTTAAAATACATAAAAATTTTAACGAATCTTTCAAAGGCACACTTCAATTATTGTTAAAAAAATTTTAATTTGTTTTACTATTTTTTAATGTATGCCGAAATTTTATAAGTATTTATTATACTGTTTAAATACTTGGTATTTCGTCATTTAACGTAACATTTTTATTCCCAGATATGCTGTTTTTTTTCTTTAAAGACGAAATATCTTTTACCTTTCAAATATTTCTAAAATTAAATAAAATTACGAGAACTAATTTTTCTGAAATTTAAAAAAAAAAATATGTTAACTATTTGAAATGTTGTATTTAAAAAACAAAGATGCCATCAAATTAAGCTTTTTCAAGCATTTTTTGTAACTAATTTTTAAATTAAGTTCGTTCTTGAATAAATATTAACATATTTCTTATTGATTGAAAATGAGAATTTGTTTAACATTGGACATATGTCCAATTTCTTCTAATTTTATACTAAGTGAAAATGATTTTATATTCTTAAAAATATCATTTATTTGTTTGAAGGTGATAAAAATGACTTGAAAACGATATTGATCGAAGCAGCGCAAATAAATTAAATGAATTGCAATATTTTCCAAAAATATTAAGACTGTGAGCAATACAATCATTGCAATCTTTAAGATTGGAAATATTAATTGTCAAATCTAAGTATTTAATCTAATTTTAGTGGATTTTAATTCCCTTGATTAGCAACTAAAAATATATAAAATAAACTACCGATTGAAAACCAATTAATAAATTATAATTATTGCTACAGATGTAGTTCATTGATTTTTGATTGCATAATAATGCTTCACTCTTACAGTCGCTGACATCATAATAATAAACACTGCACACCTTTTTTAATAAAAAAAAATTGTTTGACATCAGTCATCATATATTTATCTCCAAATACTGTCTCAAATCTTTCGTATCACGTGCTAAAATTTGAAGAGTTTCCAAAAATATTAAGACTTCGAGCATTAATACGATCAATAAAATTTTAAGATTCTGAAGATCATTTCATGAATCTGAGTATGTATAGATTGAATTTGAAAAAAAAAATGTAGTGGATTGTAATTAGCAATTAAAAATATACTATCTATTAAAAAATAAAAACATGAGCTTAATTGCTGCAAATTTAGTTCAATGATTATTGATCGCGTAATAATGCTTCAATCTTACAGTCATTGACATAATAATAATAAACACTGTACACATTTCTTTATTAAAAAAAAACTGTTTGACATCTGTCATCACATATCTATCTTCAAATAATGTCTCCAAACTTTCGTATCACGGTGCTTAAATGTGAAGAGTGCATTTTTTGGTCCTTGCTTTCCGAACTTCAGAAGTTCACATTTTCAATCCTCCATCGACGTTTCCTAAACAGGATATCGATTTTTTTTTTCTTTTTGCATTTTTTTCTTCCGCTTGCTGACGTTTTTTTGGAAAAGTTACACCGATGACGAAAAGTATAACTTTACTCGGAGTTTGGCAAAGCAGAAAACACAAATGCGTCATGCAGTTTTTCAAGAAATATTGGTTCTTTATTCCCCACATTTATATTCGTCAAAGGAAAACAACCAGTATAAGAAAGAAGGCAAATTTAAAAGAGCCATTCACACTTGCAATATGAGGTGCTGCATTTCTTTCTGAAACTTAAAGAAACATCTCCATAAATCAGTCAGTTTTTAAATGTATAGAAAATATTTCAGAGTTCAGATTATAAAGTACACTTTTACTGTCAAAGCATTTATTTAGATTTTCTTACTATACTACTCTGAACTAAATCATTTAAAAATACCGTAAAAAATAGCATATTTTGTGCTTAATGAGATAGAAATGATGTCTGAATTTTGCACAGTTTTAACGTTTAGAAAAAGTATTTGATAATGAAAATATTTATAAAATGTTTTTAAATTATATTTTACTGTAGCTTAGGAAAGCGTTGAGATATTGCATGAGTAAATGTTAATATTAAAGTTTTATTTTTTAATGAATTAAACATTTTTCACATAAAATGTTTTTAATGAAAATGACTTTCTTTATTTCAATTTCTTTAATGAATTATTAACGTAAAATATTCTTAAGAGATAATTTAGAATCCTAGTAGAACTGAATAATATTATCATCACTTTTATCATAGTTTCATTCGACATTATAAAACCAATAATGCATTTTACAATACCATCAATGCTCCACATATCAATCAAAATTAGCTAATGAGAAGTATTACTGTCCGTCAGAAGCCATAATCTTTTCTAATGAAACACATTTTTAATATAATGTCAATAACATTTTGACGCAGATGGGACACTGATGACCCTTTTATATATACTTTTTTCTGATGCTCTAACTTCAAGCAATAATATATTTCGGTATCTTTTAATTATAACAAGAGTTCAATATAATAAAAAATCTATTAGAATATCGTAATTATGTTTGTATTAAACTACGGATATATTTGTATACGGATATATTGTATGCGGATATATTTGTATTAATCCGCAACTTATTTTGAATAAATATAGCAATCAATTTAAAATTAATATTATCTCTCACAAAACTATTTCAGGTTTACTATAGTATGAAACTTTAAAACAAAAGCAAAGCTTTATTTATTTAGCAGTAAAAACATAAATGTGATAATGTGTTAACTTCTTAATCACGTTCTAACCTTAAATCACGTTTACTGGGACGTTTAAACGATGACAGTTTATAAGATGATTAATAAAGCATACTGTAAAGAATCCCTAATAAAATCACGATATAAAGTACTGTCACTCAAGGTGATAGTAAATTTTACCGTAAAATCCATTCTTACAGTAAAATTTCGTATGAAAAAATTTGATAATCTAATGTAAAAATTACGGTATAAAATGTTAAAGTTAAAATAGATTTTACAGTGAAATGGATTTCATGGATGATGCACCCCGGGGGGCAGAATGCTTTTTTCCGCAATTTGATCCGAAATATTTTTACAGTGTAATAATAAAGAAAATAAAGCTAAAAAATGAAATAAAAATTAAATATAGTAAGTGTAATTTATGCTTATTTATGTTTTTGAATGTAGGAAAAACATTAATTAAATCACCTATTAATAAGATAATTTAAGTTATATTTTTATTCTACTGAACAACAAATTTCTAAAACTTTTTCTTTCAACACGTAGCTTTTGAAATTGAGAAGTAACCCGTATTATGTGGAAAAAAAATATTGCGGTTCAAATAACAAATATATATAGATATATATAGCAAAATAAAGACAAAAAGGATAAAAAGAAAAAAGAGAATAACGAAGAAAATTAATAAATTTCATTTACTGCGCATAAGAAAGCACTCCTTTTCGCGGACATAATAGTGTGAACTGGTGGCGAGATTATATGTTTTAATTTTTTTTTTGTTTCCCGACTTTTTAATATATTAATTTTTTTTAAATATTTTTAAAAACATTTAGCAATAATTTAATAATTTTTTACCTTCTCTTTTCATTAATCTTTTTTATTTGCCATGTTTTCACTAATATATATATATATATATATATATATATATATATCCAAGAACAGAGTGAGTAAAAGGTTTAAAGAGAAGAGTTTGAAATTCAAAAGGAGAAAATATACGAAGATGATAATATAAAATGTTAGTTAAAAAGGAATTTTACCCAATCTTGTCCACATACTACAGTCTAACATATGTTTTAGAAAAAAGAAAAAAAAAAAAAAAAACACACAACTTAGTAACAGCTAATTAGTTAAGGTCATGGCTGCTTACTTTTAGTTAGTATGATAGAATAAACTAATTTACTTTGTGGTGAAGCAATAAAACATAAATGCATCAAAAATATATAAAATTTAAGTCAATATGAGATAGCATATACAAATATGATGTATACATTAATGGCCCCTAAATGGTATTCAGCGAAGCCATGAAGTTTCGTGGAAGTGTCGCAAGTGTTCCGAGAGATTAATTTTTTTTAAATCAGTATTTATTCTTGAAACTCAACGCTTTCAACGCTTATAAGAGTTCTTTATCAAAAGCAATAAATCTGCTTATTTTATTTATTTTAAGATAATATATTAAACAAATTCAGAACTAGACTAAGTTGCACCCCAGACCTGCGAATTCAACTGTTTGGCGTAAAACCTATTATTTTAAGAGTTTTATTGATAAAAAGCTTATAAAAAAAACTCATTTTTCTCATTAAATATTATTAAAATAATCAAAAATTTTTATTTGGTCAATATGTTCATGGCTGCTAATAAATTTTATTTATATGTTTGGGGTTCCGCCAAAATAGGCTCGATCATTTACAGTTCCGTAGCCGTAAGAAATTGGAAACCACTGCTCAGCACAATTAGCTATGATAATTTGTGAAGGAAGTTATTCACAAAGTAGTGAAGTTTAAATGTGCATTAAAAACGTTCATTTTTCAAAACATTTGTTTTAAACAAAAATCAACAAAGATGTAGGTTGCCAACACTTCCGAACTAAAGGAAGGAGTTGGCAGGAAACCAATTAGAAGGGGGAGGATGGATCAATGGAAGCTGATGTAGTTACCCTTTCCATAGTTTTCCGCCACCTGAAGACCGGAATTCCGGTGGTTCCCTCCAAATGTCCTTTCGTCGCTCCGCACATTTATCACTCGTGACATTGTGGAGGTGCATTTCAACCTCACCTCCTCATTCTCGTCCAAGTGACTCCGCTGAACTCGTAGGCGGAGGCCGAGCACCGACCTCCCCTCTCCGTCCTCATGAATCAGTGGTGGATAGTGGACCACAGATTCATTTGTAATCTGTGAATGAGAATCGATTATCTTCAATTGGAAATGACGTATTGAAGAGAAAATGTGTGAAATTTATGATCGCTTTTGAAATTATTGTTGAAGCTTCGGGGACACCAATGGGTGATTAATTTTGAAACGGTACTTTTAATAATTAATAATTGGGTCTCCCCCTTCATTAACTCCAATGCAAGTTGCTCGATTTAGATAATTTTTAAAGAGTCGAGATAATTACTTTCATGTACTTGTGCACTCTAAATTCAGTTTAGATGGTAAAATGATTCTAAAATTTTGCTTTCGAGTACATCAAATCGTTTCCTGTCGACACAACTTCACGCAAAGAATAATAGTTATATGGGGAATAGGTAAAGTAATAATAAAATTTATCTTAAAAATTAATACGTTTGAAGCTAAACGATTAAACAGGTTTTTAAATGAATTCAATCAATTCAGCTTAGCGCATTTACATTTATTTATTAGAACGAGATTTAAATAAATGTGTAATGAAATATTGCACCTGAAAACATTTCCTTTTCAAGTATGATTTAAAAAACATCAAAAGTCGTTTCAAATAAATATTTTATTTATTCAATGTTAAGAAATGATTCCTTATTTTGTAGATTGCTGAAATTTCATGACACAAAAAAGTTTCAAGACACACAGTTTCTCTCCATACCTTTTTATCATTATTTTAACACTTTTACTTCGTTTTTATATTTAGTATCATATTTCATAAATAAAGATCTTACATGCAAGCT
This sequence comes from Parasteatoda lunata, assembly GCA_949128135.1. NCBI lineage: Eukaryota > Metazoa > Arthropoda > Arachnida > Araneae > Theridiidae > Parasteatoda > Parasteatoda lunata. The sequence continues at coordinate 7,704,725 of OX421973.1, read as the reverse complement.
TTATACTGACCTTTTCATTTAGATATCTTTTATTAATAGGATTTAACACCTTTCAAAATTTTCTGGTGTTGAATTAGCATAAAATTAGAATATTTTATCTATGAACCGTAGTGGCTCAGGGGACAGAGCGTTTGCCTCCAAATGAGGTGAACTGAGTTCGAATCCTAGCGATGACTGGTCGCTATGAATTCCGCACCCGGCTCACACTGACCGCAATGCTGAAGTAAAATATTTGCAGTAGTAGATGGATTATGAGTTAGAATCCCCTTCACATCAGGCTAAATGTGGAAAATTTTATGGGTTTTTCTTCACCATGTAACGCAAATGCGGGTTAGTTCTATCAATTAGTCTTCAAAGAAGACGAATTTTTCCTAATACTTGATCCAGGAACTCCCTCGTCTGCTGGATAGGGCTCAAAATTACAAGGCTGCGGAGTTGAACATCAGCAGTCGTAAACTTAAAATTAGATTAGGTGTTCAACGACACTTATAAAATCAAATATCCTATCCATAAAAAAAAAGACTCGTATAGAAAATATGGATATAGAGATAGTATTATTTCGGTCACGAATCTCGTGCTAATGAAATTTTACTTTGCATTTTTCATTGCTGGGTGAATCAGTTTTGATGTAATAAACAATAATATTTTCGTAAAGGTGATCTTTTAAGACTAAAATTATTTTGAAAAAAAAATGTTTTTTATTATAATTGAATTCATATGGAAGCGTTATTTTATTTTTTCAAAACTTGAAGTACAGCCCATTGTTACTGCTGCAGTAATGTAAGTCTTTTTTGTTACATAAAAAAAATTGCAAAACTCCCTTTCATGCAATCCTTAATAGTTTTATATTATGGTGGGGCTGCGGTTTTTCAGTCAAAAGCCTTTTTAAATTTGCTATAGATAACAACCCGCAACATCGTAAAAGATGTTGTGTTATAGCCAGAAGTTTCTAAAGAATACCTTCAAAAACACAATAAACTGTTTAAGATCTAATAATTAAAGATTAATCAAACGTAATAAATATTTTTAAGATTTCATAAGGCTTTAGCTGTTAGATCTGCTAATGAAAAGATAGTTGACGCAGAATTTTCGTTAAACATATTTCCCATGCAATTTTCATTATTTTCTATTAATTTAGGGCAAAATATTATATTTAACATTTTAAAAATATTTGGTTATGAAATACAGCATCGTTCTCCGGTGTCCTTTCTTAGCGTTAAAAGTAAAATTTTCCAAATATAGCTCACTTCCAAACAGTAAATTTTCAAATTTGCACTAATTTGAAGCTATTTAGGTCGAAAAGAAACAGTCATTCATCAATGAAATATCTCTAATTTAAAAAAATTAATTTTTGATAAGTTTTTGCATATGAGCGAAAAATTTGTTTTGCAAACTACTTTTTTTTAATTTTATATTTTAGAACAAATATAATTCGAGAATCTAACTAATATTTTTAGTAACTATTAAACTGTTTTTTTTTATAATTAAAAAATAGCAAAATATTTTTTCCTTGCAGTTATATATAAAAGGGGTAAATTTTCTGGGCCGGAGGGATAATAAAATACCCTTATAATAAAAAAATCTTAAACACATCATTTTTTAAATAATTGTCTTCATATTTTCAAATATTCAGCATCTTTTTTTAAATTATCCATTACATAATGAATGATCATCTATTACAAAGAAAATTAGAGAACTGATTATTTTCCTTAGCATTAGTAGAATTCATTTTACTTCATAACATTTTTTATTATTTTTAAAAGAATTATTCCTCCAGACATCGGGTATAAAATAATAGTTAAAAAAAAATCCAATAATTAATTTTACTATAACAATGCATCTCATAAAATAAGTTGCACTGCACATTTTTACTGAAAAATAAGTACATATATGTGTATTTTTATAAATTGATTAGTTTTGAGACGTCATGTTTTTAGTTAAAGAATGCAAAACAAGTAAAATTGTTTATTAATGTAAAAATCCTTTTAGCGAAACTGTTTTAACTAATGAGTAAACATATAAAAAAAAGTTCATTTGCTTTGTGTTTACAAAATAAATATTTACTTTAAAATTTTTCTGGTATCGTAAAAGAAAGTTTGCTTTATTCGTAAACTTCGAGCGGAAAATATTAAAATTTTCTATACATTTTCCTGAAACTTACTTCTAAAATTTTAAAATAAAAGACTAAGTATTAAGTGCTAGTTAAAAGTCGAGTGTATTTTCCATGTCTTGTTTTAAGCTTTGCTCGAGAAACAGATACAGATTTCTTTTCGACGTCCCAATAAAAGAAACAGATATGGAATATAAGATGCAGAATTTGTAATAAAAATAAAAACTTAACTTTCACAATACATACACATCATTATGTAGTTAAAATAGTTTTAAAAAAGCGGGGTAAGTATATAGTCAAGTCTACTTTTCGTGTCTTCGATTTCTTGAAAATTCGTTCCAAAATCAGACAGGGTTCATACGATGCTTTAAAAGAATTAAAAAGTGGTAACAAAAGTCAGAAAAAAAGGTGCATTTTAACTCTTTTGTATTCTCCAGCAAGCATTAAAAAGTCACTTAAAATTTGAATAAGCAGTTAAACAATGAGAAACGGGATAAATGAATGGCTCATTGTGTTTTGCTTAGGAAACCAGCTATTTATCTTCACCAAAACTCAATGTTTGTCTCTAAGTTTATCTATAGGCAGTACTATTCACTGAAAAAAAATGCAAATAAATGGTTTTAAAATAACCACAAGTATTTAACAGCAACGCTGCACGATCTGAAAATAAAAATTAATAAAAATTAAAAACTTCGGTTAAAATGACCCTGCGTACATCAGAAAACATTGTTTTATAATTCCTAAATTTTTTTTTTTTTTTGAGGAATTATTCAACTGTTTTTGGAAATTGACCAAAAAAGCCAGCCAGTGCTTCTCTATCTCCTTTTCTTTCTTTATTCATTTTTAATAAAGGTAAGAAAAGCATAGAGGAAAAATATACGAAATGTTTTTAGAATACAACTAAACACGTTTCTATGACACAATTATTGTAGATATTAAGGACAATTTAAAAAGGTTATTGTATTTTAATAAAATATTAACACCCAACTAATGCATTTAAGAAGTAAAATTCCGTAAAGGAAAGAAAATCATTTTAACTTACTAATCGATCGTTTAGGTACCAATTCAGTGTTGGAATTGGTTTAGATTTAACAGACGAACAATTTAGATTTAGAAATTCTCCGACTCTGTATTGTGTCTCACCCCCAGTAATCAGTGGTCCATCCTTGGCAACAACAGCTGAAATAAATTTGCTAAGTAAGATATGTGTTCAAGATAGATAATGATGTCCATAAAAAATATTGTATAGTCTGCTATTTTAATCTAGTTCACAATCTAAATACTATAATTTCTGTAAATTAGAAATAATAAAAAAAAAAATATTCAATTTAAATGCAAATAAAATTAAAACAAGAAAATTAAAAAAATATAATTAAAAAAAATAAATACAAAAATAAAAACTTATCAATTATAATAAGAATGCTAAAAAAAAAGTTGAATTATTTTTAAAAATGAAATGCTGCTGTGACCGCGACCGGGTTGACAAACCGCCGGGGTTGGCGAGCGCTTCAAGCAGATGTTAGTACTCCCAGTTTACATATAATATGAAAAGATCACGCATCAAACCTTTAAATAATTTATCTAGGCGTTAAAAGGACACGCATGAATATTTTTCAGTAAATTTACTTCTCGGAAAAAAAATATTTTTCTCATTCTATTATGGCTTGATCATAAATAAATATCTCTAGAAATTGTTTAAATTGAAGTTCTTTTGCAAATATTTTATTACTTTGTTTCTTACTTGAAATCTGCTTTACTACATTTGACGAAATGTGCAACGTAGTTGAAATTAAAAATCGTAGTCTAAAAATCAGTCTAACTAGATTCAAAAAACAATATTATCGAGGCATATATTTCGAATAAATAGCAAGTTTTTAACTGTTCATTTAATGCATAACACATTACGCATTTCCATGAATGAATATTTTATTCTAATACAACTCTATTGAATTCGATTCAATTCTATAAATAAAAAAAGCAAATCTTTTCTGTAATGAATACCAGTACAATATTACTATATTGACTTTTTACCTATGAATAGATGAAAAAAAATACCTTTGATGAAAAAATTCTATAAATCAACTGATTTTGCAAATGTACGGAATAATAAATGTGAGACGTCTTGTATAAGCCATTAACATTATTTACTATTCTGGTCCGTAAGAGTTTCCATAATAAAAGTAATAGTTTTTTTTTCCTTGCTTTTGATTTATTGAGATGAATAGTAAACATATATTTTTATCTTTTCTTCGCTAATAAACTAAAATATTCACCTTATTATAAGTAAGTACTAGTTTTATAAGACATTGTCTGATTTTATTTTTATAAAGGAAAGGAAATAAGGTAATATAAATGATGAAAAAAGGAAAATGATAGAAAATTAGTTCATTTAAGGTAGTACGATAAATAATCAATATAAAATTCTTATAAGCAATGTTGGTAACATAGCAATTATTTTCTTCGAAAGATTTTTTTTAAAATCTATTTTGGGTGCATAAAAATAAAATCAGTCAACTGAAAATCTAAAAAAAAAATATTTAAAGTGCTTCCAAATAAGCCAAATAATGTCTCTCAGAGAAAACAGAATTACTTCGCAATAAAGAAATGAATTTTGATTGCAGAATTTTTTTTCCAATTAAATAAAAAAGTATTACTTCTGGTGATTACAAAGTGATCTTATTAGTTCTTTATTTTAAACAACAGCCAATCGTCCTTTTATCCATAACTATGTGATTGTACTGTAGAGTTACATAATTTAATCTCGTGTGGTTTCAATTTATCTTAACAAAAGATTTTTTATGGTTAAAATTATTTTCTATTTAGAAAAATTAAAATTACATTACTCAGCAACGGCATCAAATTGAATTTATTGATTTAATAATAGCAAACTCATGCACACTTGATATTTTTTGATAGTTATTTGACAAATTTCAACAACGCTATGAAACCGATATTGGATAATAAAAAAAATTAATAAAAAAACTCTAAGTTTCGATATGGCATTTACATTTCAGAGTGTGCCTTTTATATTATTTTTATACTTTGCATCTTATTTTTAATATTTTGTGAAATAATAAATATTACACATCATAATTTTATATTTTTAAATCTTCTTCCAAAAAAGAAATTTTTATTGTGATGCCGGAAAAGTATGCATAAGGAATACTGCTTTAAAAAAGAACTTCAAAACAGTTTTGCCGTAACTCTGCAATAAGATAAAATTAACAGAAACAGTAATGTTCTATTTTTTCATTTAAAGAAAGTGAACAGAAATTACACAATTTCGAAGAGATAAAACGCAAAATACGGCTTCATTTTTTTAACTAATTTTTTTAACTAAAAATTTAAAAAAATAATTATATCTTTTGTTTATAGGAGAAATTTTTTATTCAATTTTAATTTTTTATATTATAAGTCGTATGTAAAACATAATAAAATCTTTCATCTGAAAGTTTCGATGATTTTTGAATATAGCTTTAAATATTATGTACTATTTTCAGAAATTTTTTTTTTTACCAGAAATTTTTTTTTTCTTGTTCTTCATCATTGAACAATAGCCCTGGGTGGGTCTTGACCTTCTACGAAATTACATTCTATGCCATACTGTTCTTAACTAAGATTTTCCAGTTTGTTATTCTAATATTTATAAGATCTTTTCCAAGACAGACAGTACTCTTAAGATTTGATCTTACGGGTACCAGATGGTTTCGCAGCACAGAGAAAACAGCAAAACTATTTAAATATGGATCTATGAGAACACCATAAAGCTCGATAGTTTTTTTTTCCGAAGCGAATAATAATTGGTAAAATTAAAAATCAAATCTGGTTTTATAATATGTGAAAAAATTTAGTAGACGTGGTAAAATTTAATAAATTTATCATGACACCTAAAGTATGGCATGAAAACCATTATTCGGTTAAAAAAAATTTTCAAATCTGTATTTTTTTTACTAAGTGTGTCGCAATACGAACTATAATTTGAAAAACCAGAATTTCCTGCAAACCGTTACCGCGTGAATGGAACAATTATCAAATGAATGGTTTAAATACCATATATTTCGGTTTTATTACTCTAAATTTGTTTTTTTTTTTTTTTTTTTTTTTTACCAGAAATGTCATTACCATTAAATACGGTAATTTTACAAAAAAAAATAAAAAATAAAATCACCAGTTATAAAATCTTATTGTCTTACCCATTTAACCTTGTGTGCAGTAATATATTTAATGATGTCCGGCTTTTTAAACAGCTTAAGATTTCAGAATCTGTTCTTCTTCTCCAATAACTGTCACACTTATTCATTCCTCAAAAATACTTTTCAATATTTTCCTTCTAAATATAGCAAATAACGCTCATTTTATATTTCTCTGTCATTGACGGATCTGTTTTAAGATTTGCAGGAGGGTTTTTCTGCTGAAAAAATTAAATTTCGAATATTTTTGTCGGACAATGAAGCACCTTTCATTGGCTGTGACTCTTTTTCGAATCTCTGGCATTATTTTAATCATTATGTTAATTTAGAACCAAAATACTTTAGGTATATATAGATAATACGCTATGTGTATTAATATTAGTACACCATTACTTGATATTGGAGACTAATCTATAAAATATTTCTTCCAACCAGCAAAATTATACCTCAATGTTAGCTTTTTTTAAAAAAAAAAATTATATTTGAAAATATATCATTTTTAGTGTCGAAGCGTAGTTTTTCAAATCATAAAAAACATTTGATGCATTATTCTCGTAGTTAAATAATTATGATTACATACTTAAGGTATTCATAGCGGCTGAAATTCCACTATATTTTTCACCAACAATCAACTCTTCACTGGAAGTTGAATATGTCTGAGAAAATGTTGCGATGCATCTCAGCGTGATAGCTCCTCCTTGAAACAGATGGTTGGGTTTTACCATGAACAATAGTCCTAAAATAGAAGTTTGCAATCCATTCGGGTGTTCAATGTTGGGATAATGTATTTCCACATCTTTTTCCATCTAAAAAATAGAGTAAATGTTTATTAAACAGCATGAAAAATAAGAAAGGTTGTTTAAGTTTTAAAAACGAAAAAAAAAAATTTGAATAATAAAAAGACACACATTTTCAAGAACCATTAAACACCTTAATTTTAATTTACTCTTCAACAGTATCATTTAGTAATAATTAAGAACTAAATTTTTAGATATACGACACTACTCCTTTCGGCATATGATTCCGGCTGTGTATTTGCAGCAGATGGGTGTAATCATGTTCAACACATCCGAACAAAATTGCTCGCAATATTAAAAGATTTTAAGATAAGAAACGAGATAAAAAGATGTTCGAGCTCACGTTTGTTGATATTATAAAAAATCGGATTTTTTGAAATATAAACACACTCTTACAAATAAAACTCTCACTTCTCTCGCAATCACTCAGCTGTATTTTGTTAATTTTGTGAATCATTGCGTCACAAAATGACGTGATTTGTGATGAAATACGTACTCTCAAAATATATGACGAAAAAGCTTCCTTAGAACCACATCGCAGTGCATAGTGGGAGATTGATAACTAGAATTGGAATAAGGATTAGAAGATCAAAACTAGAACTCCGACATAAGCTGATCATGCTGTATGGTGGCCAAGGAGTTGGTTTCATACCACAAAGAAGTTCGAAGATCCAGCAGCCATTTAGTCTCACACAATTAAAAAGTGTTATGAATGTCTCACAGACAATCTCTCAACATCAATTCCGCATTATAAACTTTTACTTATTGGGTGCAATAGAGCACATATGATGTCTAAATTCATTATTATTGTTTTATCAAACTAATTATTACCATGATTACAATTAATTTAATTATAGTTAATTTAACAATAAATTATCATTATAATTAACCACTGCAAACAATAATTTTAACTATTTATTAAATTCTTATCTGGTGGAAAGTTAACTTAAAATAATTCAGAATCGTTAAGGGTTAAAATAAATCATGTCAGTATAGCGTCGAAACTTATCTTAATATATATTTATTCAAATTTCATTTGAATTTTTTTTACTCATTGAAGATAGAATTAAGACAACGAAACATCCTTTACAATTCATAAATATCATCGACTTTCTATTAATTTGCAAAATAATTAAAAAAAATGTGTAATCCAAAAATACTGTTTTATTCTGACTATTATTTATTTGTTTATTTAATTTATAAGAAAGGGCAATAAATACTATTAATTGATTTTCTTCTTGTTTGGAAATTGATTTCTGACTGAAAATTTTGTTCTCGAGTGTAAGTCAAATAGTGGTCAGTGAGCCGATGGGTGATCACGTTGATCAGCCTACGAAGGAGCCGATGGCGTTCGGTATCGGTCCTCGTTAAACTTTTCAACCGCAAAATGCGCAACTTTGCTTGTTCGTCCTGGTCGCCTAAGTGGAGGATTCATTACGTCTGCTGCGGATCAAAATTGAATTGATCAGAAATATTCACCATAAATCATGACCATTGTGCAGCTCTAGTGCTACGTAACTAATACTGTTCTCAAATGTTATTCTGAACACTGAACTTAAACTTTTCAAGTCCAGTTAATTTTGAATTATCTTATTCTTCAATCATAAGAAACAAAGCCTGATAAAGCTGCCTGTATCTTAAAAAGCAAAACTTTCAAAGATATCAATGAGAAATATCCAAGAAACTTGATGTCCGCATATCCAAGAAAATCTGATTTCCTCACAGATTCCTTGACTTTAAAGGAATGCACGCAAAATATAATCATGAAAATCGATTTCCGTGAGTCTGCGAAACTTTATCTAACTGGGAGTTTTTCTCGAAGATTTCAAAATCACATCAAAGATAATTGCTTTCGATTCTTCCTAGTCAACTGAAACTTTTAACAAAGATATTTCAGTTTTAAGACTTTTCCATTCTAAGTGTATTAATAAAATTATAAATTGGTGCTAAAAATATTTTTTAGTTTTCGAGCAATTTATAGATTTTTTACCGCAATGTTGCATGAAATCAATCCATTTATTTTCTGAAAATATTTTGCAATTAACGCCTGAAATATCTTATTAACATACTGCAAAATAATCTGTTGAATTTAATGAGAAAATATGTCAGCTGGAGTACCAGTATACAATTTCTTTCTCCAGATTTTTAAACAGATAAGTACTGTAATTTTAACAATAAAAAACTTCGTTATTTTAACAAAAAGAAGCTCAATGGAATAACTAAGTCAGCATTGCGGTCAATGCTAGCCGAGAGCAGAATTCGCATTACCAGAAAAGCCGGGTTTCGAATAAAGGTTTTCTCACTGTCAGTCAAAATCTCTGTCCGAGTCTTGGCAGCTTTCGTGTTCATTTATTATATTTTATTTTACAACCGTCATTGAACAGCCAACCCAATTTTTGGGTTTACGACTACTAATGTTCAACTACGCTGTCTTGTAATTTTGGGCCCAATCCAGAAGACGAGGATCAAGTATTAGGAAAAATTCGCCTTCGTTGAAGACTAATTGATGAAACTAACCCGCATTTGCGTTACATGGTGAAGAAAAACCCATAAAATTTTCCACATTTAGCCTGATGCCAAGGGGATTCTAACTCATAATCCATCTACTACTGAAAATATTTTACTTCAGCATTGCGGTCAGTGTGAGGCGGGTGCGGAATTCATAGCGACCAGTCATCGCTAGGATTCGAACTCAGTTCACCTCATTTAGAGGATTGTTCCTCTCATTTGTTCACCTCAAGGGATCAAGTATTGAGAGAAATTTGAGTAAGTGGCGGACTTTTTTATGGAACTAACCCGCATTTGTGTTACATAGAGAGGAACACCACGAGAACCTCCCTCGAAAGCCTGACGGCAAGGGGACTCTAACCCATGATCCGTCTACCACTAAGGATAGTTCTCGTCAGCACTGTGGTCAGTCCTAGCCGGATGCGGAATTCGTATTGACCAACCATTCTGGGATTCGAACCCGGTTCATCTTATCGGAAGGCGAACGCTCTATCCCCTGAGCTATCGTGGCTCTAGTGTTCAGTTATGAAAAAAAATCTTTAAGTGTCTTGATCTTAAAAATCTTACTTACTAAAGTCATATTTAAGTGTAAAAACGCGAAAAATTGTAATGGACAATTGTAATTGTCTATTAAAAAATATCTGGCAATTAAACTTATCGGGCTACCGTGTTATTATCTATCTACCGGGTTATTATCTGTCTTATACCTAAAGACTGATAATAACCCGGTAGAGCATCAATTTGCCAATAAAATCAAATCGCTATTTTATTTATAGGATTTTTAAAATCATTAAATAAGATAATGCAAGTATAGAAAATAATTGTAAACTGATCTGAAAAAAGGTAACCTTATGGTACGTGAAAGCGCATGGGAAAAACTAGAATTTAAATTGGCAGTTTTAATCTGTTTATAATTAAAGTAAAAAGCAGAGAAACATTGTTTTGTGAAAATCAGCCTTAAACCTTAAAGTATACGGGGAAAGTCATTAAAAATGATCATTCTGTGCAACACGTGGGTAACAATTAAAAACTGAATTTATCTTTCAACATTTTTTTCTCAAAAAAATAGAATTCTTTCTGAAAATTTTACAGTTATTTCTTAAAGTGCAAATATTTAATATACAAAAATAATTTTATTTATATTCATAAAATTCATATTCATTCCTGTGCTGATGATTTGTTCGGACCTGTATTTAAACTCAATGTTTTTCCATTCAACATACTACTATTATGCTTTAAAAGATCTGACATACAGTACTTCTTACAGTAATAATTACCTCAAAATCAGTGAATCACTCTAATTAAATAAATATTAATGTGAAATTTAAAGTATATTTTTTAAGGTAAAAAAGAATTTTACGGTAAAATGGAATTGACGGATGATGCAACCAAGGTGCCAGTACTTAATACCGTAATATGTTTGGAATTTTTACAGTGTAGTAAAAACTTTCCATTGTCATTAATTTTGTAGTTATAAGTGCCATCCTTTTCCCACAATTCAAATTACCTATATAATTTTACAGTAAGAGATTTTTTTGCCATATTTGAAAACCTCTCTAGAAATGATATCTAAAAAATAGGAAAAGCAAAAATAGTGCAAAGATATACAAATAAAATCTCAAGTTTTTGGATATTTCTCGTATTGTATATTTATACCTATTTAAAACATAATATTAATTTTAGGCAAATAGTTAGAAATAAGTGTGAATTTGAAGACTGAACTATGGTAACAATTGAAAATAATTTGTGCTGCCAAATTATGGTATCCAGGGATACACGAAATCATAATTTCAAATTTAAATGATGTATAAACTTGTGTAGTTTGCAACAAATTAATATTAATGCAATCATCTGAAACACTTACATTTAGAGTTGAAATATTAATCCCACATTTTTTAAAGATTTATTTAAATTAGTTTAGAAACCTCTTTATCTCCTGTAGTTCAAATTAATAATTAATAGCTCAGCCAAGTTCTAAACAAATATTAAAATAATTGGTAACATTCGTCACAAACCACACGCTTTACCGCGCTTTAATTTAATTCACAAATTGCTAATATACTTGTGCATTGTCCTACGATACCGAATATTCCATTATTGATAATAATTATTTCTACAAGGACTATATCAATGTGGTTCACTGTATTTGGCAGATTTGCCATTTCCACTATATTTGCTCACAGCACTTATTAATGACCAATTAAGCACAGCTGATATATTTCGTGTAAGCACCGATAAAATGAGTGCGGATATTGTAATATTGAATTTGCAAATGTCGATTCGTTTGTTCCGAAATCATTGTACTTCAACTGGACTTCATAAAATTGATTATTAACTTTTGATTTAACTACATTGAAGATAGAACTCTTTCTGTTTTATAAAAAGCAGTTCTAAAAATTTTTATGTCTGCAAATAATTCCTCAGAAATCGAGATTTTAATAATTTATTTAAACATATGGTGAAATTAAGAAATTTTGACCGTGAGATGCATCTGTAATTGAAAAATAATTTTTGTCATGTTGTTTAGGAGCTTAAGTTTGATTATAATATTGCTTGAAAACTTAAGCAAGTACACTGCAGAAAATTTCGGATCAAATTACGGTAAAGAGCACTGACACTCTGGGTGCAGCACTCGCATTTATTTTAACTTTCCTAAACCTCATGCAATTCTAAAAAATGCAGCCTGTAAAATTTTAAAACTTGATTTTGTGCACAATGTATGGTGATGACTTTCTGATAAAGCAAGCCATAATTCTGGTGTATACAACTGAAATATAGGGTACTTAAACTGAAACCTTTCATTTACTAATGTTTCCGTTTATATGAAAACTGTTTAATGGAACTTCTGGTTTTCAAAATTATAGATTCTTATTACCACACATTTAGTAACAAATACAAAACTGAAAAAAAAATTTAATCGAATAATGGTTTTTATGTATTATGACAGAATTCGGGCACTATGATAAAATTACCACATTTTTCAAATTTTATCTTATTAACCATAAATAAAACCATATTTTATTGTTAATTTTACTTAAATCATTACCAAAGATCTCCGGTAAAAATTACCGAGGTTTTTTGGTTTTTCCATAAAGTCAGTAATGCGGTAAACTTTATCATATTTCGGTAGTTTTTACCATATTTTTTTCGCTTTGAAAACGTTTGATTCTGCATTATGTAGTTGAATCTTGAATAATAATAAACTTTTCGAATTAATTTATTATTTGAAAGAAATAGAGGCATTTTTTGTTGGATTGATAAAAATAATACAGAGTTCAGAACTTTGGGAGAGAAGAACTTTGGGGGACAAAGCAGTTTCATTTTGGATGAATAAATTAATTCTTCACATATATTTATTTAAATTTTTTTTTTAAATTACACTTTGTTTACAGAAATGAAAATCGATTTGGAAAGTGCTGAAATAAATGTTTAAACATTAAGTACGCACAAACCAAAACTTCTCTTCCGAAATTTTTCTTACAAGTGCTGAAATAAATGTTTAAACATTAAGTACGCACAAACCAAAACTTCTCTTCCGAACTTTTTCTTACAAATAAAACTACAGCCATAACTATGTTAAATTACATTTCAGAGAAATCTAATAGATTACATCACGGTGAAATTGTATTGATGTGCTTAGGTATAATTGTAATAAAGTGAAGATATAAAAAAAGTAATTTAAAATTATGAAATTAAGTTTATAATACATCTCCTATACTATTTGTAGTCAGACTTCAAAAGAGGCCAAATAGAACAAAAAATAATCAATTTTCTTAAATAAATTAAATGAAAGAGGATAAAAATCATATTTAGCATATTCCCCTTTAAGTTTGACTATGAGAAAAGAGTATTTTCAAGTTAAAAATACTATAACTAGGTGCAATGGAGAAAAAAAGCAGATTTTACGAACCTTTATACCGTTGACATACCACTTTAAAACAGCCGCAGGTTTTGAATATCCAGATTTGCATGTAACATTTACATAATCACCAACTTCATATCTCAATTGGCTACCTTCAATAACTGGATCCTGTTGAGGAAGAACTGTGAAAAGAAATATATCACTTTTAAATTATGTTTTTAAATAACAAAACGTAAATTTTCCCAGTGAAAAAAAAGCAATTTTTTTGGAGACTTCAGGGGAAGAAACCACTGAGGCTGCATGAAACGAATTTCCATTCTTAAAATTTGCTTATTACCATAATAAATAAAAGTATATATGTTACATTACTTTACTATTCAAGCTTTGCTTCGTTAATGTCTGTTTAAAGTATATAATTTTAAAAAATAGATCAAAAGAAACTGATAATCCTAAATAACTTTTGATCTAATGATCGAATCTTCACGTTCACTCAATCTTAATGGTTCACGCGGATGACCTCGAATATAATAATTAATGATATTTCAAGTTACAAAATCAGATACAAAAACATACTTTCTCTGAATAAACATAACTATTTTTCGACAGGTTTGGGCTTTTGATTCCAAAAATATAGAGGTTAGCCTCAATCTGGGAAATAAGTTCCCAGTAGTTTATTGCGGAGAGCGGACCCTTATTGTTAATCCGTTTTACATATTTCCCCATATTTCGAGAACTTTTCAAGCGAAGTGAGAAATTTTTCCACACAATTAGAAAATTCGTTTATCAAAGATTCTATGTTTTCTTTTAGTTAATGTTTATTATTTTTATTGTCTTATTTAATGATAGTCGAAAAAGTTTTGAATTGTAGATTATACAGCTTTTTACATCATTTTAAAGAATACATTGTTACACGTCGAAAATCAAAATTTGAGCAAAATCGGTAGAATAGTTACTGAGAAACCGAATTTTTAAAAAATCTTTCGAAATTCATATTTTTAAAATTTGTAACTTTTTTTAGTATATTGTTTTGTAATAACTATGATAGAACTACTGCTAACTGCTTCTTTGAAAATAAGTACTTTTTACGAAGAAAAAAAAAACTTCAATCATGATTTTTCCTACAGAACTAAAAAATTTTTAAATTAAGGGTGAGAAGTCTTTTATTTACAAATATTTTCTCAGAATAAATGTTTTTTTATTACAATTGATAACTGCTTTGCAAATATTTATTTATTTCATATTGAAAATTTTAAAATGGATATAAATTGTAAAACTCTCTTATTATCATTAAAAGTTCGTAACTTTAGCAAAGGTCAAAATGTAGAAATGAAACATATATTAACGGTTTTCTGAAAAGCAGTTTGTTTGGTTTTAGTTAGTTCAAGTACGAAGATAAATAACATTCATTTGTTTCTTTAAATTAAAATGCCAATTTTCAGTTTCCCATAATGAAAATAGATTGCAAATTATAAATCTTCGTTTATTTATTTATTAGTTTTTTTGTGTTAGATTTTACCTATGTATGCATGAATACTTCATTAACATAATGCAGTTTAATTCAAATAACCTCTTTAATTAAAATACACGCGTGGAAAGTATAAACTTTGTGTATTTTAATTTTAAAAGCCAAGAAAGGTGGAATTTGATTTGCATTTTCTGATTGAATAGTAAGCTTGAACTGACATAAAATCATAAAACATTGAATTTTTCGTATTTTATTTTTATGAACTATGTGACTGTGGCAACCTTTCCATTTCTTTCATTAATGTGATTTAAAGATATGTTTAAGGGGTGTTTTAGTCTATTTCACACGTAGTTACATTCAATATTATTTATTTTTAATTTTTTATACGTAATACTGCAGACCATCATTGATATCACTCTTATTATAAATGATTTTTTATATAACGACTGAATAAAGGAAGAAAACGAAGAAAGGGAATTATAAATCAGTGAAACGAATCAGTGAATCACCGTGTTCGTATCTCAGAAAATTATCAATGGTGGAATATAGTTCTAAAAATATAAATAAATAAACCTATATGTACGGTTTGAACGCTGTTTTTTAGACTTCACCAAAAAGCAATTTCATTTCTTATAAGTTTCTTTTTTCTGATTTTCTTTGAACATAATTACAGAAACCTTACTTTATAAGTTTTCATTACTTCCCTTGAAACGATACTTTCAAGATGCGATTATAATTAAATAAATGTGTCAGAAAATAATTAAACTACATCAATGAATATTGATAAATATTGATAATTTTTGCGACGTTACAGATTTTGAGGATATGCGCATTTTTTCGACCTTTTTAATTTTTTTATATTTATTTTACATTTTAGAGCTTTTTCTAGTAGATTTTTCCAGAGATTTTTTTTTCATGCATTTTTTAAAATTTTATTTTTTTTCTTTTAATTTTAAAACATTTTTTGGATGTCACAAAGAAGGAATGAGGTTTTATTCTCAGTGACGGCTAGAAACCCGAATGGCTTTAAATCTGTAGTTACCGACTTATCTAGGAAGTACAGGTGGCTTGTGCGCAATTCTGAACACAAAGCCATAATAATAATGATTGTGACGGAACTGTGAAGCATTATCTTCGATAGCCTCCCTTGCCCACAACGCGTAGTTGAGAGAAAATTGTACTTTTTACTACAAAAAGTACCATCTCATTCTTATAACTTTCACTCATTTTAACTAAATTTGATGCATTATATTTTTCAGGACAAAAATGACTGTTGTCCATCATTAAAAGGATCTATTAATCAAGATAAACAAATAGAAATAACTTCGTTTTTTTAAGAAATGTGAAACTAAAGTTGCCGCTTGAAAAGGATTGCTTGAGCAGCATATTTGGGAGGGAAAAGCGTGTAAAAGCTGTTCAACCTGCTATATCAGGAAAGAAAGCATATCAAAGTCATTCACAGAATCAAAAAAATCCAAGACAGGGTGGTTGTTGATTGGGATTATGCATTAGTTTTTGTGTCTGTAAATATTCTTTCAGAAAAGAATAATAATTT
The DNA here is from genome assembly GCA_949128135.1 of Parasteatoda lunata. Classification (NCBI taxonomy): domain Eukaryota; kingdom Metazoa; phylum Arthropoda; class Arachnida; order Araneae; family Theridiidae; genus Parasteatoda; species Parasteatoda lunata. The sequence goes on along the minus strand of OX421973.1, from coordinate 7,688,238 downwards.
AAATGGTGAAAGTTTTAAGAAAAGACACTGTGTGCCTGAAAAATTAGCAATTAAAAGATTTTTTTTGAGAAAAAAAATTCCGTTGAAATTACCGTACCATATGGTAATGAAATCAGGAAGAAAAAACCATAATTCTGGTTAATAAAAACAAAATTTACGGTATTTAAACCATTCATTTACAATTTTCCGTCGATATGGTAACAGTTTTCTGGTTCAGAAATTCTGGTTTTCAAAATTATGGTCGTTATTACTTAACATTTAGTAATCAATGCGAAACTAAAAATTAAATTCAACCAAATAAATGATTTTTATGCCATGCTTTTAGGTATCATGATAAAATTACCATATTTTACATCATTTATCATATTGTTAATTTTACCAAATCATATTTTATATCATAATATCATATCATATCATATAATTACCATATCATATCATATAATTACCATATCATATTATAACATATCAAATCATATTTTAATGTTAATTTTACCAACATCATTACAGAAGAGCTTTGGTAAAAACTACCGATCTTTTCGCTGTCCCCATAGAGTCAGAAACACGGTAAATTTTATCATATTCTGGTAGTTTTGACCTGGTTTTTTATTTCTCGGTGTACGTTGGTGATTACTAAGTTATACAGGGTGCGTTCTGAAAGTAATGCGCATGATTTTATTGTGACGCGACTATTGATCGCAGCGCACTCAGATTGTTCGAAAAATGTGGTGGAAAATGTTTCCTTCCAAACAAGCCTGGCCTCAGGTCGCTCGGAACAGTAGGACGTGTCTTCGCGCAAAGTATTTTTTTTTCGATCGAGTCACGGCATGATTCTCTGGAACAGCGGTACGCGATAAAGTTTTGTGTACGACTTGGGAAGAATGCGACAGAAACTCATCACATGCTTCAAGACGCCTTTAAGGAGGAATGCATTTCAAGATCTCAGTGTGGAAGGTGGCACAAGGCCTCCAAGGAGGATCGGGAGAAGGTCACCGACGAGCCTCATTCTGGACGCCCAACAACAGCCCGAACCGATGAAAACGTCCAGCGTGTGCGTAAAGTTTTAAAGTCAGACCGTCAGCATTCAGGCAATCGCTAACACCCTGAACTTGTCAAAATGTGCGGTACAGGGGATTGTGACGGAGGATTTGCAAATGCGAAAGGTCTGTGCGAAGCTTGTGCCGAAGGTGTTGACGGAGGAGCAAAAAGAAGTTCGAGTTTTGCGCAGTGAAGAATTGTTGGAATTGATGAAGCCCCAGCCTCCCTATAGCGCTGACGTGGCGCCGTGTGACTTTTTTTTTGTTCCCCCGACTGAAAAGAGAGCTGAAGGGAAATCACTGGGAGTCGGTAGAGAACATCCAAGCTCATGTTACAAGGTTCCTGAGAGGCATTACTGTCGAGGAGTTGCAGGGTGCCTTCCAGGCTTGGCAGAATCGTCTCCGCAAGTGTATTGATGCACAAGGGAACTATTATGAAGACTTTTAACCATTTGTACCCATAGGATCAATAAATCTATTTTTCCTTCTGTTTTTCGCATTACTTTCAGATCGCACCCTGTAACTCTGGACGAAATTCAAGGCAACTTACTTTTTTCATGTTTTTAAAGAATTTTTAGCTGTTTTGAAGAAATTTTTCAGGTCATCAAAATCTGGGCTTTATTATTAAGCTACTGAAATCTTTAAAGAGGAATTCTCTACCTAAATTTAAAATAAGATTTTTTAGAACTGCAATTAAGTAAAACTTAGGAACATTTAAACCGTTAATATTAATATTTCTACGTATTTCAACGTTTTTTGATCTAAAATATTTGGAATCATTATATTCAAATATTTTCGATATCAATACTTAAATATTGAAATAGTTTAAATTTAATTAAAAGTTTTTTAATTTTTGCAATTATTTAAACTTTTCTTAATTTTTTCAAAAAGAAAAGTTTAGACTCCTAAAATGAAAAACAGAACTAGTAGATAACAAAGTATAAAATCAATTAAAACCTTTCCTTTGGATTCTCCTTCTAAATACTTGAGTCTAGACAAAGAAAAGTAGTTTTGAGAGAAAAGTTTTTAAGTGTGCTTCACAAATACAATACGCAATCCCATATTTCCTTTTCTACCTTTTCAAAGACTCGAATTCAAAGATGCAACGAATTAAAAATCGATTTAATACTTTCTCCGTAAAGAAACTAAACTTTTCGAAAACTGAATTTTTTTTTTTTTTTTTTGATCAGGACATATTATGACCTGAATATTATGATTTGTAATAATTAGGGACAAAATAAAAATATAACAGGTTCTATCTAATAGGACACTTTATAATTAACTTGATCTAGAGGCAGATTTATCACATGCTAATATTCTGTCGCAAGGATTTCAAAACCTAAACTTAAATATATCAATTTAATCAATTAATTTTTTCACTCAACTAAAGCAGCCGATGTTTTAAGTTACGATATCACACACAAAAAAGTATATTCTCGGAAGGAATAAACATTTTTCATGTTTAAAGAATGGGAGGCCATAAATATTTAGCCTCAATCTGGAAAATATGGTCTCGATTGTTTAGTCAGAAGAGTGGCCAATAGTTAGAAACCTTAATTTTACATACCTCGCCCTATTTCTAAAGCTACTTTAGGGATTACTACTACTAGTAATTAATTTTTTCACTCAACTAAAGCAGCCGATGTTTTAAGTTACGATATCACACACAAAAAAGTATATTCTCGGAAGGAATAAATATTTTTCATGTTTAAAGAATGGGAGGCCATAAATATTTAGCCTCAATCTGGAAAATATGGTCTCGATTGTTTAGTCAGAAGAGTGGCCAATAGTTAGAAACCTTAATTTTACATACCTCGCCCTATTTCTAAAGCTACTTTAGGGAATGAAAAAAGTTTTGAACGTAATTGTAAGTCTTGTTTATCCGAAAATAGCTCCATGCAAAAACTTGCTTCTTTAGAGTAATTTACTATTTTTCTTATTTTTTAATTTATTAATGATCGAAATATTTTGATTTGACATCTTTACAAATTTTGCAATTTCAAAAAAATGCGATTTTAAATTTTGAAGCACAGAGATCGGACAAACTGTTTCTGAATAATTAAATTCCATTAAAAAGATTCAGCATTTTTAAACTCACATTTCCAAGAACTATTCAACCGATTCCGCTCAAATTTTGTATCTAGTTATTTAAAATAACACAGCAATTTATAATTTAATTCTTTCATCCATTATTAAGTTATAATGAATGATAATAAATAATTATAAAAAAATATTTTTACATAATGTTTGTTACATTCGAAGAACTAGCTTTATAGATGTGTGTCAGAATTTTTTGAGTCACTTAAACAGTTTCTGAAGAATGGAACAATACGTAAAAAGTAAAACTGACATTAAGATACCGAAATTTTGACCCTTTCCTCACTAAAATATCGGGATTGTACCTAACCCCCATATAGGGTCAAGAAAAAAATTTTGTTGTTCAGAGAAAGTATAGTTTTTGAATCTAATTTCGTCACTCAAATTATCCACCGTAACTTAAAATTAGCATATTCATGGTTAGATTCTCAAATAATTAAAAAAGAAATCATCGCTGTTCATAAAAATACAATCATTATATTCGAAAAACTTCCGGATCAAATTACAGTAAAAAAGTCCTGGCATTTTGGGGGCCAAAACTTTTTGCCATAAAATCATTTTTTACCGTAAAGTTTTACGGAGCGAAATATCTGATATACCATAGTTTATGCATTAACATTTACAGCAAAATCACTGCAATTAGCTTAATATTACTGTAAAAATTACGCTATAAAGTTTTAAAGATTAAAAGTGGATTTTACAGTTGTTGCATTCAGGACGCATTCACTTTTTACTTTCATTTGATTCAGAATTTTTTATAGTGCAGCTCAAACATTATTAAGTTGTACCAATCCATTTAAAGGGCATTTATCGGTTAATGGTTAAGGTTGGAAGACAAGACAGATCAAAAAATAGAGAAAAAATAGCAAATAGAAACAAAAAAAGACAAAAAAATAAAAAGAAATATAAATTTTAAAAAAATATATACAAAAATTGAAAAAAAAGAAAAAAGAAACGATTTTCGTTTTATTTTATTCCAAGGCAACCGTTTAATAAAAAGAACAAGAGAAACTGAATTAACAAAAAATAAAATTCTTGAAGCAATACAACACATTTAATTTTTCATACACAATTAAAGATAAATAAATTAATTCAACCGTCTTTTATACATTTTAACCTTAGAAAAATTCACTGTATACCCCCCCTTTCTGCTTATGTGTTGAACAATTTTAAGGTTTCATAACAATTTTTACTCTAGGAACAACCTATTAAAATATCAGTTCAATTAGTTAATTAGATTTTAAGCGATGACTTTAAACACTAATTTAAAACTTTGCTTGTTTAGAAATGAAACAAATTTGATGCAAAAAATATAATTAATACCGTTATTGTAAAAATACTGTTATTGTAAATATGTAGTCATTGTAAATCAGAAATTTATATACACGTGTATTTACTAACAATGAACAAACAAATTCCTTTGGTTACATTGCACTTTTGTTTAAAATCGTGAATAAATTTTAAAAAGAATTTCAAGATGAATAAATATATTCATAGAAATAAAAAGGCTGCCATTCAGAATTCAAATTTAAAGAGATTTCTTTCATTAAAATCAAAATTCAAGCTCAATCTTTGAATATCCTAAAAGCATTATAATTAAAAATATCAATTAATTAAATGCTTCTATTTTAATTGCAGTCATTATTTTTTGTCAAAGCATAAATATAAATGAAATCAGAAAAATAGATCTTTAATTTTAGGCCCTTTTCAATATTATCTACTTATTAAAGTTTATTTCGCAATTTTAATTCTATGATGACACGTTTTTAAAATTAAATAAGTCAATGGAATAACGCGGTTTGGTTGCATTGCATCTGAAGGATTATTTCCTATTTTACTCGTACTTGCAAGTAATCCACTGCTTAAGCTGTTGCCTTGGATTTTCCATAAAGTCTCTTAACTGACTGAATACGCAACAAATTTTATAAAGGTTTTTTTTTTTTGCTTTTTGCTAATAATTAAAAGAAATTTAATGTATGTTTATAACAACTGTTTAATTTAAACACTCTTCTGGGGGATTTTGGAAGCTTCTTAAAAAGCACATTTTAATATGCTTCCTAAATAAAATTCGGGGATTACATTAGTTCTTTTAGTATACCGCCGAAAAAATATTCAAATCGTGTTTTAAATAAGCCAATGGAATGACGCGATTTGATAGCATAAAATAGAAATAATTGTTTTCTTTTTTACTCACAAGTAATCCGCAGCTTACGTTAGTGCTTTGGATTGACATTGAAGTCTCCTTACTGGAAACGCAATTATTTTTCTAACGATTTTTTTCCCTTATAAATAGTTAATGATACGAGTACATGCGATATAATTTCTCACAAAATTTGTGAAATCGAAAATCCTGTGATAGATCGCTGAGCAGTGCCATGGGTACAGGAATCTGGGGAAAAAGTCCTTCCCCTTCAGTTCTATGTCCGAATTAAAGAAGTGATCTCACAAATGAGTGGTTCTGCCACTTATTCGGGGGGGGGGGGGTCAGAATTAAGTCGCACTCTCACCTTATTGGTGCCCTCTTGTCAAACGAAAGTCGTTCCTTCCTGACTTTATTAGCAAAGGCCTATGGCTGGCAAGCTTGGCTTGTCCAAGTATCATTAGAAACAACAAAAGTTTTAAAATGTTTTGTATATTTGTTTAATTTAGTACTGGTCAATGCGCTATCTTTCGGGACATTCTATATATCTCATTAAAAAAAATACTTTTGACTTAAAATGATGAAAATTTTAGTGAATAGTACATTTTTGAATAAGTGAATATAAAAACATTTATATACCATTGAATACTAAAAACATCAATGAAATTTTATGTTTTGCTTAATATTTTCAAATTCATGAAATCAATACAAATTTTTTGTGATGCTGTTAATAAATACTGTAATTTTCATGAATTTAGTTTATTAGCAGTCAAAATGTCTTACAGCATTTAATATCGAATTCGCCATTTATATTTCTGACACCCGCGCTTAGCAATATCCGGAATCTCGGTAGGTTTCTGTCAACCAATTCGTCACCTCAGGCAGATTCAGAAGCATTAAGACACTTTTGTAAACAAAAACTCGTTGATTATTTTTTATAAAACACCTTTCACAAAAAATGTGTAATCTTATTGACAACATTCATTTTAAATTAATATACTAATTTTTTTCCAAAACAAAGAATGAATTATATGTTTCTTTTTTTTTCTTTGCTGATAATGATTACATAAACTAAATTCATGTAAATAAAATACCGTTTAATACGATTTTCGCGCATGAAATAAATCTGTAAATCTTCCAAAAGTGCTCTTATCACCATTTTTTAAAATGTTTTCTTTTCCGTTATATACTTGAAATCTAAATGAGTCAACTGACTGCATTTGGCAGATAATAATATCACTTTAATGGACTATAATGAATTTTTGTTGACCAAAATATTGTCATACTTGCATGATATTTGGGTGCTATTTGTTATTAAATGTCTTTAAGAGAACGATACTTGCTATTTTATATAAAACATTTATTTTAAAATTATTTTTTTCGAAAAAAATGAACAGAAAATTATCTTTTTTTCATAGATAATACAGGAAATCATTATTTTTTTCTGCTGCATGAGATATTTTAACAGATCTTAGATATTTTTACGTTGCTTATTTCAGATTTGCAATCCGTTTCTCTTCCCAAGCAACAGTTTTATAATGGCAATTTTAGTCAACTTTTTCTAAAAATGTGCAAGTTTAAAAAAGTTATATATTACAAGGAGTTACGTAAATGTTTTTTATTTTATTTTATAACCGTCGATGAACAGCCGGCCTAATTTTTTGGCTTTTCGGCTTCTAATGTTCATCTCCGTTGCCTTGTAATTTCGAACCTAATCCAAAAGACAAGGGGACTCTTGAATCAAATACTGGGAGAAATTTGCCTTCGTGGAGGACTTTTTGTTGGAACTAACCTATACATTTGCGTTATATGGCGAGGAATATCACGGGAACCTTCTATGGTTGGCCTGATGGCAAGGGGACTCTAACCCATGATCCATCTACCACAGAGGATATTTTCTGTTAGCACTGTGGTCAGTGCATGCCGGGTGCGGAATTCATATTCACCAGCCATTGTAGGGATTCAAACCCCGGTTCACCTCATGGGAAGGCCAACGCTCCATCCCACTGAGCCATCATGGCTCTTACGTAAGTATTGCAAGAAACTTTTATTGAAGTTAAATTGCATCATCAGGATTCAAATTGCATAGGAACCTGCCCAGGGAAATGTTTTTATACGTCGACATTAATTACCTATTTATACATAGGTAATAATAATTGCAGAAGCTAAACTCTAATTAATTAAAAGTGGCTTATTTCCTCGAATATTATTGTTTCCAAAGAACGATGGTCCCCCATACCACCATTTTGCTACATAAATTAATTGAATTGTTTACCGTTTTCTTACATTTGCTTTTTAACTTCGACCACCTAGAATGTATGTGGTAATTCAGCTGATTTTCCCCGCCAGGTTAAAGAAGAATTAATATATTTTTTTGTCATAAACTTAATGTTTTAACAGAAATATAAGTTTTCTTGTTTTAAAATTCCCCCAAAAAACTCTGCTATTTCCTAAAAATAATCTTTCAAATAATATATTTTTGTATGCAATAATGAAAGCATAAGCTAAGTACATATTAGTTAAAAACGGTCTTCTCACACGATTGTCCTTTTAAAAAAGAAATCTATAAATCATTCAACGGGTCTCCATATCGCTATTTTTCTCCATAAATATATTGAATTCCTATAGAGAATAAGCTTACCGTATACTTTCATTTGCTTTTCCGCTTCAACCGTCTGAAAAGTAGGTGATTCAGCTGACGCCTCGCATCTGTAGATACCCTCTGATTCTAGATCAGTTTTAGTGAGAAATACGTGGCCTTGGACCGATTTCCTCAACTGAAAAAAAAAATACATACTGAAAAAAGATCGGGAAGAAATACATACAGAAATACATACTGAAAAGATCGACAGGAAGAGATATAGATGGTTCATGGAAACTTGGTCTCAGCATACTTGAATTACAAAACGCAAGAGCAGCGCATGAATTTGAAAGTAGTATCCATCAATTTTAGTCTGAACGGAAAGAATTTGAAGATCTCGAAACATTTTTCTTTCCGTTGCCATTTTTTTGGCATCTTCCAAGGAAAAAAAAGATTAATTCATTTTGTGCTGTATAATAATATCCGCATTGTTTCTATTCCCACCTTAAAATGAATTGATTTTTATCCAAAAATGCTAGAATAAAACAAACTTTTCAGTTCTTTTAATATCAACACCTTCAGTTAGAAGCTGACATAAAGCTTTAAAGAATTGATTATTTTCATAAAATTTTTAGCCATCCTTTACTTATTTTATGCATAAAAAAAACTATATGGATCATTTTTCTGATACAGAAATACAGTGAAAATAGCTGTATTGTTTTGATTTTTTTTCTAAAATAAATTGAGTTTTAAAAAAAACAGAGAAACATTTATGTTTTTAAATATCAACACCTTAAGAACAAAGCTGAATATATAGGTTAAATGGTTGTCCTATTATTAGTTATTTGTTAGATTATTATTCAAGAATACGAATGTAATTTAATTACAAGAACTTGAGTACAAAGCTGGCATAAAGTTTTAAAGGATTGTTTATTTTCATAAAATTTTCCTTAATCTTTTACTTATTTTATGCATAAATAAAACAATATGGATAATTTTTCTAACACAGAAATATAGTGAAAATAACCGTATTTTTTCTATTTGTTTTCTAAAATAAATTGAGTTTTATCCAAAATAGAGCAAACTTTTCTGTTTTTAAAAATCAACACCTTAAGAATAAAGCTGAATATACATGTTAAACGGCTGTCTTATTATTAGTTATTTATTAGTTTGTTATTTAAGAATAGTAATGTATTTTAATCTCAACAACCTGAGTACGAAGCTGACATAAAGCGTTAAAAGATTGCCTGTTTTTTATAAAATACTTAGTAATTTTTTACTTCTTTTATACGTAAGGGAAAGAATGCAGATAATTTTGCTCATACGGATATATAGTAAAAATATCGATATTGTTTCTATTTCGTCTCTAAAATAAATTACTTTTTATCCTAAAATGCTAGAATAGAACAAACTTTGCTGTAATAAAATATCAGCACCTTTTGAAAGAAGCTGATCTAAAGCTTTGAAGGATTATTTTTCCTAAAATTTCCAGTCATCATTTTCTATTTAATTTTTATGCATAAGTGCAACCATATGGATATATTTATACTAATCAAAATACTATATAGAAATAATACCGGAACTGTGTCGAATTCTATCCTAAAATGAATTGATTTTTATTCGGTAATGCTAGAATCAAATCTAGTTTCAGCTTTTTCATAGCAAAACTTAGAGTACGTGGCAGACACAATACTTTCCAATATTATTTATTTTCAGTATATGTCCTCAATATAATATTTACTGTCAGTGATTTCATTTCGTATTGTTTCAATGTTATGTTAATTATTTTTATGTTATGTTATTTATTTCTATTGCATTCCAAGTTAGCTCTTACTTTGATTATTTTTCTATTAAGGAATGTGAATTTATGTATACATATAAATGCATATATTAATTCATTTATAATTAAAACTTTTTATTTCGTACAAATATATTTGAAACCATTTTGTATTTGACCAAATATATTTAAACCATATCTTACGAAACCATTTTGTTAGAAAAAGAAAAAAGAAAGCATATTCTTTTCCAAGTAATTTTACAAATCTTCTTCAAAACTGCTAATCTTAAAAAACAATTTAGCATACTGACATGCTTTTTATATAAAAAATTATTGTATCGAAGGATCTTGTAAAATTTGCGATATTCTGAAACTAATTTAAACTTAATGTATCATAAAAAACATCAATTTGATTATTAATTTCATTTATATTTTGGGGTGAATATTTCGAAATCCGATACGAAATATGAAATTGGCAAAAATTTTGTTTTTTGTTGCAGATGCGGTTGGTTCAAAATCATTTATATCATTACATGATATATCTAACCTGTATTTTATATGCTATATACAAAAAACTGGTTATTTATAACGAATAAAAATTCTATTTTGTAATGTATGTAGCATATTCATGAGTCGGAAATTATTTAATAGAAACCAAATCGAATTTTTTCTGAATAAAAACAATAATTAATGTAAAAATGCTAAAAAAAATTTACGAACTTTTTTTTCTTTTTTCAATATTAATTACGTAGCTTTTTATCCCGAAAATTACTCAGAATGACCTAATTTACAATTAGAAAAAAATAATCAAAGCTAGACAACATATTTTGTTAAAAGGTTAACTAAGAAATGGAGAAATTGTTTAAAAGAAAATCATTTTTGATTACATAAGATTGTACAGTAAAATAAAAAATTGCACTTTAAAAATATTTTTTAGAGAATAACAAATACCTTAAGATGCGCATTTCAAATAAATAATCTAGAGAACCGTATTTCATTCAGAGATATAAGTGTAATACAAAATTAAACATAACTTACCGTCAACAAATAATTCACGATGGAGATTTTTTAATAACTATTTGTTTTTAGAATTTTACAAAAAAAAAATATACTTCAAAAAATTCCGGATCAAATTACGGTAAAAAAGTCACATTACTTTTCGGGTGCCATAAATTTTACCGTAAAATTTTAAGGAGAAAAAACTCTACCATAACTTTTACAGAACAAGAACTCTGATATACCATCACTGTAGTTAAATTAATATTACTGTAAAAATTACCGAATGAATTTTTATGGTAAAAATGGATTTTACGGATGCTGCACTCATGGTCCCAGTACCCAGAATTATTAACCTGGTTCGTAATTCTGGATCAAATTATGGTGAAAAATACCGGCCTCCAGGGTGCCAGTACACTTTATTGTAAAGTCCATTTTTACAGAAAACTGTTACGGAATAAAAAATATGATATACCATAATTTTTGCATCAATAATTACGTAAAATCTTTGAATCACTCTAATTAAACAGAGATAACTGTAAAATTATAGCATATTTTACGGTAAAGTGGATTTATTGGATGATGCACCGAAAGTTCTGGTACTTTATACCGTAATTTTTTACAGCGTACTGAAGCTTTGAAATGGAGATTTTAATAGGAAATTATACGATCACGTTCAGGTCAATTAACAGCTGTTAAAGTAAAATAAAGCATTTATACTTTATCATATGTGCAAACATTTGTGAATAATATGGATATTCACGTTATACGCATTATACACAAGTTAAATTCGACAAAATAGTTTTTACTCAAAATGAAATATTTTTGCATTTTCACTGTTGAACAAATTTGTGAAATATATTTTAATGAATAAAACTGATATTCACCAAGAATTCAAGAGCTATAAAACATAGCTTAGAATGATTTCATTTCATCAAATTATATATATTGTAGTGTTTTTAAGATTAATTAAAATTAGGGTAAAAAATATTAATACTTAAAAATTGAAATTTTAGCAGATAACAGTAAAAGTTAAAACCGTGTTCGATTCACTAAAGAAGGGTTAAAGTAAAAAATACCCACTTTCATGCCTGAAGAAATTTAAAAATTATATCGAAAAAATCCGAGAAAAATAAAAAAAAATTTTCTCCAATGGAATAGAGGAGAAGTTTCAAAACCACTCATTGGGAATAATACAAAACTAATATTTGAGAGCAAATACAAGCTAAAAAAATATAGATAAAAGTTCGATAACTTAAAATAAAATATAGTGAATCGATTGAAATCTTTGCTTCGAAAAAAATAACAGTTATTGCTGGGATAAAAGAAGTTCTAAAACTCCTTAACAACCTCTTATACAACTTTTAAGAACGTTGAGACAAAGCGACAGTTGTTCTTAATGTTCAAACGGAAGATTAGAATAGAAGCGAATTTCTATTTCTTAAAAGAGTTTCGAAAGAAAGGATCAGCTTTTCAATTTAAATCGAAGACTATGTCGAAAAGTATGGTGTTTCTTTGTGTAAGGTTGGCGCCGGGAAACTGCCATAGCAATTAAAAGGCGTAAAACATGTAACCTTTTCAAATTTCATTTCGATCTAAGTTAAAAAGAGCTTTTAACTTCGAACTCAAAAGGGAAGATTTGAAGAAGATCAAGGGATATTTTCTATATATTTGAAATGAATGATATATATAATACAGTAAAACCACTCGGGAGCGACCACTCTCTGTTCCACAGTAAAATGGTTGTTAATGGAGGTTGGTCGTTCTTAGGGGTTACCTCTATTAAATTCAAAATGATATCGAAGATACATGATTTTTCGTAAACGATTTTGATTTTACTGAGTGTCATTTTAAAAAATTAACCAGTAACGCTTGCTTTGACTTACATACAATAGATAGGTTGAAAAGCTAAGGACAAATGAAATTTAACTACATTTTTTTAGCTACATTCCACATGTACTACAAGCAATTTCAAGTTTCATCATTTCTTAATCTCTGAATTAAACAATTGGTTAGGTATGACAACAAACTACTTAAGTATGGTCATTTTCACTCGAAAATCTTTCATTAATATAATCGTAAATAAGTTGTCATTAGCAATTTTTCTCAGTTAATATTGAACACATGTAGCTCTTGGTGTAGATTTCTATGATTATTTCTAGCACCAAGTATGATGATTGTTGATATGAAGTTGATTCATGGCATATCTTAGATTGATAGAAATTTGTTTGTTCCGTGGAGAGAAAAAACTATGTTGAAGTTTACTGTGTTTCGAACTCTATGAGAACACCAAAACGCTCGGTAATTTTTACCGAATCGCTTTGATAATAATTTTGGTAAAATTAAAAACAAAATACGAGTTTTATTATATGTGATAAAATTTGGTAAATATGTTAAAATTTGGAAACTTTATCATGATACCTTAGAGCATAGCTTAAAAACTATTTATTCGGTAAAATTTACTTTTTAGCTTAAAATTGTTTACTAAATGTGTAATAATAAGAACTATAAATTTTAAAACTAGAATTTCCGATAGACAATTATCATATGAGTGAAATTCTTACCAAATGAATGATTTAATACCGGATATTTTAGTTTCATACAGTACAATGCCGCATACTTTGGCTTTATTTAACAGAATTACGGTTTTTTACCCGAAATGTCATTCTCATACAGTAAGATTATTTAACCCAATTTCTTTTCTCCCTGTAGAAAATTAACTACTCGATTTATCATTTCCTTATCATTTAATAAAATAATAGGGCGATTATGGAATTCTATCTTCTCTTTTGCAGCTGAAAAGGTCCTGTTTATTGTCCGACTATGTTTGAAAAATAATTTTGCAACAGAAAAAGGGTTTATTTTCATTAAAAATGGCCAAACATATTTTATAATAGATATTGAATAAAGCGTTAAAATTATAGTTATTACAAAGTTCATGAAGATTACAATCATAGAGTTGCATAATGATTGGCTATAGTTGGGTGATGTGTGATTTTTAAAAGCATAAAAGTTCATGATGATTACTGGCCTTATCAATGCTTATTACTTTGTACTTTTTTATATCTTTTCTGTCATAATGATCATACTCAAGAATTCTAGAAATATTTATATTTATCAAAGAAATTTGTGTTACTAAATTTTCAAAATAATAAATCTATTGAAATCCCCTGAAATGAGTAAATATTAGTTCTTACATTTACTAAAATATAGATATAGAAAGATAGTAGCTTGTAATTGCAATAACGACACAGTAAAGTTATATTTAGATGTCTTCATAGATAAAATTTAAGGTTATTTTCTTATAACGGTATCCTATATTTTTATAGATCTTTCGTTACAGCTTTGGTATAAATATCCTTAAAATATTTTGGTGAATAAAATAACTTTTGAAAGAATTTTATTTTAAAATTGATCCTGATACTTCTATATTATTCATAACCAAATGTAAAGATAATAAAAAGATTTGAATCTTTATATTAATCGATAATATAAAGATTTAAATGAAAGAAAAGATTTATGAATAGCTTATTTTAATTTTAAATAAATCAATTTTTCTCTTCAAATACGGTTAAAACTTTTTTGGGTATTTTTATTTTTAAAACTGAATGAATTAATCCTAAACATTCGTTGATTCTCTTCTACTCCTAAACAAATTTAATCTACCAATTTTTCTCTCCAAATCATTTCCAAGTTCTATTGATATTAATTAACATTTATTTTCAGCAGAAAAATTGTACATAAAAAAACACATTCTTATTTTCTTTATGGGTTTAAATAGTATTTAAAATCTATTATTTCATGCATTGAAAATTCCCATTTTTTTAGTTATTTAGTCAGAAGTGTTATTTTTCCATCAAAATTACAATGATCTAAATGAAATCAAAATATTATTAATTTTGAACAAAAATAATTTAATTTAATGCCAACTTCCATGTTTGAATTCTCTTGAAAAATTCGAAACAATTTAACTGCATATGAGATTAAACAATAAACAACACATCCAAGATTTTTTTAAAACTAAATTCACGTTTATAATTAATTATTTTCTATTGGATTATAAAGTTTTAAGATACTAAATATTTTATAAATTCTTTAAAAAAACACTTATTAGGAAAAGTTCTTTGCACTATACTTAGATAATTAAATATTAAATTTTTTCAAATTCTTATTTACATTATGCAAATAGCTGTTATGATTTTTTACATTAAAATATTTTTTAAAAAAACTATTTAACGAGACATTTTTTACTCTTAAAAGCATTTAACAAGCACAATTTAATCAAGCATTATTTAAGCAAAAAATTATTAAATGCATATAGAATTATAGCTTAAGATATAATGATTAAAAAATGCAAATTGCTTTTCTTTCTTCGTGAATATTCTTCAGCTAATTTTTTGTTAAATTTACTTCAAATTTTGCTTCATTTTTCATTATATTTTAATACATATAATCGTATCATAAGTAATAAGGTTTTCTCGCTTATTGAACGGAAAAATTTTAGGATAATGAGTGTATAATGAATAATATCTTACATTATAAAATTATTTTCATTTATTCGGTATGGTATGTGAGTGCTCAAAAATATTCGAAAAAAGTAACTAAGACGATTTTCATCTTCAGTTATTTTATTTATGATGTTTACAACATGTTTATTAGTGTTTTTCGATAATATTGGAAAGAAAAATCCTGTTATAAATTAGTTCCAGATCAGTTGAAACGATTTTTATTTTCTCTAAAGCTCCTCTTGTTCATCGCAGATAATCAGTTTCTTGTTAAGAATGTATTGGCCAAAATCTTGGCAACAATTTATTATATTTTCGTCTTTCATTTTGGGTTGATACTTTCGACTTCTTTATTTATTTTATGATGTTTTATCTACTTTTAGTATTTTGATGGATTTTTCTAATGAAGATAAGGCTATTTCTTTAGTCGTTCCTATTTCATAGATATTTTTACTTTAAAAGTTTTACTTTATTTTTAAATAGTACACTTAAAACCACCCTTAGTGCTTTTTTTTACTCGAAGTAAAAATAAAAAAAACTTTTGTTAATTTTTAATTCTTTAATAACAAGATTTCTTAGAAAAAGAACTTTTCTTTTCAAATTTGTGTTCATAAAAAAATTAAAGCATGAAACCAATAAATAACATCGAATGAACAAGTTAAAAAAACCATAAGCATTCTTTTTAACCCTTTGACACCGGTGTCCTTTTATATATTTTTTGACGCTCTAATTACAAGCAAAAATATTTTTTGTTATTTTTTAATTACAAAAAACAGTCCAGAAATTATCAAAAAAATTTGTCAGATTATCGAAATTATATTTTTACTAAAATATAA
Organism: Parasteatoda lunata; assembly: GCA_949128135.1. Lineage (NCBI taxonomy): Eukaryota > Metazoa > Arthropoda > Arachnida > Araneae > Theridiidae > Parasteatoda > Parasteatoda lunata. The sequence continues at coordinate 7,672,272 of OX421973.1, read as the reverse complement.
AGTCTCAAAAAAGTAGTTTGATTTCTTTTTTTATTAATATTCAAAAACTTATCAATAATTGATTTTCTAAAGAAATAAAACTTCATTGATGAATAACTGTTTCTCTATCTGAATAAGTGCAAATATGAAAAATTGTTGTTTCCAAACAACAAGTGAGCCATGTTAGGAAGATATTTTCTATAACGCAGAAAAAAGCACCTACGTTTAATACTGTATTTCATAACCATAAATTATTAAAATGCTAAATATAATATTTTTCACTTATTTTGACCTAAATTAATTCAAAATAATGAAAAAGGTATGAAAAATATGTCATGCATATGTCAAAACTCTGCGTCAAAGGGTTAATATTAGCTATGAAAGAAAAAAAAACAAGCATAACAAGAGTCTATAAAGGCATACATTATCTTTTTTAACTAGAGTAATCAACCAACATCCAAAAACTGAGTTGCTTTACCAGGGAGGTTTTACAACGATGACGATGGCAATAATCCCTATCCCATATCAAATTTTAAAGTTTAGAGCAAAGAACTTATACGCTGCATTTAAAGAAAGGAACTTCCTATGAAGTCTTCACTATACTACTAAATACTTCACTTTAGGCCATGATGGCGTAATGCAAGAAAGCTGTCGATAAAGGTGATGGAAATAGAGTGCACATCAGTTATGAAAATTGAGGTGCTCCCCATTTTCTCGTTAAAGAAAATTCTTTTAAGGTAAACTTTTTGGGTTGTGTTGTATGATAATTTATAAAGTAAAAACTTTCATAGAATGCCCACACTGTTAGAACTACCGGATCAAATTACGGTATAAAATACCGACACTTTAAATACATCATCCGTATATAAAATCCTTTTTACTGTAAAATCAATATTTCCCGTAAAATATTATATCGTATTTTTTACAGTAATATTTATTTAAATACTTATTTTACAGTAGTATTTACTCATGGTTTTACAGTAATTATTACTGTAAAAACTAATGTATATCAAATATTTTTTTCCTTAAAACGTCCCGACAAGAATGGATTTTACGGTAAAATGTACCAGCATCCAGAGTTCCGGTATTTTTTACCAATTTTTCCCCACTTCTTGTTTCAATTTTTCATGAAATTTTAGTTAATTTATATGCTGAATCTCTGAAGCTAACTTATAAACAAATAATTCCATGACCAGAAAGAGCACTGCTGAACCTTCCTAATGTTCTCTCTCTTACTTCTTTTGTTTTGGCTTTTCACCACCAGGGATATTTCCTAGCACCTTTGCACTTTGGGCACAATTGACAATATATTAGAATATTTGCATTCGATTCTTGGGCCAGCAGACTCTGTATTTAATCAACCAATCTATCAGAACCACAGAATTATTTCTTGGAAGTTTCTGAACATAATCAATTATTTAATAATTGGAATATTTTGAGATATTTTGCTATTTTTAAAATATTTCTCCAATTACTGCATGTTGTAATGAGCCAATAATTTGAGCCAATTACATGATTTAAAGAACTTTTTTCATTTTTAACTCTAAACTTTCCTTTTTTCCTATTATTTTACAGTATTGCTATTTTTAGTAATAGTTTTTCATGAACACTGTAAAAAATGTCAGATCAAGCTACAATATAAATTACTGGCGCTCAAGGAGGCAGTTCTTTTTACTGTAAAATCTATTTTTATCCGAACATGTTTCTGAACAAAATATCTCATGCCGTAATTTTTACAGTAATAATTACCGTAGAATGCCTGAATTACTCTAATTTAATAAATATTATGATAAAAATCACGGTATAATACTTTACTGTATAAATGGATTTCGCAGCAAAATGCATTTTATGAATCATACACCCAAAGTACCGATACTTGATTATTTTACTCCGTAAAAAGTATTACTCGTAAGTAGATTTTTCTTAATTTTATAAAATTAATGCTTAAGTATTCCAAAAATAATTTAATACACATTTTCAAATACACCCGGAAATAATAACTGAATATTCTAAATAAAATTTCTGAAATTCCTTCAATAACTTTTTAATTAAACGAAACTCTCTGTAGTAGATTTTGATTTTAGATTTCTAAATAAAAATAATAGAAAAAAAATTAGATTTCTACATAAAAATAATAAGAAGAAAGATTTCGTATTAATCAAAATGGGAAAGCAATAATGAAATTGAAAGATTGATAGATGAATTGAAAACAGGATATATAAGTTTTGAATCAGATAAAATATTAGTTTAAAGTGCGAAACAGCCTACGCGTTTCTAAAAAAAGACTGAAACTAACTATTCCTAAAAAAAATTGGACAAATAAATGCGCTTTGCAATAAAATCTGTTAATAAAAAAACAAACTGGAATTCAACTTGGGATGGAAAAAAAAGAAGTGAATTTCTTAACAGAAAATACAAAAACTTGAGAAGCGTAAATGAAACTGAAAATTAAGGGTAGAATGAATGACAGCTAGACAACCGTATAAAAGTAAGAAAATTGGCAAGAAAAAAGGAAACTAAAAGAAGGATTTTGAGACTTAAAAAAGCACATGGAAGGGGTTAGCAGGAATCTTTCAGTCTCTCAAGAAGCATAGTGTCTTTATTAGATTGTTTTCTACAGAACTTCTTATTTTTTTAGCAAAGAGATTCAATTATAATAACGAAATCTTACGAGAAATAAAATAAAATATTTATAAAGAAATATCTAACAAATAAATAAATCATATTACTATGGTTAGATTCGTATAGCGTTTTAGAAGAAAATGACATAAATGATTAAAATAATTAAAATTATATGCTCTAGGGCAAATAATAAATGTATTCTTTTTTTCACATTTAGGATAAATTTAATTTTGTGTTTATTATAATATAATGCAAAGGGCAGTCGACAGGGTATTTATCAATAATGCTTAACTGCCCGGCCGACTCCCCTTAATAAATTAGTTTTGCAATCTAAATACTAAAATTGTATTTCTACAATTTTAAGTAAAAATATTTTGATGTTATATTAGAACAGTTTTAGATTAGATTTTACACTTAGAGTTCTAAGCTATGACTAATATTTTTAAAACACTGATATATATATATATATATATATATATATAGATATATAGATATATATATATATATATATATATATATTGCAACCATACATTGTTTCAAAGAAATCATTAGATGTTATTACGATATTAAAGTTCAACTTTGAAAGATTTTCTATTTGTATGTCGTGTTTAATGTAAAAACGTCGTCGAATTCCCTATATTAGCAAGTCAATACAGTTTGACAGTTGATGAGTGAAACTTCTTTTTCTTAATGACTCGTTGATTATCCGACGCTCTTAGGACGCTTGTTTATTATAATTTAGCATTTTTAAAATATTTTGATGCACTTGGCAAATTATGTTTCAATTGCTTGCATTATTACAGTAGCAAAATTATTTTAATCATAATAAAGAAACATTCTCGAGGAGCAATGATAAAGAAGTCCAGTGAACATCTTTAAACTATGGATAAGATTTTAAAGCTTTAGATTCGTCACTATATATATATATATATATATATATATATATATATATATTTACTTCAATCTAAATGTCTGAATTCCACGTGAAAATTAAGAATTCAACTCTAAATCCGTGAAATCTGCTGGTTCCGAAGTAGACTGATCGTAAAGACACGGTTCCCAGGAGAACACCGAAGTCGAGAATCACTGGTAAGCGGGTGTGTGACCACTTTGATTAGTTTCGGTAGGGACTGAAGATGCGCGGTATCAGTTAAACTGTTCTACCATAAAGTGCTCGACTTCGCGCACAGGTCGTGCAGCTCCAGTATGACATAAATAAAGTACCTACCTAAATCTGTGGACTTCGAAAGAAATCTAATTTTCATTCTTCAAATGAAATCTAATATCTTTCTTATCTTCAAATGAAACCTAATAAACGTATGAATTTAACTCTAATATTTGAAATTTTAACATTTCATGTCTAACCATTCTCAATCGTTACTATTACAGCCTGAATCAGGATTCCCCTCACCATTTCAGCTATCTTAGAATATCTGAATGTTAAACTAATTTTTTTTTCCTTCCCATTCTTACCTATTAAAATTTAATCATTACAAATGTATTTATTCGATATATAAACATTTATATTTCTTCAATTTCCGTTAAAAATTTCTCCGACTACGGTACATATTGGTTGTTTTTTATTATTTTAACTGTTCTAGCTTCATTACGAAAAACAAGGAAATGTAAATTTGATAGGCTTGATGTAAATAAGGCATCGGATGTATCACTGAATAACTTAGACATCGTAACTCCGTTGCAAGTTAAGAAAAGAACATTGATTTGAGATTTAAGTAATCGAACGCGACTGTATTTAGTTCCCTTTTATTTAGTTTTCAAATTATATAAACTTACTTTCAAAACAATGTAAAAGCTTTTAAAAGTTAAACACGTCAAACAGAAATGTAATTCGTGCTATCATTTACGATATATATCAAAGAATTATAAAAAATGGGTTATAGTTTCGTAGTTTTGTTGGAATCCTAAACTTGGCGACACATTTCAATAAATATGAAGAACATCAGTTCTTGAAAAAGAAACAACTATATAACGTTGCAAGAGCATTGGATTTGATTGGACCGCTAGAAATGGCGTGTCTTATGCCGGCATGTACTTAACAAATTACTATTATGCATTTTGCTCAAAAATGAGTTTTTGTTGCTTCAATTTTGAAAAGAAATTTTATCTTTTCCTTATTTTTGTCTTCCGGCTTTTTTAATTTTTCTTAAATATATTTTTTTAATAATTTTTTATTTTTTATTTAAAAATTTGTTTTACATTTTTTCCATGTTTTCTCTTAGTTCTATCTTATTTTCTAATATATATATATATATACATATATATATACATATATATATATATATATATATATATATATATATATATATATATATATATATATATATATATATATATATATATATATATATATATATATATATATATATATATATATATATATATATATATATATATATATATTACAATCAAGACAAAATGGATAAAAGAAAAATATGCGAAATTTACTTTATTCTTATTTTTGCCCTCTCTAATATGTAAATATAAAGTCTTCTTAAAAATTGTACATTAGAACGAGCAAGATGAAGTTTAAAAACCAAAATCAAAATAAAGCGCATAATTATAAACATCAGGCTGATCAAGAATAGATTTCAATAAAAAATACTTTCGTATAAAATTGAAAATCACTTGTCTTTCCTTACAATTCCTCATATAGTTTGATTGTCTTAGATGCTTTATTTATAATTCAAAAATTTTAAATGCACAAAGCAGAATGATAAAAAAATTTTATCAAATTTCATCGTTAACAGAAGACTACTTTTTATTGCAATATTTAAATCATTGCTTGAATTATTTAATTACTGATGATACATTTCTAAGATACTTCCGTACAAAAGCATAAAAATATTTTTTAAGAAAATAAGCATACGTTGATGACGAACTTTCAAACACGATTTATATTGCGGGGGAAAAACTAAACTACAATTTTTTTTTTAAAAGTAAAAGATTGAATTTGAGTTTATTTTTGTTGTATTTTTTGCAAAATATCAAATACATTAAAAATTCTAAATACGATGTCAATTTAATCTTTCCTCTTTTTTATGTATATAACAGAGAATTTAAAATATTGTTGAAAAAGTATTACCATTTGGTGACATTTCTACGAATTTAATATATATGCTAATTTGATATGAGAAAAAAGATTTAAAATCAATACATTGGCATACATTTAAAGCTAAAATGAGACCAAAAAAAATATTGTATGAAATGAAAGTATGACATTTGTTTTTCACGAAAAAATAATTACTTCCTTACAGATATTTTTAATTTTTTTTCTTTGCTTTTAAAAAGAGCTTAACTCATGGCTAATGTAATTTATGTGCAAATGCAAAGCAGCTTGAAAAACTTAGTTATTTTTAATTAGATAATTTAAAACAAATTACTAGCTTTTTTATCACTTAATATTTATTTACATTCTGAAACAAATAATACAAATAAAAAAGATTTCTTAAGATGGTACATTAAAATTTCTAAATATGAAATTTGGAAAGGGGATTTTTAGTTGTAATATTTAAGAAGTTATTTCGTAAAATATTATTTAAATACTTTCATTTAACAAAATATAGTCGTTTAAAGATAGAATTTTACTTTTTTTAAATTTAATTTTAAGAAATATTAATTTATGAAGGATTAAATTATGCTGTTAAATTTTTAGAAATAGAAATATATGACTTCCTTAAAAAACAATATTCAGCTCCTAATTTTTCATATCGTGCTTTTACCATTTTACTGGTTAAAAAATACTTTAAGAAAATTTCGTAAAATTAAAAGAGTGGATCTTTAATTTATATGATTATTAGAGGGAATTTGCAGATGGCTCTATTGCTAAAGCGATTTGAGCTTCACAGCACATGCATTGAAATTTCTCAACAAATCACAATAGGTTAGAAAATTAGGTTACCATTACGGTTGATGTAAAACAAGTACTATGCAAAATCCCTCTATTATATAAAACTTCCTAACTCCCCCTTATCCATGGTAATTACAGTTTCAGACTGTGGAGAGTTATCGGTTTCGAAGATAATCGGAACCAAAAAATATCTCTCTCTCACACCCTCTTTATCGATGACCATCATAGACAACCAACATGCAACTTTGGCAAATTGGCAGCATTACACTATTTCAATTCGTTCCATGGCTCGCCTTGATTCAACAATTCGCTTGCGTCTCAAACAACGTTAGAACTAAAACTGAAGATTTTACCTTTAACGATCATAACGTTAATTTACGGTGAGTGGTCAGATATTTTGAGAGAAAAATTTACGAACTGACTTGTATTTTTATGGTCCTGATAGCTTTGCGGTATGAATATGATTTTATGGCTAGTACCTAAAGTAGACTTTTAACTGTCACTGACCATTATTTAGGTTGAAAACTTTTTAGATTAGATATAGAACTAACTAATGCAAGTCTAAAAACATGGGTCAAAAAATATGGATCTAAAGGAATATGCAATCATGTCTAAAGAGCATACAATCTAAAGAGCATACAATCTAAAGGACATGCCATACGATAAGTCACGTCTAAAGGACATACAATCTGAAGGACATGCCATACGTAAAGTCTTACTGGAGTTATGATTATTATAAGGGCTAGAAATACATTAGAACTATCTGAATGGTGATAAAAACCACTTTAAAAGCAAAAGAAATATATTAAAACTTAGGATGTACCCGGTACCTGGTCAGATTTCATTGCTTATTACCCTGGCCCGGCATATGAATCTCAAATTCCGGTACAGGGTACTCAAAACCGGCAAATTTTACTGGGCATCCAGTTCCGGGTATTATTTATTAATGTTTGATACAACCATATTCAACCTCAGTAACCACAAAATTATTCATAAAAATAATAGTAGAATAGGAAATTCATGCATTACCTCAGTTTCTTAATAATCAAGCATCAAAATGATTTAGATGCGGTATATTTTACTCTTGCGCAGAACTTCAACAAAACACTTCGGTCACAATTGAGACTGAAAATTTTACTCACTAAAAAAAGCGGTCCGCTTAGGGGACGAACAGTGAAATTCAAAAATTTAATGCTGAAAACTATTTTAACTAAATTAATATGATAATTAATTATATTCAAAATTAGAAATAAGTAATAACTATAATATTTATAAATCTATGTTAAATTAATAGTGTTAAGGCATAATGATTAAAATTCAAAGCTAGCTGTAGAAAAATACGATGCACGTACATGTATTACACTCATACTAATTTTGCTTTCATCAAATGAGTGAATGTAACATTTTTTAATTATTTCCATTTATAGGATTAGCATATTATAGTGTATAATAAGCAGCATAAGCAAAAAGAATATAAATATATTATTTCAAATGGCAGAATAGGTATTCTAATGCTATTACTTATATAGAGGTCACCGAGAATAAATTTTCTAATAAAATCACATTTTAAAACCGAGACAACTATTTTAACGAAAATTGATAAATACATTTGTTGAAGAAAAAACAAGTCAAAGAATTCATTTAGAAGCATTTTATTTATTTTCAGTATAAGTTGATTCGCGTTTACATTCAAAAGAAACATGAATAAATTCAACCATCGGTAACTTTAAACTAGATTTTTATGCTAAGCGTGTTTCACACTCTTTAGCTCAACAAATTCATTTTAAAACAAGTCTGATTAAAGTTCTCATACCGTAGCGAATTAACATCTTGTTTGCTGCTTGATCCAGTAGTTACTGTATCTTTTAGGGATATAAAATTACTAAAATAAGGATATTGGTTTATTAAAAACTAAATCCTTATAGTTAAAACAATTTTCAATATACCGTCATTTTATTAAAATATTTTTAAAGTATCCTACGTTAAATATTTCTAAATTTTCAATAGAATTTATTTAATGCAGCTTTGGTATGAAGCTCCAACAATAAATGCTATTGATAAAGTAAATCATATGAAAAGTTAATTAATTATTAAGTCCACTATTAGCAGATGTCTCGAATACACAGCAAAGTTTTACGCTAAACATTTTACTCCCGAACAGTCATCCCTGTTTTTTTTCGTAAAAAACTACTTTTTAAATATGTAAAAATGAAATTACATGTTTTTATTTAAATTGACGTTCCATAATTTTCCTGAGATCTTGTAAATATTTATTCAACAGATAAATATACAACTTTTATATTGTTTCGCATTTTTCTTAAAGTACCGCGGCCAGGTAATAACACCAAGTTTTACTGATTACTCGGAGTTTTATAGCCTAAAAGATGTAATTTTATTACAAATTAGAATTTTATAACAACCTGAAAAATTTAAGCTTCAATGCAACAAATGTTTTAAAAATATTCAAAAATAAAAACACACGTTTTTATTTATTTTGGGGCGTAATAATTTCCCTGAGATCTATATTGTGTAAAATATTTATTCAATTTATAACTAAGATTTTTAAGTCGTTTCGCATAAATGTTAAAATACCCGGCAAAGTAAAACCAAATTTTCCCGAACACTTCGAATTGACCGGGTATGAAGTAAACTTTTTTCTAGGTACCGGCTACCGATCGGTTAAAAGGTTCAATTTTTACCAGGTGCTGGGCATACGGCAAATTTTTTGGATTAGGTACATCACTAAATAAAAGAAGTAAGAAATATATTAAATGTAAGAAATATGTAAAAAATGGTAGAAATGTATTGAACTATCTGGTGAATTGAAATATATTAAAATGAAATAGGATGCTTTAGAAATATATAGTGATTTGAAATTCATTAAAATTAAAAAATGAAAATTTATTAATAGGCTGAATAAGTAAAAAATATGTAATAATGAATTAACTAAATTAAACTAAACTACATGAGAATATTGATAAACTAAAAAATAACTATTTAACTAAATTTGACTAAGCTACATGAGAATATTATAATAAGTTAAATTATCTAAATTATCCACACAAAAAAAAAACAACTTTAAAATGGTAAATCAGAAATTAAAACTAATTAGTGACTTGAAATGCATTAATATAGCAAGGAATCAATTAAAGACTTGGTAAAAAAAAGAAGAAAAAATTTATGAAGATGTAAAGAATACATTTAAACTACTTTTCGTCAAAATATTCATTATAATGTCTCGAATGTCATTAAAACTAATTCGTGTCAAGAAATGTTTTAAAATTACAAGAAAAATAACAAAATGTTGTAGAAGCTGAGAATAAAATCGCGTTTGAAAAACAAAATTAGTTTTAATAAACGAAACATCAACAGCTGATATAAAGTATAATGATTAGTCTTCTTTAGGTATTTTAGTAGCAAATTAAATCTATAGAATATAAAATAATCCATAAAACTAATAATTAAATAAATGATTATAAATATTAACTTAATTGATTAATTTAATAACTATATTATTAGGGGAAAAATTATGTTTCTACTTGAATACGATATCAAAAATGACAATCTTTCTAATTAAATTTCGATGTATATTTCACGTTACTTTTTTCCATTCTATTTCGCAATCGCTTTTATAACTATGTAGATATTTGCATTTTAAAAAGAAACACTAAATCGTGTTTTTGATCAATATTTTCGAAGACAAATTCTTGTTCTTCAATACAATCGGCTATTTTATTTTTAAAATAATCCTCTTATAATTTAAGCTCGTTAGAAATGACGTTTACAAAATTTATGCAAATGTAATTAAGCCTAATTGTATCAACAAAAAATCTTGAAGAATAGTTTATTAAATATAATCTCTTTCAAAAAGCGTTCTCAATTTATTTTAAGTCAAGTGAGGGGGATTAAAGTTGGAAGGAACAACAAAAAAATGAATTACGTTGTAACATGAAAGATTCAACAAGGATTAATTGGACCTTTATACAAAGAACACATAAAGTATTCCACTTGAAAGAGTTGAAACATTTCATTACAATAAGCAAAGCGAAATAAGAAAGTCTGTGTAGAATTTAACTTTGTGAAAAAAAAGAAATTTCGAGCAAAATCTTGGATAAAGGAAGATATTTATAAAAAGATCATATATTTTTTAAGCTCATATGCTGAAATGACAAAATTTAGATTCCATGAACATGTTTCAAAGCATTTTAAAAATATGTTAATCGTATAAATCAATAGGGTATTAATCGTATAAATCAATAGGGTATTAATCGTATAAATTATTAAGAGAACAAGTTAAGGTACATTTTGGTATCTTATTTAAGTTACTCTCGAGTTTCAGAAATTTAAAAACACGTTATAATGCCAGAATGATGTGAACGCGTCAAGAATAGACTAGCGGAAGATTACAGGAATGCTTAGTCCACCGCTTATACTAATGATAATTAGAAGAACCTATGAAGGAAAAATGTGATACTTTTCACAAATAATCCTATTGTTTCAAATACTAGTTATTTAGTTCTCTGCCTTAACAAAAGTCAATAAATCCCTTGCAGTCTACAAGTGTCGGAGGTTCATCTTAGATTATAATTCAACGTTACAATTTAACTTCAAGAGCTATCTATATCTAGAATATTTTACGGTTATGGCAAATGGCCAGACTTCCAGGTATTGTCTAACTGAAATCCAAAAGAATAAGTTTTAAATAACGCAAAAAATTTTATGAAAAATCATTGGATCTCAGCAGTATCTTCTAAATAAATACATCATTCTTAGAGCTGACCTTGAATTTAATACATTAACTAATTCATACATATGCTTAATTCATATATATTATTTCATAACATCACTAACAAAGACGGTACAGCTAGATTATTAAAAAATGGAGTTTATAAGCAATTTATTATTATTATTTGTTTTTTTAACATGAACAAAAACATAACACTTCGGCCATTAGTTGATATTTTGTTAAGGAAGAGGGACATTTTTATTAATTCTAGTTCTTTTTTAGTAAAGTTGTATACTTAAACAAAACCGTAAAATTTATATGGGTATATGACACATTAAATTGTTAAATGAAAAGCTGTAAATAATTTAAAAATGCTACTACTTTTAATGTTATTTTATGTGTATATTTAAAGCTATGTTGCAAATAAAAATGTAACAACTAGAAAAACATTCTTCGTTTGTTTTTACAAATTCACTTTTAATAATCTTTTCTATTTAATTCAAACTACAATAATCTTAATTTGAATAATTAATTCATATCATAATTTGTTTCATCAATGCAATATAAATACCTACATTCTCAATTAAGACTCAATTGTCTCATTAAACCAATTCTTAAGTAAATTTAAATTAAGTATAAAATATAATTTAAATAAACAATTTTTTTAAAAATTTATAAATTGGGTGTCCAAAACTCATCGTGCTAACGTTAAGGGGTGATAACGTTAAGGGAACTACTAGACAAGCACAAATCACCATACAATCCGTGGTGGGATCGAACGCAAGTCGTAAATTACTAGAGAACGAAAAATGCTGTGTCACGAAATGAAGGAAAACGAGATGGAATGAAAATAAACTGATAAAATTAAGAAAAACATTTTATTTAGCAAAATGAAATTAAACAAGATTAAGTCCCCCATCACAGAAACTGCTCAAAATTGTGGCCGCCAAAATTAACACAGGCAGCACACCGTCGATGGACTGACCGCCGTACATAGGCGATAACACCATGAATCTCTTATGAGGTCAGCAGCTACGGATATACGTTCAGCAAGATATTTAGCAAAATCTTTGGGACAATCGTCTCGTAGATGAGGCTCTTCATTTGACCCCAGAAGAAAAAGTCCAGACATAAAATTAAAAGTCCAGAGCCAGAAGAGAAGTTCACACCCTCAAGCACGTCAAGAGTTGCTTTCGGACCATGGATTGTACGGTGATTTGTACTATGAGTTTTGAGACATCCTCTATATAATTACATGTTAAATTAAAATGTATGAATATTTAATGCTGTAATATTTTAAACTAAATTTAAATTTAATTAAACACTTTATTTCATGATAGGATAAATATATAAAATCAAAATGCTGTTCAATTGTTAAGAAATTAAAAATTAAAATTACAAAAAAATCTTTCAATGTATACTTTCTTGATTTAGGCTATGTAATTAATTTGATTTACTTTCTCCATTTTCTATTCAATTCAAGCTGCAACGAGTATAAAAATGAATAGTTAATACTGAACTTAATTGCATTCGTCAGCTCCGTGGAAACACCTGCATGCCCTTTACTAAATGATTGAAAAATAAAACCACAATGTTGCCTAATTAGAAAAATACCTCCCCTCTTCAAGGAATGCAAGGAACTCGGATATTTAATATTCGCTTTTCTTTGTCGAAACGTACCTTTGCAGCACATCTGTGAACCTTACCTTGAAATTTAATTAGATGAAGAGGTTTTATTCAAATAAAGTAAGACTTCACTTAACAATAAGCTGTTAAGCACTCTTTTAAATTACTTTCTAAAAATCTTTTCGCTTTACACGATCATTGGTATTACAATGATTTTGTTCATTTGATGCCTTATGTAAAGTTAAACGAGGAAATGTAATTGAAAATTTATGCAGTTTACGATTGAGCTGAGCTGACACCGTTCAGTTCATTTATAATGTATGGTTATTAGAATCGTAGTGTGTCTCGCTCCAGTTTTCTGAGTTCTGTTCAAATTAAATAGTTGAACATATGTTATATATTAATTTTTCAATCAATGGTGTGCATATAGAAATCAGTTTCTTGGCATTGAATAAAAGTTTGATATATATAAATTGCAGTGAAATAACTGCTAAAAAAAACTTGCAGCAACTTCATTTTTAACTCGATAAAAAATATAAAGGGTGCCGAGTATTAAAAAAATATTTTATTAGTTAATTTTGTTGATTTTACCAAAACAACCTACATACTTTTTTACTTTAAAACTCTTTGAAATTGCAATATATTTTTAGATTGGAAGAGAAATTTAAAAAAAATAGCTATTTAAAATTAAAAATTGGTCTATCAATTTACTAGATTAAACCTAAATTAGCAGTCTTTTAACGCTGCAAGAAACCAATTAATTTAGGGGAAAAAATTGAATAAACGATATAATTATTACCAATTATAATGAAACAAACGAACAAAACTTTTCAATTCCTTTTTTTATAAGTTGATAAAAATATGAAAAGAGTCGAATATAAAATGAAAAAAGATCAGTTATATATCGAGAATACTACAAAATAACTTACGCATCATTCATTATATTATACAATTCTCTTCAATTGAAATGCATTACTCTATTAAATATGTGGAATTACTTTTAAATAAATATGCAGGATTCATGAGACAAATTATGTGATTAATGAGTGGAAAGAAATTTTAAAAATATATAATTTATCAGATTATAAGATTGAAATGAATCCTATAAAAAACCCGAAGGAAATATTATGCTTACCGATTATTAAAAAAATTATAATCAAAAAATTATCATTAATTATTAGAAAATTTATAGTAAATTATCATTAAAAAATAATTAATAAGTTTTGTTTTATAGTTAGGACATTTTTAGAGAGGAAATTTGCCAAAAGAGTAGGAAATTTGACATTTTTTTAACGCCAAAATCTTTTTTGTCGTTCATATTTTCACTCCTATGATTTCGTAAGCAGTTTTGCATTTTCTTCATTCTTCATTCTTCAAGTATTTTCATCATTCATGTGTTGTATTCCCAAAGGAGAATGCCATTTTTTAAATGCTCAAAATATCTACTAATTACGCTATGAAGAAAAAAAATTTCCGATTAGATCGTAACGATGCAAGAAAATAAAAGTTATGAAAAATTATATCAAACGTGAGTCAGAATTAAGAAGACAAAATGTTTAAATACTATTGTACTAATTAAAAATAATAAAAATATTACAATATTTTGGGAATTGTTAATACCTTGCTAATTACAAATTATTAAGATGTAATAACATCACAATTCTGTAGATGACTTTTTCCGTTAAACTCTGTCTTTGTTGTAGTAGTATGTTGTCATAAAGCCTGCAACATTTATGTAGAGTTATTATGCGTGCAACATTTTTGCAGGGTTGTTACTTCGAATTTTCAGAAATAAGGGATAAGAGCTTCAAACATTGTTATTTTTTTAATGAACGTTATACTTTGATTTAGGTAATTAATTACAGTAAGAGGTAAAAATAAATTTAATGCTAATAACACAATGAGTAAAAAAGTATAAATACTACACATTATTTAATATTAAGGATGTGTACACTTGCCAAGCATTTATTAAAGTTCTTTAATAACAAATATTTTTTTAATTAAAAATTTAATAGAATTTTACTAAGAAATTCAACATAATAACCTAACTATTATATTCTTCCATATGTAGGGGTCAGGAAACTGACCTCGCATCAGAAAGGCCCTGGGTTCGAATCCCGGACAAGGCATGGATGTCTTTCATTCACTTTACTATCTGTCCTTACTGTAGGAATGAGTAACTTTGCCTCCCCCAATATGGTGACTCTGAAAAGTGGCCAAGATATCTGCCCTGCTGATACCCGAATGACGAGTGTCTATCAAGTGGGCATTGGCAAAAAAAAAATTCTTCCGTTTCTAGATTTTATTTTACATTATACTCTGCAAGTTAAAATATTTAATTCTAGACTGTCATTTTAAAGTTAAGTTTAGAGCACAAAACGGAAAAAATGAGAATCCCTAAATAACCTTTGATCTAATTATCGACGTGTTGCATACCAAGGGACAATCTTAATAGTTCAAAAGCTTAATATTAAAGTAATATATACTGTAAGTAGTAATGTTAAATATACTCTAAAAATAATAAATATATGTTAAAAATAATAAATATATGTTAAAAATAATTAACATGTGTAAAAATAAATAAATATAATATAATAAATAAATATAATATTATGAATAAATATAATATGGTGAATAAATATAATATAATGAATAAATATAATATAATGAATAAATATAATATAATAAATAAATAGATGCTAAAAATAATATATACTATATGTTGTTTTGCATACATTAAAGCATAATATATGCTAAATAATGAGTGTATATCATATTTTAAGTTTCAAAGTTGGAACTAAATAAATACTCTCGCTAAATAACATACCTTTTTTAAAAAAGAAATGGATTTGGATTCTTGATCTGTAAAATATGGTTAACCACAATCTGGAAAAAATGGACCCTGTAATTTAATTAGAAAAGCGGTCGAAAATTTAGACCCCTTAATATTTTTTTTTTTTATTGTATTTTACCTTCCTGAAGAAGTAGTGCGCTTGGATTTTTTATTTTCCATGTCTAATCATCCGAATTCCTTTAAATTTAAGATTTCTCCTTTAAAATTGTACAGATTTATATGACGTACAAATTTGTATACCATATAATTAAAAAAAATTTCGCTCGTAATTAAAATAATTAAAAACTTATATCTTAAAGAAAATATTTTTTACGTGGAATTATTTTGAATAAACTGCTTTTACAATATCACTCAAAAAGTTTCTGATTCGCTTAAAAATTTCAAGAGGTAAGGCAAAATACACAAAAAAAGATATTAAGGATTCTCCATGCTTTCATTCGCTTTTCTAACCGAACTATTTGGGGCAACATTTTTCATCTCTGTGTATCATCGAGGCTCAAATCCGAATCCGCTGAAAAAAAGTTTTATTTATTCATCGATTTTGAGCTTCATTTAATAACTTAACATACCATCTGTACTTAGTAATTAGCATATTTTTGATTAAACCTTAACCATTAAGATCTAATTCTTTGATTAGATCACAGGTTAAATACAAGCTATCTTGGCGCTCTTTTTAATGTTGCGCTCTGTACACTGCGCCAAAAAAGAAGGAACAAGCTGAATAACTTCGGATCTAATGATCGGATCTTCATATTCTAGGACTCATTCCTTATGGTTAAAAGGAATGACCTCAAACATGCTAATTAATTAAAGTAGACAATATTTTAAGTTACGAAACTAGATTCGAAAACGTACTTTCTCTGAATACCTTTATTTCAACGGATTCGGATTTTTGATTCCCAAAATGTAGGGGGTAGCTACAATCTGGGAATATGGACATATAGTTGGGTCAGGAAAGTGATCCAAAATTTGGAACTCTTAATATTAATTTAACTTTATGCATATTTCATCATATCTCGAGAAATTTTAGAGCAAGTTGAAAAAGTTTTGTACACAATAATGAAACTCGTTCCATGCAACAACAACAAAAAAATTCTTAATAAATATATTATGTTACTTTCTTTAATGACAGTCGAAAAATTTTGAATTGACAGGTATACAATTTTTAACGCCATTTTAAAGAATGTAATTTTATAAAGCAAAATACAAATTTTGAGCAAAATCGGTCGAATAGTTCCTGCGAAATTAAATTTCAATGAAGTCAAATACTTAAAATTTAATTTTTCATGAACTTTTCGACCGATTTTTCTCACAATTTGTACTTTGCTATATAATTTTTTTTAAATGATGCAAGAAACAATATACCTTGCATTTCAAAATTTTTCGACCATTCTTCAATAAAATAATAGAAAAATAATCAAAATTATAAATATTTACTAAATGCATGGAATTATCTTTGAATAAACAAATTTTATAATTGTGCGTAAAAATTTCTTTAGATAAAGTGTAATACGCAAAAAGTAAAAATAACGTGAAGGGGTTCAAACTTTGGAGCTCTCTCCTGACCAAAATATTGGGACCATATTTCCCTGATTGTGGTTACGCCCAATATTTTGGATGTCAGAAATCCGAATCCACCGAAAAAAATGTTTATTCAGAGACAGTAAGATTTTTCGTCTGATTTCGTAATTTAAAATATTATCTGCGCTAATTAATTAGCATATTTGAAATCACACCTTTGAACCATTAAGATTAAGGAATAGAACGTGAAGTTCCGATTATTAGATCAAAAATTATTAAGGGTAGTACGTTTTTAATACTACATAATATCAAAAGCAGAACCGTCTTCATAAAACTAACCTAAATATTAATTAGCAGTTTAAGCAATTTTGAATTTGTTTTAAAATGGGAAATGAAGAAGTACATGATTATTAGTTTAATTTTTGTTTAAATTATTTTCAGACGAGTAGAAGTTTTCATAAATTAGTTTTAGCATGTTAATTTTTTGCTTTTCGTTATTATTCTCTGTTAGAAAAAATTATCTTGTTTAAAAAAAAACTTTAACATTTATGATTCTCTTATATTTGTGGACATTGGAAAATATATATTAAGATTTGAGTACATTTTCTGTCCTCAAAAATTTTGGAAAATTATGAGGACAGCTAAGGAAATTCGAGGATTGTCTTGCAGATTTAAGGAACTCTGGTCACCTCAGCTTAAAACTCTATTTATTTATTATATTTTTGTATTTTACTATGTTTGTCACTTGGTTTTGAAAAGGTTTATTCTTGTTTCTGAATAACTATTCGATCTAAGACTCTGCTACACTGCAAAAAATGAGTTCTCACATTTCACGCAATTTTCTTCTTTTTTGACGAAACTGTTTTTTGGCATATGCTCCGAGCGAACATTTTTTGCATGCAACGAAATCATTTAACTATAGTCGCTTCTTCGAGGAAACAAATTTCTTCAATAGTAAATAAATATTTCGTTATTCTACTTTTTTTCAAAAAAGAAAGAAAACACCCGCAGTGCCCCCTAATGTATCTAACTTATCTAATAATCAATTTATCGAGATCACCCTATAGCTGGATCAATGTAGTCCTAACAACACCAGAAAAACGGATAAAATTGTGCAATAAATTACACCCAAGCCCAAAACGAGATTCTAACCCGGAGACTTATAGGTACGAAGCCAAACAGGCCAGATGACTTATTTTGTAATTTTATTTTCCATCGTTTGGTCTTCACCCTACCTAATCAGCAAAATAACTTGAGCCCTCATTGAACCGATATTCACGAATCGTGGCTCAATAAGAGCTCAAAGAGCTGTTATTTCCCGATATTGACCCTCTATAGAATTGTCCGATTCACCCGATACTTTACAGTCACTTTACAACCAATATCGGCCCTAAATAGAGTTATCAGATTCATCCGATATTTTATATTCATTATTCAGCCAATATAGGAGCTATTTTGGCTATATATAGGCTGATATTGGCCCTTTATAGGAACAATATTAAAAATTTTAGACATCCCAACGTTAATTGGCGCATGTTTATATAGGACCCATATTAAGCCAATTTTGAGCCCAATTGGAGCCAAGATAAAATTGTTGCTAGGGTTGTTTCGTCATTCTAGTAAACAATCTCTCTCAAAACACTGCGAGAAGGTTTCGGGTTGATGAAACATATTCCTCTTTTTGAGAGTTTGCATTTAGTCAAAAATCACGGTATTTCGTGACGAAATGATTATCAAAATTAACGAAATACTGTTCAAGGATTACTTGTTAAAAGTGAAAATTTTACTTCTGAGAGTGCAATAAAATATTCCTTAAGATTTTTCACAGTTTCCCAGTTTATGGCATTTTTTTAAAACTATAGATAATCATGTCTGAGAGACAAAAGAAACTTCTTTACAATAATCGAAAATAAAGAAGGCATTAAAACTTCTAACTTATCCGAGAAAAATTGATCATCGCTCAGTACAAGAACATAAACGCCTTCTTGGCTGCTTTTTTCCGTCCAATGCTCAGAAAAATTATCGATCTTATGCAACAAATTGAAGAGGCTCAGTGAATAAATAAATGATAAAAACTTTTCAGTAGAAATAAAAAAAAAAAGAATTAGAAAAATAAGTAAGTTCACTGTCTCGAAGCAATGAGGCAGAAATACCAAACTTACAAAAAGAACCTGTCATCGGATGTCACAGCGAAACTCCTCCAATGAAACAAGTAATTCAGAAAGTTATCCAATTCAGAAAAAATCATTAGACTTTCATGAATTGAATCACCGAATTATTCCTCGTCTTCATACCCATTAGTATTCATTTCCATCGTCATCAATCATTCATATCATTTATATAGATTTGAGCGTCATTAAACTTGGTAGAGCTTTCTTTTAAAGCAAATGTTGAAATGGTCTAACTATTTTATATCTTTCCTTGAAAGTTTTCTGCTAAAAGAATGTTTCAAATATGATCGTAAATCAAATCCACATAAAAAAATGTATTTTGAATTGGCTATTATCCAGGCTTTATAAACAAATCGTGGAATTTAACAGACAGTGAATTTTGGATAAACATGCTTTTAGACTCTCAAATAGAAAGCTCTCAACAACAATTTCTTACAAATCATTTTCGCACTAAATTTCATTCAAAAACAATGTTTCATTACATTTATTTCAAAATAACTTCTTACATTTTAATTAACTAAAATTGGATATTATTTTCTTTGTCTCCTTGCGTTTTACTGTTCCTTTCGTTGTCAACAATCACATCGATATTATATAGATTTAAGAGTTACAAAACTATTACACTAGTAAAATTTTTTAAACAAATCTTTTAACGTTCATTTACATATCGAAGAGCTATAGTCCCTTAAAAGATTTTAGTTAAAGGAATTTAACGATAGTATTGGTAAATCAAATAACGGTTTGTTTTTGTTTTTTTAAAAAGGACAAATTAGCAATTATGCTGGCATTAAATAAAGGACGACTTTAATCTAACGAACACGAATTTTTCTCTTATGGGTTCAGTAAAAATGGTTCCTTTCTAATTTTCTTCCAACCGAAAATCTAGCAAAATTTCTATCAAAATTAATTAACTAATTTGATTTCGAAAACAATGTCTTGTCTTACGAATTTTTTTTTTCAAATCAGCGTTAAGTAAATTTTTTTCAAAATATTTTCTCGCCAAATTTCTCTTAAAACGTACTAATTATTAAATTTATTCTAAATACTAAGTTCTTATTCCAAATTCATATTTCACACTAAATTTCTCTCAAAATAAATTCTAACTAAATTTCTATTAAAAAACAAATTCAATTAATTCAAATAATTACAATTTTTGTCCTTTTTTTCAGTTTCTTTTTCCTTCCGGTTTCTTGTCATATTTATTATTATTCCCGCCCCCCTTATTTCATAGTTCTGTAATTTTTTCCTTGTTTTCTCTACATTTTGAACTTATTTTATGAGTTCTATTTACTTACAGCTTATGCGCAATAAATAAAACTGATTGTTTTCTTAATTTTCTTCATGTTTTTTGTATTTATTTATTATTCTATATAAATATATATATATATATATATATATATAAGTTCAAAATGAAGATAAAACAAAGGTAAATTACAGACAAATGAAAAAAGGGGGGCGAATATATTTTTACTACTTATTTTTACTTTTTTTTTTTTATTTATTATTTTTTTTATTTATTTTTTTTTTCTCTTTTCTGGTTTTTTTGTATTAATTTATTTTGCTGTATATATATATATATATATATATATATATATATATATATATATATATATATATATATATATATATATATGTGTGTGTGTGTGTGTGTGCGTGTGTGTGTGTGTGCGTGCGTGCGTGTGTGCGTGTGTGTGTGTGTGTGTATATAATACAATAAAATAAACGCTTTTACATAATAAATTAAAATTCTAAACAAATGTTCACAGATAAAACTTTACTTGATGTTACATTTGAGGATCCTCTTCAACTAGAGAAATTAGTCTTTTTGGATGCATGTTATCCTAATGAAATATTACCTTATATAAGCGTAATTTTCTTATTTACAAAGTAACTTATATATATTTTTTTATTTATTCATTAAAATGCGCTTTATTAAACTTGGTAACCAATTTTTAAAATTGAATTTCAAATTATTTAAAAAAATTTATTTTCAAAATCCATCTTTGATAAGTAGTTACAACTTTAAAATTTAGTACTAGTTTCAATGGAATTAATGCAAGGAATAAAGTATAATAAAAATATTCAATATATGAATTAGTTGCTTTAATAAAATTTCGCGTATTTAATTTTTCATAGATTGACACATAGAATAAGTAAATTCCTTGAAACATCTTAAAGAAATAAGTTTAGAATTATTGGATAACATTTGTTTTACAAATAGAAGTTTCAAATATTTTCAACTGAAAAATACAGACATATTTTCTTAAATAAGTTAAAGCGAAATACAAAATGTGTATATGATATTAGAAATTGTTTGAAACAATGTAGAAAAAAAATTATTTGGATAATATACGAACCGAGCATTTCCTAATGTATTATTCTCCTTTTACACAAGTTCAAACAAATTCTTATCTTAGTTATATTCTTAATAAAACGTATTCGAAAATGCTAAACAAAAGCCTCCCCAGATAAAGCAAGAATTTTCCTTTTAGGTTGTGGTTGCCATCATTAACAGCTGTGTTCAAATTTCTATAGAAATCTGAGACTGAATATCGTTCTAATTAAAGGCCAGATCTCGCCTTAGTGACAATACTAAGTGGTTAAATCGTCACAAAATGGAAATTTTCGTTCTGAGCTCTATAATCCATTTCTCCCCTATTGACTGAGTATGATATGTATATTTTGAAAATTTGTGTAACTTGCTGCCCACCATTCCGAGAAATTCCTATATTTAAATCATGACAAGGGAGGAAACGAAATTATAGAAACTTGCGGTTTGGTGAGGTTCTTGGTAAAACTTGGAACCTCATTTACATCTTATGAAATGGAAATTGTGGGTTGTTCTCTGGTTGAAGTGTTTTGGATATAGCAAGTGGGTTAGTTCGGAAACATAAGTGAAAGGTTGGTGCGGTACAAATTTGGTATTAGAATATTTCTAGTTTGTTAAATGCGCTTTGTGTAAATTAAGAAAAGGCGCATAGCTGAATTCCTTTGTAGCGAAAATCAGTCATATAAGAATAAAAGGGAACCGAGAGAGAGAGATAAACATTACAAGGAATCATGTTACAAGTGGGATTCCATTTTGAGTAATAGCTGTTGTGACTTCTCAAGAGTTTTGGTAAAAATATCATTTTTATTTATTTGCTCAAAACGTGCATTAATTTCTTAAAATGATATGCTCACAGGTTTATGAGCAGAAAAAAATTTTCAGTACACGAAACGTGAGTTTTTGAGCAGTTACAGATTGCCCACGTGTCAACGATAATTTCATCTAACAATAATAAAATCCGGTTTCAGATCGATGGGTAAAAGCTTGTGCGCAATGCTGAAATTGCCACAATCGTGCGCCAATGAAATCTTGGAACCATCATGATCCCGTTGGACCACAACGAACTGCTTTGCTATGCATTTTTAAAGTTCTTTTTTAATAATGAAATACATTATTGTACAAAACGTCATCCAGGTGAAATTATTATAACAGATAAAATAATATGATAATTTAATATATTCTTCTGATAAGTTATTAACTAATAATATCATACAATTAACAAACAATATGATAATTTTATCTAATTCCACATGGCTAGAGATTTACACAAGGCTGTATTTCAATCTTATTTGATGAATTAAAGAATTCTGCTGATTGCCCCCTGATTGCGTCTAGAAAACTGAATAAGCGCTTTTAAAACTTAGAAAGCTGATCCATTTATTAGACTGCAAGGATACCAGCACCACAAAAAAAAAAAAAAATAATAATAAATAAATAAAAATAAAAAAATCAACCTAACATTATTTCAAAACATTTCATTTAAATCTTCTTTAAAAAAAATCACATAAGTATCGAAACTCAGATTGATTTGAATGTTGCAAGTTTTTATAAATTCACCGAGCAAAATTTTAAAAAGCCCATCTTAAAGTGTACAGCTTTAAAAATTCATCAAGCAGGATTTTGAAGAAATCATCATCAAGGTAACATCATATATATATATGTATATATATATATACATATATATATATATATATGTATATATATATATATATATATATATATATATATATATATATATATATATATATATATATATATATATATATATATATATATATATATATATATATATATATATATATATATATATCCACAATTGGAACTCATACCGTTACATCTAACTTGTAATCTATTTCATAATAGTATATCATCAACGAAATTTGCCACTATTTATAGACAAACTTAAAAAAACTCTAGAATAGAATTCACTGGAAATTTATCAAACGAACATCCATTTGTTAACAACTCAAAAATTCTGGAAGCATTTAAAACATAAAGCAGGAACATATCAAGATGAGAGAATTAGCTTATATCTTACATATAGAGCTGAGGGTTATTAAAATAGAAGTTAACAAAGTAAAAGTGCTTAATGTGTAATGGGTAAAATAAAAGAGGTAGAGGAAGAATTCGTGAAGAACAACATGGCATGGATAATCTTCACTTCATTTTAGTGAGCTCAGAATTTTAAAATCTACATTGACCAAAATGTGAATTACAGTTAAAAGTTCCATCAAACTTATGTTATATATTGAACACTTTTGAAGAATTTCAACGTATTATATCAATCTGACATTACTATAACCTCTGAGAGATTTTATAGCCTAAGAGATATAATTTTATTACAAATTAGAATTTTACAAAAATTTTTAAGATTCAGGCTTTAATACAACAAACTTTTTTAAAAATTGCAAAAATAAAAACATTTTAATGCACATTTTAGTTCGAAAAAATTTACCAATATTACTAATTATGAAATTTTTTTAATTCTTTTTAAAATTATTTAAACAAAGCCTTAAAATATTTTTGAATTTATAAAATTGAGCAATAATTTTAGTCTTTAATAATTAATTATCGATTATCAATTAAGAATGCATGTCAAGAAAAGCATGTAAAAAAGATCATTCGTTTTACATTTTACTTTGTTCTATGTACTGTGACCCCTTAAACGTACCCAAGGATAATATTAAATCAATTTTTTTTTCTTTTATTTTTTTTAAGAATTTTGTTTGTGTGTTTATTGTTAATTTTCACAAATTCAGTAAAAAAATAAAATCTGACTCAGCCTAAAAAAAATAAAAAATAAAATAAAATAAAATAAAAAAATAAATAAAAAAAGAATCCAAATAATTAAGTTTTTTTTTCTGTTGTAAACATTTAACAACAAATATTTTTTTTTTAAAGAGATTAAAAAATTATTGTAACATAGATCTGTCTTGGAACAATGAAAAGAATTCTCTTTCTAAAAAAGCGAGTAGTTATGAGTGAGTAGGGCAATATTTATTCAACTTCTCTATATGATTGTTATGGCGAGAGTTGCGTCCAGAATTTTCACGTAAATTTGTAAAAACTTCGTAACATTATTTTTCACATTCATTATTTGTAGATCAACTACATAATCGTAACAAACCTAAAGATATTTTTTTATATAATCTTGCGTTGCGCCTTAGTGCATTTACAATTTATCAGTTTCAGTTTTACATTAAAAAAAGAAAGAGGAAAAAAAGAGCAACACACGCATTTGAGTTTTCTATATTTGTCGAGTAAAATGTATTTTTTGAGCGGGTACCTTTTGTTGGAAAACAACGAAACATTAAAAGATAAATTTTATATATATTTATAAGATAAATTATAAATATATTATTATGTATTATATATATAAATTGTATAAAGAAGAATATTTATATAACACTGTGCTTAGTTAAATATATCTTTTCGAAAAAGTTTTTTTATTTTTATTATTGCTACGTTATCTCATATGAATGATACATTTAAAAAACAAAATTATGTTCTAAATTCACTCATATGTCAATATGCTTTTTAGTAACACATTCTCTGGAGAAAAAAAATTTTGAACATTAGATAAAGCAACTACCTTCGCTATTTGTTACTGTCTCAGTTCTAAAAATTATTAAATCTGGTTCAAAATTTCATATTTTAGCAGCAATAATTTTTTTAAAGAAATATTTATTTTATGAGAATTTCAAATGTGTCAATTTTCAAATATGCAAGCCAGTACAGTGTAAATATAGTAAATGGGATTGTTTTAAGTTGAATTTTTACAGCTTATTCTATTCTAAATGTAAAATATTAATAAATATTTATATAAAATAATGTTATTCGTAAAGATCATATAGAATACTATTTTGATAGAGAGGAGGAAGCAAAGCTTTATAGAAACATCTCACCTCAATAAATTTTAAAATTAAATATTGTCAACTTAAACCATGCAAACATTAATTAGTAATAAGATGCTTTGTAAAAAGTTATTGTAAGAGAAAATTATTATAAAACAGTTACTGAATTATAATTATGTGACAGGAATTGAAATGATGATCTTGAGGTGGAAGCCAGAAACGCAAAAGTAGAGGAACCACATCTCTGTAGAATTGGAAGTACTCATATAAATTCTCTAAATATATATGATTTGAAAAGGAATGGAGCAAGAGAAAACAATTTTGGTGAAGAGGAAGAAACGACGCTTTATAGAATTGCAGCTGCTCACTTTAAAGATGCATGATATGAAGATAAATTGAGAAAAAAATTTTGATGGAGCCAGAAGCAATGATTTTGGTGGAGAGGAGGTACCTGAGCTTTACTACAGAATTGGAAGCGCTGCAACTAATTCTTCAAAAAAGCATAATTTGAAAATGGGCGGAGAAAAACATTTCGATGGAGCCAAAAAACACCGATTTTGGTAAAGACGCAAAATCAGAGCTGCATTACAGAATTGAAAACGCAGAAATAATTTCTTCAAAAAAATATGGCTTGAAAATGGATGGAGGAAAAAAAATTTATGGAGCCAAAATTAATTATTTTCCTGCAAAGGGGACCAGAGCTCTACTACAGAACTCGAAGCTCTCAACAAACTCTTAAAAATATATGATTTGAAAATGTATGGAGAAAAATATTTTAATGGAGCCAGAATTAATTATTTTTTTGGCGAAGAGATACTAGAGCTCCATTACAGAACTGGAAGTGCTGCAATTAATTCCTCAAAAATTTATGATTGTAAAATGGGCGGAGAAAAAGATTTCGATGGAGCCAAAAATCACCGATTTCAGTGGAGATGAGAAATCAGAGCTGTATTACAGAATTGAAAGCGCTGAAATCATTTCTTCAAAAATATATGATTTGAAAATGTATGGAGAAAAATATTTTAATGGAGTCAGAATTAATTATTTTTCTGGCGAAGAGATACTAGAGCTCTATTACAGAACTGGAAGTGCTGCAATTAATTCCTCAAAAATTTATGATTTGAGAATGGGCGGAGAAAAAGATTTCAATGGTGCCAAAAAACACCGATTTTGGTGGAGATGCGAAATCAGAGCTGTATTACAGAATTGAAAGCGCTGAAATAATTTCTTCAAAAATATATGATTTGAAAATGTATGGAGAAAAAAATTTTAATGGAGCCAGAATTAATTATTTTTCTGGCGAAGAGATACTAGAGCTCTATTACAGAACTGGAAGTGCTGCAATTAATTCCTCAAAAATTTATGATTTGAAAATGGTTGGAGAAAAAAAATTTGGATGGTGCCAAAAACACCGATTTCAGTGGAGATGCGAAATCAGAGCTGTATTACAGAATTGAAAGCGCTGAAATAATTTCTTCAAAAATATATGATTTGAAAATGTATGGAGAAAAAAATTTTAATGGAGCCAGAATTAATTATTTTTCTGGCGAAGAGATACTAGAGCTCTATTACAGAACTGGAAGTGCTGCAATTAATTCCTCAAAAATTTATGATTTGAAAATGGTTGGAGAAAAAAAATTTGGATAGTGCCAAAAACACCGATTTCAGTGGAGATGCGAAATCAGAGCTGTATTACAGAATTGAAAGCGCTGAAATAATTTATTTAAAATGTATGATTTGATAATGGATGAAAAAAAATATTTCAATGGAGCCAGAATTAATTATTTTACTGGAGAGGAGATACCAGAACTCTACTACAGAACTCGAAGCGCTGCAATAAATGCTTCAAAAATATTATGCTTAAGAGTAAAATCAAATTCAAGAACCTTTTTCCGGAAAGAAAGCTTATGTGATTTTTTTCTTTTCTTATTAAAAGAAATCAGAGGAATCTAAAAACATTTAATTTATTAAAAGCTCAAAAAAATATAAAAAATATGTAAGCATTTTCTACCGCAAAGCATTTTGATAAATATGGGCAGTAAATCAGTGCATTTTAGCCAGTTTCTTATAGTAACTTTCTGTATTGCTTAATAGTTCATGCAATCGACATTAAATATATTAATTATTTAGTGCAGACGATATTTTATATTAAAAAATCAAACACAGAAACGTTCTCTCTCTTAACAAATATTTTTTTATCTATTTGTTTTATGATCTACTCGTTATATGAATACTAGCCACAATCTAGAAACTATGGTCCCAATGATTTAGTCAGAAAAACAGACAAGGGTTTAAGCTTCTTAATATTAATTTCACTTTTTTGCGTGTTTTGTCATATCTTCTGAACTATTTAAAAGATACATTTTACAGAAAATCATTTATCCAACGACAATTTTATGCAAAATACTTATTAAGATTAATTATAAATAATATTAATTATTGTTTATTGTTATTAAATTTAAAAATGCACGTAAATTCGACTGTTTGAAATTACATAACTTACGAGCTATTCGGTTAAAATTACACAAATTTTGCAGTGCTACTCAAATTTTCGTAGTTTAAAATGAAGTAATTAATTATTAGTAAACATTGCAATTCAAAAAAAATTTTAATGAAATTTCTTTTGCGTAAACGAGTTTTTTAGAATTGTGAACGAAATTTTCAAAAGCACTCCATACTCAAGCAGCTTGAGAAAGAACCCAAACGATATTGGAACCATGCCCCCCTCCCTCCCATGTTTCCTACTCCCGATATTTCAAGACACAAATCTATTGAAGGAAAAAATATGTTTATTCAGAGAAAGTTCGCTATTGTGTGTGATTACGTAACTTAAAGAAATACGACCAGAACAAATTGACTCAGTCAATCTCTGAAATATTAAAATTGCTCTTCGGTACGTGGAAATCAAATTATTAGACTAAAAGGTATTCAACTTTTTTTTTTTCAATTTTGGGCACTGGGTAGAATAATTATATACATTCTGCATAATTAATTAATAATCAAATTCAAGTAAATGAATGGTGATGTTAAAAATTCTTCTAATGTATTGAATTTCTTCCTTTTATAATTTAAAAACGAAAAATATTACTCAGTAAAAAAGATTGTTTGGGGACAAACACTGGATGTTACAAAATGAGCATCGTTTATTTTTTTTTATAACATCAATCTTAATAGTTGACTTCTGTTACTAATTAACGAAATTAAAGGTAAACGAATTACTAATAAATCTTAATTCATTAGGGCTAACTTAATTAATTAAAGCTCCATTACAAACTACATATTTATACTAAAAAGAAAAAGAGTGAGACAAGCGAATACGAGATTTTATTCTGATAAATAAATAAATTTCAACCATATTTTTTTTCTTTGAAAAAAATATGATATATAATTATATAATAAGCATATAAAAAATTATGCATCGCAAAACTTTTAAACGACTGCTAGCAATACTATTTTTTTACTTAAATAATTTTACTGCGCCAAATAAAATATGACCTTAAAACATATTTTGACACTTAAATTAACACGCACATTATCATATTATTAAAAGTAGGTTAGCCAAAAGAAGTGAGTAGAAACACATGTAAAAAAATATTTAAAAATTCTTTTTTTTTTTTTTTTTTTCTCTTGCCAAAACTGCGCCCAAAATTTTCGTCATAGGAGGTAATTCAAGCTCCATTTAGCTATTGTTTAAAAACAGCAGGCGCAACAAGAGAACGGTGGTTTTACGATCGAAGGAAGGAAATAATTTGAAGCAAAAA
The DNA here is from genome assembly GCA_949128135.1 of Parasteatoda lunata. Lineage (NCBI taxonomy): Eukaryota > Metazoa > Arthropoda > Arachnida > Araneae > Theridiidae > Parasteatoda > Parasteatoda lunata. Next base: position 7,642,961 of record OX421973.1, on the reverse strand, counting down.
TTTATCGCTAAGGAAAGTATATACTTTTAAGGCAAAATGATGGAAATTAATGAGACGGAAGTGCATTAGCCTAGGCTCTTTTATTCTAGTGAAAATGAGGGAGCGAGAACACTCGACATTATTGCACGCCATTTTCTCAAGTTGGCGACGAAGAACATCTAATCTAATGAAATATGACAACGTTAATGATGGCTGATGGGGATATCGTGTGCTGTTGCCACACGCTCTGTAATTATGAAAGTGTTATTAATTTTGAAAAGCATCTTTTGCTACCTGATTACTGGCAACGCTTGTTTAAAATAAAAAGTGTCGCACAAATTTTTATTTTTGAAAAATAGTTGTCAAAATGTAGATAAAAATAACGTATTAATTTTCTCCCTAACGTCTTAAAGTCACATTAATTTTCAAACGTCATCTTTCCTGTATGGCGTCTCATTTCATTTAAGGTAATAGACAAAGGTTCTTAAATGATGTGAAATATTTAGAGAGGGGGAAAGTACAGCGACTTCTTTGGGTTCGCAGAATATTTCTTATTTAATAGTTTATCACAAAATTAAATGTCATATTTTATATTCTTTTAAAGCTAAAAGTGGTTAAGTAATAAATAAACTTAAAAGCCTCGATATGCAAAAAACATCGTGACTTCATGAATATTAGGTGAGTTATTTAATTTGACTTTTCTCTTAAGTGGTACATGAGCAATTTTTCTAAAACTCGTGTAACTCTTCAGTAAAAATTAAATGAGATTAAACAGAATGGACTGGTGAAAATGTTTCATATTTGGAACCTTAAAAGATATTGAATTTTTTATACGTTGTAGAGGAAAAGCAATTTTTATCATTATATTAAGTAAGAACTATTAATGAGAAACAGATAAAAAATTTAAAAAAAAATTTTTCAGCAACGTGTTTTCACATTATAATTAGTACCCCTTACAGAAAAAGTGGAAGGAAACTTAACTAGCAACTGTTTTTAGTATTTTATCACTGAACTTTTATAAAAGACGTTTTGAACTTTGTTTTAAAATCAATATTTATTTATTTTATTTGCCTAAATAAGATCTTTCAATAGGTCTAAAATACTCCTCAAAATGAGTTTAATTAAGAATTTTTTTTTCATATTTAAAGTTATTGCAAATAGCTAAGGTGGACTACTTCGCAAGTGTTTTCAAAAACTATTCGACCATGTATTAATTAATTAATAGTATTTATCGTATAACTTTAAAAATTTTATTTACTTATTTTAACTTTCTAAAGCATTCCATACACTGATTTTAGCTATGTAAAAAAACTAAAGGAACTTGTCTTTACAGCGACAAAACTTCGTGAAGACGAAAAGTTATGATCTGAAATCTCTAATCTGTTCTGAAATATCAAAAAATTTGCCATGATCATGTATAAACCACTGAACTCTCTCCGTGTGTTACACTTTGGGAGCTTCTGAGTTAGTAAAGGAACCATTTAGATTGAATCAGCCAGAAACGATCCTTTTCTATTCACTTTTAAAAAGCATATTTCACAACTGAATAATTTACTGTTAGAAAAACATAAGAAAGCGTGTTATAATTGTTAAATGTAACAAGAACAAAGGTTTCAGCTGTATCTTTGCTGAAACTTTTAGATCAGTATTTCCCAACCTGTGTACCGCAGAACACCAGAGTGAATAAACCTGATCTTTTTATTTAAACTTTTGTGCTAGTAAATTCCACATAATTTTAAAGTTCTGTTACTTAAAAGAAAATTGAAAAACACTGTTGCAGACAGCAGTAGTTACCTAAAAGTGTTCCGTAAAAGGATTATAAGAGTTCCGAGAGTTAAGGTTTTTTTTTTTTTTAACTAGTTATAATTATACTAGTATCCAATTGAAAATTCATAATTTATTTAATATTTAGGTTGTTTATATAAACTTATTTAAAATGCCAATGAAAAAAGAAAATTACAAATATTTTTTCAACAACAATATATAGAATAAATTATGAAAATTATACGCATTTACAAAAAAAATTTATAAGTATTTCTCATTGAGCTTTTCAATTAAAAATAAAATAACTAAATTCACAAATAAAAAATTACATTTCTCTGATAACTATTCTCTGTGTTTATAATAATTCCTTTTTGAAAACAATAATTAAGCTAACTTTATTCATCTGCAGCATATGCATACACCAAGAACAAATCAATTTCTTTTCACATAAAGTTTTTTTTTGTTAGTACATTCACGGCTACTATTTAAAACTAAACTGATTTTTATTTCGTACTTATTTTACTAAATTAAGGGACTAATAAATTAGAAATAAATTTGATCGTAGACAATGAATAAGTTAAAAACATTACAAACTCTTATCATATTAAACAATTTGAACACACTTTCTGATAATCAACTAAACAACAAATTTTAAATGTTTAACTAAATTAAGTGTTAAACATGATTAAATATTAACTAAACATTAAATAGTTAACTAAAATTACTTAACTAGTGTATAAAATTTTATAAATCTGATTCTTAAACTGATTTCAGTACCCTTTTTAAAGAAAAAAACTAAAATTTATTATAAAAATAGAGCTCCAAAAATTAGTGGCAACAATTCAAAGATTCACAATAAAGGTTTCAACATTTGATTGAATTTATTTTACTTAAAATTTGATTCAACAGATATTTGTCAGAAAAAAAAAAAAAATTAGGTAGCACAAAGATTTATTAGATAATCAAAGTAATTTCAGTAAGTAAGATGATTAACAGGGAAAATCTTACTATAACATAATTTCATTCAGGAAAATTATATATGTAAATCATTTTTAAATATTATACATATATTCATTGATATTATATATAGGGGAGGCTGCAATTTGTGTCAAAATTAGATCTGTTTTCGTGGTAGCTCAGGGAAACAAGAGTCTGCCTCCCAATGAAAAGACCAGAGTTCGAATAACAGCTCATTAATATGAATTCTACTCCCGGCTCGCACCGACTACAGTAGAGAAATAAAATATTGTCAGTGGTAGACAGATCATGGGTTTGAATAGCCTTGCTGGCGGGCTAAAAATGGGAGATTTTCCTCTTAATCTAATGCAAATGTGGGTAGTTCCATTTAAAAGGGTCTTCTGGGTTGGGATCCAAATTACAAGGCTACAGAGTTGAACTTTGATACTCGTAAACTTAAAGTTGGGTCGACTGTTCAACACCAGTGAGGTAGAGCATAATTGAGATAATAGTCAAACAAATATGAAGCCACACTAGCAAAAGTTTGATGACTCCAGCACTTTCTGGTTATTTATTTATTTATTTTTTTCAAATTTGTAGAATGATATAAAAAAAAAATTTTAAACAAAAATATATAATATAGATTATGATGATAATTAATTTCTGGTATTTAACAAACATATGTAAATGGGATTCAATCATTCTTACATTTTGTTCATGATCAACAGGATAAACTCTAATCGGTTACATAAAAAAAAGCATTTTTTTTTAACATAGTAAAAAAATTATTCCATTCAAACTTTAAGCAACATTTGAATATTGATTTATAATATTTTCATCAAAAAGTTTAGAAATGTAGCCACTGAGAGCTGATTTTTGAGAAACTCTTAAAAAAGTATTTTTGAGGTTTTTCAAAAATAATGTAAACATCTAATTAAAATATTGCACAGTTCTTCAACATAGAATTGACTAGTTTTTGAACACTAGATTTTGTATGTAAATAAATTAGATATTCACTAAAATTTATACCATAGATTGAAAATAAAATAAATTGTGCTAAAAGAAAAAGAAATCTTTTATTCAATGTCTAGTAGGTTCTATCTTGAGCATTTAGTTCTTTTTTCAATCATGGCCAGGTGAATCTATAGGGAGCAGTTTTCAAACGTTTACTTTCTTAGATTGAACTTACTCTGATGGACTTCGAATTTCATGAGAATATTTTAGGCATGTTGCAGGAGAAAAAAATTAATTTAAAAATAAAAGGATTTTTTGAGAATTTAAAACAAAATCACAAAAATAAAAAAAATCAAGAAATTCATATCTTTGAAAAAACATTATAATATATTGTAAAGGTTTATAAATACGTTATAAAAAAATATAAAAAAAACTTGATTTAATGAAATCAATATTAATATTTTTTACTTTAATGGATTTAAAAAATAAAAACAAGTTTTAACTTTCCACATAAAAAATTATAAGTGACACAGACATGGTTGCTGTTTTAGGTGTAAAAGACATAGAATCTTGGAATTATGAATGTATATAGAAATATACACAGGTAGTATAGTGAAATAAAAAAAACAACATTTATTTACTAGGTTGTAAATAAAATACCTTTAAACTTTGTAGTGTTAATAGAAATAATAAAGCATAAATATAATCTAATTTACAATAGCTAGGATGGGAAATTTACAACATGTCCACCTTTATTGAAATAGCACACAAACTTGGGGGATACTTAATTTGCACCTTTATCAAACTTTATAAAAAAAAAGATTTAAACTATATAGTTTAAAATATTTAAACAGTTATAAAAATAGACACCTACACAAATTTTATAACCTCTATAAAAGTTATAACCTCTGTATCAAATTCTATGGTTATGCCCTATATTAGGTATACTCCCTAATTGGGAGTAAACAATTTTAGTCATAACAACAGTGGGTTGACAATGTAAAGCTAGCCGCAGATGTCAAATGGGGTTAAAATTCGTCTTAAGACTTCCAGGTTACTACTTCCAACTGATTTTTACGCCTAAACTTGAAAAATTGTACCATCCAATATTATTTTACTTGTAGTGTTTACAATATAACATGTTCTTTCAATGAAACAAACAACAAATGTATTGGGAAAACTTGTTATGATGTTATCCAAAAAATAACCAACGGTGCTATTTGACCCAAATATATGCAAACAAGGGATAACACTCAAAACATGGCTAACCTTACACTTAATGTATACTGTGATATTAATTTCTTCAAATTTGTTTTAGGCACCTGAGCTATTAGAATGAATAAATTACAGAGGATTCTTACAGGGTGCGTAGCCAAATTTTTCAACAAAAAATAAGCACCTTTTTTTAACACTTTTCAAGCACTCAAAAAATATTTTTAAGTACTTTGAAAAATATCATAATTAGACAGGGTTGGCAAGTTTTGGGCAATTGATGGTTTTATTAACAGTGACAAAGACAATGGCGTGTCACAAACGATGAAATTAACAAGAGAAATTAAATATTCTGCCACTAATAGAGGAAAAAAAAAATTGACAATGCTTAGTTGGTCCTCATAATCAGCAAAAATTTGAGATTTTTCGATTCTATTAGAGAAGGCCGAAAATGAGATTTTTTTATTCTATTACAGAGGGTAAAAAGTGAAGTTTGAAATTGAGAATCTCTTGCAAAATGCAGCAGGGTTACACATGAGAGTCAAAAATCCTTACCACTGAATCCAGCTCAGTATATCCAAGTGCGGACCTGCAAGTGTTTCATCAAACATGTGAAACAAATGGTGTTTTCAAACACTACAGACCGGTGGTATGCCGAAATAGATTGGAGTTGAATTAATTGTGAAAATGTTGAATAGAACAATGTCTTTTTGACTAGTTTGTGGCTAAAATCGTAAAGAAAAATATTACATTTCGGAAAAGGGAAAATTAAGCACTTTTTAAAAACACCCATGGAAAAAAGCACCTTTTAGGGCTTTTAAAAAACGAAATTTAAAAATAAGCACCTTTAAGCACTTTTTAAAAACGCTACGCTTTAAATTTTTATCTTATGAATTTTTAAAATAACACAAATCACAAAAATAAAACTTCCTAGAATGTTAAACCTGTTCACACATCGCCTTCAGTGTTTAAGTGATATATAAGTACAAGAATGGATGTTTGATATTACAATCGAGAGAACATGAATATCGATAATGGGTTTTAAAAGTGCTTTTATACAAATTCAGGGGTCTGTCAAGGTTTTTCTGAGAGGTACCTATTTTGTGAAAATTCAGACATAATTTGTAAAAAATTAAAAATTATATTAAAAAATCAGCAAAAAAATATGGATTTATCGTTTCTTAAGGGATACAAAATAACATTTTAAGAAATAGTATTTTGTGAAACTATCGTTTTTCCTAAAATTGAATTTGTGAAACTACCGTTTAACGGTAGTAAATTCGGCCTGGGCAGACCCCTGAAATTGCCATATGGGATTTTTAATTAGCCCTAATTCGAATCACAAGGAGTAACTTAAAAATCAGAAAAATACGAAAATCAATGTTTGATTATTGTAAACATGATAAGAAGAATTGAGATAGCAGATTCCGATGCAGTGTCAAATATTCAAATAGGCAAAAATCCCCCAAAGAATCGAATTGGCGGAAGAATTACGTAAATATAAATGTCTCGTTAATGGAATTTAGCAAAAGTTTCAAAATGTTTTGGGATTATAAGTTTCAATTTTCGTAAGTCTGTAAACCAATGGTCTAAATAAACACAGAATTCTGCTATATTTGTGAAAAAATTGCATGCCCTGCTTCTAATTATTAGACCTATAAGAATGATACGAAAAACCTGGAATTCCGGGATACACCAGGAATACAATCACCCCTGATTATAATTTTGAGTCTGAATTTGGTGACAACTACACAAAATAAGGTAACAAAAGCAAATAATTGTTATTTACAATTAACTAATAAATTAATTTTTTGCAAACATAAATACATATTTTTAAAAAAATAAACAGTATTTAATATTAAGAAATAGCAAGTTAGCTACAAACAATAATTTGATATCAATCCCAATATTATTTATATTTTTTAACCAAAAAAATAATGAGTAATAATAATAGAATAGTCCTAAATTAGTTTATTTCCATGAATTAAATTTCCTTTTCCATATTACCGGTGCAAGCAATAAAAGTTGCCAACGAAAAGTCATAAAGTGCACGCAAATGAAACTTTTTAATAAAATGTTTTTTTAGTGATGATTATCTAATAAAAAAACTTAATAAATAAGTATAATAACTCAAATCACCTCCAAACCTTATTAGAGTCCATAATAATGCATAAATACTGGATTGAAATAAATATAGTTTAAAATAAATCAATAATTTGCAGCTGAATTAATACTGAACACTAATAGATAGGGTCAGGTGGGGGAAAGTGGTGGGATGGGGGAAAGTGGTGGTAATCTAAAAAAATGCACTTTTTTCACAATAAATGTACATATTTTTACTTTTTTTTCAATTAATACATAATTGGAGTTTGTGACAAATATTTCTATTAAGATTTGTAAATCTGGCAACAAGTTTACTGCTGTTTATCTTCTTGTTTACATATATGTGCAGTTTGTTCTTAACACATCGTATTGATAAACTTTGTTCTTGATCCTTTCTCACTTGAAAAAATTAGTGTATTTTGATACATTTCAGTAGAAGAACTTCTTAGAAACAGATTCATGTATCAAGGTAAGAATTATTTTATTATTTCAATTTTTTATGATTTTTTTTCTGAGGTGGGGGAAAGTGGTGGTATAGTTAGGCTTAGCTCAATGTTGTATGATGATTCAATTTTAGACTGTAGATGTGATTAATTTTTAAAAATGGGCTGTAATAAAAGTATTAATCTAAAAAAATAGTCTTTATTTATAAGTTTTAATCTTAATATGATAATGCAATTAAATTAAAAGTTATTTTTTACATATTTAATCATGATTTAGAATATTTTTTAATATCATTAGAATAAATTTAATTCTTTTTTTTTTTTCAATTTTGATAATTTTAATGTGTGACTGTTCACTTACATGTATATTTTTTTTCCAGCTTAAGTATGCCTAGAAACTACATAAAAAAGACTAGTGGTCCTAAGTATACCCAAAATGATCTTCAGATGGCTATAGCAGAAGTTAAAAATGGAGCATCGATTTATTCTGCATCCAAGAAAAATGGTATTCCTGAACAAACTTTAAGGAGGTGGATTGTTAAAAGTCCATCACATCAAGGACCTGGCCGATCGCCTTTTCTTAGTCAGGAAGAAGAGAAATGCATCGTTGAAGCTGTGAAATTCCTGTCAAAATGTGGATTTCCATTCGACAGAAAAGATATTCTTAATGTTGTTGAAACATACTTGCTAAGCAATAAGGAGCTCAGCAATCTCTTTCCTAATGGAAAGCCAGGAATCGAATGGGTGAGAGGATTTGAAAAGAGATGGAAAGGAGAAATTGGGAAAAGAAAGCCAGAACTTTTAACGAAAGCCAGAGTTAAAGATATGTGCAAAGAAACAGCAAATGCTTTCTTTAACATATATGAAAATGTACTGCTTAGCAATGGTTTGCTTAAGGAGCCAGGAAGGATTTTCAATTTGGATGAAACAGGGTTGTCTACTGATCCCAGATCAAGCAAGATTTTTGTTCAGAAGGAAAGTCGAACAGCTTACTTAAAGTCTGCCGACTGTGGTAAGGCCATGTATACAGTATTATTTTGCATATCTGCTGCTGGTGAATATTTACCTCCTTTTGTTGTCTACAAAGGACAGAACTTATATCAATCCTGGATGACTGGAGGGCCACAAGGAACTCTTTACGGGTGCACAGAGTCTGGTTGGATGCAGGATTTTTTGTTTGAAACGTGGATGAAGTTTTTTATCGATTTCGTCAAAAACTTTAAAAAGCCGGTATTGTTGATATATGATGGCCATGGAAGTCACCTAACATATAATTCCATTAAGCTAGCCATGGATAATGGTATTATTTTACTATGCCTCCCACCTAATAGCAGCCATGCACTTCAACCACTAGATGTTGGAGTTTTTTCACCAATGAAAAATTCGTGGAGGGACGTATTAAAAACTTGGTATCGAGAGAGCAGGTTGCAAAATGTTTCCAAAGCAACCTTTCCATTTCTTCTAAAGAAATTATTTGAAAAAATGAAGGCAACAAATGCTGTAAATGGATTTAGAGGGACTGGCCTTTATCCTCTCAATAGAAATGCCATTCAACATCGTATAATTCCTACAGAAAATAATCCAACAGTTGCAGCTACAAATAAGAGCTCGGCATCTTCTAAAGTTTCTGCACTACTAGATTCACCTATGAAAGATTTGAAAAAAGCAATTCTGTTGACAGTATCTCCCACACCATCTGCAAACACGGTTCTAGCTATGGATAACTCTAAGAAAAAGGGTGCAAAGCGAATCTGGGGAAATTTTAACTCAAGAGAATGTTTTAAAAAGATTAGCACTGGAAGAAGAAGACAGAAAGAAAAAATGCAATTTAGGCCAGGTTCCTAAACGAAAACACCAAAACAGGTCTGATATAAAAATAAAAAAAGTCACCAGTCCTACAACCCCTCTCGATACCAGAAAAATCAATCAAGGTTCATGGCTTGAGGTAAAATACAATTCCAAAAGAATTATGATGTGCTCATTTATCGGGCAAGTTGTTGAGAAAAATGGTGATCTATATCATGTTAAATATCTTACTAAGTCTAAATTGGGAAATTATTATACTTTCCCAGAATTAGATGATGAAGATAATGTGGAAGTTAGCAGCATTATTCGCATTTTAGATGAACCAAGATTTGACAGTCGAGGACATTATTTTTTTAATCAGTAATTATAATAAAAACTATGCAAGAAATTTTATGTAAATTGGATACTTTGAATATAGATTTGAATGTAAATCTCATAGCCTTTCCTTTATTTCACAGTTAAATTTTGAAGAAATAATAAATAAAAACATATTATACCCCCACTTTACCCCACCCTGGGGGAAAGTGGTGGTATCAAAACATGCCTATTTTAAAATTAATCTACAAGAAATTTTCTTGGCAAAACTTTATATAAACACAATATTTCTAACCTATATAAGTCTAATGTATATAATATCTACTAAAAACCTGATATCTAGTGCTTAAAACTTACTGTTATAAGGATTTTTTAAAAAAAACCTTGATTTTACCACCACTTTCCCCCACCTGACCCTATTAGGTATACAAATTTAAATTTATAACATTTGTAATTACATTTATAAATAACACATATAATATAATCCATCCAATATGATTATATTTAGAAGTGAAAATATTAATAATAAAAATAAATAATTAAGTATACATTTAATAATAGTCTTTCAATCTCTCAAAATTTTTTTATTCACAGCCATGGTTTTCTTTCCAGTTAGAATATTTTTCTTCTAAATTAATATTACTAGGCCTTGCGTTATGAATAGCTACTAACAAATCAGACATATTTAAGGTTGCACATTTGGTAACACAATTTAGATTTATTTTGGAGTTTGAATTTTCATATTTTTGAAACACCTTTCGCATTAAATTCATTTTTACTTCCCTGCACACCAGTTCAATATCAGTTGCCGAAAAATTTTCCGACTCTAAGGCGAGTGATTCATAATTTAATTGTGATTCAACCGCGATATCACAATTAAGTTGTAACACAGGCGGCAAAAATTTCCGAAAAAGAATAATACGATTTTCAAGATCTGGCAACGGAATTAGCAATCTTTTTTCCATTCTTCTTAAGACGGCTTGATCTAACTCCCAAGGAATATTTGTGGCTGCGAGTACAAACACGCTTTTGTCACTGTTAAATAAAGAATCAATTTGAGAAAAAAATTCAGTTTTCATTCGACGGCTAGCTTCGTGATCTGCACCACGATGACTTATCAAAGAATCTATCTCATCAATGAATATCACAGACGGGGAATATTGTTTTGCAAGTTCAAATAAAACTCTCACAAGTTTTTCCGATTCACCACGCCATTTGCTAACGAGTATTGAAGCTGATACATTAAAAAATACGGCTTTGCTTTCTGTAGCAACAGCAGCTGCGAGTGATGTTTTACCAGTACCTGTTGGCCCATACAAAAGTATACTTTTCCAAGGTTTTAATTCTGAAGTGAAAAGATCTTTGAACTTCAAGGGATAGATGACAGCCTCTTTTAAAACTTGTTTGGCACGTTCAAGACCAACTATGTCAGACCAGTAAACAGTTTTGTTTATGGGACCAATATCCTGTATGACTAAATCAGCTAACAGTTGCCATTCACTACCACATCTTTTCAGCAATAAAGGAACGTTGTTAATTGAATTAGAAGAACATTCATTAATATGACTGGAATCCAAATTGTCACGCTGAAGAACAGGATTGCATTGCTTAGTAGATAATTCAGTCGATTCAAAAAATAATTTCCTTGCTGAGCTTGATTGTTTTGATGCACTTTTTGACCGAAAAGTTTTAGAATTTAAAATAGCTGCTTCACTACAAACTTTTTTCACAACCTGAGGTAGTTTTTGATATCTCAGAAAGTGATAAGATTCAAAATCTTGCAAAATTGAATCCAAAGTAATGTTATCACAAACAGAAGATTCACTTAAATTAAAATTACATTCACTTTTAAGGACGTCAGCAGCATTAACGCACCCATTTTCTTCTAAATATTGAGCAATAAGAACAAGGATAGTTTTTTTGCGCGCATATCTCTTTTGAATTTCTTTTTCTCGATCTCTTGCAGCTAATGACACTCGTTCAATGTTCAGATGAGCCATAGTGTATTAACTTTGCATTTCAACACAGAAATACAATCTGATCCAGAATTTATAGCTCACCATAAATAGTAAAATAAAAGTATATATTTAGTTTTAGAATTCCAAACTGAATAATAAAGAGTAAAGTATATATGAATTTATTAAAATTTTTACATTCCTACAAATATTACCAAGTTCTAACTCAAATTGGAGGAGAATAACTTTTACCAAAACCTAATATTAATCAAAAGTTGCTACAACAATTACATAATTTCAATTCAAACAACTGTAACTAAGGAGGAATCATTGCCACCACTTGTAACCTCTTTAAATTTTAACTACGGTAGCCGCAATACTTGCTAGGTTGCTCAGGGCGTAACTGCACTCATGCGTTGGTTAAAGAATCCAAATAAACTCGCGCATGAACCACACAAATGTGTATTTCTGAGTAGGTTCTTTTCTCGATTCGCTTCAAAAAAAAAATATGCTTTAAAGCCACCGTTCACAAGAAAATTGATCCCACAGTGGACTGATCATGAGCCACATTTAGGGATCACCGGAATCAAGCGAAGTCACAGACGGCGATTCGAGAAGCGACCGAAGGTGTTTGCTTTCGCTGCTCGTTTAGCTCTTTTATTGCTAAGTGTTCGAAGTCGCGTTCTAATCGTTGGGTTTATCAAAGCGGGGGAACATCTGCAGAGAATCGAAATTGTTTGGTCAAGTCTGATCATCCTCGAGCATGTCTCTCAGACTGTTGCCAAAAGCCCAAAGTACAACTCTAGTGTTACATAAATAAAATACTACTATTAAATGATTGATTACTTGCATTAGTGTTGGAAATTTTTTCTATCTCTACCTGCACTTCAGAAGTATAATATTCTGTATTGCTCCATTCATGATGATAAGCTATATATATATATATATATATAATATATATATATATATATATATATATATATATATATATATATATATATATATATATATTACATAATAAATGAAACTGTTTGGACGTTCTGCGTGCGCATCACTAGTTGTTTATTCTTTTATGTTTAAGGAAGTTTTAGAATGAAAATTGAAAATAGTATTTCTCTTAAATGTAAGAAGAAAACGCGTCGTTTTGATGGCATATAAAAGATGATTTTTTTAATATAAATCTTGAAATCTTATTTTAAACAACGCTTGGCTGTTTAATTCAAGAAAAAAGACATATTTTTTTTTTTTTTTTTTAAAGTTCTTTGATGCAAAGCAAAGGGAGGATGAAAGATTAATCATGCTGAAAACTGTAATATTATTTTCCTGACACTTAGCTAATTTTTTTTTTTTTTCTTTCTTTAAAGACGTTTTTATGAATGAGCGTCTTATTTTCTGAAGAAAAAAAAAGAAAGAAAAAAACATATACATCTTGAAGTTTTTATAGAACGTCAATAAAATAACTTTATTTAAGATAAAAACTGGCCAAATCGAGAAAAACTTGGCACTTACTTTGCCATGTAAACAGAGAATAAAAATAACTAGTTGTAAACTTTTACATTATAAGTAACTAATTGATTACTTTGTAAAAGTGGAAATGACTGATTGAAATGAAAAAGTTTAAAAGGCTACTTTCAAGAAAAACCTATTTTATAAACTAACCACCTAACTCATGAGCTAAGCACATCTAAACTGAAAAACAGAGTGGATCACTTTTGAAAAATGTGTTAGGAGGAAGATAAGAATCTTAAGTTTCTGCTCGTTAATAATTTGAAACAAGATTCAAATGAAAGCATGGAAACTTTCTGAAACTGCTTATGTCTTGAAATATTTAAATAATATCTTTAAAATAACTAATACTCAACATTTACATTTTGATTTTCTTGACAAAAAAAAAATTAAAAATTATTAATGACGTCTGCTAGTTTGATATCATCCGGCTAGCAATTTAAAAAGTTTATACACAACTGGTCATTAAATTTGCTACACCAGGAAGGCGACACACCACAAACGTGAAATTTGCAGGACGAATAAAGCTTGTTGTGGTGTGCAAATGATTAGCTTATCAGCGCATTCATGCGTAGCAGGCGGCGGTAGCGATACCTACAATGCGTATAAAAGAAGAGATTTGACAGTATGTTTCTCATACAGAAATTGAATTTGAGCGTTGTTCTTGAGTAAAAATATTTTTGTTATGCTCGTGTAAGAAGGAGAAATGCCTACCAGCACGTGTCTGAGCTTAGTCGAGTTCGAATTGTGGCATACCGGGAATGCAGTTTATCATATCGAAGTATTGCTACTCGTGTTTGTCGAGATCCCATGACTGTTAGCAGAATATGGAATCGATGGGTATGGAGCACCACACTGAATCTCAGCGGCCCCCATCACTAACAGCCGAGAAGACTGACATGTTATCCACATGGCCTTAAGGGATCATAAGGGATATGTCACGAACCCTGAGTCAACAAATGGGGTAATTTGCAAGAAAACAAGTGTCTTTACGAACAGTTCGTCGACGTTTGCCGCAGCATAGACTGTCAGCACGGCGACTATGGTGTCAGCTAACCTTGACGCTGCATCACAGGCAGGAGGTGGTGTGATCAACGACGAACCAGGATACAGGAATGGTATGACGTCGTCTTTCCAGTCGATTCCAGATTCTGTATACTGCATCATGATGGCGGCATCCGTGCTTGGCGACGTAGTAGAAAACGCCCATTGGCAGCTTGCATTCGACATCGTCATACTGGCCCATCACCTGGAGTAATGGTGGGCCATTGGATACACGTCTCGATCACCTCTTGTTTGTATTGCTGGCACTTTGAAATGCAGCCGTTACATTTCTGATGTGTTAGGGTCAGTTGCTCTGCCTTTTCTTCGATGCCTCCCTAACGCTACGTTTCAGCAGGACAATGCATTACCGCAGGTTGCCCGCACTGTCCTGACCTTCTTTGACCCAGAGCATGTTCATCTGTAACCCTGGCCAGCACGTTCTCCTGATCTTTCACCAATTCAAAAAGTCTGTCCAATGGTTTGCCGAACGATTGGCACGCCACCAGTCGTCAGTCCTTACTGTCGATGAATTGTGGCATAATGTTGAAGATTCATGGAATGCTGCACCCGTCCATGCTATCCAATTTCAGTTCGACTCGATGCCCAGGAAAATACCTGCCGTTATTGCTGCCAGTGGAGGCTGCTCAGAGTACTGATTCCTTGGGATCTATGAATCCAATTATGCAGAAAATTTTATCACTTGTTCTTCCAACTATAATGAATGTGCCCAATAAATATCATTCGGTTATTTAATTTAATTATATATCCCAATAAATATATTCGGTTACACCGTACTAAAATAGAACCGTACTCCCTTATTTACATTCCTTCCTGGTGTAGTAATTTTAATGGCCAGTAGTGTAGTTTTTCTCCTCACATGATTCATTTAAAACCGATTTTATAAAGCGAAATGAACATGTTAGTTTACGAAAATATCATTGTACGTATAGAAATATTTCTGGAACATCATAAAATAATTCTAATTTAGATTAAAAATCACAGAAACAAATGCAGTTGTGCAGTTTGCGCCAACATTGCTTAAAAAAATTAAAGGTTTTGAATATGCTATAAAGACCAGAATTATAACTACAACAGTCCATTCATATTAAGGTGACTATACTCCATTCCACCTTAAGTTGGCACTGCAGGGAAGGGTAGGATATGTAATACTCCGCCTTTGAAAAGTAGTTCTTCTCTATTTTGGAATTAATTGCAGCTTAAATGCGCGTTCAAATATAAATTAATGTTGTATAATAAGAAAAGTTTATCTTGAAACATACATTCGAAGTTTTTCATGTTTAAATGTGTTTAACTTATAAATACCTACTCAGTAAAGCGAATGTACAAAGAAGAAGGAGGTGTTTTAGTTTGGCGCTGGATCAGTTTTCAAGGCCAAGGAATTGGCGCGTTGGCTAAGTTTTTACACTAGTCAGCCAGTTTTCGCTTTCTTTCACTCGCATCGCTTAATTGTTCTTTTGTTTTGTTTTTTATTAGTTATAAACAGTTAATTTGTTGTTTTTAATTGGTTAGTTATTGTTAGCTCGTTTTTGATAGTTATTATTTTTTTTGCATTAATTGTTAATTTGTTGTTTTTTACTAGTTATTTAATGTTAGCTCGTTTTTTATAGTTATAAATTTTTTTTTTTTGCATTAATTGTTATTTTTTTTTTTGTGATTCCTTGTTAAAATTTTTTCTTCTTCTTTTGTTGCTAATTACTAAATGTTAGCATGTTTTTTTGTTAGTTTGTATTATTTTGTTACTTATTGCTCTGAATGCATAGTAAGCATTTTGAAACAAATGCATGGTTGAAATTTAAAGACTAGTAGAAATAGAGAATTTAAAGATACTTTAACTTTTAAAACAAAGTTTCAATTATCAAACCATAATTTTTTTAAAATTAATTATTTAATTATTATTTATTTATATAATTAATTATTATAATTTAATTATTATTAAATAATTCAATTCTTATTTTTTTACGACAAAAGTTAAAATTGTTTTTGCTTTATTCAATCTCCTTAAAGATTCAAATTTTGTGTCTTTTGTGCCATGTGTAGCTCTGAAGTATAATTCGCTTTTTATAGGAGCTTTAATAATGTGATGGCGGAAATTTAAGATTTTTAGTTTTGTTTAATTAAAGGGATTTTTAAATATTATCTGAAATACAAATTGCAATAATTTCAAAAAAAGATACAAAATGTGAATAATACTTTTTTTTTTTAACATCGAAAGGTCAATTTAAACCAGTCAATATTTTAATTATTATTTTTGAAATACAAAGCCAAAAAAAGCTGAGAAATTCTTTCTCTTATGTAGAAAATATTAAGATATTTCAGCATCTGACAAAATATTTCCAGACTAATTCTACTATACTTAAATAACTAATTATACGGATTTATCTCTTAAGCCACCTACCATATAAAAATAAATATTTAAAACAACGTATTTATGCGCATCTATGCATTTTTCTTTTTTTACTTAGATTTCAGCAAAAAAAAAAAATAAATAAATAAATAAATAAACTTTTCAAATATATATTTTTTTCAATTGTTTACAATTAGTTTAGTTTAGTTAAAAAAAATCATAATAAGAAAATCTGCTTTTTAAATACTAATTAAGAAATTAGCTTACAACTAGTATCTAAAATAATAATTATTAGAAATGCTCTAAAAAATCGTGTTCTTTTCTGTATTCTGTTCAAAATTTTAGTACGATTCTCGGTTTCAAAAAAAAAAAAAAAAAAAAAAACATCGGCGTTTTGCTTTCTTAAGCGCCAATACTGGCCACTTTCTCACCTTTTTTTGCTATCTCATCCCTCAACCGACTTAAAGAGTAACCTAGTTTCCATGACAACGTCTGTAATCCGTTCTGCCTACCCTTTTCTCCAGTGCCAACTTAAGGTGGAATGAAGTATATCAACTTCATTCAACGGCCACGTGAAATAATAAATTACTGAATACTGGTGATAGCAAATTGTAGTGGAGGGTATATAATGGGTGATAAGCGAAATGAGGAAATCGTTGGAGTAATGCATGTTTATCCGACGTCCAAAAAGGCATAATAATTCAGAAACGGTCTATTTTAGTCAACAATTCGTGTACGGCCATCGTAAAAGTACAACATGCATGATGAAGTAGGATTATCCTTAATAAATTACGTGGCAAATGTGGTGCCCCATGGGCCATAAATGACAGCATTAATCCGTGGAGAGACACCCGTATGGACTTCCGACCTGACACCGGCATAAATGTCCCCCGCACATTTTAAGGGGTTTTGTTCGAAACACCCCATCACAAAACTAACACACACTGTACTCCACAGCCCCGGATGCCGACCCGGGCTCATGGGATTGGTCTTATCAGAGCTGCCTTTAACGACTACGGCAGTCCCACCCACCTTCACTGTGTTGGAGTGAGCTCCAATTCGTCACTGGACTGAGCTGTCCCACACCATTCCTTTTTCCTAGGCATCCGCCTTAGGAAGGTAGTTTTTAGCCCCCACTTGCGCAGGCCCTACTTTTGGCTGGCGTTGGCCGAATTTCGATGCCGAGTCGTCGAAGCCGAATTGGAATTCTAATGTGCTGCTTGCTCTGGCCCCTACCAGCGTAGGAAGGCAACAGACAAATCCTGGTAAAGGCTTTCCACCCGCACTTTGGTTTTCCATTTACACCACGTGCAAGAGCATTCACTAGTCTCCCAGTCGGGAAAACCACCATTTGAGCAAAATTTCTAGAACTCTCTGGTGCTCTTGAACTTTCATCGAACTCTAGTACCTTTCATCAATACTATAACCTTATAAACCCATGCAGACTGCTGTTCATCGGTGACAAAGACTGGAATTTATGCAGCAGTACTGCCGCTAAGAACGTGAACTGAGTGGTGACAGTGGTGGTTTCGCTCGATCGGATAAGTGGACGTTAGACCAAATGGAGTCAAATGTCTGAAAGCAAACACTATGCAACAGTTACCGCAAGGGTCTAAGTTGAAGGAGGGTTAAGGAAATGTTACCATGACATCTTTGGGTGCACTCATTACTGCGGAAGGCACGATCGATCAAAGCAAGTAAGCATTTATAAGTATGGTTCATATCCAGCCCTACGCGCGAATTGTTTTTTTTTTCCTCAGAAAGAAGATATCGGAAACGAGATGTATCATACAGCTTGCAATGTACTTGCGTGGTTCCAAGAGTATCTAGATGAATTTACCGTACGCCTTTGACCATCAAACTTTCTAGACTTAAACCCACTCGATACTCTCTGAATCACCTCAATCGGGTTACTTGCACAAAGGATTCTCTACCACGTAAGCTAAGTTCAGGCATGGCTCAACATCCCAATGAACACTTTCAAATATATATATATATATATATATATATATATATATATATATATATATATATATATATATATATATATATATGACGATGAATAACCTACCATATTAGCAAATTGTTGTTTATTAATTTACGGCGTCTGTGTAGATAAGTTTGGTTTACTGTGTCAACTCTCTAATGTTCTCGTAATATTATAAGCCAGGGCTCGAAAAACCGCCCGTCTTCGGCTGTCGAAAATTTCGTGATACATTTTCAATTTTTGTTATTTTACAAGAGTCTAGCGCCTCGCTTCTAAAATGACCCTCTAATCTAAAATTACAGCAACATACTGCGCATGGTGGAATAGAAGTTCTCTCTGTCTAGGAGAACTGCAGCGGTTGAAAGAGGCCTTTAAGCAATGAATTTATAAAAAAATACATTACGTACTGGTCTTAAACAAGAAGCGTTAAACGCAATTATGAACATCTATCTAAATGGAAAACCCCTTTCAGATTTCTGTGCAGAAACCTCTGTCAATCATTGGTTTGATTGTGGAACTGGCAAACGTCATATTTGATTCATTTAAAAAACGCAGTACCCTCGGATATATTGAGATTCCAGATAACTTGACCTTTGTTATTTAAATTATTTCATGAAAGATATAGTAAGTTTTGCTATTAGTAACCTAGTATTTCTTTTATTACTGCATAACGTAATCCTAGTTTTTGTAATCCATCCTAGTATGTGCAATTTACATAAATGTTAGTAATAAATAAGCGAAAATTATATTTTAATTTATTTAGAAGCTACGGGTTAGTTTCAAAAGAGGACGGGTGCATTGTTGGACAAGCTGTCCTCGGGGACGGGTAAAATTTCTGAGTTTTTTCGAGCCCTGTTATAAGCTATTCTTATTTATTGGTTAATTATAAAATTATTTTCAGTTCAGCGTCATTCATTCTAGGTTAACTAAAAAGTCAATCAATAACAAACAACAAAGATTTAGCTCGATAAGTATCACTGTTCTGTTTCATTTTGGTAACCTCTGTTCGAGGGATAAAATCTTGTATTACATTGTCTAGTCGTCTCCTCACCTTTGATGTGTGTCAATGTCGGGCCCATGAAAAAGCTGCTGTTTAGTGGAGGAAGAATATATTTACATCCAAGGCTGAACAATGGTTGTTAGGGCAACCAAGGACAAAATTTATTACGGTGCACATCTTCAATGCACAAAAAGCCTTATTTTTATATTTTATAGAATTTTTTACTACCTTATACAAAATTGCAGTTTTTTATATCAATATCAAGAAATTCTCTACCATTTTTTTTTTGAAAATATAATTAATATACACTATATTTTTTGTAAAGAAATTTGATCGGTCCCTCAACCGTCCCTCTTTTTCCCTTTCTACCTCCTTAACGGCCTTGAATACATGAAAAATTACATAAATTAAGAAAGAAAAATTGTTAGTAAATAATTTTAACCGCGGATTTGCCCGAAATGGATTTGCACGTGGGAAAATTTTATAAATTTACAAGGAATTTTATTAATAAATAATTTTAAACGCGGATTTGCACATGGAAAAATTACACAAATTAACAAAGAAAATTTTTTAGTAAATAATTTTAGTCGAAGCAAGATTAATTAATCTTGAATTAATTAATCCGAGGAATTAATCTTGCTTCGTAATCCTGATGATAATAATAATTTCAATTTTTTGGATTTGGTTATTATAAAAGAAGAAAATATCTGCTTTGTTGATTTATACGATAAAAGAAAGGATTTTAATTTTAATATAAATAAACTTATTACTTGGAATTCTAATGTTTCTAGAAGCATCTATTTAAACACCACTTTTAATGAAATGAATAGAATTATAAGAAAGAATATTATTTATTCTTTCTTTTATATTAATCCAAATATTTATAATTATTTGGTAATATTTAATATTTATTTAAATATTACCAAATAATTATAAATATTATTTATCCAAAAAACAAATCGATAAACTCTTTCAAAATTTGATAATAAACAATGGATACCCAACTAAAATAATGGAATTCTATATAAAATCATTGAGTTAATCGTATATAGTAGATATATTTACTAAAAATTTTCTTTGTTAATTTATATAGTTTTCCCTAATGCAAATCTATTTCGTGTAAATCCATTGGTAAAATTATTTACTAAAAATTTTTTTGTTAATTTGTATAATTTTTCCATGTGCAAATCAATTTCGGGCAAATCTGTGGTCAAAATTATTTACTAAAAAATTCCTTTACTAAAAAATTGCTTTGTTAATTTATTTAATTTTTCCATGTGCAAATCCATCTTGGATAAATCCGTAGCTAAAATTATTTACTAAAAATTTTTCTTTGTTAATTTATGTACTTTTTCCATGTGCAAATCCATTTCTGGCAAATCCGTGGCTAAAATTATTTACTAATAAAATTCCTTGTTAATTTATAAAATTTTTCCATGAGCAAATCCATTTCGGGCAAATCTGTGGCTAAAATTACATACTAAAAAGATTTCTTTGTATATATAATTTTTCCATGTGCAAATCCATTTCGGGCAAATCCGTGGGAAAAATTATGTGCAAAACAGGCAATTCATGCTTCTTTCTCTTTTCCATTTCATATTTTTTTCTTAAATAAATATTTATTTTCTAAAATTATTTATAGTCAACTTCTTTAAATTATCCAGCATGATCTTACCTTGCGCACATCCATTTTCAGGCCCATCCTTGGTAACTAACAAATCAAACGCACTTCAATAATGCAGCAAGAACGCACTTTAAAATAAAACTCCTCTAGTTACGCTATCTCAATTTGCGCTTTTGTTTTCATACTTTGCAATCTGGCAGTCTTGTTACGAAAATATTTTAAATCATTCTTGAAAAATTTCCCGTTCATGTAAGTTCATTTAATTTCGCTACTCACTTTATAGATTATGTTTTATGTTCTATTCTGTTTTTTCTTTATATTTTACATCCTGTTTTTACGTGTAATTTTTACCTATTGTGTTCTGTTTTATTTGTTGTAATTTTTGTAAAAAATTTTTGAGTGCTCCTCACATATTGTATTAATATATTTTGCTTTATTGCCATATTGTATTAATATATTTTGCTTTGGCTATAATAATACAATATTAGAAAGCACTCTTTTTTGCAGATATAATCGTGTGGGCTGATGAAAATATTATATCTTTTTTTTTCTGGATTTTTTCAAAAAAAATTCTATCCTTTTTTTTAAATTTAATAATTTTCCTTTTTCCCTTTTTTTTATTTGTCTGTAATTTTTCTTTGTTTTATCTTCTTTTTGAACTTATTTAATGAGTTCTATTTACTTGCAGCTTATACGCAATAAATGAAGCTTATTGTTTATTTTTAATTTTCTTCGTGTTTTCTTTGTATTTATTTATTATGCTTTATATATATATATATATATATATATATATATATATATATATATATATACACATCATTTTACTCCTTTTTAGCAATTATTTATTGATAATTGCAAATAAATTAAATTATAAAGAAAGATATATGAGACGCATCTCACTCTTTGCGATGCATTTCACAAATTTTGGTTCGTTATGTAAATTCGCTTAACGATGACTAAGGATTATTTTGGTATAATTATTTTAATTCATTATTCTCGGTTATAGATATATACTTATATTACAAGTACAGATAAATTTCCATAATCCTGGAGCTCTATTGCTCCCTTCTCTTTTCTAGTCCAGCTAATACTCAACACCAAACAGACACTCAACTCAAAATCCCTCTTTCTCCCAAAAAAAAGTCCTTCGCTCCACCCCCAATGTAGGGGAACGACACTTCCGGTGTGCCTTACCCTCTGGTCAGGGGTCAAAAAAATGCGAGGGAGAGGAATCAGGTCCTGACACCTCCCCCCCCCATATTTGTGACATATCTCACTCTATCTTTTTGAGACATGTATGTTTGGTTCGTGTGATTTCAATAACAATTCATAATAAGGACGATAGCTTTTGATGACATTAATATTTTAATTTAAAATTCTTGGTTATAGATATATATTACAAGTACGGATATCATTTCAATATAATGCTGGAGCTCTCCGTTCATTACATTCCATCCTCTCTCACACAGTCCAGCTAATACTAACTCAGAAAAATCCTTTTTTCCCACCAGAAAAGGTCCTTCTCTCCACCACACTCCACCCCCACTCTAGGGGACGACACCTCCAGTGTCCTTCACCCTCTGACCCTCAGGTCAAAATGGTCAATCAAATGCGTGGGAGAGGAATCAGGATCCTGACACCTCCCCCCCCCCGGTTTCATCTAGTTCGACCTTCTTTCCTGGTCACACAAGTGAAACCTAAAACCACAAAAAACAAAAAAAACAAATAAACAAAAAAAAAAAAAAAAACACGGCAAGCCTATCCCTGCACAAAAAAAAAAAAAAAAAAAAAAAAACAATAACACGCACACATTTCTATGCGCAAAAGAGATTGACCTCATCGTACATCAATAAACATAAAATTGCACTAAATACTCTTAACAAACTAATAAATACAAAAATCAAAACAGAATATAAAAGCACCTAATATTTTTACTATCAAAACATTAAAATCACTTTTATCAGGCCAAAAATAAAATATCCATATCAAAATCCCTTATCAAATTCCATAAACATAAAATCCTTAAAGTCATGTCCAAAATCCCTGCCTGAAAATAATAATAATTAGCATACAAAATTAAACGTCCAAACTGCCCAAATGTACACTCTTTCAAGTTCATTGACCTAATCCCCTGGAACATATCTCTTTCACTACCACTCCCTCCAAAACCCCCTTTCTGAAAATGAATCCTTATTATCCTGCACTTTACGGGTTTTAATTCTGATATCAGGGTTGTTCGAATTCCCAGCTGTGTAAAAATCCTTCAAATGATATCTAAACAATTTTACTCCCCTCGAAACCCCCGGAAGTTTAGGTTCAATCGCGCCTTCGCTATCTCCCTTTCTTTTCTCACAGGACAAATCCTCCCTCTTCAACGCGTTAATAGGACTTTTAACCTTCACTTCAACCCCTCGCTGACCACAAACTTCTCTGCCTTTAAAATCCTCCGTCACTTCCTCTAAGATTCCTTCAAATTCCGAGCCCTGCACCTGCACTTCTTTAAGTCTTTTAAGAGAAAAGGGTGATTCCTTATCTTGACCCCTACTTTCTCTCCATGCTCAGGATTCATTAAAACACATGGTGGATCTTTGTCCTCACCCCCACTTGACTTTCTCTCCAACACCTCGAGAATCCCCGAAGTAATTCGCACTCCTCTCCGGGCCGAATTCTCGCAATCAAGGTCTGTGTCCTTAGTCTCAATCCCCTCGTTCCCTCCTTGTTCTTTTCCTTTAGAACAGATCATCTTTTTCTCCCCCTGTTTTCCCCGCCGTTCATCCCCTGCATTCTCAAAAGCCTGCTCCTCTAATATTTTAAACTCTCTCGATCTTATCACCGTCGTCTCGTTTTCACTTTTGACCACTACTGGGGTTTTTTCACTAGGGTTTACAGTTCCTTCCCCTACCCCCAGGGCCGGCCCCAGGGTAGGGCGATCCGGGCGGCCGCCCGGAGCGCAATGATCTAGGGGCGCCAAAATGGTACAAAATTTTGAGTCATATTAACCCCATCAGCAAACTTTTGCAAACTGTAAATTTTGATATGTCACAAGCTATTGATATGCTTAGCAACTGCAAACTCTTCTTTGAAAACCTGAGATCAGATGAAACTTTTGAAAGCATCATTTTTGAAGCAACCGAGCTTGCTTCAGAGATTAACGTGGAAGCTAATTTCGAAACCACCACACCACGTCATCGTGTCTGAAGCAAAACAAGAACGTTTTTGTATGAGGGCCCGGATGAACCAGTTCAAGACCTCAAACAAAAATATAAAATAGATTTTTTTTTTCACACTATACATCAAGCAATATGCTATCTCAGAACGATGCAGACGCAAAATCGTCTCAATGGATTGGCAATGATAGCTATAGAACACCAAATTAGTGACAAATTAGACTTGAAATCACTGGTTCGTGAGTTTGCCGAAAGAAAAGTTAGAAAAAGGGCATTTTACTTACTTTGGTTAGTTGGAATTTATTTATAATATGGGATATTAGTTTAGTTAGCATTACTACATTTTAATTTTTGTTATTTTGCCTTAAGTGCAAAATTGCTTATCTTGTTATCTGATGATTGAGTTTTTAATAAAACGTTTTTTTAAATATTTTTTTTCAATGTCTTCTTGACTTTCTGATATGGTCGCGTGAGATTTACTTACAAAAAACGGGGGGGGGGGGGGGCAAAATTAAGGTTTTGCCCGGAGCGCCAAAATGTCTAGGGCCGGCTCTGCTACCCCACAGTTACTAGGAACATTACTGAACTTTTCCTTTACTATCTCTGAACTTAAAAAGATCCATCTCCCAATCTCAAAATTTTCTTCCGGATCTAAGGATTGCCTTGATACGCTTAATTTAGGAACAAAGACTTCTCCTCAACCACTACGCAAATCCGATTCGTCTTTCTTCACCCTCTTTTCGTGAATAACGCGTTCTACAGAATCTTGCTTAGCCTGATCTTTCTTCTGATCTAACCTAAATCTATTAATTTTCGGACATCCCCTCTTTAAATGTCCTACCTCTCCACAGTTATAACATTTCGGGGTCCATTCTCCTGAGCTAGTACTATTTTTTCTCAGCGATTCACGCGGTAACTTACCCTTTCTATTAACATTCGGACTCATCCATTCAGGAAATCGTTTCACCCCACCCTTCACCTCCTTTCCTTCAAATCCAGAATCAAAATTTCGGGACTCCGGCCTCTCCGCTGACTCCACGGCGCCTAAAACTCCAACCGATCCATTTAAACTGACTAAGGGTTTAAAATCCTGGGTTTTACTTTCCTCATCCTAGTCACTCATTAAAATTTTTGTTACCAGCTCAATCCATTGTAAAGTACATCTTATCCGCTCATAATCATATTCCCGTTTTAACCCTTCCAGTTCCCGTATCCTTCTATGTAACTCCCATTTCGCACCTTCTCTTAATTCTCGTTCCTGCTCCTTTTGCCTCTTTATTTTATCCTCGCGTTCCTTATCTTCTTTTAATTTTTGTTGCTCACGTTCCCTATCTTCTTTTAATTTTTGTTTCTCACGTTCCCTATCTTCTGTTAATTTTCTTATTTCCCATTCCCTATCTTCAAGTTCTTTTTGTCTTTCTCTTTCCCGCTCCTCTCGTTTCCGTTCCCAATTCCGTTCCTCTCGTTCCCGTTCCTCTCTTTCTAGCCTTGCCCGCTCTTCTCGTTTCCGTTCTCGATTCCATTCCTCTTGTTCCCGTTTCCATTCCCGCTCCTCTTTAATCCCACTCAAAACTTCTTTAGTACCTTGCTCGTCGTAATCCGGACTCCCAGAGATCAATGCTTTTAACTCAATAAACTTGACGTTCTCCGGAACCGTTATCCCAAACTCCTCTGCTAGAACTATCAAATCTTCTTTTCTTGCTTTGAAAAGAAAACTCATACTGACCGTATTAACTTAATTTCCTAATCGCAAAAAAAAACAAAACAATGCTATTTAACAATAAAATTAAAAAAGAAGAAAACTTAGTGACACTCTCGATTCAGCTCCCCTACTCATACATTCAGATCCCCTATACTCATTCCTCGACATTCTATTATGAAATTTAACACCTCATATGTAAACAAAACATATAAAACAAAACATATAAACTTCCATCAAGACTAAAACACAATTTGTATCATGCATTCAAACATTACTCCTTAATACACATAAATACAAATTACTCATTTCTATTTTAATTGCCAAATAATGAAACCTTCGTACCCTTTTGGTACATCTGGCATATACACATTTACTTTCCACAAAAATTAAAACTCTTAACTTCCATAAAGTTTAGAGACCTAATAATTAATTATTTCATCATTTAAATAAAAGTAAACACTTCCTCGACCCTTTTTCCGGTCCAAATTGTTTTAACAGAATGCCTTATAAATAATAATCACTACTAAATAATAATCAACCATGAATCTTCTTTACTCAGCTCGTTATTGACATATAAAAACATAATCAGAAAATACTCTTATACCTTTTTTACAAGCCTTACTCAATGCTCTTCTTCTTTCATATATACTCTTAATAAACCAATAAAACAAATTATACTCTTAATAAATCAACTCACTAAGTTACTAAAAAAAACATCAAATCTTGCATCAGCTTACTATTTTCATCAATAATAATTATATTCACTATTAATACAGACAATACTATAGCAAACTGGCCAATCCCTTAAGCTCAAATAAAATAACATATCAGGTTTGCCTCAAATCAAAACAAAATAAACTTATTCCCTTAATTAACTACCACTTTTTAAATTTCTACCCTGAAATGTGAGCATGTAATTTATTTTTTTGCACATAGGATAAAGCTTACATCCCTTTATCTTTTCAATTGTCCTCCTTGGCAGAGAGTGGATGCTGACATGATACTCTGTTTTCCATGGTCACAAGTCCCAGGGGGTAGCTCTGGCTTTGTGGCTTTGTATCGCCTCCGGCGATAATAGTCCTTTTTCTAGCAGTGTCTCCACTCCCGTTGATGTTGTCTGTCCAACATCACCCTTTCCTTCAGGCCACGCTCTTCACCAAGCATTTCCCATCTTAGTTAGGCCTCCTTCAATCAAGACAAAAGCCATCGGGCTACATTCTTTACTGGGCATTGCTCATAGTGGGCATCCTTCTATCCGGGTACTGGTTCTCTACTCTAAGCGTTATTTCTTACATCCTGGCGCGCTGCGCCAATTGTGACGCATCTCACTCTTACTTTGCGATGCATTTCACAAATTTTGGTTCGTTATGTAAGTTCGCTTAACGATGACTAAGGATTATTCAGGTATAATTATTTTAATTCATTATTCTCGGTTATAGATATATACCTATATAACAAGTACAGATAAATTTCCATAATCCTGGAGCTCTATTGCTCCCTTCTCTTTCCTAGTCCAGCTAATACTCAACTCCAAACTGACACTCTACTCAAAAACCCTCTTTCTCTCAAGAAAAAGTCCTTCGCTCCACCCCCAATGTAGGGGAACGACACTTCCTATGTCCCTTATCCTTTGACCCTCAGGTCAGGGGTCAATAAAATGCGTGCGAGAGGATTTTTTCGAAATTTCATGGTTTATAACAGCAGTAAAAAAAAAAAAAGAACAGAATCTTTATTGTGAAACAAAAAATTTATTTAATAAGTATTAATTTATTTATATAAAAAAATCTTTATTTTGAGACAAAAAATTTATTTCATAATTAATAATTCATCTATATTTAACTAAATTGGTTAACATATAAAAATATATATTTAAAATGGTTGCAAGAGTCAAATAAAATAGAAAAAAAAAATTTTCTCCGAAAAAAAAATGCTACTTACAGGCCTTTTACAATCAACACTCTTTTTGAAAACTTCGACACTTTAATTAAATTGATAACCACACAGTTTGAAATACTATTACTGACTTTTAGTTTCGGAGAGTAGTTATAATTTATTTTTGAAATTTAACATCCGTTTCTAATTTATTTTAATCATTAATTATAATTTGAATACAGAAAACTTTTTATTCTGAAATGATTCTTTTACCATTAGTCAGTTCAACTCTTATGAATAATTTTGAAGATGCTCTGTTATTTCGTGTCATATTATAAGATTTCTGAAAACATAATTCTTTTTAGGTTCAGAAATAATTTCATTTTGGTTTTAATGTATTTGTGTAGTTTTAAAGTTAGTTTTTCTTAAGGTTTTAAAGTTTATTCGTTTTTGAATTCGTCTGTGTACGTTTTTTCCCCCGGGGTTATTGCAGAAACTTGGATTTGACATTATTGTTAGAGCATTCATTCGATTTGAATTATTTTGGTTTACCAGTCCTCTAGAAAAGTCACCTTGAGCCAATTTGGTAACGGAAAAGCACCATTTTGATGATTTTAACTACTATTTTTCCTTATTGATTTTACATTGCTCATTGTTTCGTTTTGATGATTTGGTTTCCGCTATTGATTTTGAATTTTTTGCGTATTTCTTGAGCAACTTTAATAATTTTGTAATTTATGTATTGTGCTACATTCTAGAGAAAGCTAGAACGACATTTAAGAAAAACTATGATTAACTTTCGAGCAGTTCTGAAAAAGTTAAAATGTTCCTTTTCTGTTTTACGCACGCGCACATATCACACACGCGCACATATCACTGGTGTTAACAGCAGCTTTTTAATGAAAGGAACTTTTAATAAAGGATCAAAAAGCTCCTCTATAAATTCAAAATCACTTTCTTGGTCACTCGGTGCCGAATCACTACCATGGATGATGTTTCTTCCAATGTAGAGGCACTACTTTTAGACATCAAACGCTTTCATAGATGTGACAAGCTCGAGCCAATGTAAACATTCCACTAGCGATGAGGTACAGGTAGTTAAAGCGATCGAGTTGTGAAATCAATCCTTCCTTCCTTCATTCTTTTTTTTTTCCGACTCCGATGAGGCAACTTTCTTCTTTCTTTTCTCTCTTTTCCCGGCGTGTGTGAAAGAATGGGAAAACATCAACGTTGCAGCCAGCCGGAAAATAGATAACAATGGTTTCCTCAGCAAGTAACTATCCTGTCAACTTGTAATAACAGGGCTATATTCCTGTTATAAGAGTTGTATTTAGCTTGAAAAATGCAGTCGTAAGCCATCATACGTTCTCAAGAGGTTTATTTAAAGGTAGGCTGGTGGTTAGCAAAGTTCACATCCGCACTCCACGAGGGAGGGGATGGACGAAACTTCTGACAATTCCGGAACAACTTATCAGGATCACAACATCATGGAAAGGACACGCAAAAACTAGTTCTCCCACCTATTATACAAACTCAGATTGGAGTAAAAAGGCACAGTCTCTGAAATACTTGTATCCTTACGCATTAAGGAAAATCATTTAATGCTTCCTAATATGGAAGTGAACGGGGGAGAGATTCTAAAAATAACTCCTCGTTTGAAATATAAATCTAATTATTATTCATTGGTACGTTACAGCCTTGAATTCCCAAAATAGAATATCTCTACGCTTATTCTTTAACAAAGACATTTTATGAAAACGAAAGAGTTTTAATTCTTTTATTAATACAAAAGTATTTATAATTTTTGTATTACATATATATATATATATATATATATATATATATATATATATATATATATATATATGATATTCAAGTTTGGAAAACTCTGATTGTCTGACACATTTAGTTAAATATACATGTGCATTTAAATAAATACTTTAGTTAAACATGTAAAGAAAATTCAAAGTTTGATTGATAAAGAAAATTGAAATTGTCTTGAATTTCAATTTTACAAAAAATTGAATTTCCACATAAAATTGAAAATCGAATTTCAATTCTACAAAATACGGAAAGACAATTGAATAGCGTGCGAAAACAAAAAGTAGAAATTTTTAACAAAAAACTCTTTACTCAGAATAAGTCAAACATTGTGAAATCAAGTTTTAAAAAGTTTTGTGTTCCATGCCGCTCATTTAATAATTCAAATGGAAAACCAACAAACAGATTGAATAATTTTCATCACATTTCAAATTTTGAGTCAGTTTTTCTTATAATATTTTGCTGCATAAGCTTGCGTATCTAATTATCTTACAATAAAATTATTTTTATAACTTAATTATCTTATTACCATATAGTTTTTGTGATACGATTATATTATCACCGAATTATTTTTATAAATTTAGTATTTCAGTATTATAACCGTTATATTAGATATTTTTAAACTGGGAAAATGAATGTTATTGTGAAAATGATTAATAAATGCCGTTTTTTCAATGTATTTAAAATATTGTGTACATGCACTGTTGAATTTTTTTTATATATAAGTATTAAGATTCTGAATTAATAATTATAGATAAGTGATTTTCTTTCTGAAAAGCACTCTTCAACTTTCTAACAAGCAAAATTTGTAATTGGAATCTAGCTCAACAAGAATAGTAAATTTTGTGAGAACAGTTTATCTGGTATTAAATTAAAATTATGTAAAAGATTTTATTACCTGAATCTACAGAATACGTGCCACAATCCTCATTTTTATGAGCTTTTTTGAAGTATTTATCACTTTAAAGCATTAAAAAGAAATGCACTCTCAAAAAGAATTCTAATATTTTTCTTGCAATGCAATAAAATATGTTTTAATGATTAGCATATTTTTATTGGTAATATCTCATTATTTTTTTCCCAAGGAAGTTTTCTTGAATCAAGTTACACGAATTTTTATGCGTATCTATAAAATATTATTGACGTTTGTAATTTAGTTCGAATTAATTTTTGAATAAATTAAAAAATGACTGTTCAGATGATAAATAATGGATTATAAATAATTTATTTCACCTCATTATAAGTATGATGAGTTCATATTTTTATAAATACTCCAATCAAGTTTATGTAAATAAAAACGATTATTTCCGACAAAAATACATTTATATAGAAATAACGAAAAGATTTCTTTTAAGAAACCAAATCTTAATAATATAAATGAAATGAGTATAGTTTTAAACGGTTCGAAAATCATTGGATTTTTTTTTCTTATCTTTTTATAGTTGAACAAATCAGTAAATTTTTTAAAATAAAAATATTAAGAACAATGAGATGTTTTATTTTCAGACAATTGTTTAAAACAATCATTCGTTGAAAGAAAAAAAAATTCATAAGATTAGTCTATCACACATTATGATAAATGCAATGCATTTATCGTTGCATTTATAGTAATTGTGCAACTGAGAAAAATTTTTAGAATCTTAATCAATTCCTTTCCTTTCTAACTGCAAACGCTGAATTTTTTTTTTGCATTATCTATTTATTTTGTAGCGTAGGTTTGTATTGGCGCTTGTGCATTGTTACGTACGGTAGCGTACGTAACATTGCACATGCCCCAATGCAATATGATGATGTAGTCTCCCATCATGAGTTAATTGTGTATGATCTGAGAGTTAAGCCCACCGGTCGAGTTCATTCCAACAATTTAGGGGACGAAAGTGAAGAAAGCTGAAACGATTGAGAAACGGAGAATCGGGAGAAAATGATAGACTTCTTACTCATTTAAAAAGCTTTCTATCGCTGTCAATCAAATAATCAAAATGGTATGCCAGTTTGAAATTTACGCCAAAAGAAATGCTCTCATACTTCGAGCACTTCAATTTCACCAACCTATGAAAAATATATTCTGATAAGTTTTCCAGTCACCAGCCACTTGAATAATCCGTAAAATTGCGAAGTCTTCCGACCAACAAAAGCATGAACGATGTTTTGACTTAATTGTACTTAAAAAAGTGAAACGAAATTTTTTTAATTTTTTAAGTGTAAAAATAACCTTAACTTTAATCATTATAAAATTCAACATTTCTCACTTATTTAGAAAAACATTTGAGGTGACACACATTAAATATGTTTAAAAGAAGGGGGAAGGAATTGCACTGCTTAAACGAGAGCGTGCGTAATTTTGAACATAATTTCAAAGCGATGATGACAGTTGTGATGTAAAAAAATATATATTACAGCTTTTGATTGATACGTTGGTTTTCGTTTTTATTCTTACTTCTAATTTAACGAATAGACTTACAAATGAGCTTAACATTTCAAATAGTGATTTTAGTAAAGCGAAATGATGTAGCATAATATAGGATAACTAATTGGACGCATAAATCAACGACAATCGACGCATGACGAAGTCTCTCCCTATCAACAGCATTTCATATTGCACAGAATGTATGTCAAAAGAATTTTGTTAGTACTGAAACAAAAATAGTATCAGACCTTTCATTTGTTTGAAATTGTTAACACCTCTTTTTTCTCGCTCCCGCTAAAAGGACGGGGTGAAGTTTCTCTCCCACTTCTTGTGCCCATAATATTTCCGGTCTGGTGTATTCAAAAGTAACGAGCCAAAATTATTAAAGCACTCTATTTTTTATGCACGAACTCATGTTTATTTCTCATGTTTATTTCTCAATCTATACAACATATGGCAATGCCAGACTATTTGTCATGTTGTTAGAGATAGTTTATTTTAAACTAGAAATCAAAACTCATCGAATATGTAAATTAATAATGAATACGCATATTGTGTATACACTTAGTTTTATATAATTTTCGTGAATAAGAAAATGGGCACTTTTATGATTGTTTTCTTCAAAAGTATCCACCATAAAAAGATTGATTGATTGGACTAATCACACACGCACACACACGCACACACACACACACACGCACACACACACACACACACACACACGCACGCACGCACGCACGCACGCACGCACGCACGCACACACACACACACACACACGCACACACGCACACACACACACACACACATATATATATATTGTATAGAATAGCTATAATTCATTGTAATTAATTTCTTTATTAGCTAAAGAGGACGAAACAAAATATTTTTTTAATGCATTTTATCTAAGTATTTTGGAAATTATTGAATTAACTTATAAAGGAATAGCTTCATATAAGATATGCAATTTATAGAAACAAAACTGGCATAATTTACTTCCAAACCGAAATAAAACCGTCACGTTTTCCTGAAAGCTAAAACTAAATAAAAGAAAGATCTAATTGCTATAATGTATCTAAAACAGTTTATCCCTAACATAAAATAAAACAGACAGTAAACTATTCTTCGAGAACTTTTCCTAACAGTTATTTTTTACAGAATCGAGTCATTTTCCGGAAGCTCATCTACCCGGTATTCATTTGACGGACGGTAAGAAAATCGAATCATATGAGAGGATAAAAGGAAGAAAAATTAGTCCAGACATCAGCAGATGTTCGGTCACTCCTCATTGGAATGAAAACGATCTTCAGGTCAACTAGTGTTTCAGTCTTATAGGTTGAAAGGCGAAAAAAGCGAAACGAAAGCAGGGCAAGACACATACCAGAGAAAATCATTTGTCATGCCCCCCCCCCCCTCCGGAACAAAAGAGTTCCACTTACGTCCAAGTAAATCCCAGGAATGTCGTATTTTTGTCCAGAAGGGTTGTCTTGTGGTAGATGTCGATAGAACTCGATGTCGTCCTTATACCACTTGACAGAGTAGAGTTCATCTGATTCTAGATCTAGAGTGCAGTTGAGCCAGACTGATTCACCAAGCATTATTGCAGTTGGTACATCGAGGCTCATGAGTTTAAGGGCGATGACACCTAGAAAATTAAAAAGTTCTATTTCAGATTATTTCATAAGAAACTCGATGATTTAATTTGAACTTGATATTTTAGTTTATTTCAGATATTATTTTATATGACCATACTAGATTTGTATTCAAGTAGGTAACCTAAAGCATATGTGTATACTTATTACTTATTACTTTTTTTTGAAATTGCAAAGGGATAATATAAAATTCTTTCCAACTAATTTAAGCCATTAGATCGAAATCTCCCGAAATTTATAGCAAATAAGTAATATTTTTTAAGATTAAAAATAATATGCAAATTTTTGAATTAATCGGCTCTAAAACTGTACCAAATAGGTTAAAATTTTATATAATTAAGAATACTATTGCATTATTTTATTTTAATGTGCTTTAGATTTAAACCAAATAGGTAATGAATTTATATGGTTGAATATTTCGAGTTTTTTTTTTTTAAATTTTATGTTATTTTAAAATGTATCCCGCTATATTTGGATAATTGCCTCTTTGTGAATTTATGAATAAACTATATATAATGAAGTAATGAGCAATTTTAATAAAAAAATATTTTTTATGGAATGTTACAGATTCAAAATATTTATAAATAGGGATATTTCCCCCCAAATATATTAAATGTCACATAAATATTAAACGTAAATTCAAACAAAACTGTAGTTGAATAGATAACAAATCAACATCTGCCGTTGTAGTCTAGTGATAGAGACTCCAGTACGGTGGGGAAGGGGTTCGATCCTCGACTCCACTGAAACCCACCGAGTACGTGCGATGTAAGTGCAAACGTGTGGAATCGAAAGACCTGTGGTGGATCGCTATGCAGTGCTATGGGTACATGCCATGAAAAGGAACAAAAAATGAACTTTATAATTTTAACTCATCTTCCCAATTGTTTTCTGTCTTGCTTTGTTATCTTACCTTGTTATTGAGTATATTCTTAAAAAGTAAAGATAAATTTAATCAGTAGTTTTCGTATTATGTAATCAGTGTTCACATTGCTATAGTTTCATGTTTTTCACACTTTAAAAATTTATGATCACCTTTAATATATAACAGCATAATTATTACGTTTCTTAAATGACTTTTCATAAGGTCGAATTATGTTGTTCATTTCCGACGAAAGTATACGATCAACAGAAAAATTTGAACAATATTATTAATGTCAGATATTTAAATTTTTAGTAATTTGGCACATTATGCTTTTTGGAACATATTTCCTATTAATTTTGTATTTATTCCGAAAATTCAGAAATGACTTTTCCAAAATTTCTTTACAGCTAAAATTTACTTTTTGTTTTAATCCTCTTTTAAACAATAGTAATTGTGTAACTACGAAAATGAGTTGGTTGTAATAAAATAATTGAATATATTTTTATTTCTTTAAAAAATGTTTGACTTATCTTAGACTCATTAAAGTTTCAATTTAAAGCTTTGTAAATGTACAATTATAACTATATTTCGTTTTAAGGTTTGAAATATTAATATCGTGACTGCCTTTATTAATATTTTTCAAAATCCAAAATGTAGTCTCATTAAGACAATTGTGGTGTTCTTAACTATTTTAATTATAGGAATGAAATATGTAACTATTTCTGTTTAGATATTTATTTAAAACTGTAAGTAACAAAAATTATTGCAGCGACTTTAAACAAAAATCTGTATAAAAAACATTTCTAATCATATTAACCAGAAATATTTTTATGACTTAGTTTAAGTATTCTCTTTTGCAGTAAATAATGAATTCTCTACTAAAAGACATTTCTTGTAAATTATAATTATAGTAGGATTTTAAGTTTCATGAGTGACTTATTTAAAAAGTTGGAATATTTTCTTCTTAAAAATTCTTTAACTTAATTTAATGTAATAAATCTCAAGACTCACGTTACAAATAGACTTGATGTTTTTTGCTACGAAAAAAAATGCACGGAATTTTTTTTTAAGAATATTTATGAAGAAAAAAAAAACACTAATAGCCCAATCTTATTTAATATATGTCTCTTTTGTGAAATTTTAAATAATAATAATGAAAAAAAGAAAAGCAGTCACAGAATCAAAAGAAAGTTTTTGTTTTAGTTTCAGTTAAAGTTAGTAATTTATTGTAGACCCTTAATTAAATGTAATAGACAAAAGAACGCTCCTGTTACAAACAACCTTAATATAAGTAGAGAAATATACTTTTTTAAAAATGATCTTGGGACATTTTTACACGACGCAAACGATCTCACGAATGTATATAATATATATATAAATATATATATATAAATATATATATATAAATATATATATATAAATATATATATATAAATATATATATATAAATATATATATATAAATATATATATATAAATATATATATATATATAATTGTTTTTTAAATTTATGAACAGATAAACATTTATAGAATTATTGAATTTAATTTCTGTTAAAGTAAATAAGTTACTGTCTGTCCCGAATTGAGAGTAATAAACTAAAACAATAACATTATAAAATGCACGTAAGTGGCGAAGTATGGAATGCCAACTTATGACGATGATGAATCCTCAATTAAATGCTTGTCTAGATGAGTTGCATAGGTGCGTTTTATTTTATTTTATAACCAGCGTTGAACAGCTCTCCCGATGCGGGTTAGTCCCCCCAGCTTTTGAAGGGACAGACCCACATTTGTGTCACATGGAGAGAAAAACCACGAAAACCTCCTAAAGTTTGATCGATGGCAAGGGGATTCTAACCCATGACCCGTCTACCACTGAGAATATTTTGCGTCCGTTCTGTCGTCGGCGCAAGCGGGGAGCGTAGATTATATCAACTTGCTATCGCTGGGATTCAAACCTGGATTGTCTTAGTTGGCGAACGCTTTATCTCCCGAAACACCACGGCTTTATACGACTATTTAAAAAAATAAAGGATTTTTGACTATAAACGTATTTGACTATAAACGCAGTAGAATGGCAAAAACAACCGATTCACCATTTGAAAAAAACGATATATTGTTTTTATCTGTTTAGAAGGAGTCGTAATTGTGAAAACAACAAAACTCACTGCGTTCTCAGACGCAACCACATGAAAGCTTTTCAAAAATTGGAAGCTGAACCCTCATTCACTGTCTAGAAAACGTAATTGTGGTTCGAACTTAATTAAGCAAGGCTAATATTAGCGTCATCTCTGGTCTATTGTATGGCAGAAAAGGAACTCTACTATGCTTCAGCAAACAAAAGCCTTC
Organism: Parasteatoda lunata; assembly: GCA_949128135.1. Taxonomy (NCBI): domain Eukaryota; kingdom Metazoa; phylum Arthropoda; class Arachnida; order Araneae; family Theridiidae; genus Parasteatoda; species Parasteatoda lunata. The sequence goes on along the minus strand of OX421973.1, from coordinate 7,606,114 downwards.
AGCCAAGATTCTTCCAAACCGATTTCTGCATAAACTATTAACAAAAATATGCAAACGAGGGAAACAAGTTATCGGAAACCTGTTAGGAAACCACTAATTTCTTCTCGAAATTCCAGAATTCTTTCGCAGTGATGTCGGCAGACGACACAAGGACATTTAAGGGCTGGAAACGGGTTTTGTGGTCGGGTAAAACACTGTAAACCGTGTATTGTAGTGATGGAAGACGTCAAATTTGCCAAGAACCTATATCTTGTCTTGTTTGTATTGTGTATATATCTGGTGGAAGTATCATAATGCGTGGGTGTTCTACTGATAAAAAAGTTCTACCCTAGTGTTTCTCGGCGATTAACAATAAGCTAGAGAATATCTGGATACGTTGGTAGGACATTTGCATTGTGCATAATTGCATTTTACTACGAAAATGCGGATACTTCAAGGACGATAATGCAACTATGCACCATGCTAGATGCATTGAAAATAGGTTCAATGAACATATATTTGACTTCTAACACTTTCCCTAGCCACCACTAAGTCAGGATAGAGAATGCTTGGGGAATATTGGAAAATTACACCCGACAAAAATTTCTTCTTCCATCTAATTTACAGCGTATAAAGTCAGTGCAGCAAATGAATGGTATTCTCTGGACATATAATGTGCTAAAGAAGCTTGTAGAATCAATGCCCACACAAAAATGGAATGTTATTCGTACAAAAAGAGGCCCAATAAATATATATTTATTATGGTTCATAATTAATTAGCCAGTGTGCGTCTCAATTTGTTTTTCACTGTTTATCAAGCAAAAGATCATTTACAAAAGTAATATCATTCTTTTAATTTTTTTTTATTCCCTGATAAATAGAAATGATTTAGCGGCCAAAATAATAATAATAATAAAATGCTTTTATTTACGTTTTGAAATGTTTCATAAGCATTGTAGAATATTTATGATGGTTTTAAGTGCATATAAAAATGTCTTGCTACCATCTATTTGTTAGATATCAAACAAATTAATTTATAAGTAAAACCTGAACTGAGGTACAAAGAGATATCATGAATAAATATTGTTCCACCCATTAATCGAGCAAATAAGTTTTAAAATAAAGAGACAGGTACATCAACACCTTAATTTAACGTTATTCTAACATTAACGTAAGTTTGGACTCCAATTCTTTATCCTCTGCACGAGGAAAGTTATGTTCTGAAGTTTCCAATAATTTTCTCTCTATATAAAAATATTAAGAACATCCGAAGGAGTTTTTGGTGTTAAACTTAATACTATATTTTGTTTTGCAGCACACAAAATCTAAGACTTAGAAATTTGAAATTTTGAAGGTGTATAGAAAAATGTATCGATACGATACGACGATTAACTTTCGATAGTTTGTTTGAGACTTATTATTCGTTAAACTGTCAGCTTAGAAAAAAAGAAGAAAAAAAACTTGCGGGCCGCTTAGTAGACCACAAGCATGCACCTACAGACTTTAAATTACAAGGTGATGTTTGTGTATGAATTTAATACGAGCTTTTTCCGAAAGTTAAAGCAATTTCAAGTGTTTTTTTTTTTTTTTTTTTTTTTTGCAATTTTCCATTTTTTTTGTTTTAAATAAAGCTACTGTTATCCATTGTTTTTGAAAAACTTGTTCTTCTCGTGATCTTTTTTTATAAACTTGACTTGATGTTAAAAGTAGAAAAAAATGAATAAATATAATCCAAAAAGAAGAAAGATAAAGATAAAATGTTACTAGATGTAAATCTGAACAATTTATATTGAAATTATGAATTATATAAAAGGCTTAAGGGAGAAAAAAACTCTTTCTTGTTCGAACTACTACTTGATACTCGTATAAGTTAGCAGTTAAGTATTGTTAACAAATAAATTTACTTCTTATTCATTTTTTTTTTGTGGCGCACAATCTGTGTTCTAAAGTTTAAATATTTTTTATGAACTGCTGGTTATTTTTTTAAATCTAATTATACGTTTATGTTAAGATTAACATATTAACAAAAATTTGCTTACATCAAATTAAAGTACTTTTATAATTTATTACAAAATTTTTTTTATTGACTTTAAAGCAACAAAAAAAAAGATAAATGAAAAGCAATCATGGGAGTTGCTGAACCGAGCGAACAGAGATTGAACCCATTTTCAAATGAATCTATTGTTCACAGAACATAAAAATAGAAAATATTTACAATTTTTGATAGCAGCCAACTGTGCTCTGTATGAATATTCATAACAAATCAAAGAAAATTTTATTTCAAAGCAAAATGAATTCATTTTGAAATTAGAAAAATTAAATCAATACGCAAAATATATTATTAATTTCATTTTAATAGAAAAATCATTCGCAAATATTACACTTGTGTGCATTAATGTATACAAAATTTGTATAAAGTTGCATATAAACCCAACAGTTTATAAATTATATGGAAAACTAACTAAATATTAAGTATAAGAGTAAGTTTCAGTTTTTAGACAATTTTTTCTTCAACTGTAGAAAGTCTTAAAAACTAGCTTAATTGAATTTTAGAAGCTTTAAGCTAAATTAGAATATTCCATTATATTGATTGAATATTTGTAATTTAAACTGCAGTTGTAGTCAAAGGGAATTTGCAGTCGTTACCGCCTATCCCTTAATACCACAAACGAATGACTTGAATTTGCAAAGCAGCTTGAATCGTCTTATTAATATCCCACTTCCTAATCAATGTAACAGCACAGTTACTGGCAGTTTTGAATTCGTATTATAAGCAGATAACTAAGGATTTCAATGATACATAGAAACTGGAAGGAATTGTTCTGTTTATTTACAATCTCGTTTCTATCACAGTTGTTAATATTATAATTGGTGGGTTAGAAAGTGTCTAAAAGAATTGAATTTTTCTAAATTTATAACACCACCAATGTTTAAGTTTGATTATTGTACTGTATAGAGTAGTAAGGCATAAGTAAAACGCAACAAGTTTAAATAAGTAAAAAACGCCATAATTTGATGAAGAAAATGAACTATCTCACAATAGTGATGAACTATTACACAATAGTACCACAATAATGCAAAATGGTCCATTATTTTGCGCATTGTACAGTGCTGAAAATTAAAAAAAAAAGGACTACCCTGAATAACTTTCGATCTAATGATTGGAACTTCATGTTCTAAACCTCAGTCTTAATGGTTTAAGGGGATAATTTCAAATATGCTATTTAACTAGAGCAGACTATATTTTGAATTACAAAATTAGACATAAAAACGTTCTTTTTCTTAATAAACATACCGTTTTTCACTGGATTTTGATTTCTAACCCACAAAATATTGGTGGTAGCCACAATCTGGGAAATATGGTGCCAACTGTTAGGTGTGGAGAGTAATAAAAAATTTGGGCACCTTAATATTAATTTTATTTTTTGCATATTACACCACATCTCGAGAACTTTTCAAGCGAATTATTGAATATTTACACGCAATTGTATAATTCATTTATCCAAAGATAAATCAATGCAAAACAGTTCCAAAATAGACTGATCGTTAATAATAACCGTCGTTGAACAGCCGACCGAATTTTTGGGTTTACGACTACTAATGTTCAACTACGCAGCCTTTTAATTTTGAACCCAATCCAGAAGAAAAGGGAACTACTAAATCAAGTATTGTGAAAAATTTGCCTTCGTGGAGGACTTTTTGATGGAACTGACCCACATTTGTGTTACATGTAGAGGAAGACCATCAGAACCACCCACCGTTAGGTTGACGGCAAGGGGACCCTAACCCATGATCCGTCTACCATTGAGGATATTTCTCGTCAGTACTGTAGTCAGTGCAAGCCGGATGCGGAATTCGTTTCGACCAGCCATCGCTGGTGTCTTCGGAACATACTCAAGGATGTTTCCCAAACCGTCGTCAATAGCCCTTTGCGCAATTCTAGTTCGGTATAAACCAACAACAATAACAATCCAATAAAAATATATCTTTTAGTAAATATTTATTATTTTATTCCTTAATAATCTGGAAATTTTGGAGTTTTAAGATATTATTTAAAAAATTTTTACTTCACTTTAAAGAATGTAATTTTAAATGACAAAATACAAAATCTGAGCAAAATTGGTCGAATAGCTACTGAGAAATCGAATTTTAAAGAAGTCGTATTTTAAGAATTCGGTTTCTCAGGGAATATTTGACCGATTTTGCTTAAGTTTTGTATTTTGCCATCTAAATTTAAATTCCTTAAAATGATCTAAGAAATTGTATACCTTAAAATTCCAGAATTTTTCAACTATTAATAAATAAAATAACAAAAAATAATAAATATTTACAGAAAATTATATTTTGCCTGGAATTACATCTGGATAAGCAAATTTTGTAATTGCGTGCTAAATTTTTTCAATTCGTTTAAGAAGTTATCGAGGTATAGCGAAATACGCATTAAGGGGCCCAAAGTTTGAACCATTCCCTTTCTAAAGTAATAAGACCATATTTCCCAGATTGCGGCTACCACCTATATTTTAGAGTTCAGAAATCCAAATCTGTAAAAATAAGGTATCTCTTTTCAGAATAAATACGTTTATGTGTCTGATTTCCTAACTTAAAATATCATCTGCACTAATTAATTAGCATATTTGAGACTACCCCTTCGAGCCTTTAGAGTCCTAGAATCCTAGAGTCCTAGTTCTAGATCCGATCATTAGATGAAAAGTTATTCGGGTTGATCCATTTCTTGTTTTGCGCACTGTACATATTAAATAATGCTTTTATATTTTAAAAAAATATATTTAATTTCATACACTTTTATATTTAATATATATTTTACTAAATTAAATATACACTTTTAATTAAATACATGTTTTTTTGCTTTATTCAAAAAGACACTTTTTGAAATACTTAACTGAGGCCTATTTTCAGCAATATTTTAAACAATATTTCTTGTTTTTCTCAATATTGATCAGTTATTTTGAATTTTAGACGTAGATTCCTTATCAATGAATACAATCATTAGAATCACTCAGTTTACAATATTTACTTATGACATAGTTTTCTGATATAAACGGATTAAAATGAAGTTACATAATTTTTGAAACAGGCATTGCATTTCATGTTTTATTTTGAAGTTTTTTAATGTTTCATAAAATGGTTTAAAATTATTCCTTCAAATGTTTCATTGACATATTGAAAAAGAAATGAAACAGAGATGTATGTGTATGTCTCATAACATAACTATATTTAAAATTACATAAGTAAAAATTCAGTAAACGTTTTATATATAATAAAATATTTTAAAAATCACTTTCTAATTATTCTGAAAATAATATCTCATAATACCATTTTAGAAATTTCGTTTTATTTGAATCAAAATATACATAAGCAACGTAACTTTTGTACAATAGTTTTACGCATTAATGTTATGTTCTACCATGCCTTCTTATAATTTTTTTAATATATTGCTATATATATTTTGATAAAATATATTTCGGAAAAAATTTAAGCATAAAAATATAAACATAATAAGCATAGAAACATATTATATAAATTATAGTATTTATAGGTTTTTTAGTTTTGGGTACATGTAAGAGTATATGTTTTTTAAAATTTTCTAAGGTACTTAAATACATAAAAAAAAATTGGTTATTCATTCAAATATTTAAAATGGTAACTAGATGAATAAGATTTATAAATATAGGTAATTGCCATGACTATTCTAAAAAACCCTTATATAATGCATTATTATACTAGTTTGTTTATAACTTAAGCTCCTTCAGCAATGTTTTTAGTGTTCTAAAATAAGTCAAAGAAATATTTTTTTTTGCATAAAAAAATAAATCAATTCTTTTCTTCGTACTTTTGACCTTTCTATTTTGATCTCATTAAATTTTAACAATAAATATTTTAACACTCTTGCATGCGTATGTTACATTGATAAAAAATGGTCGAAACTACCGGAATGTAGTTAAATTAAACGCGCTTTTGGCTCCATAGGGACGCCAAAAATCTTGGTACTTTTCACCGAAACATTTTGGCTATCATTTTGGCGAAATTAACAATAAAATGCATTTTTATATTATGCGATTACGTTTGATGAAATTTAGGTATTTTATTATGATAGAGTAACAGCATAAAAGCCCTTTATTCGGTTAAATCTACTTTTCTGTCTTTACAAAATGTGTGGTACTACGAACTATAGTGCTGATTGATTTTACAACTCAATTTTACTGTTCACTTTTTATTGCTTTTTAATTTTTACTGTTTGAGGGTTCAAACTTTTGTATATTTCCTTTTACCTGACTACAAGCTTTTACCTTTTAACTTTGTATTCTGTATTAAACTGTTTTACCTTCAATCAATTTTATTCTTTCTTTATTTGTGTTTTATTGTCTTTTGTTCATGGGTTGATCAGGTTTTAAATATTTTAAATTCCTTAATATTTTAGTTTTTTTTTTTTAATTTTACGCCTCGCTCTTTACTGCGATTTAATTGTTTTATTTATTGATTTTTCTTTTGTTAGATTATTTATTTTATCCTCCATTTTCTTTTTTTTCACGATCAGAATTTTTTATTATCGGTTCTCAATTACTTTAATTCAATGCGATCTGATTTTGCCTTCATATTTTGTAAATTTGAATAATAGGCTCTTCTGTCTGTCGAGTGGTTCAACACTCCTGGAGAGGTTCTTACCAGGTTTTCATTTATGTTGTTCTATAATTAAAGTTTGCTAGTGTACTGTTATTAAATAGTTGATTACCTTAAGGGCACAACGGGAATATAAGGGTCTATTGGCCCCACCAAGCCTAAGAGTTTAAATTTTGGTTGTTAAATATACTATTTTTTTATTGTGATTTCAATATGATTGACTTATTATGACTTGTTTTAATCACTAAAATTTATTTGTGAAATTTTGCTGCCTTATTGTATTTGGCTGCCATTAATCTGTTTTTTTTTCCTGTAATTTTATTTTGAACTAATAAATGCCACGGGAGGGCTTCGCTTGCCAGCTAGTGCTGATGCGAACCTGTATTTCCTCTCCGGAGGGAACCTGTTCTGGCGACGGGTCACAAAATTTTTCCGTATACCCTTTATTAGGGGATTTATTTATGGCATCGTAAAATGTGTGATAATAAGAACTCGAATTTTGAAAGCAAGAATTTCTGGTGAACCACCATCGTATGTACAGAAAAAATACCAATTACCAAATCATTGGTTTGCAGGCCGGGATAGCCAGGTTGGTAGGGCACTGGGCCAATGTCCAAGAGGTCGTGGGTTCAATTCCCGCCGGTCGAAGACCCCCCGTGTAGTAAATGGTGACTAATGCACGTGAAACCTGTCGAGTCACAAAGTCCTCCATGTTCCCATAACTAATCATACATCTGGGGGTACTGATCCAGGTGTTTTCTTGTTTTCTGGATCGGTTCAAAATTACAAGGCTACGGAATTGAATATTAGTAGTCGAGTCAGCTGTTTAACGACGGTTATAAAATAAAATAAAAGTCATTGGTTTAAAATACAGTATGCATTAGTTTTAGTAAACAAAATTATGCTGCTTTTTATTTAAATTAAAAATGTTATTATTATACGATAGTTTTGCCAGATTGCTTTTCTCCGTTTAAAATTCTAAGTTTCAGTAAAGGTATCTCGATAAAGTTCAGGAAAAAAAGTTACACTCTGCCGAAAAAAATGAAGTTCTTTTTAGTAGGTGTTGAAAATTGCGCAATTTCGCATGTGCTTGGTGGCAGAGGAAAAGGAGTTAAAGGGGGGGGACTTGAGTATTGTTTAATGTAGTATTGTTTCCAATATAGTATTAATGTTTCTTACAATGAATTGAATGAGAGAAATTCCAAATTGATAGAATAAATAGTGTAGAAGGGTTAATGGTTTTTAATTACAAAAAGAAAATAATATTTTTGATTTATATTTATTCATAGTTTTAGTATTGTTGTTTTGAAGTTATCTAGACAACCTAGGTAGTGTTTCCTGAAAGTTTTTATCCTGAATCTATTGAGACTAAATAAGAATTGATAAAATAAAAAAAAATCTGTATACAACTTTTTTTTACTGTACTAGTTTATTATATACGCTTTAAAAATTCAGGATGAAATTACATTTAAAAGAACCAGAACGTAGAGTGCAGTTACTTTTTACCATTAAATTCAATTTCATCGTAAAATTGTAGGGATTAAATAACTGATGTACCGTAATTTTTGTAGCAGTATTTATTTTAAAATCACTGAATCAGTGTGATTAAATAAATATTGCTGTAATAATTACGTTATAAGTTTTTATGGTAAAAATGGATTTTACGTTAGAATTGATGCTGCCCTCAGAATGCAAGTACTTTATGACGTAATTTGATCCGGAATTTTTTCCAGTGTAGATGGAAATAAAAGGATAGAATAAAATTATAGGGTAAATGAAAATAATAGGATAGATGAAATAATAGTAGGGTGAATTGGGTATTAACAAAATGAGTTTACTTGACTGTTGCTTATTTGATGATTATACGCATCCTTTGTCTAAAATTTAAAACTATTAACTAATTAAATAATAGTTTCGGAAAATAAACGGTTTTGAGGTTTCTTAGTTGAATTTTCCAATCGAAATTAGAACGAATTGGAAAACAGAATCTCATAAATAAGAGCGAGTTTTTATTTTGAAAAATTTAAGACTCCACGGCAGAGAAAAATAAGAAGGATGGTACAAAAAATATATCTCTTGTTGTTTCAAATAACTGTTTTCTTCTAAGCATTCCATCTATATGCAAATATAGAAAAGGCTGGTATCTTACGCTTTGTTTCTAATATTGCAGTGAATAGGATAGACGGGAATTGCCTCTTGGATGTTGTTTGCACAAGATTATTAAGATATATCTTCGAATTACCATTTATGCAGGAAAGAAATATTTTGTATAAGCCTTTGTTTTTTCCCCCAACCCAACGCTTAGGCGGCAACGGTCCGGACTAATGGTCTTTCTGCTAGCTGAAGTAAAATTTTATGAAATGGCTCAAAATGCGTGGGTGCTTTTTTTTTACTATTAGATTTTTATATGCTTAGCTTTTTTGATAGCTGGCAGTGCAATAGCTTATGCTGTTGGAAAACAATTTTCCTGATGATATATTAAAAAAATTTCTTTTTTTTAAAAAAAAAGAAGGCTTTAAGTAATTTTTGCTTAGCAATGTTAGAAGATAATTCCATTTAAGTATGTGACTGATGAGTGGAAAAAGCTTTTTAATTTAGATATATTAAAATTAAACGACTCTTTGGATATAAAATGTTTATTCCATTAGTTCAGAAGTTTAAAAACTTTTACCGTTACAATTATTTTTTTTATTAATATTTTTCTAAAAATCGACACAGTTTGAACATTAAAAAATCCTTAAAATTTCACATTAGTACTAATATTACAATAGTTAAATGGAGAAAGGGTCATGACTACTCAAGTAGAATTTTCTTATTAAAAGATGTGATACTAATAAAAAATTATATAAAAGCAGAATATATCATTAATTTTTTTCTTAAATTTTATTTAGTTAATTTATTTAGATTATGCATTTATAACATATTTAATGCTCAAATGATTTTATTTAGGTGCATTACATTAAAACATTTACCTTTAGCGAATCCATTTTCATAAAATAATTAGTATCAATCTATTAGTTTTATGTAAACTTATTATATGAAGGTAATAATATCCACTAAACATAAAAATGTCAAATAAAATTACCAATTCTGTGTAATTCTTATTTTTCTTTTCAGGGGTATCGAGGGAACACTTTATTACATAAATTAAAATTCAACTATAAGAAATGCTCGATTCCCATAGATCAGATACGATTTTTGTTTTACATTTCTTGAGGATCAATATTTAGTTTACTACTTTTGTTCATAGATTTCTTCCAAGTTTAATGATACAATCTTATTTTAGTACCTGATATCTGGTTGATTTGTTTTTTGAATTTTATGTAGGACGCAAATTATTGTGTACAAATTATTTATTGTGTAACATTAAATGTGTAAATAAATTTACTGTGCAAGATTATTTTGTAAAATTATTTAGCTTTTTTATGGATAAACAGATAGATAATGCTCATTACATTGTTTTAGTTTTAAGATCTCCATGAGTTTCAGTTGATTTTGTGGTCTTTCTTCAAGTAACGTAATAGAATTTAAATTTACTAAAAAGTTTTTAAGAAGATGTATATATATATATATATATATATATATATATATATATATATATATATATGAATCCATACTGATCAGTAAAATGTCTTTTTGAAGACGAAATTCAATTCAATAAACATTTAGAGATTTTAATAAATCTTTAACTGGTCAGTAAATCCGGTCTTATGATTACTCCTTGTGGCGACAGACCTAACAAAGAAGTCTGGGAATTATGGATTACATGACAGGAAAGAAAATAACTAAATTTTGCTTGTGAAAAAAGGACATACTCTTATTTTGGAAATGAACCTGTAAGAGTCTTTTCTTCTGAGGTTTCGGCTCCACGTTCATTTTGTAAATAGTTTAATTTCTTAGATCTTTTTCTTAATAAATGAATAAAAATTAATAAAAATTAATAAAATAATAAAAATAAGTATAAAAAAAAAAAAACTAAATATTCAGACTAAGTATAAAAATTGATTGCAATAAGCATTAGATGGATGGATACTAAATATCCATTAACTTATGAAATTATAGAGATAAGCCCCCCCGCTTGGTAATTACTAAGATTTTTTACTGATTCTTTCTGAAATGGCTGTAGAAATTCCAATTATAAACGGTGCTATGTACCGCATATTGCCATGCCAAAATTTTGTTGCGCAGGTCGCCTTTTTTGAGCAATAGCATATATATTATACGTCACACAATACGTCATTATACATCACTCGTAAAGTGCCTGGAGTATGGCTCGCAATGGAGCATTAGTGAAATAAAACTGCTTTCATTATAATTTAAATGTATCTGAAATTGTATTTTGTAATTTTCCATACAAAACTGCATTCTTTAAAATGGTGTCAAAATTTGCGTAACTTAGAATTCAAAATTTTACTATTTTTATCAAAAAGAATTAAATTATAAATATTAATAATTATTATATAATTATAATATATATAATTTAATTTAATATGTATAACTAAATTATAAATAACCAGAAAAAAATAACTATAAAGTGTACAAGTTTTTAACAGTTCTTTTGACCAAGCTATTGCGACTATATTTTTCAGATTTCGGTCCCCCACCCCTATATTTTGAGGGTCGGAAATCTAAATCTGTCAATAAAAATGCATGTTTGGTCAGGAAGTACTGTTTTGTTTCTGATTTCGTAATTTAAAGTATCATCTACATTATGAGGTCACTCCCTCGAACCATATGTCCGAGTATGAGGAAATATGATCATTAGATCAATAGTTATTCGAGATATTCCATTTTTTTGAGCCCTGTTCCTACGATTCTACAAATTATCGCTGAATTGGTTACATTTTCTAATTTTTTTGCAGATATATTTTTATATAAAAAACAAAATTTATTTGTTCATCTCGCATGAAAGCCATTAGATATTAACGATTTCTCAAGCTTTAAATACGAATCAAATTACATGTATTTTTGATTAAAGAAAATACATTTTTCGGATTTGACTTATCATTAATAGAAATTATATTTAATTTAAAATGTCTTCAGAAAGAATAAGATTTTTCTTTAAAATTAAGAAGTAAAATTCTTTAGACTTTTATTTGCTAATATTATTATAATAGAAACTTAATAAAGTTTTATAAAAAGACAATTTACATTAAAAAAGGTTTATTTGACGTTGCAAATACACTTTAGAAGATTACATTTTTCGCTAAGATTTACTAATTTGGGATTTGGGTTATCAACTAATAGAAAGATTGATGAAAATATTCAAAAAATTATTTCTCGTCTAGTCTCACCAAACTTAAAATATAGTTTTAAAATTAAACTCTCAAGTTACAAAATTTTTTTACGTACATTATGAGAATTTAGAAAAAATATGAATATGAAATGAAACATTATGCAATGTAAAAAGTAGCTGAATTATCTGAAAACGTAATTGCGATTTTATTTTACTTCTTTTTCAATTCAAAGTTAAAACTTGATTTAATTAAATTCAGAGTTTAAAAACGTCGCATAACTGCAAAAAGAAACGAATATTTGGCTAAGAATTCTATTAAAAGATTTTCTTATTCATATGAAACAAAACTAAATACACAGCAGACATTTTTCTTCCTATTGGCGTTGCATTAATTACTTTTAATATAGTCTTAACGGAGTTCTTTTTTTAAAAAAAAAAACTAAGCACTTCATTTTCGTAGCTAGTTTTTAATCAAAATCACCATTGAAACATTTTATCTTTTCCAAAGTTTTCTAATCTCACTACTTAATTTTAAATTAAGAGATATTTTCCCCGCAGTTCATTTTTTATTAAATTTTAATTCTAAGATAATTTTAATAAAAGTCATGAATTTCTGAGAGAATCGATTGAGAGCAAGAAAAATATTTCATGCATGCAAGCTAAAAACATTAATGCGTAAAAATGTATCATTGCTTTATCATTGTTTGCTCCCTTTATTGGTGCAGTAAAAATTCGCTTACAACCGTTTATGGGCAAAAATATCACAAGAAATATCGTTTGTGATGAAATTAAACGAAACTAGGAATAGGTTCCTGAAGAGTGTTAAAAGTTCTCTGTATTATCATAAAGTAACATTACGAAATTCATAAACTTTTATCGAGGCAATTTACTACCGAGTAAAATTTTGACTGCATCTAAAGACGGCTTCATGTTCCCTTACCACTTCTGTTTTCGTTCAATAAATAAGTTTATGCAGAGTAGATGCTTCGATATGCTTCACTAAACTAGAGATCTTTTAAAAGCCGATTGGGAGTTGTTGTTTTCAAAAGATCACATATTCTTTGTTTGTAATCTCTTTTTTTATGATATAAATGAAATATCAAATATAGATTGAGTAACAATTTATGAAAAAAGTTGAAACTTTAGAAGTTATTACGAAATTTTGATTTTTTTAAAAGTAAATCGTAGGATATTTTACGTCAGCACTGTGGTCGGTGCAAGTCGGATGCGGAATTTGTTTCGAGCAGTCATGGCTGGGATTCGAACAAGGTTCAACTCATTGGAAGGCGTACGCTCTATCCTCTGAGCCATCATTGCTCACTTAATATGTTTTAAAATTTTTACACAATATTTTACCTCATTTTACTTTAATACATTTGTTTTGGATAGTATAGATATTTATGTTCTTTAAATTCGTTGTTAAGCTTCACTTAACAAAAGATCAGTAGTTTAGGAATTACAATTAATGAAAGCTCACAAGTTGTTTATTTGCGAGTCTCATTTTTAGATATCTAATGCAAGTTGAATAGCAATGCGTTTAGTGTAAAAAAAGTTAAAACTTATAATGTATCACCAATTACTGATTGATTATTAAGTGAGTCATTTTTGATAATTTTTTTCACTACTAATCTTAATATTTTTCACATTGTCTAAAGAGGGTGTCATGTTCTAAATCTATTAGTGTTCTCATTTAATAAACACATTTATTCAGAGTAAATTCGTTTCCGTTTACCACATATTATTTAAATGGAGTTTAAATACAGTTTGCAAAAGCTGTGCTAGAATATTTTATTTATGAATTTGTTTTAATTTTGCTTAAGCAGCTAGCATAAATAGAACAAAATTAAACACGCATTTTAAAGAAAATAGAGAAAATGATAAAGGAAAATTTTGAATGACATAATTGTTGTTTAATAGTATATAGTAGTTTAATAGTAGTTGTGAGAATAGTAGTTAAAATCAGTAGTTAATTGTGATAGACTTAAGTTCAATGTCATGCGGCTTGAAGCTTCATATTGATTCATACCAGCCTTTCGGGACAGTAAAAGCAGCTTATGAGTAATGTTCTCCCATCAATGCAGTTGGTTAGGAATTTATGAAGCATCGACTTCTATTATCAGAATGAAAAGCTAAAAAAAAAACTAAACTCAGCGGCGCGACAGCCCATAGAAGGCCAAGACCTAATGTGCCCATCTCAGTTTTCTTGACCTTGGGCATTGGGGTGCAGGAGCAGATGTTCCGGTTAAGTGGTCAGCCGAACGTGGAACTCCCAGTGTTTAGTTCCCAAGCATTTTTGGTACTCATTTATCGACCCACTGAAGGGATGAAAGGCTGAGCCAACCCTGTCCGGCCCGAGGATCAAACACCGGACCTGCAGCACAGGGGCGCGAAGCGCTACCACTCAGCCACCGGGCGTCATTATCAGAATGACCCACAACAAATTGTTCTGAAAGTTATTTACAACTGTTGTTCCGTAATGTTTTAAATCCTAAGTTTCGAAGGCATCTTTTATCACTTGCATATAAATTTACAAAAAATGTTGAAGTATTTCCCCACAATGCTCACTTATACGGAGTTCCTTTACAATACAGTTGAAGAGATTATTTTATTTTATAACCGTCGTTGAACAGCCGACCCAATTTCATGGGTTTACGACTACTAATGTTCAACTCCGTAGCCTTGTAATTTTGAACCAATCCAGAAGACAAGGAAACTCCTGGATCAGTACCCCCAGAGGTACTGATTTGTTATGGGAACATGGAGGACTTTGAGACTCGACAGATTTAACGTGTATCAGTCACCATTTACTACACGGAGAGTCTTCGGCCGGCGAGGATCGAACCCACGACCTCTTGGACATGGGCCCAGCGCCCTACCGACCAGGCTATCTCGGCCCTGAAGAGATTATTGGAAGAAAGTAAATTTAAAAAAAAAATAAATTGTTCAAAGTGACAATTTTTAAAAAAATAAAATTGTTCAAAGAAAGATCTCATCGCCAATGGAAAGCTTGCGAGTACAGTAGGGGCAAGGTACAGTCTTTATTTCTTATTGATAACGTAAAAACTTTAACCACTTTCCTGATTAGAGTTAACTCGGAAACACGGATATGTATGTATCGCAAATATTAATTATCCTGAAAAAACTCGGATGTTGGAGAATTTGTCAGAACGTTTTGTTTTATAACGTTATTACTCGGCCAGAATAAAATAAAAAAAAAGAAATGATAATAATAATAAAAATCTGATGTGATTGGAAGTTTGTCAAGTTTTGTTTGAGAGTTTTGCTACTGATTTTGTGACTGCCTACGTGTTTTGTGCTATTGTATATACGAAGATTCCTGAATTTACATAGAAAAAAGAATTACAAAAAAGGGCGTATCACCTCACTGGAGTTTGGAAAGTATCACTTTGTGTTGTCCCTTGTTTTAAAAACTGTCACACAAAGACTATTATTTTACTTTCTTCATTTGCCCGAGATAATTCGGGATAGTAAACTAATGTTAAATTAAGTGTTTTTTACACGTAGAAAAAAAAAATTTCAACTTAAGACATATGTATTATGTTTTGTTTTTGTTCCTTGTATTCATTACAAAAATAAAAATAATATGTTAATTTTTTTCATTAAAAAAAATTTTTTTTTTTTAAGGGAAGTGGTTAAAGTTAGTTTAATCAACTTCACTGAAATTTCATTTAAAACCTTCATGAATAATTCAACCAATGTAAAGACTCTCATACAAAGACTAATATTTAACTTTCTTCATTTGCCCGAGATAACTCGGGATAGTCAACTAATGGTAAATTACTAGTTTTTTACACGTACAAAATTAAAATTTCAACTTATATATGTAAAACAATATGTTTTGTTTTAATTCCTTGTATTTATTTATAAAATAAAAAAAAAAATATGTTGGTTCTTTGCATTTTTTTTTCCAAAAAAATTAGTAAGGGAAGCGGTTAATGTTAATTTAATCAATTGCACTGAAATGTTATTTAGAACGTTCATAAATAATTCAACTAATGTAAAAATCTAAATGCAGTTTTGATTAAAAAAATAAATCATAGGGATCATAGATTTTAGAAGATTAAAACTATTTAACTAACTATCCTAGAATTGTAATATCTCATACATTTCAACAGAATTTATTAAGCATTTATTTTATCAAATGTTTAACTATTCCTAAGCATAATAACTTTTAAAATGCACAAAAGAAATAAATGCATAAAGGTTTCAAAGAAATTAATTATTTAACAATTAATTTCTCTGATTTAACTAATTTAATGAATTTTCTTTACATTAATCTGTTTTTCACTTATGTACATTTCTGGACATAACTTTTTAATTGATTTAAAACTTGTCCGATTAGCCAAGATGCAATTTGAATTTATAAATTTAATACTAACATATTTATTAAACTAACTAGTAAGTTAAGTAAGTTAACGCTGATTTAACTAAGCAAAGAATTTACTTTTTAGAAAAGTTTAGAAGTCATTAAGTAAAATTTTTAAATAATTCAGTTAGTTAATATTACTTAATAGCCTAACGAAATTTATAGTTAGCCTCAACCAAAAATAACTAAAAAATATCTTCAAAAAAATTCAGAAACCATCATTTAGTTGAATCGAGTCATTAATATAATTATGTTTTCTAAATTTCGGGTAATTAACTTGGGCGGCCCTCTTAAGTATAAACTAATGAAACATCCAGAATATCAAACATAAACTGAAATCAATTGACGTACTTATAGAAATATTGTATTGTAACTTTTTTCCCCGATGTAGTAAAAGCAATATTAATCAATGTTATTATTTTCATCAATCATGCAATGCCATGGCCTTTCTTTATAATGTTGCCATTGCATCAATCGGCAGAATAGAGAGAATGATAAATGATAAAGTCTCATTTTATCCTGATGTTAGGTATCTTCTCTTTCTGATCCATCCATTGCTTTGGCCAATTGAATGAAAACGTGTGTTTCATGATATGAAGGAAACATAATGTGTGGATGAATAAAGAGAATATATTTTAGCTGATACTTGTGAGTATTCGTTTTTATATGACACAAATTTAAATGACGCTTCGTATAATCCTTTTTACGAACAATGTAGAATTGCTCTTATTTAGTTAGTTGTTTGAGAAATAACTTACTGATTACGTAAAATTTTTAAACTAGGAATTTATGAAATCCAGTGAGAACTATGTTTGTGCGTGCAGCTCATTTTATTTGTTAAAAATATACAAATATGCGTTTTAAGCAGAAATGTTTTAAACATCTAACTTGTAGGATATGTGTGTTTAGTTAATGCTCATAAATGAGTTATTTCTAAGGAAAATAATATATTTATCATATTTAATAATAATGTACTATTATGAAGTAAAGTAAGCATTTTATTTCTCTCACACTAGAGCTGCCCAATGGGCTATTAGCGACGGTCTGTGAATCATTCCTGAGGATGATCCGAAAACATGCCATCACAATTTTGATCCTCCTCAAATAGGATGCTTCCCCGGCTTTGTTAGCTCGACAACCTGCACGCGATACCGTGCACTTTACAGTAGAACTGTTTAACGAGGACTGATACCGCACACTGGGTCCCTACGTAGACTGATTAAAGTGGTCACCCACCAGCAGTCAGTGATGCTTGACTTCGGTGTTCTATTAGGAGCCGCATCCTTATAATTAATCAACTGCAGGACTAAAGATAAAAGAATAATCCTTCGTAACTGTATCATTAGGATTTTATGACATTAAAAGCCTTTTTGTTATGCAAACAATGATTAAAACTTGTAAAAATGGTTATGTTCTAAGCATAAACAATTCAATGATATGCAGTATAAAATTATTAAATTTTGACACTATTATACAGTGTCAAAGCATTTCTTTAAAATATTATGATTGATATGAAAAGCATCAGTCGGCAGAACCGTGAGAATGAATCATCCTGTCACCCTGTTGTTAGGTTTTAGTCGATCGAAAGAGACTGTGTACTTCAGGATATACAAAGAACTTAATGTGACGATAAGTAAAGAGGATACAGTTTAGTCGATATTTGGGAGTAGTCATTTTTGTCCCATTCAAATTACCTCTAAACATACGTGTGGCGAACAATGCAGTGTTATTTATAAAGATAGTTAAATCAGTTTATTGATCATATAAAAAAATATTTTAGCATTAAATATATTTTAATAAATTAATTTAATTTAATATATATTAATTTAATATAAATTAAGTTAAATATATTTTCATAAATTGTTAAAAATATGAGGAAATATATGTTCTTGCTGTAAGTTTAACAATACAAATTTTATCTACGCAAACATATTATATTTAATGCACAAAATTACACGTATTTTGTTGTAAAGTTAATATTCTAACTTATTTCTGGTTTTCAAAGAGAATAATATACCATTAAATTCTAATGCATTAGAAATTACTGTTATAAATCCATCCATTACTTTTGCCGATCGAAAAAGAAAGTATATCTCGAGATATAAAAGGAACACAATGTGTGAGTAAATAAACAGCATACATTTTGGTCGATATTTGTGAATAGTCGCTTTTGTCAGATTTAAATTCAAGCAATAGTTTTAAATATAAGTATGGTGAACAATGCTGTGTTATTTATTTTCGATAGTTTAATTAATTATTTTTATTAGCTTAATGATCATGTAAAATATATTAATTAATTATAAATTGAGAAATATCTTAGAAAAATATACTCTTGCTATAATTTTATCTTCTCATAAAAAGAATTTTTAATGCATACAATAATTTAAAAACAAATTTTTTCAAAAAACGTTTTTTGATTATTAATATTCTACATTATTTGTGGTTTTCAAAAAGACTAAAAACATATGGAAGTCAGATACATTAGAAATTACTGTTACGTACCCATTGAATTCATCCATTGCTTTAACCGATTTAAAAAGAACTTGTATCTTGCATGATTTAAAATTTGGCATTATGTTTCCATTAAAAAATATTATATCTTTTGGTTTATATTTATGAGCATTCACTTTTGCCTGATTCAAACTCAAGCGACGCTTTATATTATTTCTGCTGCGAGCAATGTAGCGTTTTCATTTGTAATAACTTAATTTATTATTAGAATTAATCAACTGATTATGTAAAATATTTTAACCAATTACAATTATAAAATATTGAAGAAATTCACCTGTGTGTAGGTACATTTTACCCATTTTATCTATGCAATAAATACAATAGCTTTATTTTTATATTTAGTATAAAAGTTTTGAAGATTCTATTTAGAAAAGTGAAAGAATTTACTTTAAATTTAAACACATCTTTTGCAGTTTTCGAGCACAATGAATAATAGAATTTGGAAGTTAGATTTATTAGAAATTAGTGTTAAAAAACAAAGTGTGACCATTTTAATAATCCTATTATTTTTCTCAAACCAACTCAAAAGGGCTTAGGATATGTAAGTTAAATATGTTTAATGTTTACATACATAAAAATATTCAAGCAAAAATTAGTGGATTTAAATTAGTTTCTTTATAGTAATTTGCTTTCATATTTATACCATCTCATTGCTTCATGTCTTAGTTACTCATTTTGAAACATCGCAAAGCATTTTTAGGGGTATGGTTTTTTGTCAAAGGTGTTTCATTAAATTTGAAGTTTTAAAAGTCGGCGAGAAAAAGAAAATTGTCTCACAAAGCGTTGGATTATCTAAATAGTCTTTTTATTCTAAAAACATAATTAAATAATTACCCTGAAAAATGGCTTTAGTAATCCTAATTTAATTCACAAGTTAGCAGTATACTGTGTAAAATATTTGATGGTGTAATTTAAAGTTGTAGTTTAAGTGATAAAATTTAAGTATCATTTTATAGACGTCTCTGTTGTATAAAATAATGAAGATTATGAAACAATTTATATAATCCATTAACAAAAACTCTCATAAATAATGTTATTTTCTTTTCATTTATAAGGCATTTTTAAGGATGAAAAAATACTGTGTTTTCACCCTGAGATGTGCTCTCGATACTAGGCTCACTGGTGATAGGCATGGAAGATCATGATGATGTGCATGTGTTTATTTTGTTCAGTGAAATGATAATTTTTTTCCTTAGCAAGCTCAACCAGCATGTTTTCTCTCTGGAGCTTATGGTGGATATGACATTAGAACATTCGCATATTTACTTCCACTGAAAAAATATAACAATATACAAAATTTAA
Source organism: Parasteatoda lunata (assembly GCA_949128135.1). Taxonomy (NCBI): domain Eukaryota; kingdom Metazoa; phylum Arthropoda; class Arachnida; order Araneae; family Theridiidae; genus Parasteatoda; species Parasteatoda lunata. The sequence continues at coordinate 7,586,060 of OX421973.1, read as the reverse complement.
AAAGTAAAGTTGATTTTATCAGACTCAATTATTCATTTTCATTCCCAATGGTATGTCTGTCATAAAATTATTTATTTTCAAAGAATTTTTATCATATGAAAAATTAAATCTTTCAAAAACGAAATAATTTGCGTTTGATTTGTTAATCCTTTCAAAAGGAAAGAGTTAAGCTCCTGCAGATGACTTGTGAAATTTTTCACCTTTCAGCAAAATTAAAGACCATCTTGTCAAAGAACAAAGTATACACACATACTTTTTGCAATTTTTTTGTCAGGACCAAGGCGTTGGATTAATTAATGATAGGATCTCTGACAGGCTTTACCCGTAAATATTTCTTCCATATTTCCTTTAATCTTTACGTAATGAATATTTCTCTCGATAGGAAAAGATTAGTCTTGTCAACCATTAGATTAAGTTATTGAAAGTGCTAAAAAAAATTGAAATTTACTGGAGAATTATTTTGACACATAACATGTTTAAGTCATAAAACGTTCTGTTATTAAATTAACCAATCTAAAAGTTAAGCTTTATTTTTCGAACTGAAGACTTTTTTTTAAACAAGTGATGAGTTTATTTGCGTTAGAAATGAAGTGACATATGAAGAATACAAAATGTATTACGTTTTTAAGATAAGCTTAATTCAGAAAATTAGTTTTGAAACTTAGTGCCATGAGTGCTAATTTGTTTAAATGCGCTGAATGGGATTTTTCTGTTATCAATTTAGATATCCGATTGTGGCAAATGTGTCAAAATTGCTTGAAGAGATGTATAAAGTATTATAATAAAGAAATATTTAATGCTGTTTAATTTGGGAAAAATTAATTTATAATTTTGCTTTATAATTGCTGTGACTGATTGTTACTTGATTTAACCATATACTGATAAATATGATGAAAAACAGAAGACATTCATAATTAGTATATTTGTAGCAAATAATCCTGCCATATGTTTTTATTAGCAAAGTTCTACCAAGTATTATAATTAATCATTACTAATAGTAATGCAGTGCATCAAAAGGTCCTGCAGAAATCTTCTTCTGAGTATTAATAATAACTAAAGCCCGGATTTTGATGACATTTGCATTTTTTTGCATTTTTTGCATTTTTGGACATTTTTTGTCCTTTAGAGAATTTTTTCAGATTTATAGGGCATTTTTCTTTAAATTTTGGGGCATATTTTGCATTTTAAAGCATTTTTTAAATTTTTTGTTAATTTTTTCCAGTTTTTATTATTTTTTTTCATTTTTCATTATTACACTGGCTTCCAAACAATGAAGAAAATCTCAAGGATATTAACAGGTGTGAAGCAACATCTTTTCAAATTGAAGAAGAATTGTCAGTAAGTGAGACCGTCTTTTTCAAGTACGCACCAATAACATCAGTAGACGTTGAAAGAAGCTTCTTCAGGTATAAAAATTAACTTTCAGACAAGAGACGCTCGTTTACATTTCAAAATATTAAAAAAAAAATTAATAATCCAATGTAATTCGGATATTTAGTAATATTATGAGATGGAAGCTGTTATATTCATTAAAAGTTTCTATACAAAATGAAAATGTTTTGGAGTCAATACATTTTCCTTTTTTTTTGTTATTTTAGGATATAAAACATATTTTTCAAACTGTAATGAACGTAGAACAAGTATTGCATTGCTTTATATTTTTTGAAATGTCTCATAACAATTTTAAAGAGTAAAAAATTTTTTTAGTTCAAGATTTTTTCTTTATTTAAGTCATGTCATAAGGCATTTTTAGCGCAATTTTCGCATTTTAAGGGCATTTTTTGCATTTTTAAGGGCATTTTTGCACTTTTAAAGGGCATTTTTTGCACTTTTTAAGGGCATTAATTGAGATTTTTTAGGTCATCAAAATCCGGGCTCTAATAATAACTATAGTTAATAGTATTGGATAGTATTGCATTATATCAAATGATCGTGCAGATTTTTTCTACAAATTACACAGGCCTGCGATGGAAAAAAAAAAAAAAAAAAAAAAAAAAAAAAAAAGAAAGAAAAAAAAACGAGGGGACTGATTAGCTGAACTTCATGTATGTTTTGGTGTCGCAGGCTTGTGTTATTATTTACTGCTGACAGTATTGCATAGTATAAAATGATTCTGCAGAAATCTTCTGCTGAGTATTACTGTTAATTATTGCTGATAGTATTGTATCGTATTAAATAATTCCACAGAATATACTGTTAAATGTTTAATGTTAGTTTAAGGCAAATTATTTTTTCTGAAATCATGTGTTGATTATTGCAAAGTTCACTTTACAAGATTATTGCAGTATTTTTCTGCTGATTAATAGTATTATGTTTGTAGCAAATGATTCTACAAAAATCTTCTGTAGAGTTATTTACAAATGATTGAAATAGGTTGATTTATTTTATCTCTTAACAATATTAAGAACTAACTACACTGTAAAAAATCTCGGTTAATGTTTATCCAATACTTGGTGCAAATTTTTTAATTGCACCATAAATTGGATAAATCAAAAATTATTTTATCTAGGTTGCACCATAAATTGGAAAATATGATCAAAAAATGCGTTTATGGCGCAATCGATTGCACCAAACATTCGTACTATGACAGGCACGTGACCGATAATTTATTTTGTAGCTGTTGACAAGATGGCCGATTTTGTTGTTGAAGCTTGCATGATTTCATGTCATGCAAGTTGTCTTTGAAATTGTCCATTTCTTTGGAAGGTAAGTAAACTTTTCTTAATTATTTGCATTAATTTCAGTTCATTTCTTTCACATCAACTTTAAAAATTGTGTTGTCTGTTCTGAAAGTGTTAGCTTCAAATTTCTTCTGGGAAACTGTATTCGTTGTTAAATATTTTAAAATCTACATTAGCTCTTTTTCAGTAAATAAGGAGATAGAGCGATTTTATGTGCACAGAAAGTGTATATACAGTTTATTTGGCTAAAAGAGCATAGCTTTCCGCCAAATTTACTGCCGGTGAAAATGTTCTAGGTTTGTGTTTTTTTTCATTCTACCGAACAAAAAAATTCGTATGTGTTTTCTGTTAGGAATAAAACTTTTTATCAATATCTATGCTTTTGTTTTGATTTTCATGTTCTATTTTGCTTATTTTCGTTTGTAATCTCACATAATTACACGAATTTTGGTCTACACTTTCTAAAATGCTTTTGCTGTATAAATTTTATTGCGAATTATTCACCTCAAATTAATACTAACCGTTGTCATGGAAACGAGATTTCTCTTTACGTTCGTTGAGCGCACGAGGTTGGAGAAAAACATAGTGGGTAATATTGGCGTTAAGGAAAACAAAGCGATATTTTTTTTTAATTCGCCAATACCTTACTGAAATTTAGAACAAAACAGCAGCAGGAACAAGATTTGTTTTAGAACATTTAGAAATAAGCTGATTTTTGATTAAAATTTTTTTTAAAAATATATTTTATTATTAATATTTTTTAACTTAGCGAAATTGTTTTTAAATGAAACAAAGTATTGTATTTAAAAAGTTAATAAATATATTTTTTTATTATATACAAATAAAAAAAATGCTTTGATGCTCATAAATACTCTGCTTTAGATACTTATTTTTCTATGCTTTTTTATTTTTATTTTTACTTATTTATTTTATTTTTTTGTAGCTTTATGTATATTAATTTAGCCCACATTCGTGTTTTGTGAGGGAGGGAAAAGACAACATAATCATGAATTCGAACGTTTTCATAGATCCTCAAAAATGTCATACTTATTCTTTATAATATTTACAGTTGTTGGTGTTTTTTAAAGTAATTTTTTTTTAAAAGTTTCATTTTAATTATAAAAGTAAAATTTTTTCGTCTGAAATATATTTGCTTCTATGAAACAAAAGACCATTAGTTAAAAAGGCAATCCTCACAATTAGAATACATGTGGAGTTTTAATACTATCCACATGAATACTCCTTGTATGGTAATAAGCTGCCAGATTCCACCCTCTTACACTCAACACGAACTCTTTTATCTATACAAGTGATGATCAATTCGTTCATTTATTATTTTAACTGTTAACAGTTCCTTCAGCAAACTTTTTACTGGGACGCTCTGCATAAAATTGAATTTACAATTTCTCAAGTGGAGAAATTCCATTTTGGTGTTTTAGCGCATTTTAACAAAAATAATAATAATAATAATATTTTAAAATATCAATATTTTTCTTTCCTTTCAGGAATCTTGTGGGGAGGCTAAAGATAAAAATCCCCCCCCCCCGCCGTATAAATACTTAGTTTCGAAATTTTTTTTAGGTAGTGAAATGTTTTAAAATTTTTTTACATGAGAACTACAATTACTAAATTTTTTTATATTGTATTTTAAAAATAGTAATTAAAATATGACTTGCTTTGATTGATCTTTCTATGTTTTAAAAAAGTAAGGATTCAAATTTTGTTTCTTCTGTACATTTTATTAGCATAAATTACATTATTTTTAATCTTCTTTCATTAGCACAAAGGCACCAACAACTTCAATGATTTTAATTGAGAAAGAGACACAGGAAAAAATATTGTTATACCCAGTGCTGAACCTATTGATAAAAATACTTATTCTGCCAAAATTACCAGAATTCCAGAAGGTTATAAACAGTTTTTTCACACTTGAAAAGTACTAGTTTCAAGAACAGCTTACAAACAAGGAATGTGTATAGTTTCAAGTTTTGACAATGGAGAACCTGTGTATGGAAAAACAATTATTCTTTTGTAAATAGGCTCCAAAATTTTATTTGTGTGGAATCTTTTTAAATCTTGTGTTTTTTACAATCACTGAAAAATGTTATATAGTTAAAGCAATAGCACCAGAATATCTTTAATAGTGAATATGTAATAAAAATATTGTTCTTTCTCAAATACTCACAATCATTTACTATTTTGTAAAAAAAAAATTACAGTATTTTTTCCAAACTGTGTGAAATTTTACTCTTTTTATCAAGTAGTAAATTATGCTTGTAAATAAGTAATTTAGCTATATTGTAGATTCTAATTCAGATGAAGCTGAATATATAAAGAAATTTAGTATCTTATTAAAATATAGAAAATTATTTTCAGATGATCCCAAATTTCAAAACTCTAAACATAACATAATTTTTATTTTAAATTACTGTAAATTTAAAATAAGTTTGAATTGAATGCACTCTCTTAGTAACAAAAACATACTATCTATAATATTTTTGAGTGAATATTTTTTATTTTTTTTTAATGAATGCTGTGATATGTATAAAAAGTATAATGTATTTAACTTTTAAGATTTTGCTTAAAAATTACTACATTCCGTCTATGTATACAAATATCAAAGTGATTGTAAATGAATAAATTATGTTTAAATATTGATCTGTATACTTTTTGTTAATAATTCCGAGTTATTTCATTATTTTTACATTTCTTAATTTACTTCAAATTTAATATTTCCATACGTCAATGTAATTAATATTGGAATGTCTCCTTAATTAGAGATTGGGAGTTAACCAATACAATATTTATCCACTTTTTTACATAAATTTTTATTCGTGAAAGTTATATTTTATTTTTAAATAATAAAATAATTTCAAAATACATAGTAATAAGAATTTGATTCAGTCTAAAATTAAAATTCTTTTTTATTTTCTCTTTAAAACATAAGCAGTATTAACTCTATAGCATCTGTTCGTGCTTTAAATGAAATGTAAAAAATAATTCAAATTTTACATATATCAATTTGAAAAAAGAAAAAGTTTTTATAGGAAGGAAAATATTTTTAAAAAGCTAAAAAGCAGACAAAGTTAAGCATCATTAATAAATATTTATAAAAAAAAGAGAAGATAATTTAAATCAAATTATAATTTAATTATTTAAATATATAAAAATTAAAAAAGCTATTTCTATTTTAGATGTATTATTTAGTATATATTAATATAAATATATATATATATTACATAACACATCTAAAATAAAAATAGTTTTATTAATTTTTATATATTTAAATAATTAAATTATAATTTGATTTAAATAATCTTCTCTTTTTTTAATAAATATTTATTAATGATGCTTAACTTTATCTGCTTTTTGGCGCTTTAAAAATATTTAATAATGGTGCAACCTTCCTCGCTTTTAGTTCCCTTCCAAAATACCTAATCATGGCACAACCTTCCTCCATTTTTAGTTCCCTTCAAAACACGTATTTTTGGTGCAACCCTTCGCCGCTTTTAGGCTCTTTCAAAATTCCGATTTTTGGTGCAACCTTCTCTCGTTGTTCGGAGCTAGTGAAAGCACCAATATATGGCAAAACAGATCATGACTTTATGTAGCCAGCAAATGAATACCAATGTTTGGTGCAACATAGCTCGAAATTTTTACAGTGTACACTGTAAAAACAACCTCCCTCACAAAACACAAATGTGGGCTTAATTAATATACAAAAAGCTACAAAAATAGATAAGAAAAAATAAAAAAAAAACATAGAAGAATAAGTATCTGAAGCAGAGTATCTATGAACATCAAAGTATTTTTTTATTTGTATTTATAAACTTTTTAAATACAATACTTTGTTTCATTAAAAAAAAATTTCGATTAGTTAAAATATTTTAATAATAAAATTTATTTTTTAAGAAAATCATAAAAAGAAATTAGCTTATTTCTAAATGTTCTAAAACAAATCTTGTTGTTTTGTTCTAAATTTCAGTAAGGTATTCTTGTTGAATTAAAAAAAAAAATATCGCTTTGTTTTCTTTAACGCCAATATTACCCACTATGTTTTTCTCCTACCTCCTGCGTTCAACGAACGTAAAGAGAAATCTAGTTTCCATGACAACGGTTAGTATTAATTTGAGGTGAATAATTCGCATTGAAATTTTACAACAAAAGCACTTTAGAATGAATAGACCAAAATTCGTGTAATTATGTGACAATTACAAACGAAAATGAGCAAAATAGAACATGAAAATCAAAACAAAAGCATAGAAAGCACATACGAATTTTTTTGCTCGGTAGAATTAAATAAAAACACGAACATAGAAAATTTTCACCGGCAGTAAATTTGGCGGAATGCTATGCTCCTTTTGCCAATTAAACTGTAAATGCACTTTCTGTGCACATAAAATCGTTGCATCTCCTTATTTACTGAAAAAGAGCTAATGTAGATTTTAAAATATTTAATTATTCCTACAACGAATACAGTTTCCTAGAAGAAATTTAAAGCTAACACTTTCAGAACAGATAACAAAATTTTTAAAGTTGATATGAAAGAACTGAACTGCAATTAATGCAAATAATTAAGAAAAGTTTACTTACCTTCAAAAGAAATTGACAATTTCAAAGACAACTTGCATGACATGATTGCGAGATTCAACAACAAAATCGGCCATTTTGTCAACAGCTACAAAATAAGTTATCAGTCACACAAAATTATAGCAAGAAGTTTTAATACATCGTGATATAATTTAATCGGAGCGATTCAGTGAGCGAATGATTGTAATTATTTGATTGTTCGAAAAAAGTAATTGAGCTATTATTTCAGAAAATGGCTAATATTTTTGAATATTCTGAGGAATAAATAGAATGACTTATGTACCTGCACAAAAATTTCTTTCTACTACAGTTTTAGATCATTATCCTACTTAAATGACTACTGAAAAAAAAAATTATTTTTTGCAAGATAGAACGAAACAAATTAGTGCAGCCTTCTCCGGTTTTACTAGTACCATTTGATAGAAAAATAGTGTGTATTTGTTTTTGAAAAATGACTAAATTATCGATCATAACATAATTTTTTAATGACTCAATTTCGATTATCATAACATAATTATTAATAATTATTTATTTATAGATAATTAGTAATAAATTATGTTATATGAGTTATTGGATTTTAATTCGAACACTTCCAGAAAGAGTGTTAACTTATATTACTGTGAATTTAGCAAAGAAATTTCGAAATGAGTCCTCACCTTAAACAAGAAGAATTGTGAATATGTTACATTTTATCTTATCCATTTTCTCTGTTCAGGATCATAGGCAATGATTTTTCCAATACTTTGTCTGCTTCTCAAGAATCTAATATGCCATAAGAAAAGCGTTTCCGTGATTGTTAGCAATCTAATGATATGAGATAATTCTCCAGATATTCTTACACGATATATATATATATATATATATATATATATATATATATATATATATATATATATATATTATGTGTAATTTTCCCCGCATTATAATTTAAGAGATTTTATGGTCCTTCTCAGGTATGGTGGAATAAAGACATTAAAAATTAATAGTAACTAATATGAAAATGATTCATGACAGTTTATATATTTTACAATTAGTGAACAGCTCATAAAACGGACAGGAATAACTTTTGATCTAATGAACAAATGTTTACGTTCTAGGACTCAATCTTAATGGTTCGTGGGGTTGGATTCAAATAAGTAAATAAATTTGTCAAACGATACTTTAAGTTACGAAATCAGACACAAAAAATCGAATATTTAAAATTTGTCTTCTCAGAAACCACTCAACCGATTTCGTGCAAATTTAGCATTTTGAAAGTATGTAAAAGTATGTTCTTTTAACGTAACGTACATAAGTATTGTATACCTTACAATTCAGAGATTTTTTTTGGTTATCATTAAATAAAACAATAAAAAATAATAAATATTTACTAAAAGTTATTTTGTGCAAGGAATTATCTTTGGATAATCGAATTTTATAATTATGTGAAAGAATTTTTCAATTTGCTTAAAAAGTTTTCCAGATATGACGACATACGCAATAAGTAAAATTATCAATAAGAGGTCTAAACTTTGGACAGCTCTCCTAACCAAACTATAGGGACCCGATATTCCAGATTATTGCTACCCCCTATATTTTCGAGGTCGGAATTCCGAGTCCGTTGCGAAAAAAAGCATGTTTACTCAGAAAAAATACGTTTTTGTGTCTGATTTCGTAACTCAAACTAGAGTCTGTATTAATTAATTGGCATAGTTGAGGTCATCCCCTCGAACCATTAAGATTGAGACCAAGAACGATCGTTAAACCAAAAAGTTTTTAGGGTGGTCTGTTTAATTTTTTGCTCACTGTACTATAATTTATTAAACTGGAGATTCATATTAGTTTTATATGTATCGTATTCGATAAATATGCATTTAAATTTCTTTTCATAAGTCATAAAAATCTAATCACAAACGGGAAATTTGCTCTGAGCGTAGGAAATACATATGCAATAAACCCTTAATGAGCTTATTTCCAGGAAAAGAAGAGTTTAAATTATGTTTACGTTTAAAACTTTACGTTTACGTTTAAAACTTTACGTTTACGTTTAAAAACTTTAAATACCAAACTCTCATTTTTACTTTTAACTTCTAAAATTGTTAACATATAATCTCAAATTGTACATTTATGATCATTTTACTTAAATGATAAATTTTTTTCATTTTCTTTCATTAAGTATTTATTTCAGCATTATGTTAGCCCATAAACCTAATAGTGAATTTTTATGCCGTAGTTTAAGACAGCAAGTTTAATAAATTATTTTTGGTTCGACATGCATGAGGACTTTAGAAATAACTTTCATGCATAAACCCATAAAGTGTAATTGTATGTACAAGATTTGCTATAATTAAATCATCTCAAAATTAGAAGATATCTTAAATTTAATTTTATTATTTAAAAAAAAATAAAAAAGTGAATAAAGTAACCCTGAATTAGGTGTATTACTAAATATTGCTTTTAGATAAAAAAAAAAATATTAATAATGTGGGTTTGTTTATAGACTATTAGGAATGAATATTTATCCATAACTTATATTATAATATGTCAATATTTGTTGCAATTGAGTTTAATGATTCACCAGTTTTTTATAAGATTTTCTTTCTTAAATATTAAATTACTTCCTTTAATGAGAAAAGTTTTATGGTTTTCGTTTTTGAAAACAAGCAATGTAAGCCTTTTTATTTTTTAATGGTTCTTGAGCCACGCGGCAAAATTGAGATGTTTTATTTTAAAAATATAGAAGATTTAAAATAATTTAAAAATAAAAGAATCTGTTATGAAAGATTTAAAAAAACATTAGTGTTTTTCTATTTTAATAAACATTACCATCCAAAAATTAACGTTAAACGCAATTTATTAGAAACATGTAAGATTCCAAGGACTATTTAATGAAATGTATAATTTTAAATTCAAAAAACAAATCTTTGTATGTACCTAAACTTTAAAATTGATAAATAGTATTTTATTTAAAGCAAATAGAGGACAGCATAAATGTCCCTTGAAGAAAAATACTACGATCTTATTGTGTTCGTAAAATCATTTCCGAAAAATTCCTTCCTTTCACTCTCCGGGGTATAGAAACAAAAGCAATTTATAGTATAGGCGAGCGAAATGACCCAAATCAACTGCAGCGATCTAGCTGGATTGTATACGATCCCTTTCCAAGTAATTGATAAATAGACAGAAAGGATGCCCCAGTACAACATTTCCCAATGCATCTTGGGAGAAATTTTCGGTAACCCAGGCCAGACACAGTTTTCTGACGAAAAGAGCTTTGTCTGGCGGGAGAATGTAAAATAGCAGTCTTGAAATGACATCATAGACTTGCCTAATGAGACGAGTTGACTTAACATAAGCCTTCAGCTTGCTTCGGGAAACGAAATGGCCAGTATGTATTAGTTCAACGGAGCCTTGTCCCCTTTATTCGAGGCAATAACGTCGACGTAGAAAACTTCGCTTATCGCAGCTGCAGTTTTACAGAAATGAGCTTTCATTCCCAGTGGCGTAGATTAGCTTATTCGATTCAAACCTAATGAAGTAATTAGTTTGGAATGTATATTATTCAAAATGTATTAGAAATTTTGTGTTTAAGTTATGTGGTGGCCTCCCATTCTTGCAACCTAAGCAATTTTCGATCATTAAATAACGTGGAAATCTGTAAATCAACCATTCTGTGAATATTAAAGTTTATGGCGCTGTAAGCGACATTACCAATAAAGATTCGGTGCTTAGGAGAAACGTTGTAAGATTTAGACATGGAATAAAATGACTTATGTTAAGGTAAAACTAATCTAAGCCGTTATGTTGATGTTAGTTCTGTAGGGAAATTTGATAATGTCTTTTCTTAAGTTTTGTAACCTAATTGTCCAATTGAATTTTTGCTATAAAATTAATTTTCAAATCTTTCAAAGATTACAAATTAAGTTTGTTACAAGTAGGTATTTTCAAATTTAATATTGACTAAAAATAAAATAAATCGAAGCATTTGTTTACAAAAAACAAACTATTTAAAAAAAACTTTAGTTTCAACAAAATTTGAAAGTTAATTTTAACATATAGGCACGGTAAAAAATTGTATTGCAATGTTGTAGTTTAAAATGCATATGTTCTTATTTTAAGAGAGCCACATTTATTCCCTACGATTTAAATCTATACATTTTACGAAACTATGAATTCTACTGTGGCTTTTTTCTATTCATTATACCTGAGTAATTTTTCAGTTCTCTTTCATTATACAAGAAATATTTCCTTTATGCATTTTAATGTGTTTAGGAAATTGCTCATTTTTAAACCAATTAATTGAATTATTTTTTTTAAAAATTTGTTATTTTATTTGAATGCTGCGTGGAATATAAAATATTTCGTTAAAGGAAATAATAAAAATAATTGGACAAACAAGCTCGCAAATATATATATATATATATATATATATATATATATATATATATATATATATATATATATATATATATATATAATATAAGGTAAGGTTCAAAAAAAGGTATCTTCTCAAAATGTCGAATCGTAGAATAGTATCATATCTCTTGTTGTTAAATTCACAGCAAGAAAAAGAACTGTCACTGGAGACAGTGATGCCAATTTCCGTAATTCTAATTAAAATAAGATTAATGTGATATGTACGATTAAGAAAAACGTTTGAAACAACTTTTCTTTTAGTATTAGGAAGTATTAGGTTTTTATATTTCTCACCAAAATATGAAGAATGCTATGGTTAGAAACATAATTGACTTTCGACGAATTTGTTCGAAGGAGTCACTATATTATATAACATAAAAAGAGGATGAAAAGCTTGAAAATACATATTTTGTTATAAGCAATTGTTGCCAGTTGAAACCAAAATAACACGAGAAATAAGAAAGTATTTTAGTAAAGAAACATAAAGAAAATGTGCAAAGAAAATATATCTATGTAATCCCACATAATGAATAAGGATACAAACAAATCTCGGAAGATGAAAGGAAGCTTCCAGAAAGCTATCATTAAATAGCAGTTACTCTTATTGTTACCAAGATGGTTTTTACTAGACGAATAGATAAATCACTTTTTTTCCAAATGTATACAATAATGGATAAGGTATATATTTGCTCATTTTTGAAAATTTCTTCATATCTTTACCAATATTTATGTTTTTTCTTTCTTAAATTTTTCAAGTTTAAAATTTATTAAAAGAAAGTTAGACATTCAAACAATAATAAAATGAAACTCTATTGTGTAGATAAGAAATAATGAATATTTATGCACGTATAACAAAATAACAATAAATCCATTCGAAAAATCCAGTTTAATAGAATAAACTAACAAAAAATAAACTTCCCAAAAAATATTTTACAGACAAATTCATCCATGGTAAATAATTTAACATTTGTCGCACGTTCATTAAGATGAAGTTTAAAATTCAACTTATGAAGCCAAGAATTTAACATTTGAGCTTGATCTATGTTGAAAATTAGAATTTTGTAATTTAACTTGAAACTTCCATAATTTGAAGAACACAAAATATATAAATTCCATATTGGTTATTTAAGAAAGAGTGTTTAATTGTATTAATAAAAAATATTTAATTTGAATAATCTTTGAAAGCAAAATATTTGACTTATCTCAAAGATGAAAGTTTTTGGTTTTAAGATAAGGATGACAATAAGGCGCCCCTAATAAACACGTTTAGCCTAGTTAAGAGCCTCAATCAGACGCGTTTACCCACTCTCAATTAAGTTGAGACTGCCACTCTGACATCACCTAAACTTGAAAAAAAAACAAAAAACATTTCAACTTCAGACTAAATAAAGTGTGATACAATAAAAAGTAATGAATGAGAAGTAATTTTGCTACCTGTTATTAATCTACAACAAATATAGTGAATAACAGTTCAAATTGAAAACGGTTTTTACCTTGCTTGAAATTTTTATATTTTAGACATCAATGTTATGTTATTGTTATATCTGGCAATATCTAATATCTTTCTCGTATTATTTTAATTTTATTAATAAATTTTTTTTCGGCATCAATTCAGGTTTAAAATTTTAAAATGCAAATTTCGAGAAAGTTACATTTTTTGAAAGCAAAGGATAAATGATAATTACTAAAATTAAGAAGCAAAATAAAAACAAGAAATAAAAACCTTAAAATTTTAATATTTTTCAAGCACATTGGAATTCAGGAAATAAACCACGATAAGTTAATAATTGAAAATGGTGCCCCAGCACGACAAATTTCAACTCCGTAAGTGCAATTTAGCGGACAGTAGATCAGCCAACAAAATTTTTCCCCACAAGTTTAACAATTGATGATTCTCGAGCTAATATTTAAATCGAAATTTTTTTTCAGTTGATTAAACTCTCATTACATTGCTCTGCAAATCTTCGTAATTTCAAGTTTCTAAGTCTGATAGATTTATTGTTCTGCGAAAAAAAACGTAACATAAAAAAATGAGACATAATTTGCAAAAAAAAAAAAAAAAAAAAAAAAAAAAAAAAAAAAAATTCTAAAGCAGTAATAACTATCAAACAAATTAGAATTTCAAAAAAGCGTCTCCTTAAGTCAATGAACAAAATTGGTATTTTTAACATGTCAAATTTTAACTCTGTCGTTGCATTCCTGCAGCCTGTTAAGAGGCTCACATAGTATTTTTTCCTACAAGTTTACCAGTTTACCATTCTCAAATGTTAATTTTTTTATTCCTTTATATTCCTTGTATATTTTCTTACACATCTTTGCAATTTCAAGTTCCTTATTCTTATAGGTTTAAGCAGTAAAACAAGTGTAATGTTAAATCGCTTAAAATTTTTTCAATATAGAGAGAAAAATATTTGGTCAATGATGATACTAAAATTATTAAAAAATATTTGACTCGAAGGGATAAGGGCATCTTCCTGACTTTGCAAATAAATTTCGATAACTTTTTATAATATTCAGATGTAGTATTGTAGTCATATTTTATGTTAAACTAGAGGAAATACAAGCATACTGAAAGTCAATTCCTGAATTCTACATCTGGTTTAAACCTAAATTGTCTATGAACACAACACTAGTATTTCTCAGCTTTTTGAGCATTTTGAGTCAGAAATCATACGTAAATTACAATTTCAAATTTCGAGAAATGGATTATCAGATTATGAAATTTATTTAGTAGGCTGAATTTTGTAGACAAGAATGATGTAATAGTTAGAAATCAATCTAAAATGTGAAATTTTACGTTATTTTACTGCATTGTTTTATTATGCTCTTTCGTTTTATCGCACTGTTTCAATCAGCTAAATTTGATAATAACGGGTATAAGAGTAATAACGGCTATCAGTAATTAGCTTAAGCAAAACTCGTACTTAGTCGTTCATTCCATCAAAATAAAGTCATCAACTGTTTTTATTATCATCTAACATAATGTAATTGTTCTAGGCAACGCGGAATATTTAGAATTGACCACAACTAAGCTACTTTCCCCTGTGTTCATAGCTTCGAGGAGCCGTAAAAACCTGTTTCCTCAGTATCTATCATAAATAATCTGTAATAGGCATACAATTTAATTTAGTCAACAAAAAAAAAACTTTTGTTTCTATAAAATATTACATTTAGTACATATTAAAACTATATCAGTTTTCCTAATGTTAGAAAAGCGTGCTCATTACCATAATTAAACATCATTTTTTTCAAATAATGGTATGGTGAGTTTTTAAGGTTCTTCTCTACAAATAAGCACCTTTTCTCCACTAATTTTGCTTTTTAATAAATAGTTAAGATTTTTATTTCAATTGGTAATTATAACCAAACTTAATTAAGATCAACAAATGTTTGTCAGTTTTTTACGCATCCGAAACGAATTAGTACCATTTCTCTGCTAATTTTAGCTTTTAGTATATAACTTATTTTCTTACTTCATTTAGTATCTATTATTAAAATTAGTTATCATCGATATCATCAATAATAGTATTTGTGTTGTTTTTTTTTTACATTTATCCTCAACGCATAAGAGCCATTTCTCTATTTGCTTCGATTTTCAGTACAAAACTTTTTTTTATTTCGATTACCGTTGATATTAAATTATTAACTTAAATTAATTATTTAAATTAATTACGTCATGGATGCTATCTTTAAAATATTTACAAAACTGAATCATTTGTAGTTTACTTTCAAACAATTGCTTCCGCTAAACCAATGAGAAAATACAATTTCTTAAATGTCTCCAAATTAAAAAAATCAGACTAAAAATTGAAAATCAGGTTTCGTGATAAATTTACAATTGTACTCATTCAACCTCATGATGAATTTCGTATATTTAGAGCGAACAGTTTACCCGTAATCCGGTATACAGGCACACTATCAATTTCCTTATTTAGATGCTAGTAATTAATTAGCTCCTAAATTATTAGATGATTTTCAAAGAATTTCTAGTCGAGAAATATTTAGAATAATAATGAAAGAATTTATATATAAATTATTATAAGCAAACTATAATCATTATTTAGTATTTAGTATAATAGCAAATCATTATTTAGTATAATAGAAACTAAAAAATATTATTGACGCAAGTTTGCATTTGTGTACTTAGACTTTCTCTATACATTTCAATTACAAGAAATGTTCTAAATATCCCACTCAGCTGCTAAATTTATTCAAGGAAGCATTTCCCCGAAAGCCACAATTTCTCCATGTTTACAAATCCTGGTAGCGTTACTGTCACATTTCTCATAGCAGAAACATGCCCATGTCCGGAACATGGTAAGCAGAAGTCCCGATTCTCTGAGATCCGTCACTGACCAGACTTCCGGACCTCCCGGATTCTACATCAATCCAGCTTTAATGCTCTTCCATACATTTTAGACCACAGTTCAGGCACTTTAGCTTAACCGGATCGTTTATCATCTTGAAAAATACATCTACTCTAACTTTTAAAAAAAATGAATGCCCAAATAAGACGGCTTCTATATTTTATGAATCATATTTCATATCATTTTCCATGTTACTTGTAATATTTCACTTGCTTGTGGAAATTTGATAAATTATGGTTTTCTTTAAATAAATTGACTTTATGTTTGAATAAGAAGTTTTACAAAAATTACAGTTTTACATTTGTGAACGATTGGGATATGGATCTTTCATTTTATATTTATCTGTGTTTGGAGTTTCAATGTACAATGCTCGCAAAAATGAACGGACACTCCGAATAACTTTTGATCGAATGGTCACATTCTCATCGTAATGGTTCGAGGGGGTGAACTCAAATATTTTAATTAATTAGTTCCGACGATATTTTACATTAGAAAGTTAGACACAAAAACCTACTTTCTTTGAAAATGTATATATTTTTTTAAAAATTTGGATTTCTGTCACCCGAAATATAGGGGATAGCTTTCTGGGAAACAAGGTTCCAATAGTTTGGTCAGGACAGCGGTCCAAACTTTGGATTCCTTAATGATAATTTTACTTTTTGCGTACTTCCCGAAATCTAGAGAACCTTTTAAGCGAATTAAAAATTTTTTGCACATAACTATAACTTTCGTTTAATCAAAGATAATTCCATGCAAAAAATAACTTTTAATAAATATTTATTATTTGTCTATAACAGTCAAAAAATTTTGATACAATTATTACATCGTTTTAAAGAATTCAATTTTAAATGGCAAAAATACAAAATTGGTGTTAAATCAATCAAACAGTTCCTGAGAAATTGTATATTTAAAAACACGGTAATTTTAAAATTCTATTTTATCAGAACTGTTCGACTGATTTTGCTCAGAGTTTGTATTTTACCATATAAAATTATATTTGTTTTACATTATTGTATTTGTAATTGTATGCCTTTCAATTCAAATTCTCCGATTATTATTAAATACAATAAAATTGTAATAAAGTTTACATTATTAAAATAAATACTTTAATAAAGTAAATATCATAATGATTTAAAATATTATATCTGTCCAGTAGTTCCTAAAATAATTTTAAAGATTTGCATTTGAAATTGTGACCTAACATGAACTAGAAAATGAAGTCAAGGATATTAAGGCATTGAAATGAAAGCTTGAACACAAAAAGGTGAAAACGCTCTTGAAACATTCGAGCGACTAATACTAAGAGCTTTTTTTGGTGGAGCACAATATGATGACTTTTTTCAGAGATGTTCAAATCTTGAACTTTACCGTGTTTTCAAAGAACCTAAAGTTAGATTCAGGAGTTCCCTTGTCTTCTGAATTGGGTTCCAAATTACAGGGCTACGGAGTTGAACATGAGTAGTCACAAACCTCAAAAATTGGGTCAGCTGTTCAACGACGATTATAAAATAAAATACAAATAAAAGTCCGAAGAATTAAATGAGTTGGCAACATTATTAGAATGGTCAAAGCCTGATCAACACAAAAAATAATTTTGGCCAAGTCCACTGGTATAAGTCCTACCCAACTACAGATTGGTTGACTGCCTCAAAAGATAAGACCAGAAAATGAATAATTGGAAGACCATGACTAACAAAGGAGTGTCTTGGAAGAAAGTTTTTGAAAATGCTTGGTCCAACCCTTGGCTATCATGCAATTGTGGGGAAAGATCATTAGACAATGCAAACCTTCATCTATCAAAGGGTACCTCAAGATCGAATTATGTCATATATATTAGTGAATTGATGCTTAATAATCGTAATGGTAGTTACCCACACCACTTTTAGAAAAATAAGAATGGAAGCTTGAAATGAAACTGTAGTAAAAGTTACTTACAAAAAGCTACTAATTGTAATAAAAGCTACGTAAGCCCCTCAAAAATATTTGAAAATTTTAGAGTTTGGAAAACCCTACAATGAATAAAATATTTAAAATTTCATACATTCTTGAAAAACAAATTAGAAACCTAAAGCTAGATAAATATTCTTGAACTATGTACACTATGCATTTCGGAATTTGAAAATAATTCTCTTTTAATCCTTAATTATTTACATTCGTAGTTACATTAAAGGCAATGGACTCATAGTTTCAAAATGGTTTCACAATGTCTCCCAATTCAAAATTTCAATTAATCTTTAAAAATTTTTAAATGATTTTTGAATTTATTCCTTTCACATCTATGCATACTAATTTGAAAATTTGATATCAGGACCGGTGTATCTAAGTGCTTGCATCATAGTTGGTCTCAGCTTAAAAAAATCATATTTGTTGCTTTTTAGTTACTTCAACATCACATCGTATTCTCTACCACACAGATTTTTATGAATTTATGTGTAAACAGAAATCCAGAAATATAGATTATGAGAGCATATTTTCCCCAAATCAACAAAAACTTTGAAATGCTATGGATTCTTACGATTATAATATCAAGACGACTGCAACTTATTATAAAAATAATATGATACCCTACAATTTTTTCCTCTTTGATTGAAAAAAAAAAATAACAATAGAATATGGTTTTAAGACATACGTTAAAATTTGGCAAATGTGGTAAATTTTAAAATTTTATCATGTTACCTTAGATCAAGGGATAAAAGTCATTCATTAAATTTAATTTGTTTTTCATTTTTATACTTTTTACTAAATGTGTAGTAATGAGAACTGTAGTTTTGAAGACCAGAATTTTCGGTAAAATGTTACCAAACAGATGGAACAATTACCAAATGATTTAAATAACGTACATTTTGGTTTTACTAAGAATTATTTTTCTTTTTTATCATGAATATCATTCTCATAAAGTGAGGTAAATTTACCAAACTTTTTTTGTACTGTGTAAAAACGTTAATTAAGTTGAATTATTTTAATTTAAAAATATAAGTAATAATATTTCAGAGATTAATTTCTACGAAGCTATAAGCTTCTGAGTAAAAATATTTTGCTATCATTTAAAGCTCGTATTCCAGGAGGATATTTAATAATTTATATTTAACTATTTATCTTTAATATTTAAAGCATGTAGATATTTTAATGATTCTAACCAAAAACGTTCCGTGAAATTTCATATTTTATTAAAAAAATTTCAACATTTTAAACTTGGTATTTATTTTTAAAGTTTGTAATTTGTAGAATTGTTTTCTTTTTATAAGATATTTTTTTACCATTTATGGAAAACATACTTCATTCTTTTCCACAAAATGATCAAAATGTTTCAGATTTCCGTAGAAAAATGTAAAGATAAATTTCTCATATACTTCAAAGTAAATATAAAACATCCTTAAGCTTTGCATAATTAACACAAACTGGGTCCATATTTTGCCTTGATTGATAAAATATATATTTTTAAATTTCCTACATTATTATATGTTTATAGAATACGTTCAATATCAATACGTAATTATAAAAACAATATTTTCAAAATATAACATTTATGTAGCTATTAATAAACTGGAGTAAAAATGCAGTTTTTACTTGCTTTATATATAAATATTTTTAATAACGATTTTAATATAATGAATTTAATTTTCAGCTGCCTAAGTATTAGGTAAGTAATTTAATCACGGTTAAAAATTCTTTCTACCGTATTTGCTGATACAACAATGCAAAAAAAATTCTCATACCTGTTTATTTATTAAATTTAATCGTCAAAAATATTTAATACTGGATTTTCGTTTTGTTTTTCAATCTTTTAACTTAATAGTTAATAATACTAATATGCAAATTAGTTTTACTAAAAAACTGCTTTTTTTAATATTCATATTTATTTTTCAGAATTAAATGAGAAATAATAAAATGTGGAAATTATTCATTTATGAATATTAGCAAGCTGGTGCCATACTTTCATTCATTGAGCGGATCATATGAGAAAAAATATTTACGAAGTGATGAGATAAGGTGGGTTATTTATTCAAATTTGAAACGTGAAGTTAATTAAAAATTCGTGCCGCATATTTCCAGTTCTTTTATGGATATTTTTCAGAAAAATACATAATTAAATTCTTGATAAAATCATTTTTAAAACAGGTAAATAGTATGAAACATTTTATTAATTTAGTGCTATACATCCTTCTAACATCCTTTTATTATTATATTATAAGTTGTAACTTATAAGTTACTTTGTTTTTAGCAAGAAAGAATGACAGTTTTAGAAATGCAGTGCAACTGTTCAGGTTTAAACATAAAGATAAGAACAAAGAGAAAAAATTCTGTTATATTTACCTTAAAGTATAGTAATGACACTTCTGGTAAGATAAAACCAGTAATAAAAACGAATCAATATATTATTTAAACCATTCACTTGGTAATTTTTTCGTTTATATGGTAACGGTTTACCAGAATACAGATTATATCAAGATTTCAAATATTTATCAAGATTAGAGTTCGTATTGTCATGCATGTAGTAAAAAATACAAATAAAATTTAATCAAATAAATGGATTTTATGCCAAGCTCTTATGTATCATGATAAAACTCCCAAATTTTCCCACATTTGCCAAATTTTATCACATATTGTTTAACCTTATTTTGTAGGCAATTTTACAAATTTAAATCATTATCAAAGCACTTCTGTAAAAATTATCAAAATGTTTGGTGTTCCCATAGAGCCCGAAACATAGTAAATATTACCATATTCTGGTAGTTTTGACTATAATTTTTTATACATAGTAAAGACTGTATCGCAGATTGTGTATAAATGATTAAACAGGAGAGAATTTAAAGTGAATATAAAGTTTTTCTCTGACGGATATGCCTAGGACAGAAAAAAGAGCAGTAGTACAATTTCTAGTTGCAGAAGGTAAATAAAACACAAAACGTAAATATTTATCTTCAAATGATTGCTGTTTATGGTAAAGCACTTTTTAAGATGATGGGTTATAAATTAATGACTCAAAGGTTTTCATCAAATTAATACGGAGCCAGGGGCAAGCAAACATCTAGATTTCCCATGAATCCATTGCTGCAGTTTACAAAATGCATGTCGTAATTTAAGTGACATCTGTGCAGCAGTTTATCTAAATAAATAGACGGTTAAATAACTTTCTAAGTTTTAAATGGTAACAATCCATTTTTAATACGAATGTATCCTTCCACGCACGATTTTACATTCACTTTAAGTTCCCTCACGCAAACTGGTTAGACAGTAACTTTCTGCTTCCTGTTTAACTCCTTTATGTATTCCACTATGCTTTCTTTGCAGTTAGGCAATCCTTATAGAATTAATACAGCTTAACAGTACTCCTCTGAGGCATGGGTGCATCATATTGCGTGAATGTGAAAAGATAATATTTTGGTTTTAAAATTACTTATATTGATGAAGATGTTATGTTTGATGTGACTGTTGCTCCAAAAAAAAAAAAAGTTATTTTTTAGTATCTTAGTGGCTGTATTGCTGGCTTTGTGATTGTAGGAGGGACATAATATGAATGATAACTAGATAACGATCAAAAATCTTTTTTAAAGAAGAAATACTCTATTACATTTAAACACAATATTAAAATTATTATTTTGAATTTAATGTCTTCAAAGCCTACCGACTTAAGTGAACAGTATCATTTAATACTATAAGATCTGAATGGTCCTTTGCTGCGATGGACTATAGCCGATTTACTACGAAAAAGGTAAATTTTTCCCCTATAACATACTAATAGCAGAAAACTTGAGTTAGTGATTTTAATTTTAAATCGCTACGGTATATTTTCAGATAACGAACATTGTGTATAGTGAAGCAGTGAGTCATATCCCCCACCTAAAAGTTCGAGTCATTTCTGAAACTGACACCATACTCCAGACATATTTCCTAAGACGTAGAGGGTTATATCTATTTTTTTGAATGACGCATGGATCTGAAGGGATTGAAAAAAGTTATACATCTTTGTTTATCTCTTAATATTTAAGCGCAGACTAACATTCATATTAGATTCTTTCAGTTTATGACTCTGTAATTTGAAACAATTTAATTTTGACTTTTTGTTCCGAAATATTCCTGCGTGTTCTTTAATTTTATTTTTTAAATATATTTATATATATTTATATTTTATTTTTTAAATATATTTATTAAGATATGGTTTTTATAATTCAAATATGTCTGTTGTCACTTATGGTCATATGAATTAAATTTAATTACGCTAAATTTCATGCAACCTGACTGCTGGATATGTTGTGTAATCTTGTACATAGTTATTTCATGCATTCATTTTACGGCTTTGTTTTGATCGTAATGTTTTAAAATTTATTGTAATACATTAAGTGTTATAAACTTAAATTATGAATATGATCATGTGATTTTATTTTTAATTTTAAACAGATGAGTGCAATGCTTTTAGAACTTATAGCTCAGATAAATAAAAAAAAGTTGAAGAAGTTCTTATCACAGAAGTAATGATGATTTTAATTAGATTAGAAGATAATTAGAAAATATTTCTGCTAAATTTGATTATTTTAAAATAAATACTCTTGCAATAAAGTTTAATTAAATTCTAGAAAATTTTCATCTATAAAAAAATAAAATAAAAATCATTGTTAATAATAGCATGCAATGAGATATCAAATATCGAAAAAAGCCTTTACGTAAGTTTTACTAACATTAATTATACTGAAACTAAATTGCTTTTTCCAAATGATAATTTATAAATAAATATAAGTAGCTGTTGAATTACAAACAATAAGTTTAGCTATTGAAATAAGATAATTGTTTTTTTTACACCTTGTAATACTAATTGTTTACAATAGAGTTTATTAAACACAATATTTTTACCTTAAAGAATTCATCACGACTCTTATACTAAAATACTTAAAGGATTCAACTGTATGAAAAATTGTAAAAAGTTTTGGATACTATAAAGAGATTAGTATTGACTTTCTTTAGTGGAATATTTTTAAAAAAGTTTAATTCATATCGATAAAATGATTGAAATAAATTTTTTTTAAAAGAGTAAAGCAGTTTTTGAGTTAAAGAGAGAAAAATTTACCGGACTGACAATCCATCATCATTGACCATGACATTTTTTGAAACTTTTAAAGAAATAAGACAAACTTTTATCTCCACAAAAAAACATTTTAAAGCACCAGCTGTGTGATAATAAAAGTAATAAAATGTTATTCTGACTAATGTGTTCAAATATTATTTTTAAAACTTCTTTCCATATCGTAACAAACGTTATTATTTAGCATTTTACGGTAGAATGGCTAACTTAAATGCAATGCTCAACCAGGACGGCTTAACATTTGACAGTACGCATTTTATATCATTTTAAGCACTGTTATATAACTTGAAACATTACAGCATAATAAATAATCAATATAGCATAAATGTATTCATGCTACATTAACTTCATATTAGGGCAAAAGAATTGAAAATATCAATGCTGTTCTTCTTTGTTTTTAGCTGCAATCAATGAAAGTCTTGTTATGTGCTGGGTGAAACTGCAGAAGAACAGTAGTTAAAAATTTCTTCCGAACAAGAAAAAAAAAACAGAAAAGAATTACTGGGATTAATACACTTAACTCAAGTTTCAATTTCAAACAAAACTCTAAGATTAGGTAAATCGAAAAGTATTGCATTTCTTCATGGAGCAAACACAGAACTAGAAGTCGTTAAACGAATAATATTCCAGCGGAATATTTCGGAATACGTAAATATTCCAGCGGGTACGTAAATATTCCAGCATCGGCTGCATTTCTCTGACCTTACCGGTTCAGAATTTAACGTAATAATTTGATTTGAAAACAGCCTTAATTATTACTATGCAATCTATGCAATTTTCACAAAGAGAGGATTAAAAAAAACTAAAATAACGTTTGAAGATAAATATAAAAACTGTTGGAAGGAGTCATTGTTTAAAAAGGATATGTGGATTTGTAGACTCTTTAATTTATAAAAATTTGTTGCTTTTACAGTATTGATCAGATCAGGAATAAATTTATTTCATTACCTGAAAAGAAGAATTTTGGGAAATAAAGTCAAAATCATACTGAAAAATGTATAATACAATTTCTGGATCTATGAGAACTCCAAAATGAGCAGTGATTTTTGCCGATGCCTTTTGATAATGACTTTTGGAAAAATTAATAATAAAATATGGTTTTATTATCATGCTATTTGGTAGCAATTGCGGCAAAATTTGCTAATCTTATCATGATATCATTGAGCATGGCATAAAAGCCATCTATTTAGTTAAATATACGGTTCAGCTTTGTGTTTTTACTAAATGTGTAATATTGAGAATTTAAATTTTGAAAACTAAAAGCTCCCGCAGACCGTTACGATGCAAAAGGAAAAATTACTAAATGAATGAAGTAAATACCGTGGATTTTGTTTTTCTTACCAGAAGTTTGGTATTTTCTTTGCCAGAAATATCATGACTATGAAACAACGGTAATTTCACCTTGCACTTTTAATTTAAAATGAAAATTCTTAAAGGAGAAAAATCCTATATTCGTTGTTTTCCTATGGCCGAGCACACAGGAAAAGAATGTAATGAGGAAGAGTTCTGTATACACTGTAATAAGGCCAACCAGAGATACAATTTGAACTTGGATACCAGCCACTCACCCTTTGATAGAGCATGTCACCAGTTTCTAAGAGCCCAAACAAAAAGAAGCTAGAAGAATAGATTATGGACAGAAATAGAAATAACAAATTTAGAATGGGTCATATTAATTTACATCACTCGAGAGTGGCTAACCAGCAGTTGGGTGAGGACATTGTTCATCTGGGCTTGCAGGTTATAGGACTTAACGAACCTTATTTACTGGCGGTTAAGGAAATGGGCGAAATTGGGAGAAAGTTTCTCCCCTACACACAGTTCCCCTATCTATTAACAATAGAAAACCGGTTTTGCTATGCAGTGAAGACTGCAGGTTAAAATACGACTTTCTACGTGCAGAACCGTCAGTGGGTTAATAATCAACATATAATCACGGGCTTCTCCACACAGTGGACAATCCACTATAATTAAGACAGCCCAAGAGCGGCAATCCTAACGGATTGGAGTGTGAAGAGTGTTCTTTCTATCTTGGCCAAGAGAGACATCACGGCCATTTCATTTGTCCTGAACAGCTCCACCCATATCTTCGCGTCTGTGTACCTCTCGCCAAATGAAGATCTCACGGAAAATTTGGCCAATCCTGGATGCCTTGTTGGTTAAATATTCTTCAATAGGGATTGTGGTTGGAGGTGACCTTAATGCCAAATCCACGGCCTGGGGTCCGAGAACCGATACAAGGGGCAATAGAATGCTGAACTTCCTAAACGAGCACAATTTGGAAATTCTGAATGATCCCTACGGACCGCCAACATTTAATTCTGTGCTTGGACAGAGCTGGGTGGATGTCTTCGCTAGCAACCTTCAGTATATTGGCAACTACAAAGTTCACGAAAACATCTCTTGTTCGGACCACGAGCTGATCACAGTCGAAATTGGCATTATCTCATATACACCCGGAACTAGTAACTACATTAACTTTAAGAAAATTGATTGGCTCGAGATGAGAATCAAGCTGAAGCACATTACGGACAATCACGACATTGGCTCTATTGACAAAGCGAAAGATCTCGAAGATAAAGTAAAAATAGTGGCAGAAGAGATTGTCAGGGCAGGCAGGACCAGCACTGTAAGGCGTGGCTAGGGGGACAAAAAATCACTGCTCCTGGTGGACCCCAGCTCTCGGACAGCATAGAAAATTGGTAAGAGCATTAAGAAGAATATACCAGGTGACAGGTGATGAACAAGAACGTAGAGACTACAGAGCCTAGTTCAGAGGCCAACTGACACTTTACAAAAGAGCGATAAGGAAGGCGAAGACACTGCACCTGAAGAAGTACCTTGAAAGAATTAGTGAGGATGGGGCTTTTACAGCACCATACAAATTGGCAAAAGGTCAGAACTTGAGAAGCTCAAATTTCAACCCGATATACAGAGAGGATGGAACCCTGACAAGTGAATACAAAGAGACAATTACAACTATTATGAAACATCATTTCCCAAAGGAGACAGAGACCTCCATCACGTATTCTCATAATGGATATAGTGACCCATTATTTACGCTGTCAGAATTGGAAATGGTAGTTGACGACTTAAAATCAAATAAGGCGCCGGGACCACACGGAATCCCCGGTGAGATATTTAAAGAACTACTTCTTATTAACAAATCCTGGCTCCTAGAATTAATAAATAATTGCCTTGAAATGAAAGTATTTCCAGTTTGCTGGAAAAGTGCCAGATTCACCATAATTCCCAAACCCGATAGGGACCCACATTTTCCGACATCTTATAGACCAATCTCTCTTCCCCCGTTTTGGGGTAAATTACTAGATAAACTCTTGACCAAGAGACTTGCCTACTTTTTTGGAAAACAGGGATCAATTAAATCCCTACCAGTATGGCTTCCGGGCTGGGAGAAGCACAGACGATGCACTGTTAGAGTTGGTCAAATTTTTTGAGGAGGCTAAAGCAAACAACAAACACAGCATAGGGGTGGCTCTGGACATCAATAATGCTTTTAATAATGCAAACTGGACGATTTTGAAGTCCGAAATTTTTAAACTTGACCTTCCAGATAATATTGTCAGCATTATCATGAGTTTCCTAAGTAATAGAGAAGTTACATATGTAGATGAAGAAGGTCAGTGCCTATTTAAACAAAATACGTCGTTGGGGGTTCCGCAGGGATGTTCACTGGGACCGGTGCTGTGGTTGGCTTATGTCAATACGATTTTTAACCATTTTAAAGATTTTGATTTTAGCAATTTTAGCTATTTTAAAAAAGATGACAGCCGATTGATTGTTTTTGCAGATGACATTTTACTTCTCTTGAGACACCAGATACTGTATAGATTTGATCTGCTGGCTACCCATTGTGTCACTCATCTCTCAGCTTTGGCCGAGTCAAACAGACTTAGTTTCAGTGATTCAAAAATTAATTGCTTAACCATCCCTAAGAACCAAAAAAGAATCGGTAGACTCCCACGTATTAAAATGAGTGACAATCATAGTCAAACAATTAAGCAAGTCAGGGAGCTAAAATATCTCGGTGTTGTGCTAGACCTGGGCTTAACCTGGATACCCCATTTAAATCAGTCCAAAGAGAGAGTGAACAACTTTAACAACCTCATCAGGAGGGTGGAGAGGGCCACTTGGGGCCTCAGACCATCGATTTTGAAAATCATCTGCCTCAGGGCTACCGAAAGAATTATACTCTACGCCGCCAGTGTCTGGTATCGCAGCAATACAAAAATCAATGACAAGCTTAAATCCATTCAGAGATCCTCCTTGCTTACAATAACAAAAGCTTACTCTACGACAAATACGGAGGCCCTCCAGATACTGGCGGGAGTGATGCCTATTCACTTAAAGATTCTTGAAGATATCAGCACAAAAAGATTGAACTGGGGCTGGGGGTTGGCAGACTTGGAAACAGTTTTGGGCCACTCTTTGGGCTTGATTGCAATGGAACAACGCCCAGTAAGGCAAAACCCCTCAAAGTTTGTTTCGGTGCCTCCCCATTAATAAGGGGTTGGAAATTTTTACGGATGGTTCAAGAATGGAGTTCGCCGATGAGACCGATAATGGAAGTAGGATAGAGCACAAGACCGGCTATGGAATTATTATCAAGAGAGATGGGATAATCATTAAGGCGGACTACATTAGACTTTCCAACAACTGCAGTATTTTTATGGCTGAGATGATGGCCATTAAAAGTGCATTTGATTGGCTGGATAAAAATGACTACCCGGACGCCACTCTTTTCACTGATTCGCTCTCATCTTTGCAAGCCCTAAGTGACCCAACTCCAAATAACAAAGAAACAGAAAATACTAAACTACTGTGAAAGCCTAACATCACATGTAACTGGGTCAGGGCGCACATTGGTATCCTAGGTAACGAGGAGGCTGATCAGGCAGCCAAAGAAGCCATCAGTCTCAGTCAAATCAATTTAGAGGTCTCAAGTTCCATGGCCCAGATCAAAACAGTCATTAAATCCAACAACATAAATCAATGGAAATCAGATTGGTAGAGTTCCGAGAGAGGTAGACAAACCTATATTTTTTTAAAGACCCTTCCACCAAAAGACTACAGGCCAACTTTTACCTAAACCAATTACTTACTGGACACGGGGTATTTGGAGAACACCAAAATAGACTTTTCAATAAAAACTCAAACTGTACCTACAGCGGGGACAATCAAACAATCGAACACTTGATCATGAACTGTCTACACTTCCAGACACTCCGTGGAAACCATTTTGCAGGACAAACTTTGCATCAATGCTATGCTAATTTGGCCTGTAGAAACATTGTTAAAAATATTATGAAGGCAACGTTGGAGGACATTCTGAACCAGATTTAACTCTGCTCGGAGCCTGCGAACACTATTGCTGGTGTCTTGTGTTTTTATCTACCATCATTTTAAATTTACCTAGGATTTAACTTGTATTGTTTTTATCAATTTTTAACTGGCTGTTTTTATTCTTAACTTGTTCTGCTTTTTAACTTTTATACCGAATTTTAACGTCTAATATTTTATTACTGTTTTACATGCCTCTGTAAAGTTTTAGCATTTATTGGTTTTTGGGTGATTTTGTTCTTTAACCCTTTCACTACTTTACTATTTTAATTGGTTTATACTTGTTTTGATGGTTTTGTATTGATCATTATTTTAGATACTCTGATTTTTATACTCGTTGTTGATGTAACTTTTAGAGTTTTATGTATTTTTAATGTATGTTTTGTGTATGTATCTACGCTCGTATGCCCCAAAATAGGGCGGGTCGAGATGCAAATAACCTTATATTCGTTGTTTATTGCACTATAAGCTTTTTCTTAAAAGAAACAAGTTTACAGAATCAAAGGTTATTGTCCTGCATTATGGAGAAAAAAAAAATTTATGAAAAAATTATTTACTCCTTTAAACTTAAAACAAAATGTCGTCGAATTTCTAAATTAGGGGTAAGGAAGTTAATTGTATACTTTGCAATAAGAAATTTGGAAACCATTAGAAAAATATTCTTCCATTTCTTAGAAAAAGAAAGCTGGGTTTATCCTTTTTTTATATTTTCCGAAATGGAAAAATTACTCCACGGAAAAATTACTCCATTGTAAAAAGATATGGCAAATAATAATAAGGGAACTTTCAAAAAGTTAAAATTTTCTGCAGTGTCCAAATACTTTCCGTAATTTTCCCATGTCGGAATTCAAAACCGGGGTTGTCATTATTCTTATATTGCCAAAGCTTACACAACATTAAATTAATTATAGTTAATATATAATCACGTTAAAAACTAATATGTTTTGTCTTAAGGAATTTTTTTTTTGTTCCGCTCCAAAAGAAAATATAAATTCATTTAACTGATTGTCAAGATAAATTTAACGATAAATATTACTAAGTACTTGTGAATGAAGATAAAATGCATTTAAAAAAAAAACCTAAATTTCAATAACAAAACTGAAATGAAATCCACAATAAATTATATAATATCAGACAATAGTAAAATGAAATATATCAGGCAATAGTAAAGTAAAATATATCAGACAAATATAAAATATTAATTAACGCATAAGAAAAGTTTAAAATATATGTTTAAGCAAATGCAATTAGAGGAAAAGAATTCTTGTTTATGTAGATTGAAATTTAGAACAGCAATTGAACTTCCTTTTCCAGTTTTTATAAATTTAATCGTATAATACAATACATTTTCATCGTAATATAGCTCTTTAAATTAAATAGGACGAAGAAATTTCCTTAGTACAAGCTAATACAATTTCAAATTACTATGATTTATTTTTAAAATAAATTTAATTTAATTCCAAAGCGAATTTCAATTTTTTCTATGTATTTATTCCGTCCAATCTTAAATATATTTGCCTTTCATTAAAAAAAAACCAATGTTGTTTATTTTTTATAATTTTCTTCGAGAGAAACCTTTAAATAAAAGAAATTTTAAAAAGAATCAAAACATGGGGTACAAACTTGATCTCTGTTTTATAAAATATTTCTGATACCAGCATTTATAAATATATAGTACCTTATATAGTTGGTAGAAAATATTTAGCAAAAAAAAAATGCATTTGTTGACAATGTCGTTGTGCTTAAGTGATAATGCAACTGACGGCCGTCAGCTTCTTAATCAAATAAAAAAGAACGTTTCTTTGAAGTTATGTCACATTGTAGAAAGGTGAAATGTTCTGACAGAGATTATTCTTCTTTTACCGGAATTCTTATTTCTGCTAGTGATACCTCAGGTTGTCAAGAAAAGGATACTTTTTAAAAAAATATATGATCTATTGATTTTTGCTTGGCTGAAGATATATATTTGATTCTGAATAGTATTTCGTGTCCAAAATAAGAACACATCGATTTATTAATACATTGTAGAAATTTTCATTCTAAAATCACAGTAAAATAACCGGCAGTAGTCAGTCCTATCCGTTAACAGTGAAGTTTACGGTCAGGAACATTTTTTCAATTACAATTATGAAACCGTTTACAACAAGTATGGTTAAAAAACCATGAATACGAAGTTTTCATTCGAAATTCTTTCATTCTTTCATTGATTTGGGCATTGATATGATTTACAGCTATCAAGATTTCTAAATTGTAAAAATGAAATTTAATTGAACATCGGAGTTTGGTTATATTTACTTAGTTTGGTTAGGTGACTTTCGTTAGGTAATGGACATCGGAGTTAAGTTATGGTTGAGTTGTGTTTCGTCAAATGAAGCGTGGAATCAGTTTATTTGGTTGCGCCATCCATCGTGAGAAATAATAATTTTTTTTTGTGTTAAGCACCTCTGAAGTGAAGTGCTATCATCTATACGTGAATGAGAGTTTCGTATTTTAATAGTCTAATGACACTAATTGTAAAGTAAAAGACACTGAAAAGAATGGAAGATGAATCACCATTCAGCTGTCCCGTTTTGTAATAGTACATACTCAGCTGCAAGGAACTAAATGGCTTCAAAAAGTGAGCCTATTTGGTGCACATTTAACTTTGGTTGTTTTGGTTGTTTAGGTGAAAACAGTCAATAAACAATTTTTCTCACAGTATGCATACCATCTTTGGTATAATCAATTGACTGTTGAAGAGAATTTATTATTTAACCATTTTTTCCGGGAATTTCCTGCAGCATAACGGGATTATTAAGACTTTTTTTTTTTTATGAACCAAATTTTTCCTTCATTCTCCATAAGCTGAATTTACATGAGGGTAAAATCCCCTTTTGGAAGATTTTGTTTTCTGGAAATGACTTAAAAAAATGAAAGCACTGTTATAACTTTTGAAATAGTGATTGGAATTTTACAATGATGCAATATTAATGGTTTAAGGGTCTCCACTCAAGTATACTAGTCAACTAATTTGTGCATTTACTGTTTGAAATTAAGAATTTGAATGACTGAACGACCTAAAAAGTGCACTTCTTTGAATGAACACATTTTTTCAATTGATTTGGAATATTGATCTTCTGTTAGCCGCAATCTGGAAACTATGATTTAAGCAATTTTAGGTTCACTTAATATTTATTTCACTTTTTCCATTTTGCGATATATCAATGGAACTATATGACGGAATCAAAAATATTTTATACACGCTTTCAGAATTTACATACCTTGAAATAATTCCATTAAGAATAATGTTTTCATATTTTTTTATTGCTCAATTCAACAATTCTCAAAAAACTGAATCTGAACGTTTGAAAATGTTTACACATTTTAAAATTACGCAATTTTGAATGAAAAAGTATAAATTTTAGATAGAATTAGTTGAATAAATCATTAAAAATAAAAATTTAAAAATATATCTTCTCTAACTTTATTACTCAGAAACTATTGACAATTGCAGAGCATGAAAAGATAAAAATTTGAAAAAAGAATATAGTGTCTTTAAAACTTTGAAGAATATAGTGTCTTCTAAATGAACATTCAAAAACTAACCTCTTTATCTTTCCAATTTAATATTCTGAGAGCAGAAATCTTTCCCAGAGATTCCGTGACAGAAATATGTTTTTTAAATAATTGAAAAGGTAAAGAAGGGAGTTTTCGAAAATTGATTTAGAGATTTTGTCACCTGTTTTTTAGTTTAAGGAGACCGTTGGTCAGCTTAATATGACTCAGATTGTGATTTCTCTCATTAATTTGATGGTAAAGAGTCCCAGTCACACAAGAAGAAAGTTTGCTTATACGGAGCAAGTGTAGTTTCGTGACTGCTTTACGACTTAACTGTATGCTAAAGACTTATCTTTAAGACTTATCAGTATGCTAAATATTAGCACTTGAGTCATTAATAATGCAAAATATCTGAAAATACGATTGGTAGATCAGAAGTTGTTTCAAATTTTAAATTTTTTTAAACTTTATGCACTGAGCATGAGTTCACTCTCAGCGGTCTATCTATGCTTTATAATTTTTAGCAATTATTTGGATAATGATGCAAACTGGCGCGCTATCTTTTGTATATGCTTGCAATTATAATTTAAATACCATAGAATTAAATCATTTTCTTCTAGCTAAGGTATAAAAACAAATTAATATAGGGGAAAGTTGGACAAAACGGGATAACATTATTGTTTTTATTTACTACGGAAAATCTGTTAAAGAGAACCACACATTACTTTTTTTGATAGATACATCACTTATTGAAGCACAGAAAAAATAATATTTTAAACTAATTTTATTGACTGGGAAATAGAAAAGAAAATCATTTTCCAAACTCTTACATATCCCGTTTTACCATACCGGGGTTGGACAAAACGGGATAGGTTTTACAACGTTTAATTTTGAGCGTAAAACTAACTAAAAAACATAATTAACTGACAGAAAAATGTAAAGCTAAATTTCTAAAAATTGTATTTATGGGATTTTATTGCTTCTAAAATTTTTAGATAGACTGTTGTTTTATAATTGAGTACACAAAAATTATGATGCTACATATGTTTTTAAAGATTTTATGAGTTTTCAAACATGAACGCTTATTCCATAATTTTCACTGTCGAGATGTGTCTGGTGCCCTTAAGAGGGATTTCTTAGCAGTCCTTTCTTCAATTCTCTTGGTTCATTCTTGTAGTTTAATCATCCTTTCTTTTTCTTCCATTTATAATTCACTTTTATATGGAGATGATGTTATTACTACAGTTTTCTTCTTTCTCTTATCAGCCATTTTTTATGGGAGCAGTACTTTTACTTGAGGTACAGGTAGAACACACTTTGGAAGGATGGAAAAGGTTAGCTTAGGTCGATAACAAGAGAGTAATAATTCTCAAACTGGTGTCTGTCTGGTGTCCAACGCCTGGAGGTTCTTGCTGTTAGATCAGTGGTGACAGACAATGCAAACAGGTGATCTGGGAAGACGTCAGGATTGTAAGGACTTATACCAGTTTTGCTAAACCCTTTAATGGTAGTTTCTGCAACGGCTGCCCGTGAGTAACCTCGTAAATTGTAACGCACCTCGCAGGATGGTTGAACAGCCACTTTCGAACTTCTTGTTCATAATACGTGCTCAGTGGAGCTATGAAACTGAAATCCAGGGGCTGAAGGCGATGAATATATGTGGGGGGAAGGTTAGGATGATTACATTATTTTCTCTTGCCAAATTTACAAGTTCCAAACTTTTGGTGTGACTGTTGTGTCCATCAATCAGCAACAGCACTGGCTTCTTGTGCCTAGGGTTGGAAAATTCTACGAACTTTTAAAACAAAACAATGAAGGTCTTCTTAGTGATCCAGCCGATCTTGTGATACACTTCAAATGATCCTGCGAAAGCATCAACCATGAGTCTTGGGTTTTCTTTTACTCGAGGAAATACAAACATAGGAGGGACGAATACCCCAGCTGCACTGATGCATGTTTCAACAGTAACCAAAACTCCTCGTTCGGCTGAAGATAAGCTACCCATTTGCTTTTTGCCTCGTAGACTCAACACTTTTGAAGGCTTGTTTGGCACTGTTAGAATTCCTGTTTCATCAACATTATAAATATCATTTGGAGTAATCTTATGTTTACTTAATAGAGAATTTAAAAGTTCAAAAAACTGCTTTACTGCAGTGCGATTAAACCCTTTTGCTCGGGCCATACTCGTAGGTTCTGGATTTCGGAGGCTAAGTTCTTTATATCTGCTAAGAAATGATTATAACAAACACTTTCCAGCCATTTTTTCCAGTGTTAAAATTATGCTTAATATTGTTTCTCTCAGCTAACTGAAATGCTAGCATTCGTATGTCCGTTAGAGTTATACCAAATAATCTCTCTTCCAAGAGCTAATACATGCTCATGCATTTTTTCTTGTTCAGCATTGAATACTGTCTTATATCTGTCCAACTTTTTCATTGCTGCCAATTCAGGGGTCAATGTATTTGTACGAGCCTTTTTTACCCTTCTTTCAATTTAGTAATAATAATATAGTAGAAGTATTAGGCCAAAAAATAAATAGGTGGATAAAACGAGACATAAAAAAAAAACTCTATCCCGTTTTATCCAACTCATAAATGTCCCGTTTTGTCAAACTCAGACACTTTTCAAAAAAACATGGCTGCTGCCTAAACGTGAAAGAAAAATTAGATTGACTAGACATGAGAATACTCGTTAATAAATGCTTCATCAAATGTAATACTCACCGGAATTGTAATCCCATATATATAGGCAGTACAATGTGAAAAGCAACGCACGTAAATGTAGAAAATGGTAAAGGAAATGGAGTAAAAAAGTTCTGAGACCTACAACTTTCTATCAACTAGTAATCTCGAGACAAGACGCACTGAAAATGACATAATCACAGTCAAATAACAAGTTTCTGTCATCGTCCGCTGGATAGCTGCAATAGTATGCTCCCTGGGCGACGTATCCCGTTTTGTTCGACTATCCCGTTTTATCCAACTCTCCCCTAATCATCGTTATGGAGTATTTTTTTATTAAATAATTTAGTTTGCTATTACCTAAAATATCTTTACAGTTAAATGTCTTGGTGGAAGTGATTTTATTGGCCTTATGAAAAAAATGCTGTAGAGAAATGAAAATGAAAGAAATTCCCTTTAAAAGATTTTTGCGTACAAGTGCATGCTATTAATAAAAAAACATTTTTTTTAAAAGAAAAAAATGTTAACGCTCATATGCCTTTTTTGTGCATATTTTTCTTCAGATGATAAATTTGAAGCCTTTAATGATTTTGGCAGTGTATTAAATGCATTAAGAAAACATTAAAATTTTGAACTATTACATAAGTTAAAATATCATAAGTACGAACAGCAGCGAAATCCATATAGGTAGTATACGAAAAATAGGGTACTATATAACAAATGCCTGACGTTCAAATGACTACTTAAAGGCTATAAAATCGACATAGACTATTTAAAACGATAATTTGCAAGGAATTTATACAATTTTTAAAATCATTTTAATGGTACACAGATGTAAAATTATAAGCTTTCATATGCTTTGAGAAAATAAACACTTATTAAGGAAAAGTTTCAAAGTATATATTAAAAAATAACTACTGAAGAGCTATTTACTGCAGTTACGTTTAAACCTTTGTGATATAAAATTACTAATGGTATTTACCTCTTACGTATTTAAAATATTTCTTGAAGTCCTATAATTGCTTATTATTTATGAAGAGAAAATATTGGGATTTACTTTGAAAATAAAACAACAAGAAAATCCTAATTGCTACTAGTTATTTTTAAATCTTATTAGAATAACTAGTAATGTTTATATTTTGCGAGTTATTATTATAGAAATATTTTTTAAAACTCAATGTTGTTTAACATATTACCCAAAGACTTTTTACTGCTTATTATTAAAATGTAAAAGCTTATAACAATTTACCATTCATGAAGAGTAAATATTCTAATTTACTCTTAATTACTCTAAAGTAATTGAGACAAAAATAAAAGCCAGCACAATATATTTATAACTTATAAATCTTACTTAAATGAAATAGCTAGTAGTATTTACATTTTACTACTTGTCGTCATTAAAATATTTTTTTTAAAAAAAAAACTCATTGTGTAATATATTTCCTGAAGGCTTATTAATAATGAAGAGCAAATATTGTGACTCACTCCAAAAGTAAATTATTAGCAAATGGAACTTAGTCACGTACTGCATTATTTCTAGCGTTAATTTCCGAAATAAAATTGGGATACTACTGCAAGCATTTGCTTCCACATTAAATTCATTATTTAAATTAAGCTATAATTCGTTTCATTAGAAATTTTCAGAACTGAAACATTAGAGAATAAACTAACTCAGTTAAGTTAATGTTATTCGAAATAAGAATGAGCCACCAATCAATATACACCATTCATGAAATTCTTTTTAGCCTTTACATTTAAAGATATCGATTTTATTTATTTTTCTATAGTTATTTTTATCAATTATAAGGTTTCTATCCAAATAATCAGCCTTTGTTAGTTTCGAGCCATTTACATTAAGACTTCGCATTTAAATACTTTTTCGACTCTTATAAGTGACCTTTTATTGTTTACACTGAATTGACATTTAAGATATTTGTTATTAAAATTTACTTTATTTATAAATATCACCAACTTAAATTTAATATAATTCAACGTAATATTTTTTAAAATTTATTTTATAAATTTATATCTCTATATAATATAAAAAGATAGAAAACTGATGCTTGGAAGTCACGTGATCAACCAATCAGAAACGGCAAATAGCCGCAATAGCGTGAGACCGCATTTGCGTTGACCAATAGCAAATTTTTAGGCTTCCAATTTACTCCGTTTGATTTGTTACATCTCAACTTCCAGCATGAAGTGTTTTCACTTGAATGTTTATACTTCGTTTGTTATTATGCATTCTGTTATTTTTACAAGTCTTTAACTTTTCAAATTCTGTTTTTGAAACGGAACGTAGTTTGTGTTTTTTTTCTTGTTTTGTTTATATCTTTATAAAATGGAAAGTAGCAACTCTCGCACTCGGCAAAATCAACCAGGCCGCAGTGACGAACAGAGAAGAGGGCAACGTGAGAGATTAATAGAAAGCAAAAAATAGAGCACTTATAAACAGTCGTCGACGCCAAGCTAGAGTTGTAGCTACAAATAGGGTTGAAAATCAATACTTAGGAGAATGTCTGAGTGACGGCTGCTCTACGCTTTCAATTGGTGGCACGGATGTAAAATATGATTACTGTGATGCTTTACTTTTTCAAAATGAGCATGAAAAAATTCCAGCATAATTGTTGCCATCATGGTAAAATTCAGCTAGAATCCCCCCAGTACCCAGAAGCACTAAGAGAATTATTATTAGGCCACTCTTCTGATGCACAACATTTCAGACAGAACATACGCTCATACAATGCACCATTTGCAATGGCAGCATTTTCACCTGCTGAGGAGATTCTTTTAATGGTATAAGTTGTGTTACAGTAAAAGGTGAAGTAAATGCACCTGCAACTACTCGCCTTATGCCAAAAAATGTTGAAAGACCAATATGCATAAATTTATATTCACAAAAATGATGCAGCATATACTTATAGGTTATCTGACAAGTGTAGTTTGCCTGTGTTACAAATAACTCAAAGTGTTATGAGCACTAATCCCTATGTTAAAAACTATAAAACACTTTATCAGAGATATGAAGAACATCCGGAAGATGTTTATTTAGTATTTCGTCGTAGTGCTATTTCTGATGGTCGTCGATAACACTTGCCCACTGCAAGCGCTTCGGCTGAAATCGCAGCAGTCATTGTTACGGGAAATGATGGTCTTATTCCATGTGCAATAGATTTTGTGGTTTATCCGAAGCAAAATTATGAATGCCAAAAACTATTTAAATTTTCTCAACATGTGGAACCTATGGTTTTCCTTTTGTTATTTCCATTAGGGAATCCAGGCTACTACGTAGATATGAAAAATAATTTGTCTGCTCGAAGAATTATGGCTGTGCAATATTTTGGATGGCAACTACGTGTCACCAATGGTTTTAACATTATAACAATGGCTGGTAGATTGACCCAACAATATGTCATACATGGATATATCACAAATGAGTGGAATCGATTAAATTACTTTTGCACTCATCAGGATTAGTTTGTTGAGAAAGTGTGCAGGGGCTTCAAGATCATGTTGAACATAGTGCCGCAAATATGTCTGACACAGTTCGCCTTGGTAGGGTAATGGTTCTACCATCAACATTTGAAGAAAGTCCTCGATCGATGCAGCAACATTTTCAAGATGCTATGGCTTTATCAAGAGAAGTAGGAAGGCCAGATTTGTTTATTACCCTTATTGCCAACCCGCAATGGCCTGAACTTCGACATTTCCTTAGAACACTACCTGCAGGCTATACTGCAAGTGACATTCCACATGTGGTTGTTCGTGCTTTTTTTATTAGGTTTGATACTTTCATAAAAGAAATTTCTTCTGGAGCTGTTTTCGGCAAGATATAAGGGTATACATATAATGTATCCCAGAAAAGGGGTTTACCCCATGCTCACTGTTTGTTCATATTAAATCCTAGAGACAAATTACTGACACCTGAAGCGCTTGATCGCTTCATTTGTGCTGAAATACCTGTCGAAGAAAATTTTCCAAACTGGTATGGAAAAGTCATGAAACACATGTTACATGGACCTCATACTGCCGTAACTCCATGTTACAATACTTCAACTGGCATTCGTCCTAAAAACTTTCCATATGCATTTAATAATGCCTCTGCAAAATCAACCAGGCCGCAGTATGGAAAAAGTGGCTGTAAGAAATGTTGTATTCAAAAGTTTTGTGAAATGTAAAAAATGTGTATAGATAGTATATTTTTTTTAAATTTTGGTCATTTTCAAATATAAACACTATTTTCAAATGTGTGTAGTAGTATTGTATACAGTAATATATTAGTATGACATTTTTATTTTAAAATTTGGTCATTTTCAAATGCTTCATGTTATCATTATGCAATTATTTTAGTTTGTAGAATTTTGTTGCTATAATTTGAGTTTATTATTGGGGGGGGGGGAGATGAAGTACCATAAATGGAGCATCCAATAGGATTCACTTTGAATTGAATCAAAATGGCTCTGCCACGCGTGCTTCGGTAATGGAGATTCATTTCCAGCAAATACCCTTATAACAGTAGCGTTACGTGTTTAATAAAACTATAATGATTATAAATGAATTGAAATAATATAAATTTCATTATAAAACACCAGTCAATGTATAGGGGATGTTGGAGGAACTGCAGTGCATTACACTTTGAATTGATTTAGTTAGAATTTTTGATTGACTTCATTTTTTTTATAGTGAGTATAGACTTTTATTTAAATTTATAAGTCAATTATTTATATTATAGAGAGTTTCTTAAATTTTGTTTGCGAAGCAAACAGAAATTAATTGCAAAGCAATTATTGGGGGTTGGCGAGCGGAAGCGAGCAGGGGGCTCTGCTCCCTAGTTCTTTATAAAATCCTAAGTTGTGACGATCTTGAATTCCATGAACTCTAATTTAATTAAATTATTTGAAACTCTGAATATGATTAGAGATTTACCGATTCCTTGCTTTAAGAAATAGTTCTGAAGGATATTTAATATACAAGGATATTTAATTCAATATAAATTTGTATAAAATAAATTTTATAAAAAAAAAATTAAATTTATTTAACTGTATATAAGAATTATTTTTTTGAATGGCACGAAAGATAATAAATTTTATGTCAAATTTATTTTTAAAGAAACAGTGCTAGAGACGTGCATGAATATTTTATATGTTACAATTTTATCTGTTACGTATATTTTAATGATCAACGTAAAGAACACACAAAAACATGTTATGCATTACGATTTAGTGACTCACATTTTTAGAAGCGTTGTAATGCCACACAGAAACTCTTTATACAACAGAATTCTGCCTCTGATTTATTTGTCTAGGATCTCTATCATATATACTCTCATACTAAATTATTTTTCTTAAAAGACCACGTTAAGGATATTAATAATATCATATTATTAAAAAAATATCATGCAATAAAATTTTCCTGTCTTAAACATTTTTCAGGAAACTTTAATGAAAGCTTACAACAATGTTATTAATATAAAAAGACACGTTATGAGTTACAATTTTGTGTCTAAATTTGTTCGAAGCAATGTTAATGCTGCACAAAAGCACTTTATGCATCACAATTTTGTATCCGATTTACTTGTCTCTAAATACAGCGTCAAATGCAAACAAAAAACCACCCATGAAGCTTGTTTTTATGCTGAATTATTTATCCTAAGAAACTGCGGTTAGAACATTGAAAAAATACCATCAATAATTTGTTCTGCATTGAGAATTTTTTGGAAAATTTAATAAAAGCAGATAATAATAATTACCTTAGTTAAGCTTACACTTACTTAGCTTAAGCTTACAATAACCCCTTTACCTTTCATTTTTTGAAAGAAAAGTTTAGGGCCATATAAAAAGAAAATACTGTAAAATTTTCAATCTAACACCATTTCAAACAAAAAATGTTACAGTGTTTAGGTTTATAAAAAAAATAAAAAAAATTCAAGCACTACCAAGCTGAGTTGCGGTGACTCAGAGGATAGAGCGTTCGCCTCCAAGTGGGGTGGCGCAGGTTCGACTTCCAGCGGTGGCTGTTAAATATGATATCTGCTCTCGGCTTACATCGATCACAGTTCTGACGTAAAATATCCTCAGTGGAAGATGGGTTAGAATAGCCTTGCTGTCGGTCTAACAGTGGGAGATTTTCCTCTCCATGTAACGCAAATGCGGTTTAGTTCCATCAAATAATCCCATAATTCCATTATTCCCCCACGAAGTCAAATTTCTTTCAATACTTGATCCAAGAGTTCTCTTACCATCTGAATTAGATTCAAATTTACAAAGCTACGGAGATCGTAAACTCAGAATCGGGTCAGCTGTTCAATGCGGTTATAAATACTGTGTTGTGTTTAATATTTTGAGTACGTGTCAAGCTTCTTTTAAAATATTTGGGAAATAATTAGTAAAGTATTTTCCAAATATATTCCTTAATAAATAAATTGGCAGTGAACATTTAAAAAAAAAATTTTTAAATCTTTTTTTCACTAATTCTAATTTAGATATTCTTCTAATATTTTTTGACGTATGATAAATCTTATTTTTGAATAAATAGTATTTTTATTTCGGATAATTGAATTTTATTAACATCTTCTCTACTATTTTAAGTGAAGAAAGTCTTTTTTTTTTTTTTTTTTTTTTTTTTTTTTTTTTTTACAGAGTTCTCAAAGATCGTTCTTTGTTCTTTCCTTTTTGAGGAACATTTTTCCCTCTTAGAATTTTCTTTTCTCCGCATTTCGGTTTTCTTTCTAAATTCTTTTTTCTTTTATACGTGAGAGTTTATCCTTTCACCTCATCTTCATCAGAATTTTTATTCCGGGAGCTATTTTTTTCTTAATATCAACACATTTTAGCCTGTGGGAATGTTTCTTTATCCCGTTTTCTTGACTATCTGTAACTGTAATAAATCCCCTTTTTTTCTATCTTTTTACTTCATGAACTTCCATTTTTTTGAGAAGAAAAATAATTAAAGTCTTTTAACGCTTTGCTTTGTTATTTTATTTAAAATAAAAAAATTTACCCTAATTAGGTGAAGAGATTTCTTTATAACTAGATAATAACAAAATTGTGCGTAATGTAAATTAAAAAATTTTATTATAATATTTTTTTCTCTGATGTTATAGCTTGCATTACTTGTTTATTAAGAAGTGTAGACCACAGTAATTCACTTTTATTTTTTTAAAATTATAAATTTTCATTTTTTGGAAAAGTGTTAACTATTTTAATGTTTGATGCTGTTAACGTGACATTGAGTTATCATCTGCAAGTAAAATATTTTATTATTTATACGTTGAAATCTGCATGGAGAAAACAATTCTAGTAAAACCAACCGTATTGTAAGTTAATGAAATTTCTGGTAAAACACCCTACTTCTAGTAATCGAAATGGAAGGTTACGGTATTTAGATTATTCATTTAGTATAATTATTCTATTTATATGTTAACGGTATACAGGAAATTCAGTATTTCAAAACTATAAATCTTTTTATCACACATTTGTAATAAAATGTAAAACTAAAAATAAATTTAACCAAATGAGGTTACTAATAAATAGTTTTCATGCCATGTTATAACGTATCATGATAAATTAAAGGAGGATTAATGATAATAATAACAAATTTTACCACATTTATTAAATTTTATCACAGTTACCATATTTTATTGTTAATTTTAATAAAGTTATTATAAAAATGTTTTGGGATAACATAACTGAGCTTTTTTATGTTCACATAGAGCCAGAAACACGGTAAATTCTACCCTATTCGTTTAGTTTTGATCATACTTTTTCTCTCAGTATAGATTCCTTTCTCTTTTAGATGTGAGTTAAAATTCATCAGAAGTGTTATTCCACAAAATAGTTTCCTGTTTTCGTAATATCAACACATTTCAACCTGTGAGAATGCTTCTTTATCCAACTTTCCTGACTATCTGTAGCTGTAATAAATCTCTTTTTTATGTTTTTCAAACTCCAGTGTTTAAGAAGGCAATTAAAGCATTTTAATGCTTTACTTCTTTATTTAAAGCAAAAATATTATTATATAATTAGTTGAAGAGATTACATTATAAGTAAATAACATTAAATAATATAAAACTCTTGCTAAATATATAATAGAAATCAAACGCTTATGTTTTTCACTCTTTTTTATTGATTGAATTAATTGCATATTATTAGGATTCATAAAAAGTATTTTTTCATTAAAAAATGATCATTTTTGTAGTTTCTTAACCCACGTGTTTTATAAAAGTGTGACACTTTATTATATTTCCGTGTGGTAATTGGTTACAGGGTTAATCATAGGTTTCTTTTTGTGAAAATAAATAAAAGATTTCAAGAGCCCATCACAATGTTATGACACTCCAATTGCTTATCTGTTATCGTATTGGTTCCAATAGAGCCTAGAATATAACAAACAGACAATTTATAGACGATAAATAAATCGTCTGTCTGCGGGAGTCAATAAAGCTGATAAGTGTAGCTTAAGATTATGGTTTATTTAAATTAACCAATGGTAAAAGATAGGTGATAAAATTAAGTAATTTAAAAAATTATATTATTTCTTAAAACGCATATTATTTAAGGAATACTGGCCT
Organism: Parasteatoda lunata; assembly: GCA_949128135.1. NCBI lineage: Eukaryota > Metazoa > Arthropoda > Arachnida > Araneae > Theridiidae > Parasteatoda > Parasteatoda lunata. Next base: position 7,542,801 of record OX421973.1, on the reverse strand, counting down.
TATTTATTCATTATTCCTGTAAAAAATGAAAATATGCCCTGTTAAATAGAAAATTTTTTATTTTCTAGATTTCCAGATATTTAAGAGTTTGTTTTCTCACAATTTGAAACTCTTATATAAAATCTCGAGACGCGATAGCTCAGGGGATAGAGCGATCGCCTTTCAACGAGGTGAACCGGGTTCAAATCCCAGCAATGACTGGTCGATACGAATCCGCACCCGGCATGCACTGACCACAGAGCTGACGTGAAATATCCTCAGTGGTCATGGGTTATAGTCCCTTAGCCATCAGACTAACCATGGGAGGATCACGTGATCTTCCTCTCCATGTAACGCAAATTTGGATTAGTTTCATTAAAAAATCCTCCACGAAGGCAATTTTTTTCCAATACTTGAACCGGGACTTCCCTTGTCTCCTGGATTGGGTTCGAAATTACACGGCTACAGAGTAGTCGTAAACCCGAAAATTGGGTCGGCTGTTCAACAGCGGTTATAATATATATAATCTTTCTTCGTATGAAAATTTTGGTTTCATTAATGCCTTTCAAAAAGGTATCAAATTCTTTTGATTCTGACATACAAGATAATTTCTGATTTTCAAACCCTTTTGTACAAATTTCGATTATAAATCGCATTCAACATCATGTTATGAAAGAATCGTAATTAGAAAAGCAAAAATATGTGTATTATTTAAACAAAAATTATACTTTAGACACGGCCAGGATATCCTTCATACTTATTTCTTCGCTAAGTGTTAGTGACTGGTATGCAGGTTTATTTACTTACTATCCCATTAGTTTTCTAAATAATTTTGAATAATATAAATAATTTGCTGAAGGATACTTGTTGTGGTTTGGAGTTAGCAATAAATTTTCAAAAGATATAACCAAGAAAAGTTACTTATTTTTAAGAAAAGATAAAAAAAAATTAACTGTAATGAAAAGAGACTTGAATTGTAGTTCGATGTAATCAAAAGAGAAAAATACGCACAAAGAAATTACAAAATATTCCAATTCAATAAACCTTTACATCATTGAAGTGATAGTAAATATTTTTTCTCTGAAAATAAAGAGCATTTATTTCTTCCATAAAAATATTTTCTCATACCGAAGTACATATTTTCAGAAATCCAACCAGTTGAAAGTTATGAAAAAAAACTCCTCAATCAAGAATATTAAATTTTACGTTTCTGTTACCATTTTTTTCTAGATTCAATTTCAAAATCTATCAAGTTTTCTTTGAAAATGTTTGACAAAATATTTTTCTTATTTTCAAATCATATTATCAAATCAAAGCATCCCAACGTAGAAAAAGCAAAAGGCTCGCACGAGGTATTGTTTTATCCATAGCCCGGAGACGTACCGGATCATAAATGACGTATGTATTCTAACAAAATGTATCTTTGAGTAATCTCATTTTCCGAAGTACCCGTACAATTGAAAAACCTATTTAGATTATAAATAAAGAAAGAGAAACAATCTGGAAACAAAATCAAAGTATTTTCTTATAGTATCGTTAAATCAAAAATCATTGAGTTCCCAGAGATGATAATTGAAACAGAAAAAGAGTAAATATTGTTCGATGATAACTCTTCAAGCAGTTCGTAATATATTTGAATTTGCTTAGAAAATAAACCATTTCTTGTTAGATACCCTTCGTATTTTCAGTTCTCATTTACTTTGAAAGGAAAAAAAAGTGTATTTTGCATTTCAATTCAAATGAAAAATTTCGATTTTGCCTAAATTGAAGAATGAAAGAAAAATATTCACAAAGAAAAATTATTTTTTTGCCCAAGGCCACGATCTGCATAATGTAAATTTTTTTCACATTATTTTAGAATATAATTTATGCAGATTTATTCAACATTTTATCTGTCAATAAAGTTTTTAGGATCTCGTTGTTACTTTTAGATAAATTAGCTTATGTGGTTTCAAATCAACTTGTTTCATAATAAATATTCTAGTAGAACGTCGTTACTTATAAAGGTTTAGAACAATTTATTTTCAGCGCATGAAAAGATTCTTCTACGTAATTTAGTTGTCTTATGCAGTCAATACAATTCTTTGAAGTATTTGGGAATATGGTATATCATACATTTCCTTCGTAAATTTTATTTCATATAAAATAAATAAATTTACAATTTAGAAATTTTGAAGATGTTTTTGTGCGTTTTATGTAATATTAACAAATTAAATTTGTTTTTTGTATAGTTGTGGCAAATATAACTTATGAATATTTAAAATTATTTTTATTTGTCTTAAAAAAGTTTTAAGATCACATGGTTATTTCTGAATAACCTAGCTTAGGTGGTTACCACTTATTTTAAATAAATATTCAAGTCGAACGTCGTAGGATGAAATCATATGCTGAATTTGTTTGTTTTTAGAATTTTGAATGCACATTAATACGGTAGAGATTCTGTGACGGTAGACTAAAATTTAAACACTTTTTTCATTTGTAAATGGAGCATGCATGGAGAAAATAATTCTAGAAAATAATCGTACTTTATAATAATGACATTTCTGGTTTAAAAAAACCATAATACTGGTTATTAACCAAAAATATACGTATTTGACTAATTAATTTGGCAATTTTTTTTTCAGATTGTAACATTTTCCGGGAATTCTGATTTTTTAAATTTATAGTTCTTATTACTAGATATTTAGTAAAAAAATACAAAACTGAAGTGAAATTTAACTGAATAGATTGTTTTTATGCTCCATGATTGATTATGCTTATGATTGTTTTTCATGATAAAATTACCAAGTTGTACCACATTTACCAAATTTTATCACATATTATATAAATATATTTTACTGTTAATTTTGCCAAACCCATTACCAATGCTGTTCTTTACCAAACAGCATTGGTAATGTTCGAGCTTTTTGTTGTTCCCATTTAGCCTGAAACAATATTCTGGTAGTTTTGATGATACTTTTTCATCTCAGTGAGGTGTATACAATATGCTTCATACGCATGCCATTTAGTGCAAAAAATTTTGGATACAATTACAAAAGTCTTTTATCGAACGATAAATCCACGTAAAAATGATTTTTAAAAATATTTATTTGTTTATGAATTTATTTAATAGTATTCAAAATTTTATTTTCAAAGTTAAAAATTTTTACATTATTTTAAAGTATGTAATTAAAAATACAAAATGCGAAATCATTCTAATATTTTCAGCGTTATACAATTTTATAGAGTCCTACATTTAAAATTCGATTTCCCCACAAAATTATTGGAGTGTAATATAATTTTAGTATGAAATAAAAGAAAAAAAAATTTTAACAAAAATTATTAATAAAAAGTGATTGTATGATTTTTTCAACGTGACCAGAATTAATAATGACTCTACAGAATTATTTTTAGAGGCTTCCTTTTAATCAGAATGTGAGTAGAGCTATTTTTGTTTACCCCCTCCCCCACTGATGCATAACTTCAAATGAATTTTAATATCGTTTTCTTATGTCAATTCAACTTTAAAATCAGTAATCTTAAAATGTCTCAAAAATTAATTGCGTGAAATTTGAGGCATGCATATTTTAGGGCATTCACTGCAACTTGATCTCAAAAATTAAAAAGATAGTGACTATTTTTTCTTTGAAATATAGCTGATAGCGAGAATTCTTTAAGGCAAATTAAAATTTGGATATTTTTGTTCAAAATAAATAAAAGATTAAAATAAAAAGAAAATATTTTTAAATATATTAAAAAATTTAACCATACTTTATTAAACCCGTTAATAATTTTTATTATAGAATCTTGAGGGAAAAAAATATTTTTGTATTTTATTTAAATGTATAAAAGATTTACATATTAAAGAAAAACAACAAAAAAATTTTCTATAACCATTTAATTTTTAAAAAAATTATTTGGATATCTGAATTATTACCCAAAGATTAAACAGTTTTTGATTTAAATACATAAAAATATTTTAGAATTACCAAATATACATTTTACTTTAAATTACTATTACTTTTAATTCCAAAATAAAATTTAGTTTTAAAACAATTAAAATAATGTGATTAAAGCAAATATATATATTTTTTGCGTTTATATGTAATTGGATGATATCAGTAAATGAATAATATTGAATGAAAGTTACAGTGATTTTTTGTTTCAGTTTCTTAGAGTCTAAGTCTATTAAAGAAGAAATAAAACAATTGATAGCTTACATATTATATCTATTCCTATTATACCTAAATAACAGATAAAAATTGATTAAATAATATTTGATTTTACGTCTTATTAATTTAAAGCACTATGGGCGTAGAGTTGCAACAATGAATTTAAATGAACGGGTTCATCTCTAGTTAAATTTTTAATATATAATGTAAGAGCAAAACAAATTTTTAATCCTAAACAGTAAAAAAGTAATTAATAAGAATTATCTCATTTATAAAACATAATATTAATAATAATGCAGTTCAATTAATGCTATAAGCAAATTGAAACATCCATTATAGACAGAAACATTTTAAAAATATGCTATGGTTTTATATACATTCTTATACAAGTTATTATAATTTTATTCATGTTAATTTTTCTCTAAAAGACTTATTTAACGCGAAGAAATAATTTGCGTTTGCTAAACTATTGGTGCGTGCTCTTAAATAAACTGTTATAGTTCTTAAAAACTAATATATATTAATGAAGGCTACCAAATGAGCATCTTTTTTAATTAAAGATTAAATTTTTACCACTAAATGTTAATAAAAAACAATTCTTCTTAGAGTATATATTTGGTATTAAATTAGGTACCACCATGAGTTTTGAAGCATTTTCATAATAAAAATTGTATAAAGAAATACATTTATTTTATCTCAAGGTTTTGTAAAAAAGATTACCAGTGGGGATTTTCACTTCATTTTAACAACATCTTCATGACATTTTGTAAACTAAGATTAGCTACTGTTAATAAGGTAGTTTTTAATTAAACTGTCATTTCTAAGTACTAAATGATATTTTCGGTGTTCTTTGTATAATTATGTAAAATTTTTTGGGGTAAATATTTATTCATTTAATATGCAGCTTTTAGCATCGTAGTAATTTAGCGTTGCTGATATTTTTACTGTAGTGTTATTATAGTGAAGAAACTTTATTTTACATACCTTTGTTTAGATAAGTTTTTGAATTTCATTCTCTGGAAAAAAAATAATTTTGAAGTTTTCCTTGAGCTCTATTAAATGGTTTTTTTCTGACAAAGCAAGTATTCTTTTTTTAATTTTTGACAAAATTGTATTCTTTATGCATTTCGCGATTTTCCAACACATTTCGTTTTTTATTTTAAAATTATTTGCACTGCATAACGATATTGAAAAGGAGTCTTGCTCTCTGATCAAGCTGATTTTCTTGGTTCAAGTGCTGATTATGGCTTATCATTTTCTTTTAACGGGCATTCTGAATCACTGATTTGTTCGAAATCGGGTTTGTAGTATAATGCTCTAACCATCATCGTTGTGCACTCCAGTCCAGTACTTTTATATAGTGATCATCATGGCATACTAATTTCCAATTTTAATAATACAAGTGTTGCAATTTGGAAAATATGTTTCCGATTGCTAAATCAGGAGATGGAAAATTTCAATTTCAATGTTAACTTATTTCACTATACCATAAAAATTTTGAGTCGCGATAGCTTAATGATTAAGACACTGAATTGCCATTATGATAAATCAAATGCGGCAGGAAGCCCACCCAGCTTCAGAACGATAGGTACCAGTTTGTCTGTGAAGTAGAGGTGGTCTGTGCACAGTGCCGACCACATTGCCACAATCATGCCGTTGGTCACAAAATCTGGTGCCTTAACCTCCCCGACCTCTCTGACCCAAACGTGGTGTTATGGGAATAATTTACTGTTAATCAAAATGTATTATTTTTTTAAAATGGAATGTATGTCATGATGAGTCAGTGTAACACTTAAAACTTCCAAACTCTCCCTGAAGTGTAGTGTACAACTAGGTTCTTCGAATCCTACAGTAAGCCAACCAACATTTACCCCCCTCTACATTTTTTTTTAGACTATGCATTTCGCTCAAAATTGAATATATACTGTTGCAATTTTCATATCACTAAACTCAATAATGAATACATCTCAAATTCGACTTTGTTAGTTTCGGAGCCTTTTAGACACATTTTTGCTCCATTGGGAGAAACCTTGATTAACAGTGTTACAATTGTAATAAAGTGACAGAATAAACAATATTGTCTTGGGAATCAATCTACTTTACTATTGAACGATTATAGGGTTCATCTTAAACAAAAACATAGTTAATATCTTATTTTATTTTTAAATTTTAAAAAAAATATGTGATGAAGGTTCAAGAAACGATTTCTAATTTTGCTCTAACATTGCTCTAATTTTTCTGCAGCTGTGGTATCATATATTTTTCATCTTTAGAGTATGCATAGCTTTTTATTCCTAGATCCGGGTGTCTTTTTAAAAATAAAATAAATTAATGCTGGTTGCATGGAGAAAATTTTTTCGTAAAATCACCGTAAAGGTTAGGATATTTCTGTAAGTAAAAAATACATAATTTAGATGACGAAGCCCAAATAAATGGTTTTTAAATCATGTCGTTCGTATAGAAACTGTTTAACAGAAATTTTGGTTTTCAAAATTACAGTTCTTATTCTCACATTCTTAGTAAAAATACAAAACTAAAAAATAAATTTAACCGGATAAATGGATATATGGTATTATGATAATATTAAATTTTATAACATTTACTTCCAAACAGCATAATAACAAAACCATATTTAATTGCAAACTTTATCAAAAGTCATTACAAAAAGTCAAAGCGCTGAGGCAAGGCCATTTTTGGTTTTCCCAAAAAGACACTAATAGGATAAATTTTACCATATTCTCCTGGTTTAGACTACACTTTTTTTCCTTATTTTATATTTAATAAACAATATTAATTCAAACTATTCTAAAATGTCGAGATATTATCTACAATAGTATGTAGAATATTTAAAGGTTATGCTTGCTGCGAATATGGTGTATGTTTTTCTTCATAACGAATTAATTAAAAGATACTGAAATTTTTTGAAAACTTTTATTGCGAGTTTTAAATAAAGATTTAACTGTGGCGAAATTTAAAATGAAGTTATTTTTTTTTAACATGCACTCTCATAAGAATATAGTGTGAAGGGATCAAAATATAACAACACTGAACCATAATCTCATGAATGTTTTCGGTAAACTTGGGATTGTGTCAAATTAAACAAGTTTCTGGTCAAATAATTGCGCTCAAATTTTGAAGAAAACTTCGAAATACTAATTAAGAACTAATACTAATAAATCATTATATTAATATGCCAAATGAATAGTTTAAAATCGTATAGTTAATATCATCAGAATAATTATAAATAGAATGGGTGGGGATTCATAAAATAATCTACATATATTGAAATATTGTGTTATTTTGAAGCATTACATTGTACAACTCGCTTAGTTTCTTCACCCAGAGGATTTTTTAAATATGAATGAAATCTATTTTGAAAAATAAAAACATTACAAAAAGTTTCGAATTACAATTTGTAATTTTTTTAAATCATACTCAGCTTCCGAATCCTAAATCGATAAATTTGAAATCTCTCTTACTCGTATCGACATTCTTCTTTTACATTCGGAAATTCTTTTGTTCTCAGACTCATTTCATTCTTTTTCCCCTTCTTAAAAGAGATAGGGGAAAATAGGGAAAAATTTATTTATATCTGACTTCTTTACGATCTCTTTATGCGACTTTGATTAAAGGAACCGAGCAAGCGATTCATCAAATGGAATTATTCCTTCAACATTTTTTTTTTAAATGAAATTCTAGTTTCGCTGTTTTCTTCTAAGATGTTTTTTTGAAATAGTCTTACTTCAAGTACAGAAATAAATAAAAGGAAGGGTAGTTTTTTATTTCTGGAAATTTTAATCGGAAAATGTAAAAAGTATCCTGCAAACTTTATAAAAAAACTAATGTGCCTAGAAAGCAAGCAATTTTAAAAAGTCTTCCTAGAAAAATTATTGCTTTTAAACAAATAAATAATTTTTAGATTAGTTCAAAAACGAAAATCAGAAAATAAATTAGGACTTTCGTTTTTCAAATTGAATATTCATTTGTATTTTATAAATATTGAAAGCAATCGTAAAGAAAAAAAAGCAAAGGAATTAGAAATTTTTTTAATGCCAATAAGAGTTCACTTTTTTACTTCCTAAACAAACTAATTTCAGTAAATATATTTTTTCCATAGCACTATAAAAACCAGTTACACGGAATTCAAAATAGTTAGAAAATATATATTTGAATATATATATATTATATTATATATATATATTAAAATATATATATATTAAAAAATATATATATTTGAAAATGGTACTTGATAATTTTGGATTTTAACCTTTTTTTTTAATTTTAATTAACATAATTTTAAGCTGATATATGTTAATTTCAAATTTAAAGTATCAAGTTTTAGTACAATTATAAGCATTTATTAAAAATGTTAATACTTATTAGTACTAAATAATTACTTTATTTTCTCTCTAATTAGAAGAAACGTGTATTAAGTATCTGTATTACAATTCATATGTTAATGTCAAAAATTTTGCTCCACCTCTTAATAATAATTTCACTTTTTTATTTCTAAATAAAACCTTTTTTATGTAATTTAAAGGAGAATTGTTGAAAATATTGAGTGAAGTTAAACGTATGAAATATAGTTCTGCCTAAAATAAAGCAGCGGTAAAATTCTTCGCTCTAGAGTGAACTGATATGAAATAGTTCAATTTTTCACTCCCTCCATTTATACCTTATTCTAGGATACCTGAATGGAGAAATATTGTAACGGTTTTTCCCCATCAAAGAAACTATGTCCTGAAAAGTTGAAAAGAAAGTCTCAGATGAATTGACTCATCCATACGGCTTAAAAGCACCACATTTGCCCATAATTTTGTGTTACAGTCACAGTTGCCCATAATTATGTGTTTAGAGTAGTTTTAGGTATTTAGAAAACAGTTTAGACAAAAAGAGAAATATGCAGCTAGTCAAAGATATCACTATGAAACTAATGAAAAAGTTTTTTGCACACAGTTAGAATTTGCATTTTAAATTTACGATAAAATAACCAGCAACAGTCTGTCTATCCAATTAACAGTAAAATGTATGGTGAGGAACATTTTTTAATTTTATTGTTTTGAAATCATTTGCAACTAGTATGGTTAAATAACTATGCATACAAAACTATACGGTTTTTTAACCACTTACAATTAACACGATTTCAAAAAAGTAGGAAATAAAATTAACTAAACATTGGTTAACACTGGGACCCCCGTTTAGTCGGTCATGAGATCACCCCCTCGATTATAATATATACCCAGCTTAAAGGAACTAATTGGCTTCATTAGTTAGGCATCATTGGTTCGATAAAATTCTCGTTATTTAACCATGTTGGGTGAAATAAGTTTATGAACGGTTTTTCTCACAGTTATTTGTTTGAATGCCATCTCATTTATGATCATTTGACTGTTTTGTTTGAATATGGTAAAATAACAATTTGATAAATTGTTATTTAATCATTTATTCAGAGGAATTTCTAATAGATTAAGAGAAGAAACATCACAGCAGACAAATTTGTTTTCTGTTCCTGAAATTCTGAATCAGAGGACACAGGACAGGCCTCCCAATGAGGTGACTCAGGTCAAATGTTTCTCCCGGCTAGCACAATACTGACGCAAAATATCGGCAGTGATTAGAGTCCTTTCACCTTCTGACTAACCGTAGGAAGTTTTCCTCCCCAAGTAAAATAAAAGACTGATAGTTAGAAATAGATCCTCCGTGTTAGTTTGTCCCAATGCCTGAGACAGAAGTTCTTTTGTATTCCAAAATGGGGATTAGCGAATCTTGTTATATATATATATATATATATATATATATATATATATATATATATATATATATATATATATATATATATATATAATTAAGAAGTAAAGCATTTTTTGAAAAAAAATTATCTGTCTTCAAGGAGGTAATGTTTTGTTTCGTATGATAATTATATATCATATATTAACTGATATGTCATGGGATACCACATGATAATTACTTGTATGATATATGCTGACGTGGTTTGGAGCCAATTCTGATATTTTCTTGCCAAGACTGGAGCCAGGCGAAACACCTTCGTGGGAATAATAATTAATAATCAGTTTAGTTGATGCCGGGAAGTAGATAGGAGAGGTTTGGAAATATTGCTTAAATCAGCGTCTGTTTGATTTTATAATTTTAAATTCTCATATGTTGGTTACATCATCATTTTTGTTTAATATACTGCTCTCAGTGGTCATTTTTATGCAATTGCTACATCTCAAAATTGTGCGTTTATAAGAATCATATAACATTGGATATGTAATGTAGTTTAAAAGAAATAAATGGCGTTTCATAATTAACTTATCGCTCTTAACACATATGTTTAAAGCTGTAGCCGGAAGTAGTTGACCTTGCTCGGTGTCGAATTTAATTTCAGTTTTAGATAGAAAATGCGAAAAATCATTAGAAAATTTTCGGGAATCAGTTTCAAACATATTCACAGGAATGAAGAATGATAAATCAGCAAGACCATAAACAAAAAATTAGAAACAAACAAAAAAAAAGATCAAAAAGATGTAAGAAATCAGATCAAATTACGGTATAGAGTACCGGCACTTTGGATACATCATCCGGAAAATCCGTTTCACCGTAAAACCCATTTTTATCGTGAAATATTATACCGCAATTTTTACAGTATAATAATTATTTAAATAGAAAGATTGGGGATTTTACGATAATTATTGCTGTAAAAGTTACGGTATGTCAGAATTTGCGGTAATTATTACTGCTAAAATTACGTATATGATATTATTTTAATCGTAAAATGCTCCAATAATAATCAATACTTCGTTAAAAATCATAGCCCCTTTAGGTGTCAATATTTTTATCGTAATTTAATACGGAATTCTTTACAGTCAAGGGTTATTAATAACAGAACACTTTGAAAACAATACAGTTACACTCTTAGATTCTACAAAAGGAAAAGAAAAATAGGCGCGGCTCATATGATTTCCTATGACTAACTGTAGAATCAAAATTTTTGAAGCATATATTTAAAGAATAGGAAGTGTTTCGTAAGCCATTTTATCAATTAGAATACAAGGGGGGATCATTTGCTTTTTGAACACGTAGGTGTGTAACACGTTCGGAGGTGTAACACGTAGAAAAGTTTATAATTACAAAATGAAACGTCAAGTTTACATCGTTACAGGCACTCTTTTTCTATACAAATATCTACTTTAAATACTAATCAGTTTCTAAATAAAAAAATACTCAGCATTCACAAAAAAGCGAAATAAAATAATTGCAAAATTGATGGATGTAAGATAATACATCCATAAAGTACAAACTTAATTAAATAAAACGAACTATGAAAAAAATATAGTTATGAAGAAGCAAATATGTGAATAAAGTAAATTATCTACCCTTTCAACTCATAATTTATATTCAAAAGATAAAACAATGATGAAAAGTTCTTAAAAAATCAGTTTTTTATGTTTGTGATGAATAAAATGAAAAAAAGAGACTTTATTGAAAAAGTTTAATTAGATATTTAATTGCTCTCAATGAAATAACAGTGAATTAAAAAAAGATTCTAGATAAAAAATAACAATTCGACGAATGTTTCAAGTATTACTGTTATTGAAGAAAAAATTTTAAAAAAAAGTTTTTTTCCCTTGAATTACGTGCACGGAAATGCATTTTTTTTTCATCGGTAGCTTTTGGATGAGAAATATTTATTTTTCAATGCAATTTGAATTTAAAATGAAAAATGAAAAATTTAAATTAGAACTGAGTTTTAATCAGTGACGCACAATGACTTTTTTCCTTGTATGATACTCAAATTGAGTATATCTTGAAAAACTCTTTTTCTATAAATTATTTTATTTACGAAACTTAATAAAAAGATTAGAAATTGTAAAAATAGTTTTAAAAAAACTTCAAATGCAAAAAATAGATTCAAAAAGTGCATTACGTTTTACTTTTGAAGTACAAAATATCGAATCAATTTAAAAAAAACAAACATGTTTTTTGTTACGTTTATGGATATTTCTTCGTACAAAAAATGTTTGTATAAATTTTAGCCACATTTTAGTTGAATTAAATTTTTTTTTTAATTCTCTCTTATTTTTAACGAAGAATAAGCATAAAGTAAACACATTTTTTGTGCATTTTTGTGTGAATTATACCAATTTAACCTCTTCACTACTGAAGTATAAAGGAATCGAGCAAAGAAAATATATTACAGTTCCGAATTTCTATTTTACTACGATAACTCATTATTAGATATAAAAGACATGAATTATACTTTATAATTTTAGATACATATACGTAGACCTCAAGTTTTATCTAAGTAAAATAATAAAAAATATTTCGAATGTTATATTACACCTAAAGTAGGAACAAACATGTATAATGTTGAATTATGGTCTAATGAAATACAATGATGAATAGGGGAATAAGTTTAGTAACTATTTAGAATTCTTTTAAATAAAAACAATAAAGACTTTTTACAATGAAATGCAATACTAAATGCAATACCAAGTCTCTCAGTTTCAAAACTGTATAATTTTTATTTATGTAAATGAAGTAAAATAAATAGTTATTGAACTGTAACTAACATTAACTATAAGAAATATTTAATTCTTGGGAGTAAAATTTTAGAGTTATGAAAAAAAAATCACAAAGGCCATTAAATGTATGTATGTACCTTATTCTAAAACAATTAATTAAAATACGCATAAAAATATCACTAAATAGATATTAAATTGAATACTTAAATTACTGTAAGATTTCACTTGACTACTAAGCTGTCATAAATTTCACCATACCTACCAATGTACACATACGTGAATCTGCCAGTTCTTGGCTGTATTATTTTTAAATATTAAGTAAATATAAATTTAAGAGCTTCGTACATATCGCAAAACTACTAAGTTAAAAGAAAAAAAAATATTTTCCGGATAACTAAATTATATAATATTTAAAATTATTCACATTTTCGAGCACGTGGATTTAGCGTCATTTTTCGAAAATCACTTCTGTTTATTCTACCCAAATAATTTACATGTTCTGCATCCGTTGCGGAATCTCCAGAAAGCTTCAATATTTACAAATATTTCAATGAAGGTAAAACTATACATTTTCTTCTAGCGTGATTTTACAAGATAAAAAGTAGAAAAGTTCCAGATGTGTGGACCGAAGTAGTGAAGATAATATTCACAAGAATATTTTGTTAAAAAAATGCAAAATGCCTTTAAAAAAAATACAGTACTGGAAATCCAATAATTATGAAGAAAACACTGTTTAAATTTCAGAAATTATTTTTTAAAGTTTATATTTTGCGAAAAGAATAAAATTAAAATTTTAATTAACGAATTGTTCTACTAGGTGGCAAAACAATCCAAATGGTACTCAGAATTTATAAGCACCTAATCAGAAAATTCTTATTACCTCATTGCGAAGAGTTTTTCTAATGTTTTACTATTGCTATGTTTGTTATTGCGAGTTTTACTTTGTTTCTTCATAATCGATCTTTTGAAGAATTAAGAATGTTTCTAAAGCAAAAAATAAGTATTTTATATAGATGATAAGGGGGCTTCAAATCCCCTGACGCCAAAAATACCTATTCAATTAAAACATTTCTTACATCGAATAATCTAAGCACCATGTTGTACTACCTTGGACCGACTGCTAAGACAAAATTTCTTCTCCAAAAATTATAACATTAGACAAACCTATAATGTTTTTCCCGCAAAAGTTCTGAATTTTTGAGTAAAGAAGAGAAAGATAAAATTTGTTGAAGGGACAACTGTCTTCTTTATGTTTTTAAATTATGCTTTTCCTTTTGTTTCAAAGAAAATTTAACATCGATCCTGTTTTCTTTTTATTGTGGTAGTCGAAAATATATTATCTTTCGCGTTTGAAACGAATATGGAAATTGAAAGATGCTGAAAAATTTATTATAAATAGAAATATGTCCTTCATATTAAAAAAATAAAAATAAATAAATAAATAAATAAATAAATAAATAAACAATTTAGGACGCGGAAGAATTTAAAACTTTTCCAAACATACATACTGTAGACTTATAACTCAATGTTTTTAAAAGAAACTCTCTCAGCTCATTATTTATACTTATTTTTTACACTTTTCTCTGTCAGGCTCTGACAAAGGTGTTTTTTTCGAAAATAAAATACCCTTTAAAAGGTGTTCTAAGAATACAAGATACAGCTATATGAAAAAGGAACAGAATTTTTATTAGAATTCTGATCAGATTTATATTGCTTCTTCTGTTATTCTATCAAAATATAAAAAAATGTTTATACCAGTTTCGTAAGAAATGTTCCATCTGAAAGCATAGCCATGTTTCTTAGAATGCTCGAAAAGCGACAATGCAAAACCTATTTATCCTAATATTGTATTTACAAATAAATACATATATGTCTGAAAAAAGCGAAACGCATTCCCCTTAAAAAAAGTTTGTTTCAATCTCATTCAGGCATTTTTCAGAAGTTAAACTTAAAAAGCGGGAATGTATGATTTTATAAATGTTTCTAAAGTAAACACTTTTTGATAAAGCTATTTTTACTATTTAAGCTACTAGATTTTTCTGATGAAATGTTTAAACAATTTCTGAAGGGAGATTTTATAGACGATTAAAAAACTATTTTGCCATTATAGAAGAAAATGCAAGGCTTTTTATTTCGGTACTTGTTTGCATTAGTGCAAAAATAAAATACTTCAGCAGCCTTTAAAATAAAATGCACATTATGTAAAAAATATGCTCAAAACTACCGGAATATGGTAAAATGTACCGAGTATGTATTTCTGTCATTTTAGGAAAACCAGAAGGTTTTTTTTAGTTTTTAAAGAAGCAATTAGGCAATACTTTTGGTAAAATCAACAATTAAATTTGGTTTAATTTTACTTAAAATTCTTTTGTAATTTTATCATGATACCTTAGAGCATAGCACGAAAGCAATTATTTCATTTTATTTTTCAGTTTTGTACTAATTATTAAATGTGTGGTAATAAGAGCTGTAATTCTGAAAACCAGTCTCTCCTGAATACCGTTATCATATGAATGGAAAAATTTCCAAATGAATGGTTTAAATACCGTATACGAGGGTTGCTATTTATATTTCTGGCCTAATAATGAAAAAACAAATATATAAGATCGAAATTGGTTTAATTGTTTTTCAAAATATTCTCCATGATGATCAATACACTTTTGCATGCGTTTGAACCAATTTTCAAAGCACTTTTTCCAGTCCGATTGAAGTAACTCCAAAACATGCGTTTTGAATGCATCAAACGCTTCTTCGGGGGTCGAAAATCGTTGTCCACGTAATTTATTTTTGATGTGTGGGAATAAGAAGAAGTCATTGGGTGCCAAATCAGGGCTGTACGGCGGATGACCCATCAGTTCGATCTTTCGCTTCGTCAGAAATGCCTTTGTTTGAGTCGATGTGTGGGAATAAGAAGAAGTCATTGGGTGCCAAATCAGGGCTGTACGGTGGATGACCCATCAGTTCGATCTTTCGCTTCGTCAGAAATGCCTTTGTTTGAGTCGATGTGTGAGAGCTCGCATTGTCATGATGAAGAATGATTCGCCTGTTCTTCTGCTTTTTTCAAATTTCTCCGATGACTTCTGGCAAACAAATGGTCGTGTACCATTCAGAATTGACCGTCCTGCGTTGCTCTAACGCCACTGTTGCCCCATGACTGTTAATGCCGAAGAAACAGGCAATCATTTGTTTCGATGTGCTTCTTCCTCGAACAACTTTTGTTGGTTTTGCCTCGTCTTGGAAGACCCATACAATTGATTGCTGTTTTGTTTCCGGCTCATATGCATAGATCCATGATTCGTCACCTGTGTATATGTTATACACAGCCTTTGTTGTACCTTGAACGTATTTTTCCAACATTTCCTTGCACCAATCGACACGAGCCTTTTTTTGAGCGTTTGTCAGATTATGCGGGATCCAACGCGAACAAATTTTTTTTACGCTCAAATGTTCATGCAATATTTTATTGATGCTAGTCGTACTAATGTCCAAAGGCGCCTCTATCTCACGGTATGTCACATGACGATCTTGCTTTATCAGTTCACGCACAGCATCGATCTTTTCTGGCACAACAACGGATTTTGGACGACCTGCACGGGATTCGTCCTGGATCGAACATCGACCACGATTAAATTCGTTATACCAATTTTTTTACAGTGCTGTAGGATGGCGCTTTATCGCTGAATAAAGAATTAAGTTCATCGAAGCACTCTTGTCTTGACAATTCACGTCGAAAGTTATGAAAAATAATGGCACGAAAATGTTCACGATTCAATTCCATTTTTTGAAAGAGAAGAACTTTTCAATTTACTGTCAACAACACAAATGAAGCTATAATGGTAAATCGTCTGCTGAATTTATGTTTAAAAATATAAAACTTTCGATTAAAATCGTCTGCGGTCGCCTAGAAACACTTACTGTTGCCACGGCCGGAAATATAAATAGCAACCCTCGTAATTTGGTTTCAGTAACCATTAAGTTTTGGTTTTATAAACAGGGAATATGTTTTTTTTTTTTTTACCAGATTATCATACAGTACGATAATTTTACTTGAGTGTTTTCCTCCATGTGTGAAGCAACTATTAATATCTATAAGCGGGATGTTACGTAATGACCACCGTAAATGTACGAATACAATTCGGAAATTGTTCTTCGTTTCACTATGAATTAAAAAATATATTTTTTTATATCTGAAAGATACAGCTATTCATTAATTTTTTACATAGTCACTATGTGCATCCAAACAGTTGCTATGGTATTTAACTAACTCACCAATGCAATATTTCAATTCTTCGCATGCCATATCCGAATGTCTCAATCTTTCTAAATTTCAATCACCTTGTCACAGTCGCATAAAGTCATTCAGTATCAGCAAAAAGCTGAACTCCAAGACGCTTTCAGTCAGAAGTGAGCAGATAGTAATCAGAAAAAGCCAAGTCTAGACTATAAAGAGAGCAATTGAAAAACTCTCATTAAAAAAAATCTGAAAGCAAAAGATGATGGAATTACAGATCACTTGGAAGACTGGCTTTATCATAGTTGCAGAACATAGCCCCAAATATCCGGTAATCGCAAATTTCATTTTGTACTGTTCTAACTAGTTATTTCAAAGTATAGCAATCAATCTTGAATTTGACAGTACTTTCATTTACAACACATGTTTTGTGACGTTATAAACGGAAAACGTGCGACACTTAAATTAGCTCACTGTGATAGCTAGAAGCTTATTGGATTACAGATTCTTAAACAAACAATATATGTGCTTCGACCACTACTAAGGAGGTGTTTAGTACCCAAATTGGTAGTAAGGAAGGCTGGCCGAAAAAATGCAAATCAGTTTTATTGATGATTAACCTAAATTATATTACAAAAAGTCGTATTCCAACTTCTCTCTGTATGTGAGTACAATAAAAGAGCCTTTGATGTTGATATCCCTGGCTTTCTCAGTAAAGTTCCATTTTCCCACTATAAAAAAAGTATAGTTTCCCACTATAAAGTCCCATACTGTTCATCTTTAATTTTAAATTTATTATTAAAAAAATGTTATATGTGAAACTCTAAATGAAATTACTTAATAAATTTAAAAATCTTGCAATTTTCTAATAAAAAGCCACTTGTTTTATTAAATTAAACTTGTTTGTAAACAAGTTTATTTCAATAAAACAAGTATTGTAAACAAGTAAGTCGAAAGTAATGATATTGTACTATAGTCGAAAGTAATGATATTATATTAAAACGTTTCAAAGTCTATGTATATTTTATATTTTATTGCCGTCGTTGAACAGCTGACCCATTGAGTTTACGACTGCTAATGTTCGACTCCATAGCCTTGTAATTTTTAACCCAATCCAGAAGACGAGGAATAGCCGTATCAGGTATTGAGAGAAATTTGCCTCCGTGGAGGATTTTTTGATGGAACTAACCAGCATTTGAGCTAAATGGAGAGGAAGACCACACGAATCTCCCATGGTTAGCCTGACTGCAAAAGGACTCTAATCCATGATCCGTTTAACACTGATAATATTTCATGTAAACGCTGTGGTCGTTGAAAGTCGGATTCGTACCAACCAGCCATCGCTGGGATTCTAACCCGGTTCACCTCATTGGAAGGTGAACGCTGAGCCATCGCGGCTCAAGTATATGTATGGTATATTTAAGTATATGTATATTTATCATATGTATGTGTATATGTAGATGCATATGTATATGTATATGCACATGCATATGTATATGTATATGCACATGCATATGTATTTATCAAAGTCTATGTATATTTTATAACCGTCGTTGAACAGCCGACCTAATCTTTGGGTTTACAACTACTAATGTTCAACTCTGTAGCCTTTTAATTTTGAACCCAATCCAGAAGACAAAGGAACTCCTGGATCAAGTATTGGGAGAAATTTGCCTTTGTGGAGGACTTAAGCAGTAGTTAAAGAAGTTAAATGTGTGTACATTTATTTATCCATCCCTCCACCCTTTTTGAAGTGAAGATTACTAATTATTTTCATCGTCTGTATTATTCAAGGGATAGAGAAAAGTTACAACTCAGTTACAACTTGAGGGGGAGAACGTTTTTCCGTATTTTTGCATATCCCCAAATCTAAGTGTACAATGTTATAAATCCACTGTAAACGCAAATGGAAACAACAGAATATTTGCAATCATACAAGAACCTTTGCAGATGTTCAAGGTAGTTGTTCATTGCTAAATCATGGAGGACAGCAGAAAAAAAAATATCGGATTCAAGCTTAGCAAGAGAGATACGCAGAGAAGAGCGTTGAAGGGTTAAACAATATGAGGGATAATCTCATTTATAAATAGTAAACGTGCATCGAATCACTGTTTTTAATTAATTTACCCCAGCAACCACAGTAGGTCGGTAACTTTGCAGTGCCTAAAGGAACTATGTTACTATGTTTTCAATGTCAAATCCTAACTGAGGTTCAACTTGTAATAATAAAATTTTAAACACTTTTCAAAGTGTGAATCAATCTCTTCTGAATTGCAAATGCATTTTCATATTATTTTACGTTAAAAAGATAAAATATAGTTTTCGAACTGAAAAAAAAATATTTGAATATATATCAAAATAATGCTTATATAGATGAGTAGAATAGACAAAAATTAATTAGAAATTTTTAATTAGTATGATGTTAAGAAACGGGAATGCAGTAAAGAGATTAAAAGCGTGCGAAAGGGTTTTAAAAAAGATATCATTTAAATGAAATTAGTTTTCTATGATCATACAAAATAATTCATGTTTTTCAATTAATTTTTAATGCAAATATTTCTTAAAGTATTTGTCACAAACACATAAAAATCAGGGTATCTAATTATAAAAGAAAATTGAATTTGATTTTCATCATTTTTTAAAATTAAAGTAAGTATAAATATAGGTTTAGTAAACAAGTGCATCTGTAGTTTTTCTAATTTATTTTAAATCTGTTATGTAGTATAAAGATAGTCAAGATAAAAGATTGACAAAAGAAATACAAAAATGTACAGTAAAGTGAATTTAACAGTTTTACATTTTTACTTTTTATGCGTTTTTCAGAAATTGACGGTGCACTCAGCCCTAACCATAGAGTTAGAGAGCTTTAAAAAGGAGAAAGATTAATAGTTAATTACAAGTTTATAATAATGTTGCTGTTAACACAAAAATATATTCTAGAAAATATTCTTAAAAAAGGTAGAGCAAAGTAAATTTTTTCCACAAAAATATTTTTCGAAGTATATAGAAATTTCAAGGAGAAAAATATTTTTTTGGTAAAATTGCCGTACTGTATAATGATGACTGCATAATGGTAATTTCTAGTTAGAAATCTAATTCTGGAAAAAACCATACTTCTGGGAATAAAACCAAAATATACGGTCTTTAAATTCCATTCTATTTATTATTTTTTTCCGTAATATGAAAACGGTTTACCGGAATTTCTGGTTTTCAAAACTGTAGTTCTTAGAACCACACATTTAGTAAGAAAATTAATTTATCCGAATAAATGGATTCTAATGTATCATGTGAAAATTACCAGATTTTGCGATATCTACCAAATTTTATCACATATTCTAAAACCATATTTTATTGTTAATTTTACCAAAATCATTACCAAAGCAATTCTGTAAAAGTTACAGTGTTTTTTGTTGCTCCCATAGATTCAGAAACACAATACATTTTACCATATTCTTGTAGACTTGACCATAATTTTCTCGCTGTGTTTGATACGTTTTTAGGGATGTCTAAGAAATTTCGAAAATATACAAGCAATTTTTTTCTACTATCAAATAAAAAATCTATTTTTTAAAATTTTGGAAATGTTTTTTTTATTAATATACATGAAAATATAAGAGAATATATTTTTTATTCTATGCAAGTACTGATGTTTGTTGTGTATGATGTTTGGTGCCAGAACAAAAGATTTTCAGGGATTAATTTTGTCTGTATGATAACGAATTTTAGGATTTTAAGTGCTTGACGACTTAATCCTTAAGCTTATTTTTTTCTTTAGTCTTAGATTAAGAATGATTATAATGTAGATTAATGTAATTAAGATGTAATTAAGATTGATTATAATGTAGTTGTTTCCTAGTTTCACATTTCAATGATATCTGGTTGACCCCTCCTTTTGAACTAGATATATGCTGACATAATTTATGCCCAGGTGATATAGGGATTACTAATAACTGGGATAATCGTGGACGGCTTCTGCGTTTCTCTTCTCTATGTAATTCAATTGCTGATTAGTTACACTAAAAAATTTCTTCCTAAAGACAATTTTTTTTTCTTATTTGGTTGTTCTATCACTTTTTTCTTGATTTCAAGACAAACTACAAGGATTGCGATGAAAAATAAATTAACATACATCGCAAAAGTATGTTTATGTCGATTTAAGTAAAATATAGCTTTACTGAAGATGTATTGGAGGAATTTTTTCGTAGAAAAATATTTTATGTTCAAACACACTGTTGCCACAATCCGATTTCTAAACTATTACTTCATACTTTCTAAGGAAATTTTACAACTTCGTCTTTAAATGAATATTTTATAAAATTTTTATTTAAATTTTATGATTCAGGAAATAGAGAATTTGACTATACTTTCACGTAATACTAGTTTTCTAGTACTAAATGTATCTTTCATAGAATCATAACTATTACTAGAAAAATAGTAGCTTTTGAAAAAATCGTTGTCAAATAACTCCATTCTGAACTATTGCAAAAGAATAACTTAGTGGCATTTAAATCTTTTTAATCAGTTCCAAGTTGAAATATTCTTTAGCTGAGCAGACAACAAAAGAACGTAAACGAAAAAGCTAAAGTACACAAACCTATATTAAAACTCCAGTTTATTAATCTTATGCAGGCTAGACTCAGTTTATTACCCTTCTCAAAATCTTTTTCTCCCTCCTAAGAACTTTCATTTTTATTTCTTCCCCAAGAGCTTAGAGTTCACTACTTCTTCAACGTCTTCTTTTGGTCTTATTTTTTTCCCTTTCCGTATTACGACTCTCCAGATAATCCCTATATCGCGTGATGGGGTAGTTTTGTGGAATAAAAAAAAGGGGAAAAACTAAACTACTAATCTTAACATGCATTGCGGGTAAGGAACAGAAGTAATGAGCATTTTTCAGCACATAGTTTTTGATCTTTTCTATACTTAAAATGAATTTTATTGATCACGTATATCGCCGACGATATTGTTGGTAATTTTTAAATGTTTTTATCTCAGTAATATTCCCTACTGGGAATAGATATGGAACCGTCATTTAGTACCAATTATGTTCACTTTGTAAAATATTTCTCATACTGATTTATTCTACCAAGGTTTTTAACTGTTTTGTTATACTATGAAACGTAAGCGTTTTTAACGCAATGTTTAAAAACATTGAAGAACAGAGTTTCAAGTATTTTAAATTTCCAGGCAGATTAATTATCTTTATAAGAAAAATTAAACTAACAATAGGGTCAGGTGGGTTTAAATTCAATCTTTTTTTAGAGTAGGCTTTCGAACCAAACTGTTTACCTTTTCTTATAAAGCTCTATATAAATTGGATCCATACAGACGATCCATTTTATTTATACTCATATATTCTGTATGATTGTTTTCTTAAGGTTATGCAAATAAAAGAACTTGCTTTCATAACATTGTTTTTGAAATAAAATTTCTCTGAAATACCTAAAAAGATTTTGATTATATTCTAGTTAAAGAAGCATTTGTTCAAAAGTCAAATATATATGTAATCAGATATCAATATAATCAAAACGATAATGTTGAGGATATGCTATGTTACTTAATATGTCACACATATTATTGATCCGTTTACTATTTAATCAAAAATGACAAGAAATTTTTTTTAGTTTTTTAGCAAATATAAAATAAAAAAGAGAGTAAATATGAATATATGCAGTTGTAATTTTAAGTTTATTTTACTATTTATAATTAACGTATCTATAATAAACATACATACAATGAATGTTGTAATTTGGCAAAATTGTTTTTTTTCTTCCGAAAAAAAAACTGTTGTATGAATAAAGGAAATCATGTAGAAAATCATTTATACATTACACATGCTTAAATAGTAGTATCCTTATACTATTTCAACATTTTTTTTTGTCCTAACTACATTATATTTTTATTATAACAATGTTTTTCAAAATTATTTTTCTATTTAGAAAATAAAATTTGCAATAAACTGTGTTTCAGATTTAAAATTACTGCATAGGTTTATTAGCATATAAGTAAAATGTTACTTAATATGTACTTAAGATGTATCTTTACCGATTTATTTTTTTATAGTAAAAAAAAATCAGTAAATACTTTTTGTAAATTAACGTATAGGTAAATATCCTCATCATATTCTAATGCCACCTTATCTTCATATTTATCCCACATCAGAAAGCAAATTATATAAATGGAATTTCATTGATTGTTTTTAACTTTCTATGTTGATCAGTTCCTTAAATGATCCTCTGTAACTCTTATAGTCAAAATAAATAATTTTTGACTGCTAATAATAACAGAAGGAGCAACTATTTAGGCGACCGGAAAGTAATGTCGCTCGGTGCATTTGACATTTGTTATAAAGATTTTATTTTTAATAAATAATCTATTAACCCTCGTTAGCAACAACCTTACAATGCTGGAATGAAAATGAATAGAAATGGATTTATAAAAGTGAATTGGTTTTTAAGACGAACGTAATATACTTCATATATATTTAATGCGATCCAATTTTACCCCATAGGCTTACTTGATCCCCCCCCCCCTCATCCTTTTAAAAATAACATTTTGTGATATAAATAAACCCATAATTAATTTTTAAACTTACTTATGAAGATTATTAGTTTTGACTGAAAATTAAAACATATAAATTTTAATCATTTTAATAAATAATTTTAAACCTAAAGTAATTAAAATTTGATGAAATGTAAAAAAAAAAAAAAAAAAAACATAATGATAACTTCTGAAAACTAATCGAAAACTGCAAGGAAAATCGATAAAAATAAGTTTTCAGAAATTTTATTAATGTCTTTATCGTGAGGATTAAAAGGAAGTCATTAATAAGATTTCTTTTACATGCATAAGAAACATTAAAAATTCTTACAGCCAAATTGATTTCACACAATAAGCATATTTTAAAAAACAGCAAAAATATAATTTAAATTAAAAAAATTGTGAAGAAAGAATCAAAAACATTCTTTCAAAACTAATGCCGTTCTAATTTTTCTTAAAAATGAAATTCTGATACAAAAACTGAAGAAAAAAAAATGGAAATTCAAAGAATATATGTTAATTAATTTTACCGTTGTGGCATATAATGGTGAATAATTTGACGTTTTAATTTTTTTTTTTGCACTACAAAAAATATTGTATGAAAATTTATATTTAAACTTGCATTTAACTTAGACAAATTTTTAACATTTCTTTAACGAGAAACTTAATTATTATATTTACTAGTATTCTAGTTATATATTTTATTTAAAATTGGAAAAAAATATACATACAAAAGCAAACTAATCTTATTTAAATTTAAAAGCCTTTATGCTGAAATGCTATAATTATTTTTATTAAATAGAAATTCGTCACAAAAAAATAGCAGTTAAAATAGCAATGATTTATTTTTCTTGAATCTATTTTTATATATGTGCACAATAATGACACTAATAAGACATTTTTTATAATTATTTGCATTCACCTTTTTTGTACATTTTTAATTAAAATAATGTTTGTAAAAATTTAAAAAGTATTTTTTTTGTCCAAAAAATAATATCTCCTTTTCAAATTTACTAACATTTTGAGCATAGTAAAATCCAGTAAAATATATTTTGGAAAGTTTAAAATTAATTAAAATTCTATTTGATTTTCGAACAAAAAATTGCTAACTGTCTGTAGATATAGAAGAAATCATAAATGGTTAAATACTTTTCTTCTTTTTTAATATAAAAAAGAAACTAAAAAAACTATTTTGTTCGATGTTATCAATTATGTGTCAGAATTTCTTTGCATAGGTTTGAGACAAGCCTAATATATTTATATATATATATATATATATATATATATAT
The DNA here is from genome assembly GCA_949128135.1 of Parasteatoda lunata. Lineage (NCBI taxonomy): Eukaryota > Metazoa > Arthropoda > Arachnida > Araneae > Theridiidae > Parasteatoda > Parasteatoda lunata. Next base: position 7,518,086 of record OX421973.1, on the reverse strand, counting down.
ATATATATTTATATATATATATATATATATATATATATATATATATATATATATATATATAAAGTAAGCTAATATTTATATATGTGTTACCCGCAAGGTATGAAAATAACTTCCTAATAAGGTTATTAGGTAAATGATGTGCATTGCCCCGTTAAATGATTGCGGATAACACATGTTACCGACAAAATATGAAATGCTTGCATTCTATAGAATGCATTGTATATAATGCCGGTTGCTTTTAGACAAAGTATAAAATATGAGAAATATTACATACTTTCCCTAGCATTGTATATAATACCTAGACACTCTATAGAATGATAAATGCTATTACCACTGTCACGTGATAGTCAAAACGAATCGGAATGTATTTTATACTTTGTCGATTTCTCATTTGGCATTCCATAGAATGCCTAGGAAATGTGTGAAATATAAATCGTTTCATACATTGCCGGCTAGTTTTTGGCATAATGGCTAAGGCCATTTATGCCTAAATGCAGTTTTAGGCATTATGGAATGCCTAGGCATACTATAGAATGCCGGATTTCAAACTTTGCCGGTAACATATATATGCTAATATGCTATATTTTATATTATATTATATTATTTTATAATTTTTAATATTTTTCAATATTTTATTTTGCAACCGACCCAATTTTGAGTTTATGACCACCAATGATCAACTCCTTGTAATTTTGTACCCAATCCACAAGACAAGGGAACTCCTGGATCAAGTATTTTGAAAAATTTGCCTTCGAGGAAGGGAAAACTTTTGACGGAACTGAAGTTACATAGAAAGGAATTTGCGTTGCATGGCGTGGAAAACCATGAAAACCTTCCTCGGTTAGCCTGATTTTAACCCATGATCCGTCCACCACTGATGATATTTTTACGTCAGCACTGTGGGTAGTGTGAGCTGAGGGCGGAATTCAGATTCTAACGAACCATCGCTGAGATTCGAACCCGTTCCACCTCATTTGAAGGCGAGCACTCTATCCCATGATATACAGTGGTTCGCAGTGGTTAAGTAAAAAGTTATTTATGTTGTATGAGATGTTCAGGAAAAGACTTTTTATTTTAACAATTTTCTTCATAATTGCCTGCATCAAAAATTTCCTTTTTATCGATCCATCACATATTAATACAATAATTGTTGTCAAACATCTTAACGCTATTTTTAATATCACAAAAAATAAAGATGCCTTTGGAATAAATTATAATTATGCGTCAATAAAGATAAAACTTGCAATAATATATTTTGCGAATTGAAATTAAAATTCTTTAAAAAATTTTCCAAATCAGTTAAAGCAATTTTCTACAGTATTGTAAGAGAACGCTTCGATCTTTCTTCAGTTTAAGCTTTGTACAATGCTTAACCAAATCATCTGACTTCAAATAGATATATTCCCAGCACAACTGAAGTGGCTTTATTAAAAGTGTGAGAAAAGACGGCTTTATTGTAGAAACTTTTGTGAACAAAGAGACTACAGACATACGAGCATTACCATACGTTTAGAGATTTTCTGTCTCTTGAGTAATAAAGAAGTGGCTTTTTGTTTAGAATGCTATTTTAAGATGTTGGATAGCTTATTTATTTTATTGAAATAATGATTTAGGGTTTTAGCGTAAAAATTAATATCATATTTAAACTAGCAAGAATTCAAATTGCGCTGCTAGAATTCAGTCTAAAATAAATTTTTTTTCTCAGGTAAATCATTATAAAAAGAAAATTTCATGAGATTTTTTTGCATTATCGTGAGTTTTTAGAACAACTTTTTCATTAAAATAATGATTTATGATTATGTGGTAAAAAATCATTTCATTTAATAGATTGTTTTGTTTTAAAATTTTGCCATCAGGTTATTATTAAAATAAAACTTGATTTTACCCATTTAAATCTATTAAGCTGCGGCGACATTTCTTAATGAAATTTTATTTTTTATTAAAACGAAATTCATATGAAAAATTAAAAAAATAATTGATTTTTGGATTTAAAAAAACTCTCAAATTTAGATAGAATTATACTCAATTACATTTATTATTCTTTTTTTTTATAAATTAATTTATTTAAAGCTATTGAGACTTTATTCCATGCGAAAAATAAAAAGTTTTATTAAGATTTTGACGTGTTTTGCCCTAAGAATTCTTTACAAAAATTAATTCAATATATTACATTTTATGATTTCATTGAATGAAGTTCATTAATGTTAGAATTTTTAAATCTTCTTAATTTGATGATATAATATATGATTGCAAAATTACAAAAATAACAAAAAATAATTTGGAATAAATGTAAAATATTTGATATAAACTTGTGAAAAAAAAAACTTGTGCGCTTAAGATTAACACTGTTATTTCAAATATTTTTCATTAATGCTACATCAAAAATAGTTTAAATATATACTGAGAAAAAGTAAGGTCAAAACTACCAGAGTGTGGAAAATTTTCTTTGTCGGAACACCCAAATACTCGGTAATTTTTACCGAAGTGCCTAATTTTATAAACTTACTATAATGCCAAAGATCCTAAAGTACACATACAGTGCCGGTGATCAGAAAGATTTTACGACTATGCGTATAGATTTTGCATTTTACTTTTCTTGAATTTTTTACTTTTCTTCTCTCCAACATAGTAACTTTTGGTAAAATAGATGAGCTAATCGAATAAACAAATAGAAAATAAATTAAAGTAATCTATTTATTCATAGAAGGCTTACTTCAAACATAAAAGAAATTGAATAATATATGAACCGAAAATATATCAACATGCATTAGGCAAACTAAACGTGCTTTAAAATGTAGACTTAAAGAACATGATAAAAATGTCTGCTATTGAGAATTCTTCCATTCTTCGAGAAATCTTCAATTGCATCACATTGTTGGAATCTTGGGCATAAATTTAATTTTGTCAATGCTAAAATTATTTCCAACCTAGTTACATCAACTCATCTTGATGCCCTGGAATCTTGTTTTATTCATTTGAATTCGATTCCGTTGTTAACGACATTACTTCCTTCCAACCTCTTCCTCATGAAAATGCATTTTAAATTTTTTATTTTTCATCTTTTCTCACGATCGGCTTCTGTGTTTTTCCTAGTTTTGTTTCTCAACTTTAATTCTCCCTTTTCCTTTGGAAGCTTTACGTTTTTATCACAAATCATTTTTTGTTTCTTTACATTCACGTCTGGCAAGTCACGAGAAAGGGCGCCTACTTTTGAAGAGCTTGAAACATGCCGACTTGTTACTTTATATTTGTATATTTTTGAGGTGAATGAAGTTTACAATCAGGTAATAAAAGAAATTGTTTCATAAAATTTAAATAATAGCAAAATGAAATAAAAGTCTCATATTATAGAGCAGTATGTCTAGCAATTCTTACACATCGTGAAAAAATATACAATGAATACATTTTAAATATTTTTGCCAATCATTAAATACATATGAGAAACTCTATTTATAGTATTTATAATAACATTTATTTATAAGAAACGGCTGCTTAAATAACAAATTGTTTCCTTGAAAATTCCCTAAAAATAATTCCTGGAAATAATAGAATAATTTCTAGAAACTTTAGCTTCTTCAACTGAAGTATTTATTCAGAAAATTTTGGCTAAATTATAACAACAAATCTTATATTTTAATTTAAATGTAGCATATTATTTTAAATTTATCAGAATTTTGCAATTAAGTAATTCTTGGTAAGGAAAATATAAAACTTTTCTCTGAAAAAGAGTGATGTTCTACGTGTATAGTTAGCGAAAAGCTTTGTTACGAAATAAGATTTAAAATCTCTTGTAAAAATGTCTTGTAAATAACATATTTAGAGAACCCGATCGAATTAAATAAATACTTTCCTTTAAAATATAATCATTTATTAGTTTTTAAAAATAATGCTGCTTTCGTAAATTGGTTTGGAAAATTTTAGAACATAGTTTAGAAATCTCTTATAGAACAGGAAATCGAATTTTTTTTCGCAATTTTGAACAGTAATTGAATAAGAAACTATTTAATCAATGGCAGTTTGAAATATTGCTTTAAACTTACTTTTAAGCTTTATGTTAAGGTTCTTGTGAAGTATCTGAAACTATTATTACTATAAAAACTCCATTGCAACTATTTTTTAAGAAATCAGAACTAATTTGAAACTTTATATTTATTATTTTTATTTTTAGAAGTAAAATTTGCAACATTACGTTTACAACGCAGGCTTACGTTTAAATTTTTTCAAAGTATTTTTAGCTTATTTTTTTAAGACAAATTACGTATCTTTTTTATACGTTTTCAAGTAATGTGTTTTTAAGACAATCTTTGGCATTTATTGATTTTGCAGCATGATATAAATCAGTTTGGAATATTTATTTTTGTTGAAAATTTGAATTTAGTTGCGAAATGAATTTTTTGTACAAAAACACCGCATATGAGTGTAAAACTGCAAGTTTAGTCATATTTTGCTGTTGGAAGTGACGTAAACTAATTCACTTTCAGAGTTATATTTTTAGATATCAAAGTCTATATTCTAGTCTTCATTGATCAAATAAAAAACTTGAATCAATGAAAATAATTCTTTAGCATGTTACTGAATGTAATGTTTTTTTTTACGAATTAACTATTTGTTTCAATTAAGCAACTAAAAATAAAATTAAACAAAATCAATCTTTTTTTGAATATTTTATCTGTAGCTTGAACAATTATGATTTTAATTAATTTAAATTTATGAATAAAATAAAATAAAAAATCTATTTTGATTTTTATATCTATTTTGATATATTTTGATTTGGACGGTAATAAGGGAACATTCTTTAAGTATTTTAAAAAAATATATATTTTAAATAATGATATATATATATATATATATATATATATATATATATATATATATATAATAATTATAATATTTAATACTATAATATCTGAAATTTATATAATATTTAAAAACAATGTGATACTAGAATTATCAGCTTTGAAAGCTGACACATATAAATTAAAATTTCATCCAAATTATCACGATAAAAGCATTATAACATATAACTACTTTAGAGTATTTAAGCAACTCGACATGTAATTCCAGAAAAGCACGAACAACTCTTTATTATTGTTCTGGTTCTTTATTATCTATACTTGTTTGTCATTTATTTATTTCACAAATGCTACAATAATAGTCCTTTTCGATTTCAGGATCTTCAAGTTATCTCTTTTCAATAGAAATCATTTTAAATCAATTTATTGTGAGATTTTTAATCTCTAGATTTTAATATTTTTGTTTTTAATTACACTTTACCCCTTCCAAAAAATATTTTATTGACGGAATTTTGAAATTGTTCTTCCAATCGCCTTTAATACAATGCCAAAAATTCCGAATTAAATTTCAATGAAATCTTAAGAAACAATTAATATTGATATATGATTATTTTTTTATATAGCAATATTTACATAAAAATCACTAAATTATAGTTATAAATTAAATATTATTGCAAGAGATTATCGTCAAAATTGATTTTAGTGATGATGCACCTAAGGTTCTCTTCGCGGTAATGTAATCCGGATTTTCTTACAGTGCAGATGCTTATGGGTTATTTTTGGTTATCTGACCTAGTAATTTAAAGGTTAAGTCTGGTTATACTTAAAATTCTTAGAAAAGTTACTAATATAATGTCTTTGTTTAAAAAAATCATATCGACAGTCATTATAATGTTTATTACTTTTTTAACAATTCTTTTATTGCGTTGTTTACAAATTTAAACTAATATAATTTATTTTAAAATTTAATTCCAGCAATCATTCCAGCAAGAAACTAATCTGTTAATGTATAGAATTGAATAGAAAGTTTACAATGTTTAAATTCTAAAGTATTTTATTAAAATAGTATAAATTCCTAATAGTTATGTAATATGAATTAAATTAAATTTAATATTGTTTTTTTTAAATGTCTAGTCTTGTAAATAAATCCTAAAAATGTTGAAATATATTATAAGAAAAGCATTTTTATTATCATAAATGTGGCATAAAATACTTTGCATACAATACATTAGTTTAAATTATTGTTACAATTGATGTAATAAGCGATATTGATATGAAACGATGAAGAAATGATAAAATAAACAAAGATTTGAATAGAAAGTTGAAATTTTAAATGATTTAATGAAAATAGTATAATTCTCAGTAATTTTATATTTTCCATTAAATTATGTTTAATATTTGTTTTCTAATAGATAAATAATCTATTCATATTAAAAAGCCCTCATTATGACGAAATGTATTATAAGTAAAGTGTGTTTATTACGATAATTACTGCTTAAAATACGTTGTGAATAATACTTTTAATATAAATTGCTGTTGCATATGATTTAATAAACGCTAATGATAAAACTAAAATATTTTTAAAGATAAAGTAAAATCGCTAAGTTCATAAAAACTCATTAAAATAGTATTTTGAACTAGCATAATGAATGTCTTTGAAATCTTTTCCAATATCTGTTTGTGGTTATTTTTTGTTTGCATCTTTCAATAATCGATGAAAACTCATGGATTTTTATGTCGAGGATGAGATGAATGATTGCTACTGAAAACATGAGTGTTTTTGAAACTGAAACAGACTATTATTGTTCTTACCCTACGGTGTGCTTCATCTATTGATATTGGTTTCATCCTTCTATATTAATCAGTTTTGTTCTTAAAATCGAGTATTTCATCTAGTCCCCGAAAAAAAATTAAAAAAGGATTTTTTTATAAGTATTCAATCATGTCTTCATATTTTGATTAATGATATGCTTTGATTTTTTTCGGAGTGGCTTGATTGAATGGTAGGGAAATTTAATGTTTAGGAAATTTAATTAATGCTAGGAAATTTAAATAGCATGTTTTCGGTTGCTGCTATACTATTTCATTTTATAACTGACTCTGAACAACCCATCCAGTTTAGAGCTAACGACTTTTAAAGTTTAACTCCGAAGCCTTGTACTTTTAAACCTTACCCAGAAGACAAGGGATCTCTTGCATCAAGCATTGAAACAAACTAACCTTCAGGGCACTGCTTGATAAATCAGTTTTGCGTTACATTTAGAGAAAAACCATAAGAAGCACTGTTTAGACCGGCGGCAAGGAGATCCTAAACAATGATCAGTGTAAACTTAGGATATTTTACGTCAGTACTGTAGTACGCGACAGCCGGGTTAACATGCTGAAGTTAACATATTTCGAGCTTTTGAATATGACGCTCCTATTATAATAGTATTAACTGTGGCAATTTTTAATTAAATAATTCGGTCTGAAAATCTCAGATAAGAAATCATTCCCCTTTATAATCTCTTAATATTTAATGCATTCAAGTTTTGAGTCAAATATTATAGTAAATTTCAGTTTTCGTAGAAGTCTAATTTTCATTTACATCAGAAGAATAAAGAATCAGCAAAAGTTTCTTACGATTAGTTTAGTTAAAAGACACTGGCTGAACTACAATACTGAATACTACAATACTACTAATATTAAAATACTCCAGTCTTTATTAAACGGCTTTACAGAGTGTGGACAATATTTTAGCAATACTGTGACAGGAAAAGGAGTGCTATAACGGTATTTGAATCTATTTAGCTATCACTGACATTCAAACCTTGATCAGCTGAGCGAAAACAAGTTTCTTTAAAATCGGGAGAATTGAATACTCAGCATTTAGTTCCATATATTTAACAAACGTATGATAAGCTAGTTTTTAAACTGCTTTTTTTTAATTACTATCAACACACAAGTCTAAAAGCAGAATAGTTTGTCTACAGACGTTAAATAAGTTCTGAGATAAAAAAAAATTTCATATCTGAAATATATTACTATCGAAAATTTATCGATTTCGTAAATTCTATGAGACAGTTATCAAATTGAAAGCCAATTACTGTGTACAATGGTATTTAAAATTATCTTAAGAGTAAAAGTAAATTTCAAGTTAAGTTTTGTGCAGTAACTATGGCATTAAAACTTTTTCCTTATTGATTAATAATAATTTATTTTAAGAATTTGACTTAAGAATTTACTTGAAATTTGGGAATATTTACCTTATTGAATTATCTGGAATATTTTAAATGATAAAAACATAAAAATGTAAACTAAAAGAAATTTACTATTCATTAAAAATATACTTTCATTAAAACTTACATATAAAACGTAGTTATTACTTATGAAAATAAATTTAAGTTAAATTATTCTTACACAATGGAAAAATATCTTCTCGAATATTATGATAAGGGTTGCATTACAACTTTGAACAGCCCTGTTCATATTAGATGATAAGGCATCTTTCTTCTGTATTTAGTGATAGCGTGTTGTTCAACTCACACAACAGATTTACTTTAATGAGTAAGTGAAAACCTTTTTACGAAAAATAAAGATCCTTTTTTCACGTGATACTGCTTATGTTTTTCCTTCGTGAAACACAGTCATCAAATTTTCTGCTTGCTCAATCTATTGCTGATCAGGGTCTGATGTTACTACACTTGATGTATGATAACGTCTCTTGGACTTTTTCTTTTATTGATATACTTATTTTTTGGTTTAAATTATATTAAAAGTTGAGATACAATTGCAGAAAAATTATCCAGACTGCAGAGAAGAGAGTTTTTAAGCTATTTCAGGCGTTTTTTAATTTATCTTTATTTCGACATCATATTTTATTATATTTGATACTTTACGTATTCGTTTCAACTCATTTTCTAATACTTTACGTTATAATAATAAAATGAATAATTCAAAGGAATGACACTGAATTCAATAACTTCAATTTAGATTATGTGTGTTTTACTTTTACAGATAATTATTAAGACAAATATAATTTCCGCTTAATTTTTAAAATAATTAGTTCATTAACACGATGAAGAAAAGTATGGTCGAAACAGCCAAATTTACCGGTTTTATGGGAACACCAAATACCTCGGGAAATTTTATCGAAGTGCATTGGTAGTGATTGTGGTAAAATTAACAATGAAAGATGATATAATAACAAGCAATAAAATTTGTTAAATGTAGTAAAATTTGGTAATTTTAACTTGACACCTTAGATAGAGCATGACATAAAAATAATTTATTTGATTAAATTTACTTTTCAGTTTCCTATTTTTTTACTAAATATGTGGTAATAAGAACTATAATTCTGAAAACTCGAAAATTCCGGTAAACCGTTATCCTAATGAACGGCAAAGTTACCAAAGTAAGGGTTTAAATATTAAATACTTGAATTATAGTTTTCTTTAGCATTAATATCATTTGAATAAAGTACGATAATTTAATTAGAAATTTTTTCTCGATGAAATGTTTCAAATAGTAATTGTTTTATAAAAGTTTGCACATGAAGTACAGACAGTTACGCAATTATTTAGCAGAGCTACCCTTACTATTTGCGGTAACAATGTTTAAATATCAATGTGTATCACTGATTCAGGAGATATGTATTTGATGACCATTCGGCAAAATAAGCCTGAGGAATGTAAGTGATACACTAAAGATCCATTTCGTTTTGTTCTTTTTCTCTGAATGAATCAGAAAAAAGCTGGTCTTTGGCTATTCTTCGGGTTCTCTGATGTACTTTTGGTCATCATTTGAAGTTTGAGGATTTCAAAAGACCTTTGATGAAACACTCTTGATCAAAACTCTGAGACGAAATAGCTATGAAACTTATTTCCTCTTTTTATATCGAAATTTTTACTTTCTGCACTTTCAGTTTTTGTAGTAATGTCAGTTCTTACTTTATAATTCAGTCATTCATACTTAATAACTAATTTTCTATTTGTGCTACACATGTCATAGTTCAGTCGGAAAATACGTTTTAATATGGTTTTAAAATATAACGTCTTTGTTAACAAAATAGTACTGTATTAACAACGATTCTATTGAATTATCTTCGATTTAATTTTGGAATCAATTCTCTATCAAAGATCTTTCTTTAACTCGAATAATTTTTTAGTGATTAACTGAAGAATAAGTGGGGATAACCCAAGTTTGAATCATGGGCTACAAGTTAAAATAGGAAACAATTGTTGCCTCAAAACACCAAATTTAAAATTAAAAGCTACCTGAAAAGTAAGTTTTGCCCAAAAATTAGACACCTATTGGAACCTTCAACTCACGCGCATTTTTTATAGAAAAAATTCAATCTTTGTGTCTCTAAGAAAAAAATATTTATAAAATTTGGTATACACATTCATGTTTGCATTAAAACAATCATATGGAGATATATTTGTTATATTTTAGGACGTATGTTTTCTGTGGTCATGTCCCTCACGCGTCTTAACAGGAAGTGCGCATCTTCGCAGATTAAAAAAATTAATTAAAAATCGAAAAAAAAACATTTTATGCAATAATAGTTATCTATAGTAGTTTAATTTTTTAAATAAAATGTAATAACCATTACTATGGTCGCAACAACAGATTTAAAAGAAACTGCGAGAAAAAATTGCATTTTTTGGCAAATTCTACCTAGATTAAATAGTGAATGAGTTTTAACACTAGTCAGTGTTGTAATTTTTTTTAAAAAGAAAGAGGAATGAACATACATAAAGGTAAAAATCATTGAAAGTTCTGAAAATTATCTTAACAAAAGGAAAGGGAAAGCAAATTTTGAATAAGTGTTTTCTGTGGACTACTTGAAAACCAATTATTTATGTTCCAGAATCACTTTGAAGGAAAGCATTCTTGCCCTCCCAGGTGATTTGCTCTATGACTCTCCTGGTATTCTAGTACAGATTTGTTTGAATGAGAAGAAGTTCCTAGTTTCTTGAGGAAATCGATAGAAACTTTGCTTCTCTATCCTTTCTTGCGTCAGTTATTTTGAGACGACGGAGTATATATCTATCCTCCCCGTTCATTAAAAGCAACTTCTTGTTTTTCTTACAAATCGATCTTCGCTTTCTTATTTATTGATTGATCATTATTTTTATTTCTTTTCTTATTGGTATATATACACACACACTACTTAAAAATGAGTTTATTCAATAGATATAGGTGTTTAAGATAAAATCAGTAACAGCTTTGTTAAAGCTGTCAATAACAGTATTGTGAACAATAATATTTGATATTTTTTAATTGCGTTTAATTAATGAACCATTTATTGATTTAAAATTGTGCTCGTCAAATTCAATTTTGATCTGGGTGTATATAAGGAAAGATGCTTAAATTTTAAAAAAATAATGAAACAAAAAGAGTAAGTTGTTTGCGAAAGTTGTGTATTACTAAATTTAATTTCTTAAATAATAAAAACATAGATTAATATGATTTACATTTTATTTACTAAGTATATCTTAAAAAGAGTATTTATCTATACACAAAATGTAACAAACTTTTTAATTGATATGCATCTGTCAAGCAAGCACTAAGAGCAGAGAATTATCCAAATCGCATTTATAGAATAAATGCTGCAATCTTTAAATATAGATGTCTTAATCTCGTATATTTTGAAAAAATCTGGATCAATTTAGGGTATTAATTTTCCGAAAAATTCATTTTTAATTCAATTTCTAAAATGCATTTTTAATTTTAAAATCCGTAATTTTTACAACATTTACTTAATTAAAATGATTCACAATGAAAATTTAGGTATATCAGATTCTTTATGCAGTAGCATGTTCCTGCAAATAACATTTATGATAACAATTATGTAATAGTAAATAAAACTTATGATAACATTTATGTAATAGTAAATAACATTTACATAATATTTTGCTGTAAAAGTACCAGTACTTTGAATTTTGGTAATTTTTACCGTACTTTTATCCTGATTTTTTTGCTTTATGTAGTAAATGACGTTATTTCGTAGTTAATGTTTAATTCTGATAGAGTAAATGTCTTATTTTTATGAAGTAATTGTCTTATCTTGAAGTGGATGCCTTATTCTTTTAGAATTAGTGTCTTGTTCCAATAGAGCAAAGATCTTATATTAATAGAAAAAAAAATAAGCTCAAAGACTAAATTACTTTAACTCATATTGAAAGAAAGTATATTAATTACTTAAAATCAATGGAATACAAGTAAATACATTACATAGTTTGACAGAACGAAATAATTAGCGAACTTGAAAACATGAAACAAGATCTAAACAAAAAATATTGTGCTCATGTACTTGTTTCTATTTGAGGAATGGTTATTTCATATCATGGCAAATATTGCTGCTAAAATAATTTAAGAAGCTGTATTCTTTGTTAAAATATTATAATAAACTCCAAATTATCTAATAAACTATTAAAACAGACAGATATGCACTTTATTTTAATCTGCAGAAATTAAATTATTTTAAGTGTGAATATCGCAGTAAAGCAGAAATTCTTCGATATGTTTTACTTATTTTTAATTTTGACAATTTATTCAAGCATGATGAAAGGAAAATAAATCTTATCAATCTAACTTTTATTTAAAGATGATCTTTTCACTATTTATTGTATGCATAAATATAAATATTTGGCATTGTTTCAAGTTATACTTTAGAGAATGTACTAATTAAAATTCGTTGTTATTATACTGCCAAAATTCAAAGAGCATGCATGCGCTTCTTTTTATTGTAAAATAATGGAATATTTTGTATGAAAGAATTATTTTAAAGCATATATAAACAATAATAAACAGTTTAAACTTTATCTCAAACAATAGAAGCGTAATAACATTTGCTAGAAACACAGTGAAGAAAGAAATTTCAATACTCTAATTTACATTAAAACTTAAGATTAAAATTAACTCACCTTTTATTATGGTCCGATGATTTTTTTATTTAAATGGAAACAATTTAATAACACTAAGATTTTTCAATTAAAAAATATTTATTATATATATTTTTTTACATAATTTGCTAATAGTCAAATAACATTCATCTGACAACTGCATTTGCTCTCACTACGATTCTTTAATGCATCTGTACTAAACATCATTGCACAGTGGCCAAAAAAAAGAAAGAAAAGATATTACCCTGAATAACTTCAACAAATGATCGGATTTTCAAGTTCTGAATCTCAATGGTTTGTGGGGGTGACTTCAAATATGCTAATTCATTAGTGCTAACTACTATTTGAGTTATGAAATCAGACAGAAAAATGCATTTTCTTTGAAGAAACATATATTTCTTTTTTACATATTCCGATTTCTTACTTTCAAAATAGGGGGGGGGGGAGATAGGGGCGTTACATTTATAACGAAATAACGCTAGTATGATTTCTTTGTTTTCTTTTATATATCTGATATGATACTCTCCTTTTAAACAGAGTTCGTGAGATCCTTAAGATACTAAAATGGTGAACCACATGAATCTTGCTAAAATATTAAAATGCATATGTCTACTTTTACGAGCATAAGATCCTTATCAAAGTAATGATCAAGATCCAAGTGTCAAACAGTGTAATTCACGATCAGAACTTCACTGGCTTCAAGAAATTTGAAGTCGGCAATAAAAGTCGACATGCTTCTAGCTTTCAAATATACGCGCTCATTCTCAAGATTGATTGTGACGTTAATTATTGGACGCTCAAAACATGTGTATATTTTTAAAATTAATGAAGTTTTCATGTTTTCGATTCAGTTTATTGTGATTATTCATTTAATAAAACTGTATGTTAAATTACTTCACGCGATATTAAAATAAGTTTTACTTAAGATAAAGGTATAGGTTCTTAGATTGAAAAAATAATAATTAGTCACTACATTCTAAAAAAATCATTAGAGCACAATTATTTTTTTACTGCTAGCCATCATAATATTTTTAAGGACATGAAAAAATTTCATTTTCAATTTAAATTTCAAAAGTCTGTTATGAAAATGGAATGTCCGCTAGCACCAGGAATCAAAATTAAATAGTTACAAGGACAGCTATTTTAAGCAAGTTAGCATTTCCGTCCTATTCTAAGTTGTACGAAAATGTATTTTTTATTTATCGCTTCCAAAATTTAATTTGCATATATTTTAGGGAATACTTTAGGCTTACTTCGATCGAGTTTATTTTTGCACTCTTATTTGCTTAAAATTAGTAAATAATTTGCTTGAAATAAATTATTCAAGCTATATGATTTAATGCATTTACAGTATAATTGTAAGGGAGACTTCCATTGCATATCTTTAGACTTGAAACCGTTATCATTAAATTAATGGAAATAAGCTTAGATAAATTATAATAGTTAATTTTTTTCTCGTTTTACATTTCAAAGAATAATTCTTTTTCTCCAAACATGTTTCAATTTTAAAAACTACGAAGTTATTGAGTAGGTTCCTTGGAGCAATATCATTCTTTTCTTCGTGTGGAGAAATATAGGAAAAATTGATATTCACAGCTTCTGTAAAAATATGTTAACCTTCTCGCTGCGCTTTTCTTCTTCTTTTTTTATCAAAATAAATGTTACATTTTTTTTTTATTACATTTTTAAAATCAGATTATGATACTAAAATTGGCACGACTTCGGAATCTTTTTCTCAAATTTCAGTTTTTAGTATTTGATGCTTAACGAATAATATTCCTAATAACAAATTATGCTAAAATAATATCTAGCGAAGTGAGCAACATTAGCTCAATAATTCAATTCGAAAAATAATTTTAACAGAAGTAAATTCTTCCAACGTCTTTTTTTCAAATAGCAACTTTTGTAAAATTAACGGTGTAGTATAAGATACTGAGCTTGAAAAGTTTGGCTACGTATTCGATAGTACTTTTACATTCCTTGAAGTGACTTATAAAACATCAATCCTATTTTAGATAATCTATGTTTAAGTCACAAGAAACACTATAAAAAGACTATTAATAATTTATCTTCCTTTTTCAAAAAAATAGCATGCTTAGCAAAGAGTCAGCTGTTTTGCATCGATTAATTTTAAACAGCAGAATGTTTTTAATTTCTTAACATGATTTTATTATCAGCAAGCAGTCAATAATTCTAGACTTTTTTTTTGATTAAAACTTGACAATAATTTAAAAAAAGAATTTTAGTTAAAATGAAAAAGTTTACAGTTGAAATGAAAAGATTAATGATTAAAGTACTAAAAACATTTATTAGTATATTAATGAAAAAATAATGTACGTGCTAGCATAAAGAAAAAGATTTTTAACATTTTTAAAATTTAATTAAATAGTTGGTAAAATAATTATACGAAACACGAGTAGACAGGTAATTAAAAATTATATATTAAGATTCAGAAGATGTATAATGTGTTGAGAAATTTTAGGATGTTTAAAAATATAAAAACGCATTCGTATTAATAATTATGAAACATATATTGAAGTAATTGATAAATATATTATTCAAAATCTATGTATACGCATTTATATTATTTAAATTGTATCGTATTGAAAAAGCAAAGTAAAAAATAAAATATAATCATATTAAATATGATCACAATCTGATGCATAATCACATTCTATCAGAAACTGGCTTTTATAAAACTGTGTTGGTTTCAGCCGAGTAAAATATTAACCACATTTAAATATTAATCGCCCCCATTTAAATATTTCTTAAATGTCACCAAATCATTTTTTTTTTAAATAATACATTTGAATTTTTCTCGGCTTCTATAAAATGAAAACAATTGAAACTCTAGATTTTTCAATAAAGTATGTAGATTAATATGGTATAAAATGGGTGGTAGGATTGGTATGGTTGTTGTAGTTTATTTGCCGATAGTTAGAGCTACCGTATGGGCTATTTTTTATTTTATTGTATGTCTGTAGTTGACCATAAAACCATAAAAGGACATGGGCTTACGATTACTAATTTTCAACTCCGTTGCCTTTTTTTTTCTTCTTTTTTTTTTATAAGCGTTGTTGAACAGTCGACCGATTTTCGGGTTTACAACTACTAATGTTCAACTCGGTAGCCCTGAAATTTTGAACTCAATCCAGAAGACAAGGAAACTACTGGATCAAGTATTGGGATATATTCGCCTTCGTGGAGGACTTTTTGATGGAGCAATCCCGTATTTTTGTTACATGGAGAGGAAGACTACGAGAACCTCCCACGGTTAACTTGAAGGCAAGGGGACTCTAACCCATGATACGTCTACCAAGGAGGATATTTCACGTCAGCACTGTTGTCAGTGTAAGCTGGATGCGGAATTCGTATGGACTTGGATTCGAACACAGTTCATCTCATATTGGAAGCCTAACGCTCTATCCCCTGAGCCATCGTAGCTCAACTCCGTAGCCTTGTATTTTTGAAAGCAATCAAGAAGAAGAAGGAACTCATGGATCAAGTATTGGAAGCAATTTGCCTTCGTGGGGGAATTTTTGATGGCATTAACCTGCATTTGCGTTACTTGGAGAAGAAAACCACGAAAACCCCCAATGGCTAGCCTAATTGCAAGGAGACTCTAACCCGATGTCCGTCTACAACTGAAGATATTTTACGTTTGTATTATGGTTTGGTCGAGTCGGTGCAGAATTCGTATCCACCAGCAATTGCTGGGATTCAGATCCGGTTCACCGCATTGGAAGGCGAATGTCCACCACGGCTCACTATGGGCTCGAGAGACGGCCTGGGAAACATCCTAGAGGATGATCCAAAGACTTACCGTTGCAATTTTGATCACCTTTAGAGGGGATGGCACCCCATTTCAGTAGCCCGAAAATCTTCCCGCAAGATTAATTTCTAATCACTACTTAACTTTTATCAAACGAAATAACTCTTTATGATTCAAAAAGAAAAGACAAAAATTGTGTATAAACTCAAAAATATATTATTAGAACATTAAAGTTCGTTAAGAAGTGTAACGTACAGAGTATATTAGAAAAGATTTACAAATTGTTTGCAATGAAATAAGGTTTGTTTGCGAGAATTTATATTTAAATTAAGTTTACGAATGCCATTAGTTCCATTTCAAGAATCATGCTTCCACAGATTTAAAAAAATAAAAGAATAAAGAGTTGTAATGAATAGAAAACTCGTTTACAAAAATAATACAGAAATATTACTTAAAGTACGTTTAAAAATGTTTTGTTATATTTCTATATTATTCTGTTCTTGTAGCGTCATAATTTCACTTGTGATTTATATTTTCTACTAAATGTTTGCTTTTCTATTTATATTTTCTACTAAATGAATTTTCTACTATAATTTTAAAAAAAAACAGAATTTCCGGTAAACCGTTTTCATATAAACGGAAAAATTGCCAATTGAATGGTTTAAAAACCATATGTTTTGGTTATATAAGCCAGACCTAAGTTTTATTTTGCCAGAAGTGTCATTATTATACAGTACTGTAATTTTACCGGAATTACTTTCTTCGTGTAATGTTTGTCAGATTAAATAGGTTGTATACGTTTATTAAATATAACGTTTCATTAAAAGAGTTTTTTTTTTAATTTTTTCTCACTCAAAATGTTACTTTACTTTATATTAGATTATTATTATTATATACCCAGATATTAACATATTAGGTTTATTGTAGCTAGTTTCCTAATCCACAATCTGGAGTAACAACGCTGTGACATACATTAATCTGTATTGGGTAGTGATTTGTTAATGAGTCAAATGACAGATATCTGTTTCCCTCTGTCGCGCAGGGATTAAGCTATTATTCAAATAGGTGAATGCTTCTATTTTAATGTACTAAGTGATATCAAAATGTAAATCTCAATAGATGTGGTTAGAATGGATAAAATAATTTGAATGAAGATATTCTAGATTCGATTAATTTATGTTTATCTAAAATAAAATTTAATAACCTTTTATAATTCATAATTGTTTAAGTATTATTTGAATGAGAATTAAATCAGAATTACTTGATTTTAATTTAAATGTTAAGTATTAATTTTAATATTTTAGACTATATTTTAAGTATTAATTTACTTTAAATTAAATATTGAAATTAAAAGTAAGAAATTTGAGAATAAATAGAATTTATAAATTTATTTGAACTAACAATATTATAATTTTTGTTGTAATTATTTATCAGAATTTCATTTTTATTTCTATTAACATTTAAGGAAAAAAAATTGAAAGTACTTAAGAAACGTTAAATAATTATTACTGATTTCTAAATAATCCTTGTAGTTTTGGGGAAATATTACAAGGTTTTAAAATGCATATTCGTTTTAAATTTTCTTTTCAATTTTATATTTTCAATTGATTTTATTTCAATTTATGAGTAATAATGTAAATTGAAACTTTGATCCTCCCCAGAGAAAATTGTAAAACTATTCATTATAAAATAAAAAAAGTGTCTTATGATTTTTGGTAGATATTATATTTTTGTTAGTAATAATAAAAGAGCATCCTAATTTCATATTGCCCAGATGCTGCATAACCATGATGCTTTTTTTTTTAAAATCTTGAATTTATATCAATCTGAAGAGTTTGCAGTTTAAAATATTTCAAATATTACCAATGATAAAAAACAAGCAAAATATATTTACTTTGTTTTATTCAACTTCTGGCAATAAAAGGAATTCCCTATATTATAGTTTCGATTCTCCATAGTCGTCATTTCAGTTTCGTCATTCTAGTTAACAATCCTCCACACTGAACTGCGATGAGATTCCGAGTAGAGGAAACATTTTCGTCATACATTTGAGGGTTCGAGACGAAGAGATTTTCTCAATTAACAAAAAGCAGCACAAAGAGTGCTTAATCATCTGAGGTGAGAGTTTTATATCTGAGAGTGTATATGATTTACAATCATGAATTTGCCAAAAAAATTTAATAATGGATAATAATAATAATTTCGATTTACAATTAATATATATATATATATATATATATATATATATATATATATATATATATATATATATATATATATATATATATATATATATATATATAAATACAAAAAAACACGAAGAAAATTAAGAAAAACAATAAGTTTCATTTATTGCGCATAAGCTGCAAGTAAATCGAACTCATTAAATAAGTTCAAAAAGAAGATAAAGCAAAGGAAAATTACAGACAAATGAAAAAAGGGGGGAAAAGAAAATTATTAAAAAAATTTAGAAAGCACTCTTTTTTGCAGATATAATCGTGTGCTCTGATGAAAAGATTATATCTTTTTTTCTCTGGATTTTTCTTAAAAGAATTCTATCCCTTTTTTTAAAAATCCCTTCCAGTTTTTATTTATTTATTTTTTTAAAAAAAAAATAATTGTCTTTTTTCCCTTTTTTCATTTGTCTGTAATTTTCCTTTGTTTTATCTTCTTTTTGAACTTATATGATAAAAAAACTTAGAAGATACTAAATACAACAACAATGATACTAAATGACTTAACAACAAAAGTAATATTAATGAATTGCAAGAATAGTGCCAAATGACCAAACACAATTTAAATTTGAAAAAAAAAAAAAACTTAAAATGCGAATTAAAATTTTTGTATTCAGTTAATTAATTACTCCATTTGACCATAAAAAAACGAACTAGAGTAAAAAGTTTTAAAAAGTTTAATGTTTATAAATTTCTTAAATAATAGAATACAGCATAAGAGGAAAGTTCATGAATTTATTAAATAAGAAGCAAAGCTTTTTGTCGCAACAGCCCATTGTGGGCCAGAGACTTATGAATGTGAACATCGTTACCAACGGCATGGTTGTGGCAACATGTGCAGTGTTGCGTATACCCAATCTTTATTTCCCAGACCAGCTGATATCCATCGATTTTAATCGATTTTAATCTGGGTGGGTGTTAAATACCACTAGGTATTGAATCCTAGCTCCTGACAATGACGGCTCAGTGCCTTAACCACTGAACCAACGCTGCTCGAATTGACGAAATATATTTAAATATTTAACTGGCCACTTGAGTTTAAAGATTTATAATTTCTTATTATAGAATGAAAACACAAAATATTTCACTGACATATCTAAAAATAAATGAAACTACAATATAAAAGGTTTATTGTATTTATTATTCATATGCTATAACATCCAAATCCGTTTTCATTTTGCTGTGAATAGTTTCACCCAGTAATTTTACTTATTTATGTGGTGTTAATATGAATGGAACAAAAATACAAAATACAAAAATACAAAATATAAAAAAAAATTACATGCAATTTTAAGAGATATTCATTTACTCTTTATGCATACATACTTGTAGGCGTGATGATAAATGAATAAAAAGTCAGTCGTCTCCTTTGTTGGGCTGAATACATGAATAAACACCCATATATATATCTAGAACTCATGTATAATTCATGGATACTCTTTCGTATATGAGTTGTTACTGCTCTTGTCGTAGAACGTCGAAATTCATTATTCCAATTTCTTGAACCTGATACTTCTGATCGAAGAAATAACTTAATACTGTTTTTGTAAGAATGATTTCGGTATTAGAAATAATGTTGAATAACAAATGATTAGTTGTGTTTCTGATGTTATTCTGTACTTTTAAATACTATCTAATTTTATTATCTCTAAGTGAAATGAATTAAATATTACTACTAGGTTAAATACAATGAATTAAATATTACTACTAGGTTAAATTTTGAAGATATTAATTATATTGTTTATATTATTCTAAATAAATAGCTAAATAATTTAAAATGATTGCATTATTTGTTTTAACAATAAGGTCATTGTTTGAAATGCATTTAAGCAAATATTTACTTATTTCAGTTAATGTCTTTATATGAAATATATATGTATATAGCTTTTTGTATAAATATTTATTTACATATTACTTTTAGGTCTGACAAAAAAGTTTGATTTGCCTATGCTTTTTATTCCTTTTGATGAATGAGCCGTATTTCAAAATATTTAGAAAAACTTCATCCCAGATTATTTTTTTGATAGTGATAAATGTGAGTTTTTTTTTTAAATAACAATTTAAAAAAGTCTTTTTATTCCTTCCCATTTTTCCCTCCATTAAACTTTTTATTGAGATGCTTTTATAAAATTATTTTTTGGATTTTCTTAAAAGTTTTAAACATGTCGGAAATTCTTCATAAATAGTTGCAAAGAAAAAATATGTTAAATGTACGAAATTATAAGTTTGATGTACATTTTCAAGCATTTCTATAAATCCAAATTAAAGAGTTATTACTTCATTTTTAGATATATGTATCTGTAGCAAATATAACAATATTATATATCTGAGGAATTTTGCTTTTGTGTGCTGAATAATCAAGTTAAATAATTAAGTTAAGTTAATAAATCAAGTGAGTCTCAAAAGTCAAGTGAGATTATTAATTCTGTTATAAAGACAGGCATGATTATAAATAAATTCCTTCCGCATTTTCATTATTAAGATCATCACTTAGAATCCTACATCCTACGCTGTTGATTTGAAATTGTATTTCTGAGGAATTTTTTTTGTTAAATTTGTTTCTGAATAGCTGAAAAATTATAAGAGAAATCCAATTTTTATATTATTCATATTAATTTTTACTACGATTTATTAAATTTTAAAAATGCATGAAGCTAAAAAATGAATAAATAAATAAATAAATAATAAATACTCTGTATAATTGTTTTGAAAAAACAATTGTGATTCTCTTTAACATTCAATTAAATAAGTGAATTTAATCTGCAAATTTTAAAGGTGGAAGTTGAATTAATTCATTTTATGCAAATGATTTGAATAAAGTATGTCTACTTACTGATTTATTTCTGATTCTGGTCAGCGCTTTAAATTTCTTATTCGTATTATTTATATAAAGTTGATATTTTAATTGAATCCTTGTTGTTACGAACAGGAAACTCTTGAAACTTATTCAGTTAACATATACAGATTTTTAAGTGAGATTTGAGCACTTTGTTAATCAAAAGTAAATTTGTTTAACATTCAGTAAAGAATTGTTGCTTATATTTTCGTCAGGCATAAGCTTCCTAGAGAAATTTCCGAACTTCATCTAGATAGACGGAGATTGAAATTTCACCTTACGACTAATGCTGCTAGCCAGAATATGTCAATGAATCCGTGTTCTAATGGACTGGAAACGCTTGTAACTTATAAATTATCAGATACAGATCTTTAAATGAGGTTTGAGTGCTTTAATTCATTGGAAAGAAGTCAACATTTTGACTAGATATAAAATGATAAGATGGCGATATCAGACTGATGTAAATTTGTATCATCACGTAGTTCTAGTAGACACAAAGTGATCTAGCAAGCTGGAGAAATTTTGAAATTTTAATTGCCAGATGCTATACTTACAGATACGAACGCGAGTTAATCAAAACGTAGTATAAAAGAAATTAGATGCATAGTAAAGAAAACAACAAAAAAATTAACGTCCAGTGAGTTATTCATAGATAAATTATTCAAAATGGACAAGTTTATTTCAAACTGTAATGGTCTAGAAACTATTTAAAATTTTCATTGATATCCTAATTTTCTTCTTTCGCCGTTACTCTACAGTCATTGACCTAAAAATGAAATCTCATTAAATATCTGTCTGGTGTATTAAAGATATTTAGCAAACAAGTTCTCTTAATATTTTGCTTTCAATTAACTAAAAATTTCTCGAAAGGAATTGATTGATTTGTTTTACAGATTTTTACCTGATTGCCTATAAAATGATCCCAGTAATTGGTATTTTGCGTGCAAGTTTTAATCAACACAAACCGTTTTTTTTTAATCTTTTCCAAAAAATATTTTATCAGATGAAATACTTTTCTCGTAAACTAAAACTTAAATAGATTAGATAAAAAAAACACTTTTGCGTTGAAATGGAAGGTAATTTGTTATGACGAAAAAGATTGCCGATAAAGTTTGAACTTATTTTATCGCGTTCTACTTATTACTTTGGTATGAAATTGAATGAACATTAAAAATTTATTGAGGAAAAAACAATTACTTAAACGTATTTAATAGTAATATCATTATTATTTTTTTAAATAAATTAGTGAATTTTCATAAAAGATCACAATCAGTTTTAATAGAAATATTCTAAAGCATTGGGGATAGTAATTAAAATAGTGTTTTTTAATTAATTAAATAATATGCTAGACACTATTTCTTAAAGGGTTTAATAGAAACAGTAAAAAAATGAAATATTTTAAGTTTTTTTTCTGTTCGCTTGCAGTATTTTTTTTTTTTTTTTGAATGGCAAAGTACATATTAAAACTGATTAATGAAGGAATTTGCGATACGGGAACTAATAAAAATTGCTCAAACCATAGAGCTGGTTTAGAACTATTAACGAGTACTATTATAAGGGTTATATCACATAATAGTTAAAAAATATAAATTTATTTAAGTCACTGTTTTAAAAATTACATTTGGCTCCAGTACAAAATATATAAACTATAGTTTTCAACTATTTTAATTCGTGCTCCTCGTGCTGTGTTTAGATGATTATAGCTCAAGTCTGGTTTATTATTTGATTATTTTAGCTCATTTCTTTTTTTACTCGTCAATCGACGATACCAAAATAAATAGTTTAAACCAAACATTTTTGAAATTGTTTTAAATATAAAAAGGGAAATAAATTCCAAACGGTAACTGCTGCAATGGAGCAAACCTATTGGCTATTGAAGACGATTCATCCATAATGACCCGAAAACAATAGTGGAATATGCTTGCAATTTCATACTAAAATTTAGAAGAGCAAATGGTAGTAGTAAGCAGTTAGATTTCTCAAAACGCTTTCCTGCCTCCCGTTCCTCGTTGACATTTCCGGTTCTGATACCACTACAGATATTGTATAGCACTGGATTTTCAACCACTAAGACACTAAAAGAAACAGCTATATGATCAGATACCAAATATCACCTCGGATCAAACTGTAATTAGGTAAAGACTCAAAAGGACACTGTACCTTGGGAGAAAATTGCAAATTCTATTCAACATATATTATACTCGATTGCAAGTTAAGAAAAACCCATTATTCTTATGGAGAGAGCCTGTTTGATTTTAAGTGCAAGCCAAATGGATGAAGAACGTACCCGTAGATGCACCCTGAGAGAACGTATATCAACAACGCCAATTCTTGAAACAACGTTGCACAGCCCTCTTTTTGCTTGTTTTCTTAAATGAGAAATTAAGAAAATAAAACTAAATTTAATAAATACTATGATTTGGTTAAAAGAGATTAATAAAGATCGTAACAAATATAAGCTTTTCTGTTCATCTTTAAAGAAACGGATGAAAGAATAATAAATATTGCTTCTTGCAGACGATTTTCTTCTACAGCGAAACAAAATTAAAAAAATTTCTTACCTCGCATTTGATTTGTTACTGGCATGTCGGCGTAAGGCGCGCCATTTTTAGTAGTCCAATCAAAACCAATGCTCTTGCAACGTTATATAGTTGTTTATTTTTCAAAAACGAATTTTTTCCTTATTTATCGAAATATGCCTTCAAATCTAGGATTCCAGCAAGACCTCGTGACTATAACCTTTTTTTTTAATAATTTTATGATATATAGTAAAAGAAAGCATGAATTAAATTTCTGTCCGACGAGTTTTACTTTTAAAAGCTTTGACATTGTTTTTGAAAGCATATTTATGCAATTTAATAACTAAATTAAATGGAACTATATGCAAACGCGGATGATTACTTAAATCGGAAAGATGCTATACTGTGCGGATCGGAAGCACGGATCGGAAAGATGCTATAATGATATGTGAAGGAGAATTAGCACGTTGTAAAAGAAGTATTTATAGTTGTTCCATTTTTAATTAATTTCATTTTTAACAGTCATAAATAACATTTAATCATTAGTTATTTTAGTATTTTTTTTCAATTTATCCATCTTTAAGTCATTTTTTTTTCATTTGTTGCTGTAACATTTTTTTGTAATTTAAGTTCATTTTAATATTTTGAAACTACTTTTTCAGAACATTTCTACTGCATATATGCATGTAAATGCATATTTTTAAAATTCTATATGTTTAAAATTTATTTTTAAATTGAATAAAATATAATAAAACAATCACAATGCAAATTTTTTTAAATTCCTTTCCAAAACATAACAAATCAAATGAAACCTTTTATCTAAATCTAAAATCTTTCATACAATTTCAAATGAAATATATTTATATTTTCGTTTAATAGTATAATATTTATTATAAATATCATATGTGGTTGATGCTGTTTGGCTCCATATCATTACATTTATATTTCACCTGGGGTTGAATTTGAAACTTCAATGATCTACGATTAGTTTAAGGCCATCAAACATAAATGAAGACAATTTGTTTCTAAGGGTATTAAATTTTTTTTTTTATTAAGAAATTCCGCTGAACAGAAATGAAAGTAATGAGATAAGGGAATATGAATTTTATTCTAAACGTATAAATCGAAGATACTTATTATTTTAGTCTTTTAGTAAAATTCTAAAATGCTTGATATAAATAAATAATGGTTGAAAATACAGAACTTTCCTTAATTTTAAAATAATATTTTATTTATTGGAAATCAACCATTATTTATTATGAAAATAAATTGTTTCGAAAAATAATGAAGTGTATTGAGTATTATACATTTATTTTACAAAGAAAAGTATATTTTATGATTTTTTTTTAGAACAAAGGCTCAAAAGTAAGAAAATGAAATTTGTGTTTTGCGATGGAAATTAAAAATCTTATATACAACACATTTTAACCACTGAAAATTCCACATAACTATTTATTCACCATTAGATTATAGGGATGCTTACACTCATAGAAAAAAAGAGAATTTAAGCATTTCTAAAGTAGTTTTCATAAATTTACGTGCTCTTATTAATGTTTATATGAGTGGAAAGAAAAGATGCAACTTTTATAGATGTAAAATGCTTAACTGGGTAGAGTTAACATAATTATCAGATTTATCGAAGCATATTATCGATTATCAGAAACATACATTTGTACAAGCAAATTTTATAAATGCATTTACCCTTGAAAAGTTATACATTCATAAGTAAGTAAAATGGTTTTCTATTATTTTCATATAATGCTATTTTGCTATTGTAAAGTCGACCCTTCTTCTCATCATTCTACATTACGTAAGCAATGAATCTCTTTTTTCATTTTTTTAAATATAATAAATAGTTAGTTGGTCGCTGATATTTCTCTTACGGTTAACTATAACATTGTAGTTAACTGAATTCATAAGAGGAGTAGGATTTACCACGAAAAGAACTCAAAAGTGACAATTTTAGTATATTAATGAATATTCAATCAAATTCGCTCATGACCTGCAATAGCAGCACAATTCAAAAAATCATGTTTTGAGATAAGTGGGTTTAAAATTTTCATTGCTAAGGAAAATGCATAGTAAATGCTTTAGTTTGCTTAAACGAAGATTACCTTCAAGTTGAATTGTGAGTTGTGCTAGTATTGCTGCTGAAAAGAATGTGTATTTTCATATTAACACCTGTTCTTAGTCCAAAACGCATGTTTTTAAGTTGTGCCACTATTGCAGCCCATGAGCGAAATAATAACGTGGCAAGAACGAGTCAAAGGAAGTGAAAATGTAATATTTAATTTTTTAAAAAATAACAAGGTTGTGCAGTGAATAAATTAAATAAAAACCTAAGAGTTAAAAAAAACCGTTAATAAGTTTATTTAAACATCCAAGTAAACTTAAACCAATCACGACAATTAAAATTCATTTCAATAAGGTTACCGATATGATACATTAAAACTTTGGATACAGCACTCGTAAATACACAGCACATGTTTAAATATCCAACAAAATTGAAATATAGTTATAGTTCAACACAAAAATTAAAACATTTATCTAGAAAAATAGCTTTCGTTTTTATTTTTCTTACTAATTTTAATGATGTAAATATAAACTACAAATCAATCATGACTAAGGTAAAAGTTACGGAATGGTTAATTCGATAAAGTACAAAATAAACTTTATTATCTCTAATGTAGTAGACTTGGTGAACTTTAAATGAATGGAACTGATGGAAAAAGATATATTAAAAGTCAATTTGCTTTTTAAAATATTGAAGTACTCATAAAATAAATATTAGAATTTAAATTTATTTTACTTAAGCCAACATAATGTATTAAAATTTTGGACGCAACATTTGGAAATACGCGGCACATGTTAAAATATCCAACAAAATTTAAACTTAAAGTTTTTCTTCAATACAGTATTTGAAAACATTTACGTGAAAAAATTGTCATTATTCTTACTTTCTTGTTAATTTAAATGTTGTAAACCTGAACAACAAAGTTCTCACTCTCTAAGATAAATATAGCGGAATATAAAATTTAATAAAATACAAGGTAAACTTTATTAAATATCATGAAATACATCTGGGGCACTTCAATACAATTTATTCGAGAAGTTCGTCAATTTAACGTGATCCAATTTTTGCCCGAAATAAGAAGATTTTTTATTTAAAGAGTGGATAAAATTCAACAGAATATCAATAATATAGCGATGATCTAATAAACATCGACATAATTGTTATAAATTGTATTAAGGTATGCTTAACATTTTGCTGTTGGAAATACTGCTGTCTGAATGGAAATACTAATTTTCATAAGAAGTATAATAGCTATACAATCCAAACAAAGATAAATAGTCATCGTGTTGGTTGAAAATTTCTTTAATATTCTCGTCAGAGCTTTTAAATGAAACCAAATTTGTCCCTGAATACATAATAGCTATGATTTAATTAGAAAATGTCAATGAGAAATAATATGATAAACAGTTATTATGATTGCAATAAGGCAAATAATTGTTGTTGCAAAAGCAGATATATAAATTGCGTTTTAAACAAAATACATTACTTTAAGACTCTAATGCCTATAAATTAATAATTTAATTAAATCAATTAGTAAATATTGAGTATTACTTAAACTTTTGAATAAAAATAATGTATTAAGGAGACCATAAATGTGTATATAATTAACCATTTTAAATGTATTACTTAAAATGACAAATAAAATTCTGTAAATGAAATTGTGACAGAAAATGTTTTGCATCAAACCGATACATTGTTTTAATTTT
The DNA here is from genome assembly GCA_949128135.1 of Parasteatoda lunata. Classification (NCBI taxonomy): domain Eukaryota; kingdom Metazoa; phylum Arthropoda; class Arachnida; order Araneae; family Theridiidae; genus Parasteatoda; species Parasteatoda lunata. The sequence goes on along the minus strand of OX421973.1, from coordinate 7,490,263 downwards.
GTGTTAATAAACCAAATTTGTTATTTGTTTTGAGATTATTTGAAAAGCTGTAAAGCTATTTCCAACCAAAAAATATCAAAAGGAATGAAAAATATTTTGCTAATAAAAAACTATGAATGTGATATTTTAAAACAGATAAGTGATAAGCCTTCAGAAAAAAATAAATGAAGTACCATGTGAGTTTTAAATATAGGTAAATGCAATTTTTTTCATTTATTAATGTAGAATCACTTTTTGATGTTTATAACTTATAAAACAATTTACCATTATGGCAACATATCTGTTTGTTACTAAATACAGGCTAAATTTCATTAAATTAACTCAGAAAAAATTCCTGGAAAGTTAAAAAATTTATAACAACCTTTTTTCTTTTTTCATTGCAGGATACCAGTGTAACATATATATATATATATATATATATATATATATATATATATATATATATATATATATATATATATATATATATAAGATTTTTGAGATAATATGGAAATATTTAATATTATCATAGAATAATACTACTAATTACTTGATTTACATAATGACTATTTACATAATATCGTATGATTTCTTATTGAAATATTGATATTAAAACTAAAATTAAATCAAGCAAAATATGTTTTGAGTTAAGATGAAAAAATACATCGTAAAAAAAATTGATTAAAATAAAAGTAATATGATAAAGAAAACACTTTTAAGAGTTTTATAACACTTACTCTTTGAGCCACGCCAAATACAAAAAATAATAGGGGAGTGCTTCAATTTTCGATCAAGAGTTACTTAAAAGTGGATAGGATTTTTATTACTGCTTAAACTGCAATAAAAACTCAGAGATCATAAAAACATGTTTAATGAATAAAAATTATTTAAAGTATTAAAGATTAAAAAGAAAGAAAAAAGTTGTTGAAGACAACAATGAATATTTTTAAAATCTTTAGTATTAAGATAAATATGCTTCAAAAAGAGAGTGGATAAATTTTATCTTGAATTTCTAGCTATTTCATAGTCAATAATTTTAGTAATTATTCGTGAAACAAAGGAGAATTTTAAATCTAAGTTTATAGAAACGACAGAAAAATCTCATACTTTTCAGGACTCTGTATTTTATTAAATTTGATTTAATTTTTATGAAATAGAAACAAAATTTAAATTTTAATTCTTACATTGTATTTATTCTTATGTTTTGGTGTTAGCCACGTTTTATTTATTCAGTGTCTATACTAAATGTAAAAACAAAGTTCTACTGAAAAAGAAAATAAACAATCAAATTTATCTTTACATATGTGATAATATTTACGCTGGTTTTCTGTTAAGAAGTTACTCACATACATTCACTTTTGGATGTATAGGCAACTAGCTCCAAATAAATTCTATTCTAGATGTTCTTTATTTAAATGCATAAATAACAAAAAATATTTAATAAATATTGTAAACAGTTAAACAGCTTCTTGTTTTGAACATATTTTTATTATTGATACGATTTTCCAGCTCGAAATAGTACTTTAAAATTATCTTACTACTATTATTAGACTTTTATTAAATGTATTTTAGTTTGCTTCACAATTAATGAGGTTACCGGAACTGAGTTAAATCTCCGCCTAATTAAATATATTTAATAATATGAACCATAAAATGTGGTTTAATCTGTCTATCTGCTTTTTTCTTACCTATCGTAAGAGATGGGAAATACTAAACTTTTTGTGTTAAACAGTTATAAGATGCTGAAATCTATGCGTGAGTGAGAGTATCGTATTCTCGTAGTCCAGGTTCACAAATTGAGGAGTGCTGAATACTGGAAACTCTTAACTTGTTGAGAGTAATGGAGGAAATATTGTATTGTCAACGCAGAGACTCGAACTCTCGCTCTGCCGATCATGAGTTTTAGAAATTAGGCCCCTTTACTATAATATGTGCCAGGAACTAAGTGGCTTCCTTAGATGAGCCTAGCTGTTGTGATAAAATTCCTCTTATTCAACTCTATTTGGGGAAGGCAGTTAATAAACTGTTTTTCTCACAGTTAAGAATTTGAATACTATCTTATTTATAGTTATTTCACTTTTTGGTTTAATATGGTAAAATAACTATTAAATAAATTGTTATTTCATTTTTTTTTTCAAAAAATTTCTAACATTGCAAAATTAGCAAAATATCACATGAATCTATTACATAACATTAAACAACACTTAAACGTTCAGTAGGAAAATTTATCATATAATTTACTTGATTTTCCACAAACTGATTATTTCCTTTATCAACAATAATAATAACGCCTACAATTAAAAGAATTTTTGTTCATCAAAAATGTTGTTTCACTTTTGCGTCGTATTTGACTTTGTGTTAGTACATCTTTATAACTCATTCCTAAATCTTTGATCATTGGATTATGTCTGTTCAAAAATGTTGCAAAAAATTATCTTAACAAATAAAATTATAATAATATTTACTTAGTTAATTATTGTTTTAAACAAGTAATTAATTTATTTTTTCATTGTTTAATTATTTTATAGTTCAAAATTTTTCTTCAAATTCTTCAAAGAATTGCGGTTTGTTTTTTAAATAAATAATTATTTAACTATTTAAAAAAAATTATTTTAAAAAAATTAATTAAATATTTATTTAAGGTAATCAGCTACGGTTCCTTAAATACATTTTATTTTCAAAACATTTCTAGATACTTGGGTGTGTTAGCTTCAACAAAGATAATAAACTATCTCTACGTTTATTTTTTATAAATTGTAAAAACTAACTATAATAAAAATTTATAAAAACCAACGATAAGAACATGTAATAAAAACTAATGATAACAATAAGAAAATGAATGACAGAGAAAAATATTCAGAAATTATTTTTTATATATTTTTTTGAAAAAAAAACACCTGTACAGTTTATATGAAAATCAAAACATTAATTTGAATCATAATTAAATTACTAATGAATATAAATTTTTTATAATGCTCACAACGATTAAATAAGCTTATTCTATATGCGTAATGATGGTAAAGTTCTCGGTAAAATTTTCATAACCTTATCAATGATTAAGAATGAAAAAAATATTTTACTTAAAAATTTTCATAGCTCGCGTAGTAATGAAAATAACTAAAAATTTATATTGCGTAAGATTAAATGAATTTGAATTGTCAATAAAAATTTATAATAAGCCTGACATACTAAATACATAAAAAGATACGGCTTTCTCATGCGGCTTTAAAAAGCACAGAATTTACGGCTTAATGAATTACTTGGTCAACCTTCAAAATTATCTTGATTATATCATGTAAACTTTAATCTTAACCAAGCCAATTGCTCAGCACACTACTGTGCTTAAACATTCTAATT